>CM072066.1:0-1200000 GCA_036785405.1 Coenonympha arcania
ATACCGGCACCTTTTCAGCGACACCCCAATGCCCTGGAATGTCATCGACACAGACGGAGAAACCATATGAAGGAGGTTCTACAAAGTCATCGGCTAAAGATAAAGAGTTACAAGACTATAGTGATCCTGAATTCGCGGATTCGGGGGTGCCTGGAACGTCGGCGCCCCTCCAAGAGTCCCAGAAACCACAACAGGGGCAAACATCGACGGGTATCATGGTCGAGGTAATGTCGGAATACAGCGATAGCGATGAAAACTCCGACGACCCCCTAACCAGCTCACGGAGTGAAGGTGGACTAGGTCCTAATACATCGACCCCAGAAAGGACCAGCCAACAAAAGCCGAAGTCCGACTCATCCCTACTAAGGATAAGGGCACAAATCAGAGCAGCGGCAAGAGCTAACCTCGAGTCCAGCATCAGGCAGGCAAAGGAGCCGACTGAACAGGAAGTTGCCGATATTTCAATGTTGTCGGATCGATCAGTAGCAGGGGGCGGGGACCTGCATGAAATGCCTCGCCTCGCTAACAAACTCCTTCAGCATACTAAAGCCAAATTAGAAGAGAGCAGAAACCTCAAGCAGGAGATTCGAGAGGCAGTGTGCAGCGGAGTCCATGGATTATATGAAATGATTCTACGACTGGCAGACTCTCGGAACAGGCACATAGCCGAGAAAGAGAAGGCTCGCGCCAATTATGAACATCAGCTTGCTAGATTAGAAGCAAGACATAGTGCAGCGCTGGATTCCCTGCTACGGTCCCACCATGAAGCACAACAAAAGCTGTTGGAAGAGGTTAAAGCCGCACATAAAGAGGCTGAGTCCACAAGGTGGCTTACTTATGAAGTGGAGGCCCACGGTAAAGAGCACACAAAAATGCTAGAGAGACTGGCCACCAAAGTTGACTCAAACTCTGAGCCAATGCAGGCAGGCGCCGCCCCGGCTTCTGAACAAGACAAACATGCGGCGACTCAGATCTTCAGCCAGGAGCTACGAAGAGTCCAGGAGGACATAGCTACTCTTAGACTGGAAATTGGCACCTTAAACATGACGCTGGACGCGTCCACCCGTCAAATCAGTGGAACAGCTCCATCTACTACTCAACCGACCAGTAGACGCGCAAGGCAGGAAGGCGGACTAGACCTGAGCAAGGAAACACCCCCCAAGACGTACGCCGACGCGCTCGCAACCCCGAAGTTTGGAATAATGCTAGAATCGGTGGAGCCGAGGCATACTAGCGAGGACGTCCTCAAACAATTAAAGGGAAGCGTAGACCTGATTGAGATGGGCATTGGAGTCAACAAGGTGACTAAAATCAGCAAACAGAGGGTCATCATCAACTGCGATTCGGCTGCTGACAGAGAAGTCTTACTGCATACCATCAAAGAGAAGAACAAAAGTTTGACAGTAGCCCAAACGCGACCCAAGAATCCACTTTTACGTCTGGTAGGAGTAACAGCTGACCTAAAGGACGCAAAGATTGAGGAAGCAGTCCTTAACCAAAACCGCAGTCATCTCGTGGAACTATCGGAGGAAGAGAAAAAGGTTAAGGTTGTCAGGAGGATAAGGGGAAGAACGAGCGCATTGAACAACGTCATCCTGGAGACCAGCCCGATTTTGTGGCAGCGCCTACAGGGCAAAAAGCTTAGAATTGGGTATCAGATGGTCGATGCATTGGATCAGACCCCCCTGATCCAATGTTACAACTGCTTAGGGTTTGGCCACAGGGCCCGAGACTGCGACAAAGACACCAAATGTGGACACTGTGCGGGCCCCCACGACACCAGGAAATGCAACTCTAGGAATCTACCGCCACGCTGCACTAATTGCACAGCCCTGAACTTAGAAAATTCTCATCCCGCCTACAGCTTCGCATGCCCGGAATGGAGACGGAGGGACAGACTGGCCCGGGCAGCAGTCTCTTACTGCTAAGGGCAGCCACGGCGCAGACGCAGGACTGGCTACCGGCGATAAGCCGGAGCCTCTCAAAATGGCACAGGTCAATCTAGGTAGGGGCTACTCGGCCCAGAAAGAGTGCATCCGAGAGGCTATCAGAGAAAATATCTCAATCTTGTTACTGCAGGAACCATACGTTGGCGCTATGGCCCACGTCTTAAGCAGGCACAGGGTAATACAAAAGCTTACCAATGATCGCGATAAACCAGTTAAATCGGCAGTCTTTGTCCTTAACCGCAGTTTACTAGTGACTGAAAACCCGGACTTGATTTCAGAAAACATAGTGGCTTGTAAAATTAAGTTAGGAAATAGGGAAGTAGGCTTTTTATGCGTCTATCTTGAAAAAGACCAGGATATTGAAGAGGACCTAGCGAAAGTCAGTAGAGCAATGGACTGTCTCGGCACGCCCGACTTCATCATTGGTGGCGACATCAACGCTAAGAGCCCCTGGTGGGGTTGCGATGCTGAGGACAGGAGGGGAGCGAAAGTGGCGCAATGGCTAGCCAGTACAGGTTTGGAAGTGATGAACGAAGGAAAGACCCCTACGTTTCACACCATTAGAGGGAACACGATCTGCAGCAGCATTGTAGACGTAACGCTCTGTTCCGGAAGCCTTTATGAAAAGGTCTCGGGATGGCGAGTTGATCCAGATATGGTCACCCTATCAGACCATAGAGCAATCAAGTTTGAGTATTTGGGAAATAGCACACCACTGGCCGAAGCACCTAGGACCTCCACTAGGGTGTACAATACGTCCAAGGCCAAATGGGGATTGTTCCAGGAAACTCTCAGGACGGAGCTCGCCGCCAGTAACGTTACACTAGAACATATAAGAGTCCTGGAGGGCGAGGAAGAGCTGGAATTAATGATCGCACAATACCTGACGTGTGTCACCAAGGCGTGTGAGGGCGCCATACCACAACTACGTAGAACAGTGAGACTTGGTAAAACTGAATGGTGGACAGAAGAGCTTACGGCTCTAAAGAGGAACAAGATTCGCCTCAGGAGGAGAATAAAGAAGGCCTGCCCAAATAGAAAGCAGATGGTAATACAAGAGTACCTAGCTGCTAAAGAGCAATACAAGCTTAGCATGCTACAGGCCATAACCACTAGCTGGAAGGACTTCTGTACCCGACAGGATAAGGAATCTATATGGCAAAGCATCTACCGCATCACTGTCAAGTGCCTACGCAACTCCGAGGACAAGTTATTGAGGTCCCCCTCGACCAAGGAGATTATGACGCCTCAGGAATCTGCTGATTTGTTGGCTCGGACCTTCTATCCGCAGGATGAACTTCACCTAGACACCGACACACAGAGAGCGGCGAGAGATAAAGTAGATAGTTTTCTGCGTGGCGTAGGAGACTTCAGCGACGAAACATCTACAGCTTTCTCTCATCTAGAGGTAGAGAATGCCCTAATGTACATGAGCCCGAAGAAGGCTCCCGGAGGAGATGGCATGACGGCCGATATATGCCAGAAGGCGTATCGGGGCGCCCCAGATACTTTGCTAGCCCTTTACAACAAGTGCATCACAATTGGCCACTTTCCTAGGGCTTGGAAGAATGCAGTTGTTAAAATTATTCCAAAGCCAAACCGGGAGGACTATGCTTCACCAAAGTCATATAGACCCATTGGCTTGCTCCCTGTATTTGGCAAGGCCCTTGAAAAATTGTTTACTAATCGAATCCTGTGGCAACTGGGCAAGAAGGGAGCGCTTAGTAGTAATCAATTTGGCTTCATGCCACAGAGGGGCACTGAAGACGCACTGTACACGGCGATGGGAGTGATCAAAGGCGCAGTCAAGAACAAAGGATTGGCAGTGGCGGTGTCACTGGACATTGAGGGCGCGTTTGATAACGCGTGGTGGCCCGCCATTCTAGAGCAGCTGATTAAAAAGGAAGTCGATGCGCCTCTGATAAGATTGGTGGCCAGTTACCTCAAATCAAGAAGTGTGACAGTTAAGTATGCAGGAGAAGAGTCCATCAGAGAAACAAACAAGGGCTGCATACAGGGATCAACCTGTGGGCCTCTCTTGTGGAATATTCTACTTGACGGACTTCTAGAGGACGTGGTGGACCAGCCAATCCACGTCCAGGCCTTCGCGGATGATCTACTGCTGATAGGATCCGGTAATGATGGTACGGTGGTGGAAACAGGACTCAACAGAGCGTTGGAAACGATTACCAACTGGGGCAAAGCAAATAAGTTAAAATTTGCTCCAAATAAGACCCAGGTAATCTTAATCACCAAAAAATTGAAGTACCACACACCACAGCTAGTTATGGACGGAGTTACGCTGCCCTACTGCGACAGTATGAAGGTCTTGGGTTTAACTATTGACCGCAACCTTAGCTTCCTGGCGCATGTCGAGCAAGTCACTAAGAAGACAATAAACCTATATAAGATTATTTCAAGGACAGCTAGAGCAAAATGGGGGCTGAACCCGACCATTATTAGAACCATATACGTCGCAGTAGTGGAACCGACAATGCTGTATGCTGCCAACGTTTGGGCGGACAAGTGCCACACGGTGCAAATTAAGAAAAGGCTTGACAGGGTGACCAGGTTGTTTGCCATCATGATGAGCAAGGCACATAAGACAACCTCACTCTCATCCAGCGCTATGCTAGCCAGAATTCTGCCACTGGACATAAGAGCAGAAGAACAGCTGCGTATTTACGAGGTCAAAAAAGGAACCCCACTCCCCCAACTACCTGGAAGAGAGCTAGAGAAACCAATCAGTCCTTTCGATCTACCACATCCAAGGGAGAGGACGAAAATAGAATTTGGGTATGTTAACGACGCGGAAGAGCTGGGAGCTCTCACTGGAGAGACTACAATGGCATACACCGACGGAAGCAAGATACAGGGCAAGGTTGGTGCCTCGGTTAGCTTGTTCAGGGGTGGAGAGGAAATAAAAAACTTCACCCTGAGACTGGCTAACCACTGCACCGTCTTCCAGGCCGAACTTTTAGCGATAAGGAGAGCTTCCCAGTACTTCGCCCAGCAAAAAACACCTTCACAAGCTAGACTCCTGAGCGACTCGAGGTCGGCGTTAGAATCAATCGCAGATCCAAACTGCCTTACTGCATTGGTGGACGATATTCGCCGGCACATAGGGGTTATTACACAGCGCGGTGGAAAGCTGGACCTGTACTGGATCAAGGCTCACAATAACTTGCCAGGAAACGAGAGAGCAGACGAGCTGGCCAAGACAGCAGCCCTTCAGTCAAAGAAGGCCGTTGCTTACGATTGCTTCCCTCTGTCCTATGCAAAGCGCCTCATTAGGGAGAATTCAATAGCAAGATGGCAGGAGCGTTACACCACAGCTCCGACGGGAGCCACAACTAAGACTTTCTTCCCTGACGCAAAGGAGGCATACCACACTCTGCGCAATATCTCCATGGACAACACCCTGGCGCAAGTATTTACTGGACATGGCGGTTTTAGAAAATATCTCCATAGATTTAAGCTTGCTCCGGATCCATACTGTGTTTGTGATAACAGCACTGAGGAAACGGTCGAGCACGTTATCCTTGAGTGTCCCCGGTTCTCTTCCCTCAGGCTGGATTGCGAACACGGTATGGATCTGGACCTAACCGCTAAAAACCTGCCACTGGCAATAAAGGACAAAGACTGTCGGCCGCACTTCCTCAATTTTGCCACCGAGGCAGTGAGGAGGGCGGCAAAAGCCAACGGAGCTAGAGTAAAGTAGCTGATAGTACTAGTCATAGTCAATCTCAATTTATACTAGCCTCCTATAATATTAGCCTTTTTTTTTTTTCTTCACAGAAATATTCAAGTTAGGCTTAGTAAATTAACATTTTAGCTTTATTCTGGTTGGTTCTGTAGCTGTAGGTAGCATTTGTTACAATACTGAAATTCATATTAGGAACACGAGTCCCTTAAAGGGACGAGTGGCTTTAGATCACTGGGTGCCGCCCTCCAATCGCGGGGGACGTCGGGTGACACCCGGGGACTGGCCCCCAAAGTCCCCCATACATCGCTTCAGCCTACAAAACGAATTCCTTCACAAGATAATACTATTACCTTCGCAAGAACATAAACTAGTCACGGGCACCCTGGTTATACAGGGGTAGCCGGGTCCGGGAATGGAAGGCTGGTGAGGCCCTGTAAGGGACGGAGGGGGCCAGTTCACCGGAGGTTGCCTGCCTCCCATGTGGGGTGGCGGAGTGACGCACGGGTACTGGTTTTGGTGTCACTGGGAGTCGCTTGGCAGTCATGTGGGTGGCGGGGTGACGCTCGGGGACAAGGCTTGGGGTTAGTATCTGGAGCATGGACCAACAAGAGCAAGTCAGGGACTCCCTGATACAGGTCCCCCCCCCTCACCCCGCTATTCCACTCTGGAATTGTACACTTTTTTAAGAAGCTTAAAATTAGCAGCATTTTTGCATCTTTGCAATAATAGTTTTTACTTATATTTATTTTGTTGTATTATCTTAAGTTAGGTTCAGGAAAAAATTAGCATTTTTATATAGCATTATAGTATTAGTTCGTTCATTCGTAATATTGTTAGTTAGGTGTAGTCAATTTTCTTGGAATTGTACATTTTATTGGAAAAAAAAAAAAAAAAAAAAAAAAAAAAAAAAAAAAAAAAAAAAAAATTTGCGTCCTTCAGGCGCGCAACTCCAAGGAGTTTCTTAATTTAAGTTTTTCTTTTATACATTTAAGGTTGTTGCCACATCCGAAGCAACAGTACTGTAAATAAAAAAAAAAAAAAAAAAACCTAACCTAACCTAACCTAACCTAACCTAACCTAACCTAACCTAACCTAACCTAACCTAACCTAACCTAACCTAACCTAACCTAACCTAACCTAACCTAACCTAACCTAACCTAACCTAACCTAACCTAACCTAACCTAACCTAACCTAACCTAACCTAACCTAACCTAACCTAACCTAACCTAACCTAACCTAACCTAACCTAACCTAACCTAACCTAACCTAACCTAACCTAACCTAACCTAACCTAACCTAACCTAACCTAACCTAACCTAACCTAACCTAACCTAACCTAACCTAACCTAACCTAACCTAACCTAACCTAACCTAACCTAACCTAACCTAACCTAACCTAACCTAACCTAACCTAACCTAACCTAACCTAACCTAACCTAACCTAACCTAACCTAACCTAACCTAACCTAACCTAACCTAACCTAACCTAACCTAACCTAACCTAACCTAACCTAACCTAACCTAACCTAACCTAACCTAACCTAACCTAACCTAACCTAACCTAACCTAACCGGGTTTCTGCAGTCGCCCGCCACCGAGAACGCACGCGTACGCTGTTTTGCAAAGTCGCTCCGTGCAGTTTTAACTTTCAAAAATTCGAAAAAGTGGGTTTTTCGTGACCAATTGTGAAGTGCAATACATCAAAAGTTGCGCATTTGCGCGCTCTACGTTGTGGTGGTGATCGTTTCTCTTAAATATTTTGAAAAGTAATTTTAAAAGTGCAAAAAGTGTGAAAAAGTGACTTTGAAAAATCTTTAAACGAGAACGCTGCTCAAAAGCGATCGACGACACATCAATTATTTTACTTTGCCGGATGGGGCTTTCTAAGCCCTCTCTTCTGACACCTCGTCTGGATTTTTGTGGTGAAAATTCAGCGAGATATTGAGGGAAAACCAATGACCACGTGGCCACGTGCTCCAACAACCAGCAATCTCAGGACAGCGCGAGATACTTCAAACGACGGAGGACATCAAGGGCAGCTTAACGACGTATAGCACAAAATTTTCGGATAAGTAATTGCGAAGTTATTAAAAATTAAAATTTTTGCTAAATTTCAAAAATTTTTCTCTTAAAAAGTAAATCGACGACCCCCACTTATTTTTTGTATCTTTTATAGAGCTCATTAAGTTCTACATACAGTCCAAATTTTATAATTTTCGACCTTATAGTATTTATTTTACAATTTTTTGAAATTTAAGGGTTGACACGTGGGGGTGTAAATAATTGTTTTTTAACCTCGCAATTTATCTTAAAAATTAGCTCTTGTTGTATGTATATATATTCCTAACTTTTTTGGTAAAATTTTTAGTTTATTCTGATACATTTAGCCATTTTTTGTTGAATTTTATGTGTTTTTTGCATCCCTTAAATCGGGGGTTGCATATTTTTTCTAGATTTGTGCATAGTTAAGTAGCTAATAAAGAGACGAATCCAACGAGCCCAAACTCGGTGGGATTCGTATAAGTTTAGACGATTTGGTGAAATTCTTTGTTAGAGGTGGCCATATTGGCCGCCATTTTGAAAAGTTTAAAAGTCTCATAACTTCTGTTTGAGACGTCCCAAAAAGTTGGGGTTTTCTGTATATATATAGTTGTGGCGGGCTCTACACTTTGCACAGACTTGCGACTCTAGATAGAGTCGACATCTAGACTAGAAAAATTTGACTTGTTCTGGATAGAGGGCAATACGCCCATCACGGAGAGCCGTCGCTCATGTTTCTGCGACTAGTGGTTCACGAGATATAAAATTTCTAAATTTAGGTAAAATTTCTGGTCCGCCATCTTGGAAAAATTAAAACGGGGTTAGCTTGGTAACCACTGGTCGTAGAACGACGCGGTTTTTTCCGTTAACCAGCCCCAGATAAGGGCTATAAATCGGTGCTAGAGTAGCGACTCTATCTAGAGTCATTGTAGAGTCGACCTGTTAATACACTGCAGAAGTATTTTTTATTAGTCTTTAAGTAGCTCTTAGGTTGTTTGAAGTGCTGTAGCACCTTCTAGACGGGAACAGTCTCTGTTTTTCCATTTACAAACCGCTATTGCGGGATTTAATATTATTGTTATTTATTTAATAATATTGACGGCGTTTGGAAAGTACTAAATTAGTTGTGTCGTCCTAGATAAGATTATTTATTTTTATTTTAAATTGTTGACTGTTGGGAGGCTTTTTACACCTCCCAACTAAATACAAACTTTATTCTTTTTCTTACTGTTAAGGACACCTTTCTCTTCGCCTAAATATGGCAACAAGGGCCACGACATCCAGCTCGGGCAGACTAAACGTGAAAAACGTTAGCGTGGAGCATGCGGATGCAGAGCCCCGCAAAAGACCCCTTACCAAACCGCCGTCACCGGACCTATCGTCCTGGGCGAAGTCGGCCGCGGAGGGCCCCCTGGGAGAGCTCGGTTCGGTTGCAAACAGGCTCTTCCAGGAGGCAAAAATGCAGCTGGAGCAGTCGGGAAATATTAAGTCCAGCATAAAGAAGACGGTGATGGAATGTCTGTCGAGTCTCTACACTGCTCTGTTGAGACTCGGCGGCGGTGCACCGTCACCCACGACTGTCCCAGCTGTCACAGCGGCCGACTTCGCCAGGGAGGTGATGGCGGAATTGCAGCAGCAGAAGGAACTGGTTGCCGCAGCCAGAGCCGACATGGGTGTCGTCAGGGACCAAGTTCAAAAACTCACAGATATTCACGAAAAGTACAAGGTCACTGAGGGCATCACTTACGCGGCGATGGCTGCGACGGCCAGACCGGTTGGCGTCTCCCCGCCTCCTCAGCCTGTCCACTCGATGGTCGTATCGTCAGTTGATGCTCACGACACGAGCGAAGATGTTATAAACAAGATTCGCACGGCCGTGAGCGCCAAAACGACGGGCATACGGGTGGACAGGCTGCGGAAGGCCCGCGAACAGAAGGTGGTGTTGGGCTGCCAGTCTCGGGAAGAGCTGGCCAAGGTTGCCGAGAGGCTCAGGGCAGGCAACCCGACACTACTCATGGAGGAGAAAGCCAATCGGGATCCTCTCGTCATTTTACACAACGTTTTAAAAATAAATAGTGACGAGGATGTCCTGGGTGCCTTAAGGAGGCAGAACTCTGCCATACTGGGGGCGATACCGGAGAGCGAGTATCGGGCGAGTGTGCGGTTCCGCAGGAGGGCTAGGAACCCACTCGAGAGCCATGTCGTTCTCCAGGTGTCGCCGCCGGTGTGGCGGAGTCTCACTCTGGCAGGCAAAGTCCATATGGACCTGCAGCGAGTAACGGTCAAAGACCAATCCCCACTGGTGCAGTGCTCCAGGTGTCTCGGATACGGACATGGTCGGAAGACCTGCACCGAGTCCGTAGACACCTGTAGCCACTGCGCGGGCTCACACCTGCGTAGTGAATGTCCAGTGTGGAAGGCCGGAGACGCAGCCACCTGTCGCAATTGCCGGGATGCCAAGCAGGACCGTGCTGACCATAACTGCTTCGAAGAAAGCTGTCCGGTCAGGCGGAAATGGGAGGCACTGGCAAGGGCGAGGGTGGCGTACTGCTAAAGGCGCACCGGGCGGAACTCAGGACCCTGCTGCTGCTGCTACTGAGCGAGTTTACCGTGCCGTTCAGGCCAACCTGCAACGAGCGAAGCTGGCCACGAAAGAAATGTTATTAGAATGTCAAAAGAGGAAGGTCAGCTTCGCGTTGGTGCAGGAGCCGTATGTGGGGGCGGACGGTGAGCTCGCTCAGGCGAGGGGTTATCGGGTCGTCCAGAGGGCGCGCGACAGGGTCAAACCGGTCAAGTCTGCGGTCGTGGTGTTGGATGACGATCTCGTTGTGATTGAGCATCCAACACTGACGACCGAGAACGTTGCGGTGGCCACCCTGAAAACGCGCTCTTGGGAGGTATGTGTCATTTCCGTCTACTTCGAGGACAGCCTGCCCATTGAACCCTACCTCACTCATGTAAAAATGGTCAAAGACCAGCTCCAGCCAAAACATATAATCATTGGAGGCGACGTCAATGCCTGGAGCACATGGTGGGGTAGCGATTCGGAAGATCATAGGGGCGAGGCGCTTGTGGGCGCTGTTGAAGAGATGGAAATGCACATACTGAACGAAGGGACGGTCCCGACTTTCTTTACCATCAGAAACGGGGTCGTCTGCAAAAGCATGGTTGACGTCACGTTGTGTAGCCACGGTCTGCTCGGGCTGATTAGCGACTGGAGGGTTGACGAAGGGTTAACTAGCTCTGACCACAACGCCATTACATTTGCGATTCGGCTGGGGAAACCAACTGGTGCAAGACCTGCAAAAACAACAAGAAAATATAACACGAAGAAAGCGGAATGGACGAAATTTAAGCAGGTCTTGAAACACGAATTGAAGGGTAGGGGAATTAACACACATGAAATTGAAAAAATAGATTCACCAGTTGGTATAGAGAACGCTGTCACTGAATACGCTACCTGCGTAGAAATGGCTTGTCGGTCATCCATCCCTCCCGTCGCTGGGAAACCAAAGTTTGACTTACCTTGGTGGACCAACGAACTCGAGGCCCTGAAGAGAGAGGTGATGACAAAGAAGCGGAGAATATCCTGCGCAGCACCACGGAGAAGGCAATTCGTCGTCGATGAGTACCTGCGGACAAAGGAAAAATATGAAACAGCGACATTAAAGGCACAAACCGAGAGCTGGAAAGAGTTCTGTGGGAAACAGGACCGCGAAAGCGTTTGGGATGGGATATACAGAGTCATACGGAGAACCTCTAGAGTATATGAAGACCATCCCCTCATAGACAACGGCGCGGTCCTGAGTCCTGGAGAATCGGTCCGGCTCTTGGCCACGACGTTTTTTCCGCGGGACTCGGAGGCTGACGATGACCCTTCTCACACGGAGACGCGGCGGATGGCTGAGCGATGTGCGGATGACAGCTCGGAGGGTATCCAAGATCCATATTTCACAGTTGACGAGCTGCTGAGGGCGGCCAAAAGTTTTAACCCTAAAAAAGCGCCTGGAGCTGACGGCTTCACGGCAGATATTTGCTTGGCCGCCATCAGCGGGGACGAAAACATATTTTTCAGCTTGGTAAGCAGGTGCTTCGCCTTATCATACTTTCCAGTATCGTGGAAGGAGGCAACGATAGTGGTCCTACGGAAGCCAGGCAAAGATGATTATACAAAGCCTAAATCCTACAGGCCCATAGGACTACTATCGGTCTTCGGGAAGATACTGGAAAAGATGATAGTAAAAAGGCTTCGGTGGCACCTGCTTCCCAAGCTGAACACTAGACAGTATGGGTTTGTCCCTCAATGCTCGACGGAGGACGCCCTCTACGACCTCGTTCAGCACATCCGCGGCAACTTAGATGAGAAGAAGATAAACGTGGTGGTCTCGCTAGACATTGAGGGGGCATTTGACAGTGCGTGGTGGCCGGCCATTAAGTGCCGGTTGGTTGAGAAGAAATGCCCCCTTAATCTGCGCAGGATAGTCTCCAGCTATCTCGAGAACAGGAGGGTGTGTGTGAGGTACGGAGACGAAGTGTACCGTACCTCAACCACCAAGGGGTGTGTCCAGGGGTCCATAAGCGGGCCCACACTTTGGAACCTGCTTTTGGACCCCTTGCTCGACTTAGTAAGCGAACGCGGCACTTATTGCCAAGCGTTCGCTGACGATATAGTTCTGGTTTTCTCGGGGTTCAAAATCGCAAACATAGAACGGGAAGCTGCCCAGGTACTGACCTGTGTGTATGAGTGGGGTCTCGCAAATAAGCTGAGGTTTGCCCCTCACAAAACAAGCGCGATGGTGGTGACCAAGAAGCTGAAGTTCGACACCCCGCACATACGCATGGGCAGTACCCAGATAGAATTGGTAAATGAAATGAAGATTTTGGGTCTTTTGGTAGACTCCAAGCTGACATTTAACAACCATGTCAGGGCAGTCTGCCAAAAGGCCACAAATATCTACAAGCCCCTAGCTAGGGCAGCAAAAATTAACTGGGGGCTGAACCCCGAGACAATCAGAACTATTTATAACGCTGTGATTGAGCCAATAGTAATGTACGCGTCCAGCATATGGGCACCGGCCACACAGAAGATTAAGATCCAGAAGCAGCTAAACACGGTGCAGCGCGGTTTCGCGCAAAAAATTTGTAAGTCGTATCGCACCGTGTCGCTCAACGCTGCACTTCTGTTGGCCGGTCTCATACCGCTGGACTTAAGAGTGCAAGAGGCGGCTCAGCTTTACGAGGCCAAGAGGGGACGTCCACAGGCTATACTGTGCGGCAGTGAGGTCGAAAAGAAGATTGGCTTTCTCAAAGCCCCGCACCCCTCAGAGGAGGTTGTGGTGGAGTTTCGGTGCTTGGAGGACTTGGAGCCGGAAACCGTAGCGTCTCACGCGATGACTGGTCTGAGGATATTCACAGATGGTAGCAAAATGGATCGGGGAGTGGGTGCGGCTCTGACCTGCTGGATGGATGGGGAGGAGACTCTCTTTAGGAAGTTTCTTCTCCAATCCTATTGCACAGTCTACCAGGCGGAGCTGTACGCACTCTACCAAGCCACGGAAGTTGCCCTTAAGACCAGGGAAACGTCTGTGAATATCCTTAGCGATTCAAGGTCCTCACTGGAGACGCTCGGCAGCGCCGAAACTTTCCACCCGCTGGCCTTTGCCATTAAAAGAAACTTGTCTCTCTTAAGGGCTAAAGGTACGGCAATCAGCCTCTTCTGGGTGCGTGCCCACGTTGGACTCGAGGGTAACGAGAGGGCCGACTTCTTGGCCAAGGAGGCGGTTATGAAGCTCAAGACCAGACCACATTACGACAGTTGTCCGATATCGTATATTAAAAGGAACATTAGAAAGGAAACTGTCGTGAAATGGTCTGGTCGTTACACAAGCGGAGAAACTGCCTCCGTAACCAAGACCTTCCTGCCGTCAGTTGAAAAAGCGCATTCATTCTTAAAACAGCAAGCGCTGACTCCCCTCTTGGTGCAAGTACTTACGGGACATGGCGGGTTTGCTGAGTACTTGCACAGATTCAAATGCAAGGATAGTCCGGGCTGTGTCTGCGACGACGGCGTCGCGGAAACTATTATACACATGATAATTGAATGTCCGCAGCACAGCCGGGCAAGAGAGGATCTGCAACAGCAGATCCAAATGAATCTGTGCAGGGACTCCATTCCCGCCCTTCTAGAAAACCCGAGCTCCCGTGAGCCGTTTCTTGCATTCTGCTGCATGGTAGCAAGGACGGCCATAAAGAGGAACAAAACACGGTAGCAGAGATGCACAGTGTTTCGACTATTATGAGAATAGACTGAATTCACTTGCATATAAGCTTCGCGTGTTTTGTTCCTCTTTACCTTAAAATATTTTAACTTAATTAAAAAATTGCTAGATAACAAAAAAAATAAGCCTAAGAAAGTCTCCGACCTGAGTCGGAGGTAGCCGCCTTGCTACCAGGTAGCATTAAAAAAAAAAAAAAAAAAAACCTAACCACTGTTTCAGTCGCCTCACACAGGATTCGCTCACTTCTCGCGCAAACGAACTTCTGGTCTTGCTTCTCCTCGGTCTCGCGCAACTTTCTGGTAAAGGACCCGCCCACCCGCCCTGTAGTTGAATGCCGGCAACCGCTTGCCAGCTGTACCGTAGTGAGAACCTAGGTAGGGAATAACGCATATTTAAATCAACTTAACTGGTAGCGTTTTTCTTACAATTGTTGTTGTACTGTTCGGACTGCTCTCTATATAATCAGCTCACTTATTTACATCTCACCGGACATTATGTCGTCGGAGGACGAATGTGCTTTCGCAGACAGCGCTGACAATTTTGTGTTGAACTACAGCGACGAGGGTAGTAATTCAATGGGCTCAACGCAGAGCACGGGTGAGGCGGCGCCTCGCGAATCTGGTCTTGTGAGGAAATTACACATCGAGCAGCTACCTGGATCATCTACTTGTGATAAGGGCGTTGACAATGGCGTTGCAGGTGGCGAGCTGGCGGTCGCCGGCGCGAGTCAGCCTGCTGCGCGAGCGGCTCGACGGGCACCACGCCAGCCTCCTCCTTGCCTCCCACCCGAGCTTCCCGCCTCAGCAGATGACGTGGTTGACCTTTCATCTCTTTCGAGAGTTATCAAGCTTCTCTCCACAACAGCCATTAAAGCGGTCACTGAAGGGAAAAGCGTCACTGCATCAAACAAAAGGTTGGTGGTTGCCCTCGCTGCGGAGACGCAAAGAGCGATAGACGTATACGTACGCCGAGCTCCGTCTCTGGCGGCGATGGCAACTGAACCCACCACTAACGCCTCAACTAACTCGGTTCACGTCGCTAACCCTTCTTCGTCGGTCGCCTCTGCCCCTGTGAACCCAGCCTCTACCTCGACCGATGAGTTAAAAAAGGAGCTCTCCACCTGCATCAGCGAAGTAAGGAGGCTCCGTGGTGACCTCGCCGCCGTTGGCTCCGTCCTCTCGTCGGACGCACGAACAGCATCATACGCACAGGCGGTGGGGCGTCCCGTAAACAAGCAGGTAGGCACCCGACAAGCCCCAACACCCGTCGCGGATGCTGTTCCAGCGCTTCCGCTGTCTTCGAGGCCGGCGCTACTGGTAACAACGAAAACACCGGTGGGCACAAGACAGGAGGCCGTCGAGGCCTTTAGGAAAACCATTAGTTTCAGAGATGCGAAATATGCGCCTGCAAAGGTGGCTCCTCTCTCGAAAAACAAACTTAGAGTCGAGTTTGACTCTCACCGGGACTGCGACGATGCATTTGAACGTATAAAGAACTCTACTCAGGCCCTTGTTACGGCTGAAATCGCTAAAAAACTGAAGCCTATGTTTATACTCAAGGGCATCTCCACTGAAATGCCTGCAGAGGACCTGGTGGGAGTCATTCTGGGACAAAATACAGAACTAGATGGATTCGACAGCACGGATTTGTTATTAAAGTTCAAAAGGAATAACAGGAACGACAAGCTCTACAATTGCGTCTTTGTAGCCAGCCCGAAACTGTTTCGTGCGGTGATGTGCATGGGTAGGTTACGGGTGGACCATCAGCGCGTACACGTAGAAGAGTTTTCTCCTTTTCTACAATGCCATGCATGCCTGCAATTTGGCCATACGAACAAGCGGTGTACCGTGGACATTAAGCCCTGCGCCCACTGCGCTTCCGTGGATCACAGCAGCAACAGCAAGGACTGTCCAGCGCAGGCCAGTGATAGCCCTAGCGCTGTAAAGTGCTACAACTGTTGCAAAAATAACGCCAAGTTCAATCTCGACAACAACACAAACCACAAAGCAACGTCTTTATCCTGCCCCATACTCCGAGCCATGAAAAAGCGAACAGAAAATAGGATCGATTATGGATCAGATTAGAACACTCAAGATTATTCAGTGCAATTTGGACAGGTCGAAAAATGCTCTTTTAGAATTTGTTCGCTTTTTCGTGTCCGAGAAATATTCTGTAGCACTAGTCTCAGAGCCATATGTTGGCGCCAATAACTTTGTTAAAAACATTCCCGGTGTTCAGATACATCAATTTCCCAGTTCTACGGGCAGGGTAAAGGCTTGCATTTTTGTAAGGGATGGAACGAATTGGTTCAGTGCGCTGAGCCTTTCACAGTATTCCACTACAAACATGGCTGTTGTGCAATTGACCATCGGCGTTACTAAATTACTACTGGCATCAGTGTACGTCGAACCGGACACGGATGTTTCGGGCACACTTGACCGGCTAGATTTTTTCCTTGGGAGCGTTGGCAACTCCCGCTGCGTCGTGGGGGGCGATTTTAATGGTTGGCACCCTATCTGGGGCAGCGGGAGGGCTAACGCTCGCGGACAGGTTGTGACCGACATCGCGCACGGCCGTGACCTCTACTTCTGCAACACTGGCGGTTTACCAACATTCGAGACTGTCAGTCACGGTCGACCGCGGGCTTCTATTATTGACTTGACGTTGGCCTCCGCATCCGCTATCGATCTGGTTAGCGATTGGGTCGTCAATTTTGAGGCTTGTCCGACTTCCCAACACAATGCCATAACTTTTTCGATAGCCATAAGCAATAACTTTAGTCATCAACAGGGAAACAAAACGCATTCCACCTATAGATACAAGAGTCACAAAGCAAACTGGGCTACCTTCAAGACTGAACTCCACACACTTATGGTCGGATCAAACTTGCTCGACACCGAAATTATGAATCTCGACCCTGACAGTCTTGAGCGATATATTGACAGGGTTGTAAACATCATTCATGCGGCGTGTAAGGAATCTATGCCTACCAGAGGTTCAGGCGGGAGTTTTAAGCCGCCCTGGTGGACAGATGATTTGGAGGCTCGTAAGAGAGAGGTTATCGGGCTCCATCGGCGGCTTCATACCGCCACACGACGCGACTCTACAACTGACGAGGAAGTCGGCCGTTTGGCTGAAGATCTTAATGCTAAGCGTACGCTGTACGCACAAGAGCTCAGGGAGGCTTCAACGGCCGACTTTCGAGACTTTTGTAATCTGCAAACAAAAGAAAATGTGTGGTCTCTTACGAACCGGTTACTAAAAGACACGGCTCCGCGCCGACCACCCACCACCTTTAAAGTTGATGATGGACACACTACCGATGCGAAGCAGACTGCTGCAGCGCTACTTGACAACTTCTATCCCGACGATACGCCCGACCGCTCAGCACGGCATCACCACTTAAGAACTCATGAACGCGACAAACCCGACACTCTTGATGAGCCTCCCTTCGTTGTCGAGGAGGTGCTGGAAGTGCTCAAGACCATGAATGCGAAAAAAGCGCCAGGCATGGATGGCCTTACATCGGACATTTGCACACAATTCGCGCTAGCATACCCCCAGCTTATGGTGGACATCTTCAATAGATGCTTGGAACTGCAGCACTTCCCTCGACAGTGGAAGCGGGCTTTCGTTAAAATCATTCCCAAACCCAATAAGACAGACTATACCGCTCTCACATCCCATAGGCCAATCGGGCTAATCCCTGTATTTGGAAAGGCTTTGGAGAAGCTCTTCATCAAAAGGGTTACGTTCGTTTCTGCTCGGGCCGGTAAACTAAATAGTCGCCAGTTCGGGTTTAAGGAGCAAACCAACACCACAGCAGCTATCTCCACAGCACTAGAAGTCGTCCGCTCTGCGAAACAGAGGAAGCAACTAGTGGTCGCTGTATCGCTGGATATTAAGGCAGCGTTCGACAATGCATGGTGGCCTGCTCTCTTTGAAGGCCTCAGGCGCATTGGCTGTCCTAGGAACATCTTCGGCCTCATCGAGAGTTACGTCGAGGACAGAGAAGCCGTTTTGGATTATGCCAACGAGCGTGTCACGAAGAGGCTGTCGAAAGGCTGCATCCAGGGTTCTGCATGCGGCCCCAACTTATGGAATATAGTTTTGGATGAGCTGCTCGAAATACCCCTCCCGGACGGCTGCCATCTGCAGGCGTTTGCAGATGACGTTTTACTTATAGTCCATCACAACTGCGCCGACGACCTGCAGGAGATTGCTAACACCGCCTTACAAAGGATCCTTGAATGGGGCGAATGTGTCAAGTTGACTTTCAGCCCCTCCAAAACTCAACTAATAGCTTTCACGCCTAAGGCTAAAGAAGCTGTTGTTAAAATGGGTAACGTGCAGCTACATTTTGTGAGGGAGATTAAACTCCTTGGGGTCATAGTTGATGAGAAGTTACTTTTTAACAGCCACGTACAGCACATTATTAACAAGGCCTCGCGCATATTCAACAAGCTTTGTCTCTTTTCCAGGCCAACTTGGGGTGCTCATCCAGAAAATATTCGGACAATCTACCTTCAGGTCATTGAGCCGATTGTAACATACGCAGCTGGCATTTGGGGGCAGGCAGCTTTGAAAAAGGGCATTAGGCGAAGGTTGTTGAGTATGCAGCGGGGCTTCGCTGTAAGAATCACACGTGCGTTCAAGACAATTTCCACCACAGCAGCACTCGCGCTTGCTGAGCTCACTCCTCTTGACCTCAAGGTTCGAGAAGTACATGCCCTCGAGCAGATCAAACTCACAGGAGTTACACATTTACTCCCCCATGACATAACGCTAGAACGTCCAACTCCACCACACGAGTTACTACATCCTGCAAGCAGAGTCTCACTCAATTCCAGATCTACAATCAATATCGATGATTTGACACCCCCTATCCAAACTGAGAAGTCCCTTAATATTTACACAGACGGTAGCAAGCTGGAGGATTCCTCGGTAGGTGCGGCCTTTGTCGCCTACTTAGGAGGTCGACAGATTGCAACCAAAAAGTTCAAGCTCCACACTTCGTGCTCGGTCTTTCAGGCTGAACTTTTCGCAATTTACAAGGCATGCTCGTGGGCCAATTCTCATCACCCAGATTTGCACTTGACCGTATTCTCCGATTCCCAGTCTGCTTTAACTGCACTCAATAATCGCAGCAACACTCACCCACTTGTATCTAAAACACACGCACTTATATACACACGTGCACCAAACTCTATACAGATCACCTGGATTAAAAGCCACGTGGGCATAACTGGCAACGAGGCGGCCGACTCTGCCGCGAAACATGCTGCCTCCTTGCACTGTTCTCCCAGTTACGAGGCCTTCCCCATTGGTTTCGCTAAGCATTGCCTGAGATCTGAGCACCACCGTATCTGGCAAGCGCGTTACGAGAGTTCATCGCAGGGCAGACACACTATCTCTCTGCTCCCGAAACTCAGTGACATCAGAAAAGTACGTAAATCTATTGAAACATCCTTCCACCTTACGCAAGTCTTATCTGGACACGGTTATTGCAAACACTATCTCCACCGCTTTAACATAACAGATGACCATTTCTGTCCTTGCAATGGACTGTCGGTACAGACTTTTGAACATCTCTTGGAGCACTGTCCCAGATTCTTCATGAGACGAATGGAACACGTAAATTTATGTGAAAATCTTAGAGTTTCACCTTTTATGCTTCTACAAGTCATTGACAAGGCAGCGGCAGCCGAGTCACTCGATAATTTTATTAAAAACATTGTGTATAATCTAAAATCATTTAATGGAACGTGAACTTGCATGTCATAGGTTCATAATTGTATAGTTTCTTATTAATAAAAAAAAAAAAAAAAAAAAAAAATACATTATAAAAAATATATAATTATAATAAGCATTTCTTACTTCAATTCTTCGCAGGGGAAAAGCGATTAATAGCCTTAAGTTGTGAAAAATTATTTTTGTTTCTTTCTATTTCATTTTTAATTTGAATGAAAATATTATACTTTTCTAAAATAGTTTGTTAGTCACAAAATTAATAAGCGAGCAAGCGACTGTATCAAATAGCGGTCGCTCCTCATAATTGACAAAACCAACAAGCATTCGAAACATAATAGAACACATTCGTTAACAACAAATATAGTAAAAAAAAAAAAAAAAAAAAAAACCTAACCTAACCTAACCTAACCTAACCTAACCTAACCTAACCTAACCTAACCTAACCTAACCTAACCTAACCTAACCTAACCTAACCTAACCTAACCTAACCTAACCTAACCTAACCTAACCTAACCTAACCTAACCTAACCTAACCTAACCTAACCTAACCTAACCTAACCTAACCTAACCTAACCTAACCTAACCTAACCTAACCTAACCCGATATCAAATTTATACAAATTTCTTCTATTTTTTCTATTTTCGACCACTTACCTCAAAGTTTCCGCGATTTTCGCGCTGGTGTCGTCTGTCGTCCACTCCCGGCTGCCTGCGGTGCCCTGAAAAGCGAAGGAAAATTGATTGTTCTCGGAAAATTCGTGAAAATTTCGAGGAAAACTTCGCGAATTTCCCGCGAATTTCCTCCTGAACTGCTGCCAGGGCACGCGTACGTGCGCCCGCAGACGCGCCGGCGCGCTCGCGCCACGCCAACCTAAAGGAAAACGCGAAAAACGGCCGTTTTCAGCGAACCGAGTTTACATAGGCCGTAGGGACTTTGAGTTTATTTGATATCAAATTTATACAAATTTCTTCTATTTTTTCTATTTTCGACCACTTACCTCAAAGTTTCCGCGATTTTCGCGCTGGTGTCGTCTGTCGTCCACTCCCGGCTGCCTGCGGTGCCCTGAAAAGCGAAGGAAAATTGATTGTTCTCGGAAAATTCGTGAAAATTTCGAGGAAAACTTCGCGAATTTCCCGCGAATTTCCTCCTGAACTGCTGCCAGGGCACGCGTACGTGCGCCCGCAGACGCGCCGGCGCGCTCGCGCCACGCCAACCTAAAGGAAAACGCGAAAAACGGCCGTTTTCAGCGAACCGAGTTTACATAGGCCGTAGGGACTTTGAGTTTATTTGATATCAAATTTATACAAATTTCTTCTATTTTTTCTATTTTCGACCACTTACCTCAAAGTTTCCGCGATTTTCGCGCTGGTGTCGTCTGTCGTCCACTCCCGGCTGCCTGCGGTGCCCTGAAAAGCGAAGGAAAATTGATTGTTCTCGGAAAATTCGTGAAAATTTCGAGGAAAACTTCGCGAATTTCCCGCGAATTTCCTCCTGAACTGCTGCCAGGGCACGCGTACGTGCGCCCGCAGACGCGCCGGCGCGCTCGCGCCACGCCAACCTAAAGGAAAACGCGAAAAACGGCCGTTTTCAGCGAACCGAGTTTACATAGGCCGTAGGGACTTTGAGTTTATTTGATATCAAATTTATACAAATTTCTTCTATTTTTTCTATTTTCGACCACTTACCTCAAAGTTTCCGCGATTTTCGCGCTGGTGTCGTCTGTCGTCCACTCCCGGCTGCCTGCGGTGCCCTGAAAAGCGAAGGAAAATTGATTGTTCTCGGAAAATTCGTGAAAATTTCGAGGAAAACTTCGCGAATTTCCCGCGAATTTCCTCCTGAACTGCTGCCAGGGCACGCGTACGTGCGCCCGCAGACGCGCCGGCGCGCTCGCGCCACGCCAACCTAAAGGAAAACGCGAAAAACGGGCCCCCCCACCCACCCTATCTTGGTTACGCAGGTAGGGCCGAGCGCTACCGTAAGGAGAGCCGCGAAACAAAAATCCCGTTTTTAACCGCGGAAAGTGGTCCAGGGCTTTAGGACGACTTGTGGGGCCATATACACTCCCCAAGTCGCTTCTCAAATCAAAGCTTTGACCTCGGGGGCGTTCTACACCCTCCGAAACTACAAAACTAACAAAAAATTTTTAAGTGCGGTTTTCTTTGACAGAAGGCTCTATACACCTTCAAACAAAACATTTCTTGCATATTAAAGGACGTTGGGAGGCCCTACACCTCTCAATTTTAACTGTTTTCAGGCATATTATATTTATTTTGACTGTTGGGGACTCTTTACACCCCCAACTAAAATTGTGGTATTTAGACGAGACTTTTTAGTCCTAGGTTGTTTTGTTGACACTGAGAGGCAATTTACACCTCCCAGTTATTATTTATTTTGTGTTTGTGTTGATTTTAGCTTAATCTAATTACGTCCTATTAAGGTTGGGTCAGGATTTTAGATAATATATTTGACTGTTGAGAGGCTCTTTACACCTCTCAACCATTATAGTTGGACTAGGTTAGGTTTCTTAATTCAGTTATTGACTAAGAGAACTCTAAATCTCCTTACAATAATCAATAGTGCCAAAACTTTATTATGTTCAGAACGCCGAAAAAAGGTGAAAGGCGATCGCAGCCTCCGGACGTGTCGGAATCCGCTATGTCACCAGCAAAAAGAAGCCCAAACAGTTTGAGGAACCTCCTTAAAACCCCAAACGATGTGACCTTCGTGCTACCGGAGGTGACCACTGAGAACCCTCCCAAGGCAAAAGCTAAGGCGGTCCCCTCCGAAAAGACTGTCGCTCTACTTAAAGATAAGCCCTTACCCATTCAAGAGAGCTCAATCGCAGTTCGTAGGGCCTCTTTTGAGCTTTGTGGATCCCCACCGCCGAAACCAAAGTACGGCAGTAGACCAGCAGAGGCGAAGGCTTGCCTAATAAGGGCAAAAACCCTATTGGGTGAGTCGCGCAACTTGAAGGCGGACATCAAAGCTGGGGTCACGCAAGCGGTGGAGAGGCTCTACCGATTGGTAATTGAAGCGGCAGGGTCAAAAGAGCAGCCTGTTAGCAGCCTCCTGAAGGACACGCAAGCAAAAGCGGAACAGATCACTGACAGCGTCGCGGGCGAAGCACCACAGATAGAGCTGATAAAATATCTTATCAAAAACATCAAAGAGCACAGTGACGCTTTGGCAGAGTGCAAAAAACACACGATTGCTCTATCTGCGGATATTAAACAGATCCCTAGGCCCCTCGATTGCGAGCAGCGTCTCTCGTACGCCGAGGTCGCGAGGCTGTCAAAATCTATAGCCGACCTTAGAAGCGACCTCAGCAATCGAGCTAAGCAGCAGGCTTCCTACGCGGAGACAGCAAATATCACGGCCATGACATCAAAACAGGCAGCCTCCCCTATCTCTCAGCCTGTCCACTCTATGGTCGTGTCTTCTGACGACGCTCACGACACTAGCGAAGACGTTATAGAAAAGATCCGCGAGGCCGTGAGCGCGAAAACATCGGGCATCAGGGTGGACAGATTGAGGAAGGCTCGCGACGGAAAGGTGGTGCTGGGGTGCCAGTCGCGGGAAGAATTGGCTAGAGTGGCCGAAAAGCTCAAACTAGAGCAACCAGCACTGCACCTTGAAGAAAAAGAAAACAAGGATCCTCTCGTCATCCTCAAAAACGTTTTGAGCGTCAACACTGACGAAGACATAATGGCCGCCTTGCGAAAGCAAAATTCCCACATCCTCGGAGGGATACCTGATGGGGACTACAGGGCGGTCGTGCGTTACCGCAGGAAAGCGCGAAACCCCTACGAGTGCCACGTGGTCCTCAGGGTATCACCGAGGGTGTGGCAAAGCCTCACAACAGCGGGCAGGGTCCACGTAGACCTGCAAAGGGTGCAGGTGTCTGACCAGTCTCCGCTGCTCCAGTGCTCAAAATGCCTCGCATATGGACACGGCAAGAAATCCTGCACAGAAGCGGCAGACCTGTGCAGTCACTGCACGGGGCCTCACTTGCGCAAGGACTGCCCGCACTGGAGAGCAGGAGACCCACCAAAGTGTCAGAACTGCACCCTGTCGAAGCTTGAAAAGAGCGACCATAACAGCTTCGATGACACCTGCCCCATAAGAAAGAAGTGGGACAGGCTAGCCAGGTCAAACGTAGCGTACTGCTAAAGGCACCCCAGTCGTCTCACAGTCGAACAATGTCACCCAACAACAGTATAGCGTGGTTCAAGTTAACCTCCAAAGAAGTAAACTCGCCTTCCAAGAGCTACTGTTACAAGCCCAGGAAAGTGGTGCCGCTCTTGCCCTCGTTCAGGAACCGTATGTGGGAGCACAAGGGGAAATAGCACAAAAGCCTGGCTTTAGGGTCATTCAGCGACTTAAAAATAGAACAAAACCAGTTAAAGCAGCAATCATTGTTTTTGACGATAACATACAGGTCATTGAATGCCCTACAGCCACTTCAGAAAACATTGCAGTTGCCATCCTTAATACAAGCGAATGGGAAATGGGAATCATCTCCACATACTTCGAGGATAGCCTCCCCATGGACCCATATTTAGAACAACTGAAACATATAATAAACAAATTAAACATGAAAAATGTTATCGTAGGGGGTGACTTTAATGCCTGGAGTCCATGGTGGGGCAGTGACTCTGAAGACCACCGAGGAAAGGAAGTCCTCGGCGCGTTTGTGGAGATGAAGCTGCATGTCCTGAATGAGGGAAAGACACCTACTTTCTTTACAATCAGAAACGGAAGGGAGTTTAAAAGTAGAGTTGATATCACTGCATGCAGCGAAAACATGATAAGATTTGTAGAAAATTGGCGTATTGATGAAGAAATGACTAGCTCGGACCACAATGGGATAAAATTTACTATCAACCTGAAATGCACAAAAGAAAAGCGCATGAATAAATCGACTAGGGTATATAATACAAAAAAAGCAAACTGGGAAAAATTTGGAAGT
Source organism: Coenonympha arcania (assembly GCA_036785405.1). Taxonomy (NCBI): domain Eukaryota; kingdom Metazoa; phylum Arthropoda; class Insecta; order Lepidoptera; family Nymphalidae; genus Coenonympha; species Coenonympha arcania. Next base: position 24,695 of record CM072066.1, read on the forward strand.
GAACTAAACAAAGAAATAAACGATAAAAATATAACAACGGAAGAAATAAACACAATAACTTCACAGGAAAATTTAGAAAATATGGTTAGTGAATATGTAAATATAGTTAAAAAAGCATGCAGTGAATCAATACCGTTAATAAAAAGTAATAAAAAGATACACTTACCATGGTGGAACGCCGAATTAGATACGTTGATGAGAGACACGAGGAAAAAGAAACATAGAATCCGCTGCGCCGCGCCTCGACGGAAGAACCACGCTGTAGAAGAGTACCTGGAAGCGAAAAAGAAATATGAAATAGAAGCTGCAAAAGCACAAATAAACAGTTGGAAGGAGTTTTGCTGCACACAAGATCGAGAAAGTATGTGGGACGGAATTTACCGCGTCATAAGGAAAACTTCAAATACATACGAAGATCAGCCGCTCGTGAGCGACGGAACCCTGCTAACCCCGGAAGAGTCTGTAAAGCTTCTCGCAAACACATTTTTCCCTCCGGACCTAGAAATTGATGACATACCTGAACATATAGAAACGAGAGAAAATTCTAAAAATACAGATCTCTTCCTTAACACTGACAGGCTCGATCCATCTTTCACGAGGGAAGAACTAATATATGTGACAAACACCTTTAACCCTTCCAAAGCCCCAGGACCAGATGGGTTCACAGCCGACATCTGCGCTAAAGCCATACTGTCCAATACGGAGGTATTTTTGGCGTTGGTGAATAAGTGCCTCGAGTTGCATCACTTTCCAGTGTGTTGGAAGGAGGCGGTGGTGGTAGTCCTTCGGAAGCCGGGAAAATCCGACTATAATCATGTTAAATCCTATCGTCCGATAGGGCTACTATCAGTGTTCGGCAAGATACTGGAGAAGCTGATGGTGAGAAGGATTCGGTGGCACTTGCAACCGAAAGCTAGCCCCAGACAGTATGGCTTCGTACCCCAGCGCAGCACCGAAGACTCCCTCTATGATCTCCTGAAGCACATTAAAAATAATTTGGTGAACAAATTAATTAATGTTGTAGTATCGTTAGACATAGAGGGAGCTTTCGACAGTGCATGGTGGCCCGCGATTAAGTGTCGGCTAGCAGAGAAGGGTTGTCCATATAACATAAGGAAGCTGGTCACAAGCTATTTAAGGGACAGACGGGTTCGCGTTCGCTACGCCGACCACGAGTACACAACCGAAACATCTAAAGGTTGTGTACAAGGGTCGATTGCTGGTCCCACGTTCTGGAACTTACTTCTGGACCCTCTGCTAGATGGGATCGAAAAAGGCGGAACATATTGCCAGGCGTTCGCCGATGACGTCGTTCTGGTGTTCTCCGGGCACTCAGTCAAAAAGATCGAAGAGGAGGCCGGTAGGGTGCTTGACTATGTGTGTGCATGGGGCGTACAAAATAAACTCAAATTCGCACCTCAAAAGACCAACGCAATGGTGATTACGAAAAAATTAAAATTTGACGCCCCGAGCATACGCATGGGAGGTACTAATGTCGGCCTCGTCGATGAAATCAGGATCTTAGGCTTGATCTTGGACAATAAGCTGACATTTAACAGTCATGTTAAATATATCTGCAATAAGGCACTTAACGTCTATAAGCCATTGTCCCGATCAGCCAAAATCAACTGGGGACTGAGCTCGGAGATCATCCGAACAATATACGTCTCGGTGATAGAACCGATCGTGCTTTATGCCGCCAACGCCTGGGCTCCAGCTGCGGAAAAGCTCACCGTACAAAAACATCTCCACGCAGTGCAAAGAGGATTCGCACAAAAAATTGTCAAAGCGTATCGCACGGTGTCCTTTCCCGCGGCTTTAGTCTTGGCTAGACTGATCCCACTGGATCTGAGGATCCAGGAGGCCGCACAACTTTATATAGCAAAGCGTGGGCAGGCGGAAACTTTTATTGGAGACAGATCGGTCGAAACCAAAAAGAGCTTCTTAAACGCACCGCATCCCGCTCATCATGTGGATATTGGGTTCGGTAAAGTCAATGACGTGAGCGAGCTCGCGCTCGTGGAGAGCGGCTTGGAAGACCTACAAATATACACGGATGGCAGCAAGATCGGTGGCAAAGTCGGCGCAGCTTTGACATGCTGGAAGGATGGCAGAGAGATAGAAAAGAAAAAGTTTCTCCTAGAGCCGTTCTGCTCAGTGTATCAAGCCGAACTATACGCGCTGTACCGAGCCACCGATATTGCTGTCAAATCCAAAGCAAAGGTTGTCAATATTTTCAGCGACTCCAGATCTTCTTTGGAAACGCTTGTAAATATTGACTCCTATCACCCATTGGCTTGTGAGATTCGGGAAATCTTAATGAAATCCAGAGCAAATAAAAAGAGTGTTCAGCTGTTCTGGATAAGGGCACACGTTGGAGTCGAGGGCAACGAAAGAGCAGATGAATTAGCGAAAGAGGCAGCGCTCACCAAAAAGACGGCCCCCGACTACAACGCTTGCCCTTTATCATTTATAAAAAGAGCAATCAGAGAAAATACAATTAAAATATGGCAAGAAAGATACGAAAAAAGCGAAAAAGCAAAGGTCACCAAGCTGTTCTTCCCGAGCGTAGAGAGAGCAAACGCCATCATCCGTAAAATCGCGCTGTCTCCAACACTAGTTCAAATTTTAACCGGGCACGGTGGTTTCAAGCAATACCTTCACCGGTTCAAATTAAGAGAAGATCCAAGTTGTGAATGTGACCCCGCAGAAGAGCAATCCGTTGCCCACTTGCTTATAAATTGCCCGATCTTCTCCAAGAAGAGACATGAACTAACTCAGTACATTGAACAAGAACTTGACGTGAACTCACTATACACAATTGTGGAAAATAAAAATATAAGAACAAAATTTATAGAATATTGCGAAAGTGTGGCAAAAAGAATAATAAAGACCAACAAAGATACTAACAATATATCAAATTAGAAAGCTATTTAAAAGATATTATATAATATAAGTAATGAAGACCCAATGTATTTTATATATTAATGTAGAATATATTAACTTACATGGGTATATATTGCATGGTATATATAATATGATATAAATAGTAATTTTTATTTATTTATTTTCATTTTTAATCAAAGGAATGGAATAACAAATATAAAACGGTCGCTAAAAATGTCTCCGTTCAATCGGAGGATGCAGACTTCTCCTCCAACTGGAAGGTGATACTATAAAAAAAAAAAAAAAACCTAACCTAACCTAACCTAACCTAACCTAACCTAACCTAACCTAACCTAACCTAACCTAACCTAACCTAACCTAACCTAACCTAACCTAACCTAACCTAACCTAACCTAACCTAACCTAACCTAACCTAACCTAACCTAACCTAACCTAACCTAACCTAACCTAACCTAACCTAACCTAACCTAACCTAACCACATAGAATTCTATGCAAAATTTCAATATTTTGACGCCGCGGTCGAGTTTTTCACTATTTTTCGCTGCTTTTTAAGCTCCCGCGCTCAGGATACACATCTCGGGACCTGTAACACGAAAAGTCTAATTAGATTTTCACGGAAAATTTTCCGGGAGAGGAAAATTCACTCACCTGATACACCGCGGTTGAGTGCTACAGCCACATCGACGCTCCCGCGTGCGGTACACGTCTCCTGCGGCCCTATAACTGCCGAAAAGTGGTGAATTTTCCGGAGGATTTTCCGGGAAAGGAAAATTTCTCCTGACTTTCTCGGCGACGAGCGAGTCCGGGCCGTTTATTCGCTGCCGACAGCGCCGTTGCGCGCGCCGTTGTGCGAATTCCACCCAGTCTCGCCCGGAAAAATCGGTTTTTCCCGGATTCTGACTCCGGGAATAAGCCGATTTTCCTCGCACCGGGGGGACCGGACGGCGCCCGCCTAGACGCGTGCAACGAGCCCTCGCGCGCGAAAATCGGCTCAGCCGTTTCCGAGAAAATCAGGAAAAACGGTTTTTGAAGGTCCGTTCGCCTGCATGAAAAAGTCTTAATAAGCCCTACAATTCGCCATACATTGTACATAGAATTCTATGCAAAATTTCAATATTTTGACGCCGCGGTCGAGTTTTTCACTATTTTTCGCTGCTTTTTAAGCTCCCGCGCTCAGGATACACATCTCGGGACCTGTAACACGAAAAGTCTAATTAGATTTTCACGGAAAATTTTCCGGGAGAGGAAAATTCACTCACCTGATACACCGCGGTTGAGTGCTACAGCCACATCGACGCTCCCGCGTGCGGTACACGTCTCCTGCGGCCCTATAACTGCCGAAAAGTGGTGAATTTTCCGGAGGATTTTCCGGGAAAGGAAAATTTCTCCTGACTTTCTCGGCGACGAGCGAGTCCGGGCCGTTTATTCGCTGCCGACAGCGCCGTTGCGCGCGCCGTTGTGCGAATTCCACCCAGTCTCGCCCGGAAAAATCGGTTTTTCCCGGATTCTGACTCCGGGAATAAGCCGATTTTCCTCGCACCGGGGGGACCGGACGGCGCCCGCCTAGACGCGTGCAACGAGCCCTCGCGCGCGAAAATCGGCTCAGCCGTTTCCGAGAAAATCAGGAAAAACGGTTTTTGAAGGTCCGTTCGCCTGCATGAAAAAGTCTTAATAAGCCCTACAATTCGCCATACATTGTACATAGAATTCTATGCAAAATTTCAATATTTTGACGCCGCGGTCGAGTTTTTCACTATTTTTCGCTGCTTTTTAAGCTCCCGCGCTCAGGATACACATCTCGGGACCTGTAACACGAAAAGTCTAATTAGATTTTCACGGAAAATTTTCCGGGAGAGGAAAATTCACTCACCTGATACACCGCGGTTGAGTGCTACAGCCACATCGACGCTCCCGCGTGCGGTACACGTCTCCTGCGGCCCTATAACTGCCGAAAAGTGGTGAATTTTCCGGAGGATTTTCCGGGAAAGGAAAATTTCTCCTGACTTTCTCGGCGACGAGCGAGTCCGGGCCGTTTATTCGCTGCCGACAGCGCCGTTGCGCGCGCCGTTGTGCGAATTCCACCCAGTCTCGCCCGGAAAAATCGGTTTTTCCCGGATTCTGACTCCGGGAATAAGCCGATTTTCCTCGCACCGGGGGGACCGGACGGCGCCCGCCTAGACGCGTGCAACGAGCCCTCGCGCGCGAAAATCGGCTCAGCCGTTTCCGAGAAAATCAGGAAAAACGGTTTTTGAAGGTCCGTTCGCCTGCATGAAAAAGTCTTAATAAGCCCTACAATTCGCCATACATTGTACATAGAATTCTATGCAAAATTTCAATATTTTGACGCCGCGGTCGAGTTTTTCACTATTTTTCGCTGCTTTTTAAGCTCCCGCGCTCAGGATACACATCTCGGGACCTGTAACACGAAAAGTCTAATTAGATTTTCACGGAAAATTTTCCGGGAGAGGAAAATTCACTCACCTGATACACCGCGGTTGAGTGCTACAGCCACATCGACGCTCCCGCGTGCGGTACACGTCTCCTGCGGCCCTATAACTGCCGAAAAGTGGTGAATTTTCCGGAGGATTTTCCGGGAAAGGAAAATTTCTCCTGACTTTCTCGGCGACGAGCGAGTCCGGGCCGTTTATTCGCTGCCGACAGCGCCGTTGCGCGCGCCGTTGTGCGAATTCCACCCAGTCTCGCCCGGAAAAATCGGTTTTTCCCGGATTCTGACTCCGGGAATAAGCCGATTTTCCTCGCACCGGGGGGACCGGACGGCGCCCGCCTAGACGCGTGCAACGAGCCCTCGCGCGCGAAAATCGGCTCAGCCGTTTCCGAGAAAATCAGGAAAAACGGTTTTTGAAGGTCCGTTCGCCTGCATGAAAAAGTCTTAATAAGCCCTACAATTCGCCATACATTGTACATAGAATTCTATGCAAAATTTCAATATTTTGACGCCGCGGTCGAGTTTTTCACTATTTTTCGCTGCTTTTTAAGCTCCCGCGCTCAGGATACACATCTCGGGACCTGTAACACGAAAAGTCTAATTAGATTTTCACGGAAAATTTTCCGGGAGAGGAAAATTCACTCACCTGATACACCGCGGTTGAGTGCTACAGCCACATCGACGCTCCCGCGTGCGGTACACGTCTCCTGCGGCCCTATAACTGCCGAAAAGTGGTGAATTTTCCGGAGGATTTTCCGGGAAAGGAAAATTTCTCCTGACTTTCTCGGCGACGAGCGAGTCCGGGCCGTTTATTCGCTGCCGACAGCGCCGTTGCGCGCGCCGTTGTGCGAATTCCACCCAGTCTCGCCCGGAAAAATCGGTTTTTCCCGGATTCTGACTCCGGGAATAAGCCGATTTTCCTCGCACCGGGGGGACCGGACGGCGCCCGCCTAGACGCGTGCAACGAGCCCTCGCGCGCGAAAATCGGCTCAGCCGTTTCCGAGAAAATCAGGAAAAACGGTTTTTGAAGGTCCGTTCGCCTGCATGAAAAAGTCTCAATAAGCCCTACAATTCGCCATACATTGTACATAGAATTCTATGCAAAATTTCAATATTTTGACGCCGCGGTCGAGTTTTTCACTATTTTTCGCTGCTTTTTAAGCTCCCGCGCTCAGGATACACATCTCGGGACCTGTAACACGAAAAGTCTAATTAGATTTTCACGGAAAATTTTCCGGGAGAGGAAAATTCACTCACCTGATACACCGCGGTTGAGTGCTACAGCCACATCGACGCTCCCGCGTGCGGTACACGTCTCCTGCGGCCCTATAACTGCCGAAAAGTGGTGAATTTTCCGGAGGATTTTCCGGGAAAGGAAAATTTCTCCTGACTTTCTCGGCGACGAGCGAGTCCGGGCCGTTTATTCGCTGCCGACAGCGCCGTTGCGCGCGCCGTTGTGCGAATTCCACCCAGTCTCGCCCGGAAAAATCGGTTTTTCCCGGATTCTGACTCCGGGAATAAGCCGATTTTCCTCGCACCGGGGGGACCGGACGGCGCCCGCCTAGACGCGTGCAACGAGCCCTCGCGCGCGAAAATCGGCTCAGCCGTTTCCGAGAAAATCAGGAAAAACGGTTTTTGAAGGTCCGTTCGCCTGCATGAAAAAGTCTTAATAAGCCCTACAATTCGCCATACATTGTACATAGAATTCTATGCAAAATTTCAATATTTTGACGCCGCGGTCGAGTTTTTCACTATTTTTCGCTGCTTTTTAAGCTCCCGCGCTCAGGATACACATCTCGGGACCTGTAACACGAAAAGTCTAATTAGATTTTCACGGAAAATTTTCCGGGAGAGGAAAATTCACTCACCTGATACACCGCGGTTGAGTGCTACAGCCACATCGACGCTCCCGCGTGCGGTACACGTCTCCTGCGGCCCTATAACTGCCGAAAAGTGGTGAATTTTCCGGAGGATTTTCCGGGAAAGGAAAATTTCTCCTGACTTTCTCGGCGACGAGCGAGTCCGGGCCGTTTATTCGCTGCCGACAGCGCCGTTGCGCGCGCCGTTGTGCGAATTCCACCCAGTCTCGCCCGGAAAAATCGGTTTTTCCCGGATTCTGACTCCGGGAATAAGCCGATTTTCCTCGCACCGGTGGGACCGGACGGCGCCCGCCTAGACGCGTGCAACGAGCCCTCGCGCGCGAAAATCGGCTCAGCCGTTTCCGAGAAAATCAGGAAAAACGGTTTTTGAAGGTCCGTTCGCCTGCATGAAAAAGTCTTAATAAGCCCTACAATTCGCCATACATTGTACATAGAATTCTATGCAAAATTTCAATATTTTGACGCCGCGGTCGAGTTTTTCACTATTTTTCGCTGCTTTTTAAGCTCCCGCGCTCAGGATACACATCTCGGGACCTGTAACACGAAAAGTCTAATTAGATTTTCACGGAAAATTTTCCGGGAGAGGAAAATTCACTCACCTGATACACCGCGGTTGAGTGCTACAGCCACATCGACGCTCCCGCGTGCGGTACACGTCTCCTGCGGCCCTATAACTGCCGAAAAGTGGTGAATTTTCCGGAGGATTTTCCGGGAAAGGAAAATTTCTCCTGACTTTCTCGGCGACGAGCGAGTCCGGGCCGTTTATTCGCTGCCGACAGCGCCGTTGCGCGCGCCGTTGTGCGAATTCCACCCAGTCTCGCCCGGAAAAATCGGTTTTTCCCGGATTCTGACTCCGGGAATAAGCCGATTTTCCTCGCACCGGGGGGACCGGACGGCGCCCGCCTAGACGCGTGCAACGAGCCCTCGCGCGCGAAAATCGGCTCAGCCGTTTCCGAGAAAATCAGGAAAAACGGTTTTTGAAGGTCCGTTCGCCTGCATGAAAAAGTCTTAATAAGCCCTACAATTCGCCATACATTGTACATAGAATTCTATGCAAAATTTCAATATTTTGACGCCGCGGTCGAGTTTTTCACTATTTTTCGCTGCTTTTTAAGCTCCCGCGCTCAGGATACACATCTCGGGACCTGTAACACGAAAAGTCTAATTAGATTTTCACGGAAAATTTTCCGGGAGAGGAAAATTCACTCACCTGATACACCGCGGTTGAGTGCTACAGCCACATCGACGCTCCCGCGTGCGGTACACGTCTCCTGCGGCCCTATAACTGCCGAAAAGTGGTGAATTTTCCGGAGGATTTTCCGGGAAAGGAAAATTTCTCCTGACTTTCTCGGCGACGAGCGAGTCCGGGCCGTTTATTCGCTGCCGACAGCGCCGTTGCGCGCGCCGTTGTGCGAATTCCACCCAGTCTCGCCCGGAAAAATCGGTTTTTCCCGGATTCTGACTCCGGGAATAAGCCGATTTTCCTCGCACCGGGGGGACCGGACGGCGCCCGCCTAGACGCGTGCAACGAGCCCTCGCGCGCGAAAATCGGCTCAGCCGTTTCCGAGAAAATCAGGAAAAACGGTTTTTGAAGGTCCGTTCGCCTGCATGAAAAAGTCTTAATAAGCCCTACAATTCGCCATACATTGTACATAGAATTCTATGCAAAATTTCAATATTTTGACGCCGCGGTCGAGTTTTTCACTATTTTTCGCTGCTTTTTAAGCTCCCGCGCTCAGGATACACATCTCGGGACCTGTAACACGAAAAGTCTAATTAGATTTTCACGGAAAATTTTCCGGGAGAGGAAAATTCACTCACCTGATACACCGCGGTTGAGTGCTACAGCCACATCGACGCTCCCGCGTGCGGTACACGTCTCCTGCGGCCCTATAACTGCCGAAAAGTGGTGAATTTTCCGGAGGATTTTCCGGGAAAGGAAAATTTCTCCTGACTTTCTCGGCGACGAGCGAGTCCGGGCCGTTTATTCGCTGCCGACAGCGCCGTTGCGCGCGCCGTTGTGCGAATTCCACCCAGTCTCGCCCGGAAAAATCGGTTTTTCCCGGATTCTGACTCCGGGAATAAGCCGATTTTCCTCGCACCGGGGGGACCGGACGGCGCCCGCCTAGACGCGTGCAACGAGCCCTCGCGCGCGAAAATCGGCTCAGCCGTTTCCGAGAAAATCAGGAAAAACGGTTTTTGAAGGTCCGTTCGCCTGCATGAAAAAGTCTTAATAAGCCCTACAATTCGCCATACATTGTACATAGAATTCTATGCAAAATTTCAATATTTTGACGCCGCGGTCGAGTTTTTCACTATTTTTCGCTGCTTTTTAAGCTCCCGCGCTCAGGATACACATCTCGGGACCTGTAACACGAAAAGTCTAATTAGATTTTCACGGAAAATTTTCCGGGAGAGGAAAATTCACTCACCTGATACACCGCGGTTGAGTGCTACAGCCACATCGACGCTCCCGCGTGCGGTACACGTCTCCTGCGGCCCTATAACTGCCGAAAAGTGGTGAATTTTCCGGAGGATTTTCCGGGAAAGGAAAATTTCTCCTGACTTTCTCGGCGACGAGCGAGTCCGGGCCGTTTATTCGCTGCCGACAGCGCCGTTGCGCGCGCCGTTGTGCGAATTCCACCCAGTCTCGCCCGGAAAAATCGGTTTTTCCCGGATTCTGACTCCGGGAATAAGCCGATTTTCCTCGCACCGGGGGGACCGGACGGCGCCCGCCTAGACGCGTGCAACGAGCCCTCGCGCGCGAAAATCGGCTCAGCCGTTTCCGAGAAAATCAGGAAAAACGGTTTTTGAAGGTCCGTTCGCCTGCATGAAAAAGTCTTAATAAGCCCTACAATTCGCCATACATTGTACATAGAATTCTATGCAAAATTTCAATATTTTGACGCCGCGGTCGAGTTTTTCACTATTTTTCGCTGCTTTTTAAGCTCCCGCGCTCAGGATACACATCTCGGGACCTGTAACACGAAAAGTCTAATTAGATTTTCACGGAAAATTTTCCGGGAGAGGAAAATTCACTCACCTGATACACCGCGGTTGAGTGCTACAGCCACATCGACGCTCCCGCGTGCGGTACACGTCTCCTGCGGCCCTATAACTGCCGAAAAGTGGTGAATTTTCCGGAGGATTTTCCGGGAAAGGAAAATTTCTCCTGACTTTCTCGGCGACGAGCGAGTCCGGGCCGTTTATTCGCTGCCGACAGCGCCGTTGCGCGCGCCGTTGTGCGAATTCCACCCAGTCTCGCCCGGAAAAATCGGTTTTTCCCGGATTCTGACTCCGGGAATAAGCCGATTTTCCTCGCACCGGGGGGACCGGACGGCGCCCGCCTAGACGCGTGCAACGAGCCCTCGCGCGCGAAAATCGGCTCAGCCGTTTCCGAGAAAATCAGGAAAAACGGTTTTTGAAGGTCCGTTCGCCTGCATGAAAAAGTCTTAATAAGCCCTACAATTCGCCATACATTGTACATAGAATTCTATGCAAAATTTCAATATTTTGACGCCGCGGTCGAGTTTTTCACTATTTTTCGCTGCTTTTTAAGCTCCCGCGCTCAGGATACACATCTCGGGACCTGTAACACGAAAAGTCTAATTAGATTTTCACGGAAAATTTTCCGGGAGAGGAAAATTCACTCACCTGATACACCGCGGTTGAGTGCTACAGCCACATCGACGCTCCCGCGTGCGGTACACGTCTCCTGCGGCCCTATAACTGCCGAAAAGTGGTGAATTTTCCGGAGGATTTTCCGGGAAAGGAAAATTTCTCCTGACTTTCTCGGCGACGAGCGAGTCCGGGCCGTTTATTCGCTGCCGACAGCGCCGTTGCGCGCGCCGTTGTGCGAATTCCACCCAGTCTCGCCCGGAAAAATCGGTTTTTCCCGGATTCTGACTCCGGGAATAAGCCGATTTTCCTCGCACCTGGGGGACCGGACGGCGCCCGCCTAGACGCGTGCAACGAGCCCTCGCGCGCGAAAATCGGCTCAGCCGTTTCCGAGAAAATCAGGAAAAACGGTTTTTGAAGGTCCGTTCGCCTGCATGAAAAAGTCTTAATAAGCCCTACAATTCGCCATACATTGTACATAGAATTCTATGCAAAATTTCAATATTTTGACGCCGCGGTCGAGTTTTTCACTATTTTTCGCTGCTTTTTAAGCTCCCGCGCTCAGGATACACATCTCGGGACCTGTAACACGAAAAGTCTAATTAGATTTTCACGGAAAATTTTCCGGGAGAGGAAAATTCACTCACCTGATACACCGCGGTTGAGTGCTACAGCCACATCGACGCTCCCGCGTGCGGTACACGTCTCCTGCGGCCCTATAACTGCCGAAAAGTGGTGAATTTTCCGGAGGATTTTCCGGGAAAGGAAAATTTCTCCTGACTTTCTCGGCGACGAGCGAGTCCGGGCCGTTTATTCGCTGCCGACAGCGCCGTTGCGCGCGCCGTTGTGCGAATTCCACCCAGTCTCGCCCGGAAAAATCGGTTTTTCCCGGATTCTGACTCCGGGAATAAGCCGATTTTCCTCGCACCGGGGGGACCGGACGGCGCCCGCCTAGACGCGTGCAACGAGCCCTCGCGCGCGAAAATCGGCTCAGCCGTTTCCGAGAAAATCAGGAAAAACGGTTTTTGAAGGTCCGTTCGCCTGCATGAAAAAGTCTTAATAAGCCCTACAATTCGCCATACATTGTACATAGAATTCTATGCAAAATTTCAATATTTTGACGCCGCGGTCGAGTTTTTCACTATTTTTCGCTGCTTTTTAAGCTCCCGCGCTCAGGATACACATCTCGGGACCTGTAACACGAAAAGTCTAATTAGATTTTCACGGAAAATTTTCCGGGAGAGGAAAATTCACTCACCTGATACACCGCGGTTGAGTGCTACAGCCACATCGACGCTCCCGCGTGCGGTACACGTCTCCTGCGGCCCTATAACTGCCGAAAAGTGGTGAATTTTCCGGAGGATTTTCCGGGAAAGGAAAATTTCTCCTGACTTTCTCGGCGACGAGCGAGTCCGGGCCGTTTATTCGCTGCCGACAGCGCCGTTGCGCGCGCCGTTGTGCGAATTCCACCCAGTCTCGCCCGGAAAAATCGGTTTTTCCCGGATTCTGACTCCGGGAATAAGCCGATTTTCCTCGCACCGGGGGGACCGGACGGCGCCCGCCTAGACGCGTGCAACGAGCCCTCGCGCGCGAAAATCGGCTCAGCCGTTTCCGAGAAAATCAGGAAAAACGGTTTTTGAAGGTCCGTTCGCCTGCATGAAAAAGTCTTAATAAGCCCTACAATTCGCCATACATTGTACATAGAATTCTATGCAAAATTTCAATATTTTGACGCCGCGGTCGAGTTTTTCACTATTTTTCGCTGCTTTTTAAGCTCCCGCGCTCAGGATACACATCTCGGGACCTGTAACACGAAAAGTCTAATTAGATTTTCACGGAAAATTTTCCGGGAGAGGAAAATTCACTCACCTGATACACCGCGGTTGAGTGCTACAGCCACATCGACGCTCCCGCGTGCGGTACACGTCTCCTGCGGCCCTATAACTGCCGAAAAGTGGTGAATTTTCCGGAGGATTTTCCGGGAAAGGAAAATTTCTCCTGACTTTCTCGGCGACGAGCGAGTCCGGGCCGTTTATTCGCTGCCGACAGCGCCGTTGCGCGCGCCGTTGTGCGAATTCCACCCAGTCTCGCCCGGAAAAATCGGTTTTTCCCGGATTCTGACTCCGGGAATAAGCCGATTTTCCTCGCACCGGTGGGACCGGACGGCGCCCGCCTAGACGCGTGCAACGAGCCCTCGCGCGCGAAAATCGGCTCAGCCGTTTCCGAGAAAATCAGGAAAAACGGTTTTTGAAGGTCCGTTCGCCTGCATGAAAAAGTCTTAATAAGCCCTACAATTCGCCATACATTGTACATAGAATTCTATGCAAAATTTCAATATTTTGACGCCGCGGTCGAGTTTTTCACTATTTTTCGCTGCTTTTTAAGCTCCCGCGCTCAGGATACACATCTCGGGACCTGTAACACGAAAAGTCTAATTAGATTTTCACGGAAAATTTTCCGGGAGAGGAAAATTCACTCACCTGATACACCGCGGTTGAGTGCTACAGCCACATCGACGCTCCCGCGTGCGGTACACGTCTCCTGCGGCCCTATAACTGCCGAAAAGTGGTGAATTTTCCGGAGGATTTTCCGGGAAAGGAAAATTTCTCCTGACTTTCTCGGCGACGAGCGAGTCCGGGCCGTTTATTCGCTGCCGACAGCGCCGTTGCGCGCGCCGTTGTGCGAATTCCACCCAGTCTCGCCCGGAAAAATCGGTTTTTCCCGGATTCTGACTCCGGGAATAAGCCGATTTTCCTCGCACCGGGGGGACCGGACGGCGCCCGCCTAGACGCGTGCAACGAGCCCTCGCGCGCGAAAATCGGCTCAGCCGTTTCCGAGAAAATCAGGAAAAACGGTTTTTGAAGGTCCGTTCGCCTGCATGAAAAAGTCTTAATAAGCCCTACAATTCGCCATACATTGTACATAGAATTCTATGCAAAATTTCAATATTTTGACGCCGCGGTCGAGTTTTTCACTATTTTTCGCTGCTTTTTAAGCTCCCGCGCTCAGGATACACATCTCGGGACCTGTAACACGAAAAGTCTAATTAGATTTTCACGGAAAATTTTCCGGGAGAGGAAAATTCACTCACCTGATACACCGCGGTTGAGTGCTACAGCCACATCGACGCTCCCGCGTGCGGTACACGTCTCCTGCGGCCCTATAACTGCCGAAAAGTGGTGAATTTTCCGGAGGATTTTCCGGGAAAGGAAAATTTCTCCTGACTTTCTCGGCGACGAGCGAGTCCGGGCCGTTTATTCGCTGCCGACAGCGCCGTTGCGCGCGCCGTTGTGCGAATTCCACCCAGTCTCGCCCGGAAAAATCGGTTTTTCCCGGATTCTGACTCCGGGAATAAGCCGATTTTCCTCGCACCGGGGGGACCGGACGGCGCCCGCCTAGACGCGTGCAACGAGCCCTCGCGCGCGAAAATCGGCTCAGCCGTTTCCGAGAAAATCAGGAAAAACGGTTTTTGAAGGTCCGTTCGCCTGCATGAAAAAGTCTTAATAAGCCCTACAATTCGCCATACATTGTACATAGAATTCTATGCAAAATTTCAATATTTTGACGCCGCGGTCGAGTTTTTCACTATTTTTCGCTGCTTTTTAAGCTCCCGCGCTCAGGATACACATCTCGGGACCTGTAACACGAAAAGTCTAATTAGATTTTCACGGAAAATTTTCCGGGAGAGGAAAATTCACTCACCTGATACACCGCGGTTGAGTGCTACAGCCACATCGACGCTCCCGCGTGCGGTACACGTCTCCTGCGGCCCTATAACTGCCGAAAAGTGGTGAATTTTCCGGAGGATTTTCCGGGAAAGGAAAATTTCTCCTGACTTTCTCGGCGACGAGCGAGTCCGGGCCGTTTATTCGCTGCCGACAGCGCCGTTGCGCGCGCCGTTGTGCGAATTCCACCCAGTCTCGCCCGGAAAAATCGGTTTTTCCCGGATTCTGACTCCGGGAATAAGCCGATTTTCCTCGCACCGGGGGGACCGGACGGCGCCCGCCTAGACGCGTGCAACGAGCCCTCGCGCGCGAAAATCGGCTCAGCCGTTTCCGAGAAAATCAGGAAAAACGGTTTTTGAAGGTCCGTTCGCCTGCATGAAAAAGTCTTAATAAGCCCTACAATTCGCCATACATTGTACATAGAATTCTATGCAAAATTTCAATATTTTGACGCCGCGGTCGAGTTTTTCACTATTTTTCGCTGCTTTTTAAGCTCCCGCGCTCAGGATACACATCTCGGGACCTGTAACACGAAAAGTCTAATTAGATTTTCACGGAAAATTTTCCGGGAGAGGAAAATTCACTCACCTGATACACCGCGGTTGAGTGCTACAGCCACATCGACGCTCCCGCGTGCGGTACACGTCTCCTGCGGCCCTATAACTGCCGAAAAGTGGTGAATTTTCCGGAGGATTTTCCGGGAAAGGAAAATTTCTCCTGACTTTCTCGGCGACGAGCGAGTCCGGGCCGTTTATTCGCTGCCGACAGCGCCGTTGCGCGCGCCGTTGTGCGAATTCCACCCAGTCTCGCCCGGAAAAATCGGTTTTTCCCGGATTCTGACTCCGGGAATAAGCCGATTTTCCTCGCACCGGTGGGACCGGACGGCGCCCGCCTAGACGCGTGCAACGAGCCCTCGCGCGCGAAAATCGGCTCAGCCGTTTCCGAGAAAATCAGGAAAAACGGTTTTTGAAGGTCCGTTCGCCTGCATGAAAAAGTCTTAATAAGCCCTACAATTCGCCATACATTGTACATAGAATTCTATGCAAAATTTCAATATTTTGACGCCGCGGTCGAGTTTTTCACTATTTTTCGCTGCTTTTTAAGCTCCCGCGCTCAGGATACACATCTCGGGACCTGTAACACGAAAAGTCTAATTAGATTTTCACGGAAAATTTTCCGGGAGAGGAAAATTCACTCACCTGATACACCGCGGTTGAGTGCTACAGCCACATCGACGCTCCCGCGTGCGGTACACGTCTCCTGCGGCCCTATAACTGCCGAAAAGTGGTGAATTTTCCGGAGGATTTTCCGGGAAAGGAAAATTTCTCCTGACTTTCTCGGCGACGAGCGAGTCCGGGCCGTTTATTCGCTGCCGACAGCGCCGTTGCGCGCGCCGTTGTGCGAATTCCACCCAGTCTCGCCCGGAAAAATCGGTTTTTCCCGGATTCTGACTCCGGGAATAAGCCGATTTTCCTCGCACCGGGGGGACCGGACGGCGCCCGCCTAGACGCGTGCAACGAGCCCTCGCGCGCGAAAATCGGCTCAGCCGTTTCCGAGAAAATCAGGAAAAACGGTTTTTGAAGGTCCGTTCGCCTGCATGAAAAAGTCTTAATAAGCCCTACAATTCGCCATACATTGTACATAGAATTCTATGCAAAATTTCAATATTTTGACGCCGCGGTCGAGTTTTTCACTATTTTTCGCTGCTTTTTAAGCTCCCGCGCTCAGGATACACATCTCGGGACCTGTAACACGAAAAGTCTAATTAGATTTTCACGGAAAATTTTCCGGGAGAGGAAAATTCACTCACCTGATACACCGCGGTTGAGTGCTACAGCCACATCGACGCTCCCGCGTGCGGTACACGTCTCCTGCGGCCCTATAACTGCCGAAAAGTGGTGAATTTTCCGGAGGATTTTCCGGGAAAGGAAAATTTCTCCTGACTTTCTCGGCGACGAGCGAGTCCGGGCCGTTTATTCGCTGCCGACAGCGCCGTTGCGCGCGCCGTTGTGCGAATTCCACCCAGTCTCGCCCGGAAAAATCGGTTTTTCCCGGATTCTGACTCCGGGAATAAGCCGATTTTCCTCGCACCGGGGGGACCGGACGGCGCCCGCCTAGACGCGTGCAACGAGCCCTCGCGCGCGAAAATCGGCTCAGCCGTTTCCGAGAAAATCAGGAAAAACGGTTTTTGAAGGTCCGTTCGCCTGCATGAAAAAGTCTTAATAAGCCCTACAATTCGCCATACATTGTACATAGAATTCTATGCAAAATTTCAATATTTTGACGCCGCGGTCGAGTTTTTCACTATTTTTCGCTGCTTTTTAAGCTCCCGCGCTCAGGATACACATCTCGGGACCTGTAACACGAAAAGTCTAATTAGATTTTCACGGAAAATTTTCCGGGAGAGGAAAATTCACTCACCTGATACACCGCGGTTGAGTGCTACAGCCACATCGACGCTCCCGCGTGCGGTACACGTCTCCTGCGGCCCTATAACTGCCGAAAAGTGGTGAATTTTCCGGAGGATTTTCCGGGAAAGGAAAATTTCTCCTGACTTTCTCGGCGACGAGCGAGTCCGGGCCGTTTATTCGCTGCCGACAGCGCCGTTGCGCGCGCCGTTGTGCGAATTCCACCCAGTCTCGCCCGGAAAAATCGGTTTTTCCCGGATTCTGACTCCGGGAATAAGCCGATTTTCCTCGCACCGGGGGGACCGGACGGCGCCCGCCTAGACGCGTGCAACGAGCCCTCGCGCGCGAAAATCGGCTCAGCCGTTTCCGAGAAAATCAGGAAAAACGGTTTTTGAAGGTCCGTTCGCCTGCATGAAAAAGTCTTAATAAGCCCTACAATTCGCCATACATTGTACATAGAATTCTATGCAAAATTTCAATATTTTGACGCCGCGGTCGAGTTTTTCACTATTTTTCGCTGCTTTTTAAGCTCCCGCGCTCAGGATACACATCTCGGGACCTGTAACACGAAAAGTCTAATTAGATTTTCACGGAAAATTTTCCGGGAGAGGAAAATTCACTCACCTGATACACCGCGGTTGAGTGCTACAGCCACATCGACGCTCCCGCGTGCGGTACACGTCTCCTGCGGCCCTATAACTGCCGAAAAGTGGTGAATTTTCCGGAGGATTTTCCGGGAAAGGAAAATTTCTCCTGACTTTCTCGGCGACGAGCGAGTCCGGGCCGTTTATTCGCTGCCGACAGCGCCGTTGCGCGCGCCGTTGTGCGAATTCCACCCAGTCTCGCCCGGAAAAATCGGTTTTTCCCGGATTCTGACTCCGGGAATAAGCCGATTTTCCTCGCACCGGGGGGACCGGACGGCGCCCGCCTAGACGCGTGCAACGAGCCCTCGCGCGCGAAAATCGGCTCAGCCGTTTCCGAGAAAATCAGGAAAAACGGTTTTTGAAGGTCCGTTCGCCTGCATGAAAAAGTCTTAATAAGCCCTACAATTCGCCATACATTGTACATAGAATTCTATGCAAAATTTCAATATTTTGACGCCGCGGTCGAGTTTTTCACTATTTTTCGCTGCTTTTTAAGCTCCCGCGCTCAGGATACACATCTCGGGACCTGTAACACGAAAAGTCTAATTAGATTTTCACGGAAAATTTTCCGGGAGAGGAAAATTCACTCACCTGATACACCGCGGTTGAGTGCTACAGCCACATCGACGCTCCCGCGTGCGGTACACGTCTCCTGCGGCCCTATAACTGCCGAAAAGTGGTGAATTTTCCGGAGGATTTTCCGGGAAAGGAAAATTTCTCCTGACTTTCTCGGCGACGAGCGAGTCCGGGCCGTTTATTCGCTGCCGACAGCGCCGTTGCGCGCGCCGTTGTGCGAATTCCACCCAGTCTCGCCCGGAAAAATCGGTTTTTCCCGGATTCTGACTCCGGGAATAAGCCGATTTTCCTCGCACCGGGGGGACCGGACGGCGCCCGCCTAGACGCGTGCAACGAGCCCTCGCGCGCGAAAATCGGCTCAGCCGTTTCCGAGAAAATCAGGAAAAACGGTTTTTGAAGGTCCGTTCGCCTGCATGAAAAAGTCTTAATAAGCCCTACAATTCGCCATACATTGTACATAGAATTCTATGCAAAATTTCAATATTTTGACGCCGCGGTCGAGTTTTTCACTATTTTTCGCTGCTTTTTAAGCTCCCGCGCTCAGGATACACATCTCGGGACCTGTAACACGAAAAGTCTAATTAGATTTTCACGGAAAATTTTCCGGGAGAGGAAAATTCACTCACCTGATACACCGCGGTTGAGTGCTACAGCCACATCGACGCTCCCGCGTGCGGTACACGTCTCCTGCGGCCCTATAACTGCCGAAAAGTGGTGAATTTTCCGGAGGATTTTCCGGGAAAGGAAAATTTCTCCTGACTTTCTCGGCGACGAGCGAGTCCGGGCCGTTTATTCGCTGCCGACAGCGCCGTTGCGCGCGCCGTTGTGCGAATTCCACCCAGTCTCGCCCGGAAAAATCGGTTTTTCCCGGATTCTGACTCCGGGAATAAGCCGATTTTCCTCGCACCGGGGGGACCGGACGGCGCCCGCCTAGACGCGTGCAACGAGCCCTCGCGCGCGAAAATCGGCTCAGCCGTTTCCGAGAAAATCAGGAAAAACGGTTTTTGAAGGTCCGTTCGCCTGCATGAAAAAGTCTTAATAAGCCCTACAATTCGCCATACATTGTACATAGAATTCTATGCAAAATTTCAATATTTTGACGCCGCGGTCGAGTTTTTCACTATTTTTCGCTGCTTTTTAAGCTCCCGCGCTCAGGATACACATCTCGGGACCTGTAACACGAAAAGTCTAATTAGATTTTCACGGAAAATTTTCCGGGAGAGGAAAATTCACTCACCTGATACACCGCGGTTGAGTGCTACAGCCACATCGACGCTCCCGCGTGCGGTACACGTCTCCTGCGGCCCTATAACTGCCGAAAAGTGGTGAATTTTCCGGAGGATTTTCCGGGAAAGGAAAATTTCTCCTGACTTTCTCGGCGACGAGCGAGTCCGGGCCGTTTATTCGCTGCCGACAGCGCCGTTGCGCGCGCCGTTGTGCGAATTCCACCCAGTCTCGCCCGGAAAAATCGGTTTTTCCCGGATTCTGACTCCGGGAATAAGCCGATTTTCCTCGCACCGGGGGGACCGGACGGCGCCCGCCTAGACGCGTGCAACGAGCCCTCGCGCGCGAAAATCGGCTCAGCCGTTTCCGAGAAAATCAGGAAAAACGGTTTTTGAAGGTCCGTTCGCCTGCATGAAAAAGTCTTAATAAGCCCTACAATTCGCCATACATTGTACATAGAATTCTATGCAAAATTTCAATATTTTGACGCCGCGGTCGAGTTTTTCACTATTTTTCGCTGCTTTTTAAGCTCCCGCGCTCAGGATACACATCTCGGGACCTGTAACACGAAAAGTCTAATTAGATTTTCACGGAAAATTTTCCGGGAGAGGAAAATTCACTCACCTGATACACCGCGGTTGAGTGCTACAGCCACATCGACGCTCCCGCGTGCGGTACACGTCTCCTGCGGCCCTATAACTGCCGAAAAGTGGTGAATTTTCCGGAGGATTTTCCGGGAAAGGAAAATTTCTCCTGACTTTCTCGGCGACGAGCGAGTCCGGGCCGTTTATTCGCTGCCGACAGCGCCGTTGCGCGCGCCGTTGTGCGAATTCCACCCAGTCTCGCCCGGAAAAATCGGTTTTTCCCGGATTCTGACTCCGGGAATAAGCCGATTTTCCTCGCACCGGGGGGACCGGACGGCGCCCGCCTAGACGCGTGCAACGAGCCCTCGCGCGCGAAAATCGGCTCAGCCGTTTCCGAGAAAATCAGGAAAAACGGTTTTTGAAGGTCCGTTCGCCTGCATGAAAAAGTCTTAATAAGCCCTACAATTCGCCATACATTGTACATAGAATTCTATGCAAAATTTCAATATTTTGACGCCGCGGTCGAGTTTTTCACTATTTTTCGCTGCTTTTTAAGCTCCCGCGCTCAGGATACACATCTCGGGACCTGTAACACGAAAAGTCTAATTAGATTTTCACGGAAAATTTTCCGGGAGAGGAAAATTCACTCACCTGATACACCGCGGTTGAGTGCTACAGCCACATCGACGCTCCCGCGTGCGGTACACGTCTCCTGCGGCCCTATAACTGCCGAAAAGTGGTGAATTTTCCGGAGGATTTTCCGGGAAAGGAAAATTTCTCCTGACTTTCTCGGCGACGAGCGAGTCCGGGCCGTTTATTCGCTGCCGACAGCGCCGTTGCGCGCGCCGTTGTGCGAATTCCACCCAGTCTCGCCCGGAAAAATCGGTTTTTCCCGGATTCTGACTCCGGGAATAAGCCGATTTTCCTCGCACCGGGGGGACCGGACGGCGCCCGCCTAGACGCGTGCAACGAGCCCTCGCGCGCGAAAATCGGCTCAGCCGTTTCCGAGAAAATCAGGAAAAACGGTTTTTGAAGGTCCGTTCGCCTGCATGAAAAAGTCTTAATAAGCCCTACAATTCGCCATACATTGTACATAGAATTCTATGCAAAATTTCAATATTTTGACGCCGCGGTCGAGTTTTTCACTATTTTTCGCTGCTTTTTAAGCTCCCGCGCTCAGGATACACATCTCGGGACCTGTAACACGAAAAGTCTAATTAGATTTTCACGGAAAATTTTCCGGGAGAGGAAAATTCACTCACCTGATACACCGCGGTTGAGTGCTACAGCCACATCGACGCTCCCGCGTGCGGTACACGTCTCCTGCGGCCCTATAACTGCCGAAAAGTGGTGAATTTTCCGGAGGATTTTCCGGGAAAGGAAAATTTCTCCTGACTTTCTCGGCGACGAGCGAGTCCGGGCCGTTTATTCGCTGCCGACAGCGCCGTTGCGCGCGCCGTTGTGCGAATTCCACCCAGTCTCGCCCGGAAAAATCGGTTTTTCCCGGATTCTGACTCCGGGAATAAGCCGATTTTCCTCGCACCGGGGGGACCGGACGGCGCCCGCCTAGACGCGTGCAACGAGCCCTCGCGCGCGAAAATCGGCTCAGCCGTTTCCGAGAAAATCAGGAAAAACGGTTTTTGAAGGTCCGTTCGCCTGCATGAAAAAGTCTTAATAAGCCCTACAATTCGCCATACATTGTACATAGAATTCTATGCAAAATTTCAATATTTTGACGCCGCGGTCGAGTTTTTCACTATTTTTCGCTGCTTTTTAAGCTCCCGCGCTCAGGATACACATCTCGGGACCTGTAACACGAAAAGTCTAATTAGATTTTCACGGAAAATTTTCCGGGAGAGGAAAATTCACTCACCTGATACACCGCGGTTGAGTGCTACAGCCACATCGACGCTCCCGCGTGCGGTACACGTCTCCTGCGGCCCTATAACTGCCGAAAAGTGGTGAATTTTCCGGAGGATTTTCCGGGAAAGGAAAATTTCTCCTGACTTTCTCGGCGACGAGCGAGTCCGGGCCGTTTATTCGCTGCCGACAGCGCCGTTGCGCGCGCCGTTGTGCGAATTCCACCCAGTCTCGCCCGGAAAAATCGGTTTTTCCCGGATTCTGACTCCGGGAATAAGCCGATTTTCCTCGCACCGGGGGGACCGGACGGCGCCCGCCTAGACGCGTGCAACGAGCCCTCGCGCGCGAAAATCGGCTCAGCCGTTTCCGAGAAAATCAGGAAAAACGGTTTTTGAAGGTCCGTTCGCCTGCATGAAAAAGTCTTAATAAGCCCTACAATTCGCCATACATTGTACATAGAATTCTATGCAAAATTTCAATATTTTGACGCCGCGGTCGAGTTTTTCACTATTTTTCGCTGCTTTTTAAGCTCCCGCGCTCAGGATACACATCTCGGGACCTGTAACACGAAAAGTCTAATTAGATTTTCACGGAAAATTTTCCGGGAGAGGAAAATTCACTCACCTGATACACCGCGGTTGAGTGCTACAGCCACATCGACGCTCCCGCGTGCGGTACACGTCTCCTGCGGCCCTATAACTGCCGAAAAGTGGTGAATTTTCCGGAGGATTTTCCGGGAAAGGAAAATTTCTCCTGACTTTCTCGGCGACGAGCGAGTCCGGGCCGTTTATTCGCTGCCGACAGCGCCGTTGCGCGCGCCGTTGTGCGAATTCCACCCAGTCTCGCCCGGAAAAATCGGTTTTTCCCGGATTCTGACTCCGGGAATAAGCCGATTTTCCTCGCACCGGGGGGACCGGACGGCGCCCGCCTAGACGCGTGCAACGAGCCCTCGCGCGCGAAAATCGGCTCAGCCGTTTCCGAGAAAATCAGGAAAAACGGTTTTTGAAGGTCCGTTCGCCTGCATGAAAAAGTCTTAATAAGCCCTACAATTCGCCATACATTGTACATAGAATTCTATGCAAAATTTCAATATTTTGACGCCGCGGTCGAGTTTTTCACTATTTTTCGCTGCTTTTTAAGCTCCCGCGCTCAGGATACACATCTCGGGACCTGTAACACGAAAAGTCTAATTAGATTTTCACGGAAAATTTTCCGGGAGAGGAAAATTCACTCACCTGATACACCGCGGTTGAGTGCTACAGCCACATCGACGCTCCCGCGTGCGGTACACGTCTCCTGCGGCCCTATAACTGCCGAAAAGTGGTGAATTTTCCGGAGGATTTTCCGGGAAAGGAAAATTTCTCCTGACTTTCTCGGCGACGAGCGAGTCCGGGCCGTTTATTCGCTGCCGACAGCGCCGTTGCGCGCGCCGTTGTGCGAATTCCACCCAGTCTCGCCCGGAAAAATCGGTTTTTCCCGGATTCTGACTCCGGGAATAAGCCGATTTTCCTCGCACCGGGGGGACCGGACGGCGCCCGCCTAGACGCGTGCAACGAGCCCTCGCGCGCGAAAATCGGCTCAGCCGTTTCCGAGAAAATCAGGAAAATCGGCTCAGCCGTTTCCGAGAAAATCAGGAAAAACGGTTTTTGAAGGTCCGTTCGCCTGCATGAAAAAGTCTTAATAAGCCCTACAATTCGCCATACATTGTACATAGAATTCTATGCAAAATTTCAATATTTTGACGCCGCGGTCGAGTTTTTCACTATTTTTCGCTGCTTTTTAAGCTCCCGCGCTCAGGATACACATCTCGGGACCTGTAACACGAAAAGTCTAATTAGATTTTCACGGAAAATTTTCCGGGAGAGGAAAATTCACTCACCTGATACACCGCGGTTGAGTGCTACAGCCACATCGACGCTCCCGCGTGCGGTACACGTCTCCTGCGGCCCTATAACTGCCGAAAAGTGGTGAATTTTCCGGAGGATTTTCCGGGAAAGGAAAATTTCTCCTGACTTTCTCGGCGACGAGCGAGTCCGGGCCGTTTATTCGCTGCCGACAGCGCCGTTGCGCGCGCCGTTGTGCGAATTCCACCCAGTCTCGCCCGGAAAAATCGGTTTTTCCCGGATTCTGACTCCGGGAATAAGCCGATTTTCCTCGCACCGGGGGGACCGGACGGCGCCCGCCTAGACGCGTGCAACGAGCCCTCGCGCGCGAAAATCGGCTCAGCCGTTTCCGAGAAAATCAGGAAAAACGGTTTTTGAAGGTCCGTTCGCCTGCATGAAAAAGTCTTAATAAGCCCTACAATTCGCCATACATTGTACATAGAATTCTATGCAAAATTTCAATATTTTGACGCCGCGGTCGAGTTTTTCACTATTTTTCGCTGCTTTTTAAGCTCCCGCGCTCAGGATACACATCTCGGGACCTGTAACACGAAAAGTCTAATTAGATTTTCACGGAAAATTTTCCGGGAGAGGAAAATTCACTCACCTGATACACCGCGGTTGAGTGCTACAGCCACATCGACGCTCCCGCGTGCGGTACACGTCTCCTGCGGCCCTATAACTGCCGAAAAGTGGTGAATTTTCCGGAGGATTTTCCGGGAAAGGAAAATTTCTCCTGACTTTCTCGGCGACGAGCGAGTCCGGGCCGTTTATTCGCTGCCGACAGCGCCGTTGCGCGCGCCGTTGTGCGAATTCCACCCAGTCTCGCCCGGAAAAATCGGTTTTTCCCGGATTCTGACTCCGGGAATAAGCCGATTTTCCTCGCACCGGGGGGACCGGACGGCGCCCGCCTAGACGCGTGCAACGAGCCCTCGCGCGCGAAAATCGGCTCAGCCGTTTCCGAGAAAATCAGGAAAAACGGTTTTTGAAGGTCCGTTCGCCTGCATGAAAAAGTCTTAATAAGCCCTACAATTCGCCATACATTGTACATAGAATTCTATGCAAAATTTCAATATTTTGACGCCGCGGTCGAGTTTTTCACTATTTTTCGCTGCTTTTTAAGCTCCCGCGCTCAGGATACACATCTCGGGACCTGTAACACGAAAAGTCTAATTAGATTTTCACGGAAAATTTTCCGGGAGAGGAAAATTCACTCACCTGATACACCGCGGTTGAGTGCTACAGCCACATCGACGCTCCCGCGTGCGGTACACGTCTCCTGCGGCCCTATAACTGCCGAAAAGTGGTGAATTTTCCGGAGGATTTTCCGGGAAAGGAAAATTTCTCCTGACTTTCTCGGCGACGAGCGAGTCCGGGCCGTTTATTCGCTGCCGACAGCGCCGTTGCGCGCGCCGTTGTGCGAATTCCACCCAGTCTCGCCCGGAAAAATCGGTTTTTCCCGGATTCTGACTCCGGGAATAAGCCGATTTTCCTCGCACCGGGGGGACCGGACGGCGCCCGCCTAGACGCGTGCAACGAGCCCTCGCGCGCGAAAATCGGCTCAGCCGTTTCCGAGAAAATCAGGAAAAACGGTTTTTGAAGGTCCGTTCGCCTGCATGAAAAAGTCTCAATAAGCCCTACAATTCGCCATACATTGTACATAGAATTCTATGCAAAATTTCAATATTTTGACGCCGCGGTCGAGTTTTTCACTATTTTTCGCTGCTTTTTAAGCTCCCGCGCTCAGGATACACATCTCGGGACCTGTAACACGAAAAGTCTAATTAGATTTTCACGGAAAATTTTCCGGGAGAGGAAAATTCACTCACCTGATACACCGCGGTTGAGTGCTACAGCCACATCGACGCTCCCGCGTGCGGTACACGTCTCCTGCGGCCCTATAACTGCCGAAAAGTGGTGAATTTTCCGGAGGATTTTCCGGGAAAGGAAAATTTCTCCTGACTTTCTCGGCGACGAGCGAGTCCGGGCCGTTTATTCGCTGCCGACAGCGCCGTTGCGCGCGCCGTTGTGCGAATTCCACCCAGTCTCGCCCGGAAAAATCGGTTTTTCCCGGATTCTGACTCCGGGAATAAGCCGATTTTCCTCGCACCGGGGGGACCGGACGGCGCCCGCCTAGACGCGTGCAACGAGCCCTCGCGCGCGAAAATCGGCTCAGCCGTTTCCGAGAAAATCAGGAAAAACGGTTTTTGAAGGTCCGTTCGCCTGCATGAAAAAGTCTTAATAAGCCCTACAATTCGCCATACATTGTACATAGAATTCTATGCAAAATTTCAATATTTTGACGCCGCGGTCGAGTTTTTCACTATTTTTCGCTGCTTTTTAAGCTCCCGCGCTCAGGATACACATCTCGGGACCTGTAACACGAAAAGTCTAATTAGATTTTCACGGAAAATTTTCCGGGAGAGGAAAATTCACTCACCTGATACACCGCGGTTGAGTGCTACAGCCACATCGACGCTCCCGCGTGCGGTACACGTCTCCTGCGGCCCTATAACTGCCGAAAAGTGGTGAATTTTCCGGAGGATTTTCCGGGAAAGGAAAATTTCTCCTGACTTTCTCGGCGACGAGCGAGTCCGGGCCGTTTATTCGCTGCCGACAGCGCCGTT
This sequence comes from Coenonympha arcania, assembly GCA_036785405.1. Taxonomy (NCBI): domain Eukaryota; kingdom Metazoa; phylum Arthropoda; class Insecta; order Lepidoptera; family Nymphalidae; genus Coenonympha; species Coenonympha arcania. Next base: position 51,078 of record CM072066.1, read on the forward strand.
GCGCGCGCCGTTGTGCGAATTCCACCCAGTCTCGCCCGGAAAAATCGGTTTTTCCCGGATTCTGACTCCGGGAATAAGCCGATTTTCCTCGCACCGGTGGGACCGGACGGCGCCCGCCTAGACGCGTGCAACGAGCCCTCGCGCGCGAAAATCGGCTCAGCCGTTTCCGAGAAAATCAGGAAAAACGGTTTTTGAAGGTCCGTTCGCCTGCATGAAAAAGTCTTAATAAGCCCTACAATTCGCCATACATTGTACATAGAATTCTATGCAAAATTTCAATATTTTGACGCCGCGGTCGAGTTTTTCACTATTTTTCGCTGCTTTTTAAGCTCCCGCGCTCAGGATACACATCTCGGGACCTGTAACACGAAAAGTCTAATTAGATTTTCACGGAAAATTTTCCGGGAGAGGAAAATTCACTCACCTGATACACCGCGGTTGAGTGCTACAGCCACATCGACGCTCCCGCGTGCGGTACACGTCTCCTGCGGCCCTATAACTGCCGAAAAGTGGTGAATTTTCCGGAGGATTTTCCGGGAAAGGAAAATTTCTCCTGACTTTCTCGGCGACGAGCGAGTCCGGGCCGTTTATTCGCTGCCGACAGCGCCGTTGCGCGCGCCGTTGTGCGAATTCCACCCAGTCTCGCCCGGAAAAATCGGTTTTTCCCGGATTCTGACTCCGGGAATAAGCCGATTTTCCTCGCACCGGGGGGACCGGACGGCGCCCGCCTAGACGCGTGCAACGAGCCCTCGCGCGCGAAAATCGGCTCAGCCGTTTCCGAGAAAATCAGGAAAAACGGTTTTTGAAGGTCCGTTCGCCTGCATGAAAAAGTCTTAATAAGCCCTACAATTCGCCATACATTGTACATAGAATTCTATGCAAAATTTCAATATTTTGACGCCGCGGTCGAGTTTTTCACTATTTTTCGCTGCTTTTTAAGCTCCCGCGCTCAGGATACACATCTCGGGACCTGTAACACGAAAAGTCTAATTAGATTTTCACGGAAAATTTTCCGGGAGAGGAAAATTCACTCACCTGATACACCGCGGTTGAGTGCTACAGCCACATCGACGCTCCCGCGTGCGGTACACGTCTCCTGCGGCCCTATAACTGCCGAAAAGTGGTGAATTTTCCGGAGGATTTTCCGGGAAAGGAAAATTTCTCCTGACTTTCTCGGCGACGAGCGAGTCCGGGCCGTTTATTCGCTGCCGACAGCGCCGTTGCGCGCGCCGTTGTGCGAATTCCACCCAGTCTCGCCCGGAAAAATCGGTTTTTCCCGGATTCTGACTCCGGGAATAAGCCGATTTTCCTCGCACCGGGGGGACCGGACGGCGCCCGCCTAGACGCGTGCAACGAGCCCTCGCGCGCGAAAATCGGCTCAGCCGTTTCCGAGAAAATCAGGAAAAACGGTTTTTGAAGGTCCGTTCGCCTGCATGAAAAAGTCTTAATAAGCCCTACAATTCGCCATACATTGTACATAGAATTCTATGCAAAATTTCAATATTTTGACGCCGCGGTCGAGTTTTTCACTATTTTTCGCTGCTTTTTAAGCTCCCGCGCTCAGGATACACATCTCGGGACCTGTAACACGAAAAGTCTAATTAGATTTTCACGGAAAATTTTCCGGGAGAGGAAAATTCACTCACCTGATACACCGCGGTTGAGTGCTACAGCCACATCGACGCTCCCGCGTGCGGTACACGTCTCCTGCGGCCCTATAACTGCCGAAAAGTGGTGAATTTTCCGGAGGATTTTCCGGGAAAGGAAAATTTCTCCTGACTTTCTCGGCGACGAGCGAGTCCGGGCCGTTTATTCGCTGCCGACAGCGCCGTTGCGCGCGCCGTTGTGCGAATTCCACCCAGTCTCGCCCGGAAAAATCGGTTTTTCCCGGATTCTGACTCCGGGAATAAGCCGATTTTCCTCGCACCGGGGGGACCGGACGGCGCCCGCCTAGACGCGTGCAACGAGCCCTCGCGCGCGAAAATCGGCTCAGCCGTTTCCGAGAAAATCAGGAAAAACGGTTTTTGAAGGTCCGTTCGCCTGCATGAAAAAGTCTTAATAAGCCCTACAATTCGCCATACATTGTACATAGAATTCTATGCAAAATTTCAATATTTTGACGCCGCGGTCGAGTTTTTCACTATTTTTCGCTGCTTTTTAAGCTCCCGCGCTCAGGATACACATCTCGGGACCTGTAACACGAAAAGTCTAATTAGATTTTCACGGAAAATTTTCCGGGAGAGGAAAATTCACTCACCTGATACACCGCGGTTGAGTGCTACAGCCACATCGACGCTCCCGCGTGCGGTACACGTCTCCTGCGGCCCTATAACTGCCGAAAAGTGGTGAATTTTCCGGAGGATTTTCCGGGAAAGGAAAATTTCTCCTGACTTTCTCGGCGACGAGCGAGTCCGGGCCGTTTATTCGCTGCCGACAGCGCCGTTGCGCGCGCCGTTGTGCGAATTCCACCCAGTCTCGCCCGGAAAAATCGGTTTTTCCCGGATTCTGACTCCGGGAATAAGCCGATTTTCCTCGCACCGGGGGGACCGGACGGCGCCCGCCTAGACGCGTGCAACGAGCCCTCGCGCGCGAAAATCGGCTCAGCCGTTTCCGAGAAAATCAGGAAAAACGGTTTTTGAAGGTCCGTTCGCCTGCATGAAAAAGTCTTAATAAGCCCTACAATTCGCCATACATTGTACATAGAATTCTATGCAAAATTTCAATATTTTGACGCCGCGGTCGAGTTTTTCACTATTTTTCGCTGCTTTTTAAGCTCCCGCGCTCAGGATACACATCTCGGGACCTGTAACACGAAAAGTCTAATTAGATTTTCACGGAAAATTTTCCGGGAGAGGAAAATTCACTCACCTGATACACCGCGGTTGAGTGCTACAGCCACATCGACGCTCCCGCGTGCGGTACACGTCTCCTGCGGCCCTATAACTGCCGAAAAGTGGTGAATTTTCCGGAGGATTTTCCGGGAAAGGAAAATTTCTCCTGACTTTCTCGGCGACGAGCGAGTCCGGGCCGTTTATTCGCTGCCGACAGCGCCGTTGCGCGCGCCGTTGTGCGAATTCCACCCAGTCTCGCCCGGAAAAATCGGTTTTTCCCGGATTCTGACTCCGGGAATAAGCCGATTTTCCTCGCACCGGGGGGACCGGACGGCGCCCGCCTAGACGCGTGCAACGAGCCCTCGCGCGCGAAAATCGGCTCAGCCGTTTCCGAGAAAATCAGGAAAAACGGTTTTTGAAGGTCCGTTCGCCTGCATGAAAAAGTCTTAATAAGCCCTACAATTCGCCATACATTGTACATAGAATTCTATGCAAAATTTCAATATTTTGACGCCGCGGTCGAGTTTTTCACTATTTTTCGCTGCTTTTTAAGCTCCCGCGCTCAGGATACACATCTCGGGACCTGTAACACGAAAAGTCTAATTAGATTTTCACGGAAAATTTTCCGGGAGAGGAAAATTCACTCACCTGATACACCGCGGTTGAGTGCTACAGCCACATCGACGCTCCCGCGTGCGGTACACGTCTCCTGCGGCCCTATAACTGCCGAAAAGTGGTGAATTTTCCGGAGGATTTTCCGGGAAAGGAAAATTTCTCCTGACTTTCTCGGCGACGAGCGAGTCCGGGCCGTTTATTCGCTGCCGACAGCGCCGTTGCGCGCGCCGTTGTGCGAATTCCACCCAGTCTCGCCCGGAAAAATCGGTTTTTCCCGGATTCTGACTCCGGGAATAAGCCGATTTTCCTCGCACCGGGGGGACCGGACGGCGCCCGCCTAGACGCGTGCAACGAGCCCTCGCGCGCGAAAATCGGCTCAGCCGTTTCCGAGAAAATCAGGAAAAACGGTTTTTGAAGGTCCGTTCGCCTGCATGAAAAAGTCTTAATAAGCCCTACAATTCGCCATACATTGTACATAGAATTCTATGCAAAATTTCAATATTTTGACGCCGCGGTCGAGTTTTTCACTATTTTTCGCTGCTTTTTAAGCTCCCGCGCTCAGGATACACATCTCGGGACCTGTAACACGAAAAGTCTAATTAGATTTTCACGGAAAATTTTCCGGGAGAGGAAAATTCACTCACCTGATACACCGCGGTTGAGTGCTACAGCCACATCGACGCTCCCGCGTGCGGTACACGTCTCCTGCGGCCCTATAACTGCCGAAAAGTGGTGAATTTTCCGGAGGATTTTCCGGGAAAGGAAAATTTCTCCTGACTTTCTCGGCGACGAGCGAGTCCGGGCCGTTTATTCGCTGCCGACAGCGCCGTTGCGCGCGCCGTTGTGCGAATTCCACCCAGTCTCGCCCGGAAAAATCGGTTTTTCCCGGATTCTGACTCCGGGAATAAGCCGATTTTCCTCGCACCGGGGGGACCGGACGGCGCCCGCCTAGACGCGTGCAACGAGCCCTCGCGCGCGAAAATCGGCTCAGCCGTTTCCGAGAAAATCAGGAAAAACGGTTTTTCCAGGCCCGCCCACCCGCCCTTTATCTTCTATATATATAAAAGAATGAGGCATTTTGGTGATTTTGGTTGTTCCAAGGATTCCGCCAAAACTATAGGTCGTAGAGATCTGAAATTTGGTACCTAGGTAGATATTAGGTCATGAATTCGTACTAAGACGGGGATTCCAGAAATTCAAATTGTAAGGGGTAAAAACCGTTGGTTTTTTGGATTTCCCCATACAAAAGTGAAATTTTTTTCGTTGTTCCAGGAATTCCCGAAAAGCTACAAGTCGTAGGGATCTGAAATTTGGTACCTAGGTAGATATTAGGTCATGAATTCGTACTAAGACGGGGATTCCAGAAATTCAAATTGTAAGGGGTAAAAACCGTTGGTTTTTTGGATTTCCCTATACAAAAGTAAAATTTTTTCGTTGTTCCAGGAATTCCCAAAAAGCTACAAGTCGTAGAGATCTGAAATTTGGTACCTAGGTTGATATTAGGTCAAGAATTCGTACTAAGACGGGGATTCCAGAAATTCAAATTTTAAGGGGTAAAAACCGTTGGTTTTTTGGATTTCCCCATACAAAAGTGAAATATTTTTCGTTGTTCCAGGAATTCCCGAAAAGCTACAAGTCGTAGCGATCTGAAAATTGGTAACTAAGTAGATATTAGGTCATGAATTCGTACTAAGACGGGGATTCCAGAAATTCAAATTTTAAGGGGAAAAAACCGTTGGTTTTAGGGATTTCTCCATACAAAAGTGTAATTTTTTTCGTTGTTCCAGGGATTCCCGAAAAACTAAAAGTCGTAGAGATCTGAAATTTGGTACCTAGGTTGATATTAGGTCATGAATTCGTACTAAGACGGGGATTCCAGAAATTCAAATTGGAAGGGATAAAAATCCTACTTTTAAGGGATTTTCCCATACAAAAGTGTAATTTTTGCGTTGTTCCAGGGATTCCAGCGAAATTAAAAGTCGTAGAGATCTGAAATTTGGTACCTAGGTTGGTATTAGGTATATCATGAATTCGTATTCAGAAAGGGATTTTCGAGATTCAAATTTTGAGGAGGAAAAATTTTGAATTTTTTGGCCGCCATTTTGAACTTTTTTGTTACTGGGCCGATTGCTTTGAAAATCGATATTTGACTATGGCAGAAAGCATAGAGACGGAATTTGTGGTCAAAATTTAAAAAATAGGCCGCCATTTTGAACTTTTTTGTTACTGGGCCGATTGCTTTGAAAATCGATATTTAACTATGGCAGCAAGCATAGAGAAGGAATTTGTGGTCAATATTTAAAAAAGTGGCCGCCATTTTGAACTTTTTAGTTACTGGGCTGATTGCTTTGAAAATCGATATTTGACTATGGCAGCAAGCATAGAGAAGGAATTTGTGGTCAAAATTTAAAAAAGTGGCCGCCATTTTGAACTTTTTTGTTACTGGGCCGATTGCTTTGAAAATCGATATTTTACAGTGGCAGCAAGCATAGAGAAAGAGTTAGTGGTCAAAATTTAAAAACTAGGCCACCATTTTGAACTTTTTTGTTACTGAGCCGATTGCTTTGAAAATCGATATTTTACAGTGGCAGCAAGCATAGAGAAAGAGTTTGTGGTCAAAATTTAAAAAATAGGCCGCCATTTTGAACTTTTTTGTTACTGGGCCGATTGCTTTGAAAATCGATATTTGACTATGGCAGCAAGCATAAAGAAGGAATTTGTGGTCAAAATTTAAAAAAGTGGCCGCCATTTTGAACTTTTCTGTTACTGGGCTGATTGCTTTGAAAATCGATATTTGACTATGGCAGCAAGCATAGAGAAGGAATTTGTGGTCAAAATTTAAAAAAAGTGGCCGCCATTTTGAACTTTTTTGTTACTGGGCCGATTGCTTTGAAAATCGATATTTGACTATGGCAGCAAGCATAGAGAAGGAATTTGTGGTCAAAATTTAAAAAAGTGGCCGCCATTTTGAACTTTTTTGTTACTGGGCAGATTGCTTTGAAAATCGATATTTGACTATGGCAGCAAGCATAGAGAAGGAATTTGTGGTCAAAATTTAAAAAAGTGGCCGCCATTTTGAACTTTTTTGTTACTGGGCCGATTGCTTTGAAAATCGATATTTGACTATGGCAGCAAGCATAGAGAAGGAATTTGTGGTCAATATTTAAAAAAGTGGCCGCCATTTTGAACTTTTTTGTTACTGGGCAGATTGCTTTGAAAATCGATATTTGACTATGGCAGCAAGCATAGAGAAGGAATTTGTGGTCAAAATTTAAAAAAGTGGCCGCCATTTTGAACTTTTTTGTTACTGGGCCGATTGCTTTGAAAATCGATATTTGACTATGGCAGCAAGCATAGAGAAGGAAATTGTGGTCAAAATTTAAAAAAGTGGCCGCCATTTTGAACTTTTTTGTTACTGGGCCGATTGCTTTGAAAATCGATATTTGACTATGGCAGCAAGCATAGAGAAGGAATTTGTGGTCAAAATTTAAAAAAGTGGCCGCCATTTTGAACTTTTTTGTTACTGGGCAGATTGCTTTTAAAATCGATATTTGACTATGGCAGCAAGCATAGAGAAGGAATTTGTGGTCAAAATTTAAAAAAGTGGCCGCCATTTTGAAATTTTTTGTTACTGGGCCGATTGCTTTGAAAATCGATATTTGACTTTTGCAGCAAGCATAGAGAAGGAATTTGTGGTCAAAATTTAAAAAAGTGGCCGCCATTTTGAACTTTTTTGTTACTGGGCAGATTGCTTTGAAAATCGATATTTGACTATGGCAGCAAGCATAGAGAAGGAATTTGTGGTCAAAATTTAAAAAAGTGGCCGCCATTTTGAACTTTTTTGTTACTGGGCCGATTGCTTTGAAAATCGATATTTGACTATGGCAGCAAGCATAGAGAAGGAATTTGTGGTCAATATTTAAAAAAGTGGCCGCCATTTTGAACTTTTTTGTTACTGGGCAGATTGCTTTGAAAATCGATATTTGACTATGGCAGCAAGCATAGAGAAGGAATTTGTGGTCAAAATTTAAAAAAGTGGCCGCCATTTTGAACTTTTTTGTTACTGGGCCGATTGCTTTGAAAATCGATATTTGACTATGGCAGCAAGCATAGAGAAGGAAATTGTGGTCAAAATTTAAAAAAGTGGCCGCCATTTTGAACTTTTTTGTTACTGGGCCGATTGCTTTGAAAATCGATATTTGACTATGGCAGCAAGCATAGAGAAGGAATTTGTGGTCAAAATTTAAAAAAGTGGCCGCCATTTTGAACTTTTTTGTTACTGGGCAGATTGCTTTTAAAATCGATATTTGACTATGGCAGCAAGCATAGAGAAGGAATTTGTGGTCAAAATTTAAAAAAGTGGCCGCCATTTTGAAATTTTTTGTTACTGGGCCGATTGCTTTGAAAATCGATATTTGACTTTTGCAGCAAGCATAGAGAAGGAATTTGTGGTCAAAATTTAAAAAAGTGGCCGCCATTTTGAACTTTTTTGTTACTGGGCCGATTGCTTTGAAAATCGATATTTGACTATGGCAGCAAGCAAAGAGAAGGAATTTGTGGTCAAAATTTAAAAAAGGTGGCCGCCATTTTGAACTTTTTTGTTACTGGGCCGATTGCTTTGAAAATCGATATTTGACTATGGCAGCAAGCATAGAGAAGGAATTTGTGGTCAAAATTTAAAAAAGGTGGCCGCCATTTTGAACTTTTTTGTTACTGGGCCGATTGCTTTGAAAATCGACGTCTGACTATGGCAGCAAGCATAGAGAAGGAATTTGTAGTCAAAATTAAAAAATGATGAACTTTTTGGCCACCATTTTGAACTTTTTTGTTACTGGGCCGATTGCTTTGAAAATCGATATTTGACAATGGCAGCAAGCATAGAGAAAGAATTTGTAGTCAACATTTTAAAAAGTGGCCGCCATTTTGAACTTTTTTGTTACTGGGCCGATTGTTTTCAAAATTGATATCTGATTATCGCAGCGAGCATAGAAAAGGAATTTTTGGTAAAAATTTAAAAGAATTGGCCACAATTTTGTACTTATATGTCTTACCATGGTAGCAAGCAACCACGGCCGGATGGACGAACGGACGGTGGAGTCTTAGTGAGAACTTTTACCCTTTGGGTACGGAACCCTAAAAATGGCCACCATATTTAACTGTTTTGTGACGATCGAATTTTTCAAAATCAATATGTGACTATTACCAGGAAGCAAGAGAAAATTTTGTGGGCAAAATGGTGTGTAATGCAGGAATTTTGGAAATTAAACAACCATAGTAAAGCATAACTCAGAAGTTAACGTGAGCGAAGCCGCGGGCGTTTGCTAGTTGTATATACAAGGTGAAAAATTAATGGTTTTTAAGGTTAAGCAGGGTGAATCAGTATCAGCAGTACTATCGAATTACCTACACTGTTTCGGAAAAGTAAGCATTTTTATTTTTATTGCAAAAAAAATAATCGAGATAAACTCGAAAATGTGATAACCAATAGTAGTGACTACGCGGTACGTGGCGGTACACTCTGACAAAATGCCGACCGAAACCGCGCCAAGCGCGGTGAATTCCCGCCTAGTCTTTTGATATTAGCCGCCGCACGCCGCCGCCCGCGCCGCCGCATCGCCCGCGTAGTGTTGCCAACTTTGGATTTACCACTAAAACTGGTGGTTTCGTTTCCTTTTAATGGAAGAAGTAGCTAGTGGAGTTTACTAGTAAACCAATAGTAGAATTTTCAGTTTCATAAATAATGGACGACATTTACACATTTAAATGAATAAAATTAATAAATTAGCTTATTTTTTTAACTTCATGAGCCTTCGAGGTCTGCAGTCTGCACTTAGAGGTAGGCAATACTGATCCTGTAAAATGACGTGATAACAATTGTTTTTTTATGTTCCTGATCTTGACTTGTGCTATTTGTAAGTATGTTGATTTGTTTCGTTAGTTAATAATAACGTAATGAAGAAGGTTCTCACTTCTCAATCACTTACAATACCTTTTTCTTTCAATAAGTAGGTATAAAATTGTTAAGTGGTAAAGTTAGCGGATTAGAAGCCGGTTTCGTTAGTGGTTTTCTGGTTGTTTTAGATGTTGAATCTGGTGGGGAGTTCATTTAACATTTTGGCAACACTGCGCCCGCGCCGATATCAGTTTTTCAGTTGCCACCGTAACGTAGTACGACGCACGTCGCATGTGCGAAATCGCGCGAAAATGAATCGGCACTATGAATATTCAAATTTGGAATATCTACGTATGGTGCAACTGTACGCTGTTGCTGGATTTAACACATCAGAAGCTCAACGGCTCTACGGAGAGCAGCGTAACTTAAATTTACTTCGGAGGAATGGGATCCTAAGACCCCAAATACCATCAGCTCACACTTTCCTGGCGGCAACGCAGCGGTTAAGCGATCATGGCCAGTTCCGTACACCAGTGCATGCTCAAGGTCGCGGTAGACCACCCATTTACTCGCCGCAACTCGACGAGGACATTATTGAGTACTTCGAGCGGGATCCTCGGCGTAGTACTCGAATGGCTGCAAATCGGTTCAACGTGAGCCAGTATTACGTGTGGAAGCTGTTGAATTCTGAAGGGCTTCACCCTTACCATTTTAGGCGCGTTCATGCCCTCCACGCGAACGACGGGCCGGCTAGGATCGAGTTTTGCCAGTGGCTGCTGAACAATCGCGAGCAAAATATTCTGTGGACTGACGAGACAACTTTTACGCGTGTTGGACTGTTCAACCAGAACAATGAACATTTTTGGGCTTTCAACAACCCACACGTGATCCGCGAGTGTGCTCATCAGGTGCGCTTCTCAATTAATGTGTGGGCTGGAATAATTAACGGCCACCTTATCGGCCCTCACTTTGTGGAAGGACATTTGACCGGAGGTATGTACCTGGACATGCTACAGCGCGTCATCCCGGATCTGCTCGACGACGTTCCCTTGGCATCACTGCAAAATTTATACTACCAGCACGATGGATGCCCAGCACACTATCAACGGGACGTGCGATCGCATTTGAATACAGTGTTTGGGCAACGCTGGATAGGACGCGGGGGACCAGTTCCATGGCCCGCGCGGAGCCCCGATCTTACGCCGCTAGACTTTTTTTTGTGGTCTGAGCTTAAACGCCTAGTCTACAAACAAGAGTTTGAAACGCGGCAACAATTAAAGGCTGCGATAATAAACGCTTTTATTGTAGTGAGAAGTGATAGAGACACTTTATTAAAACTAAAAGACAATAATGTGAAACGAGCTCAAATTTGCATTCAAAGAAACGGTTTGCATTTTGAACAGCTGCTTCGTTATCATTGACTGTTAAAACTTTGTAAATAGTAAATACCTACATACTCGTAAGTGTAGTGTGACTTAAAGCTTTTAGTTTTTACGAGTTAATTGTAAATAAAATGAACTACGTGTACAGTGATATTACGTGTGCTTAAAATTTGTGGTAAGTTTGAACACCGTTTTAGAATCATTACGTTTAAAAAGTTGAATGACCGTAGCGTAGGTACACAGCTGATTGCCGCACCGCGCCGCGCGTAGGTAGGTAGAGTAGTAGGTACCGTACGCCGCGAGCGTGCAATACCACTACTACTGAAATGCGAATTTTTGAAAACAAAATTTCTCGAAAAAAAAAATTTTTATTTTGCTACTGGGGTCAAAATAAATTGCAAAAATTTAAAGTACTGCGAATAGCGATTCACCTCGCTTCACATCTAAAACCATTTATTTTTCACCGTGTATAAGAAAGGGGGGTCAAATTTTAAGTAAAAAATTTTTATTCGCTTATCTTGTGGAGGGCTCCGAGTGATTTCAGAATCTACTAATAAATCGCCTGGGACTCGTACCCTTCACAAGATATAGGACCAGATATCTGGGATTCGAGGCTATTCACCTCACTATTTCTAAAGTGTGTCCAAAGTTCTGTGATAGTGACCTGGGAGGCTTTTACACCTCCCAAGCTCGTAGAGTACGTTATAATCATTAGGTTAAGTGTTCATAAGTTAAACATTTTGACTTTGGGAGGCTTTTTACACCTCCCATATAATATTATAGGTAGGTATTTACTTGTTAGGTTAGGATCACATATTAATTATTGTATTTTATTTTAATCGATTGACTATTGGGAGGCTTTTTACACCTCCCAATTATTTAGAAATTTTAAGTAAGGATTTTAAATAGTTCTTCAACATACGTGATTGAAAATATGTTCGGCTATAGAACGCCTAAGAATTCAGCAATGGGCGGGGGTGAAACCGAGACGGAGCCGTCGCCCCCTAAAAATGAGGCAGGTAAGGCCAGTCCTCTGTCAAAGCTGGATACGACGCGAACCGTCTCCAAGACATCCTCCCCTCAGTCTCTGCCTAAAGGCGCCCTGGTCAGTCCCTCCAAGCCCAAGACGAAGAAAACCGCGTCACAGGGTCTGCCTCCTGCAGGAATTCGAAGCAGGAGGGCTCAGACAGAGGTTACAGTTGGCTCGCCGGAACTTGACATTGAGATAACTAAACCTAAAGGGCGATTAGCAGAGGCGAAGTGCTGCGTTATGAAGGCGAAGTTACAAATCAACAACTCCCGTAACATCAAAACCGATATAAAGGTGGAAGTTTTACGCGCCGTGGATAGACTGTATCAGTTGGTGAAGGAGGCGGAAGCCGCGAGGCCACCGGCTCCTGTGCCAACTGTTACAGAAATGGTAACGAGCAACGACCGGGTAGCCTCGCAGACCAACGACATGGAAAGAGTATTGGAGTTCGACCTGGCAAAAAAGTTGGAAGAGCACGGTCGAATGTTGCGGGAAAACACCGAACATATGTCAAAGCTCAAGGAGCAAATGACGAAGTTGAAGACGGAGCCAAGGCCAACAACGTATGCTAGTGTCACAGCTGCTGCCTCAGCTTCGCAGCCTGTCCATTCAATGGTAGTGTCGTCGGCAGACATCGATGACACCAGTGAAGACGTCATCCAGAAAATCCGCAAAGCGGTAGACGCGAAGTCATCTGGCATTCGAGTCGACAGGCTGAGAAAGGCGAAAGAGAGGAAAGTGGTACTGGGCTGCCAATCTAAAGACGAGCTAGCTAAAGTCACAAAAAAGCTGCAGTCTGAGCAACCGGCACTGCTTATCGAACAGAAAGAAAATAAAGATCCTCTAGTCATCTTGAAGAACGTACTGAGTGTAAACACAGACGATGACATCATAGCAGCGTTGAGAAGCCAAAACGCCCATATACTGGGAGACATACCCGAGGCGGACTATAGGGCGACCGTGCGGTACCGCAGGAAGGCACGCAACCCGCACGAGTGCCACGTGGTGCTTCGAGTGTCTCCGCGAGTATGGCAATGCCTTACGTTAGCGGGCCGGGTCCACGTAGACCTACAGAGGGTGCAGGTGTGCGACCAATCTCCACTGCTCCAGTGCTCAAGGTGCCTTGCATATGGGCACGGCAGGAAGTCTTGCACGGAAACGGCAGACCTCTGCAGTCACTGCACAGGGCCGCACCTGCGCAAAGACTGCCCGCTCTGGAGAGCGGGAGATTCTCCCATTTGTCGCAACTGCACCCTATCAAAGCTAGACAAAAGCGACCACAACAGCTTTGACAACGACTGTCCCGTTAGAAAGAAGTGGGACAGATTAGTTAGGGTCAACGTGGCCTATTGCTAAAGGCGTCCCGGGCGTTCCATCACAGCCGAACAATAATTATATGTACATAGCCCTCCAGGCCAATCTGCAAAGAAAAGAGCTCGCCACCCAAGAGCTAATGTTCGAGGCTCTCAACAAAAAAGTAGCAATTGCATTGATCCAGGAGCCATATGTGGGGGGGATCGGAAGGATGAGAGACTATACCGGTGTCAGAATCTTCCAGAGCATGCAAAGGGGAGACGGTAGCACGGTAAAGGCCGCAATCGCGATATTCGATAACGACGTGACCGTGTTGCCGGACCCGCTGCTCACCACTAACAATATAGTGGTGGTGAGAATCAAAACAAGCGCGTGGGAGATGGGTGTGGTCTCTTATTATTTCGAACCCAATTTACCCATTGAGCCATACCTGGATCAATTGCAAAAGATCGTTGAGAGCCTCGAAACAAAATATGTAGTGGTGGGTGGCGATGCAAATGCGAAAGATACCTGGTGGGGAAGTCGAAAAACGGACAGCAGAGGGGAAGCTATGTTTGGGACACTTGAACAGTTGGGCTTGCAGGTGCTCAACCAGGGCAGCGTGCCTACCTTCGACACGGTTAGGGGTAACAAGGTGTACGCTAGCTGTGTCGACATCACGGCGTGCTCCGTGGAATCTCTGCCACTGATCGAAGACTGGGTGGTGGACGAAAGCGTGACGACCTCAGACCACAACACAATAGTTTTTAAAATTAGGCTGAAAAAAGCAAAAGGCATGACTATCAGTAGAACAACTAGAATATTTAATACGAGAAAAGCTAATTGGGACGAATTTCATGAGAAACTAGCCCAATTAATGAAAGATGAAAATATAAATAAAAGAGAAATTGAAAAAATAAACAGCAAAGAAGAATTAGACTACTTGATAGAAAAATATACAAATATAATAACGATAGCATGCGAAGAAACCATACCTATAAAGAAAGTAATGCAAACGTTCAAATTACCTTGGTGGAATGATGAGCTCGCCGCGCTGAAACGTGAAGCTACCACGAAGAAGCGGCGGATACGATGTGCTGCACCGGTCCGCAGAGATAAAGTTGTCCGAGAGTACCTGCAAGCAAAAGAAACATATGAGTCCCAAGCAAAACAAGCCCAGATAGCTAGCTGGAAGGCGTTCTGCGAGAGACAGGACAAGGAGGGACTGTGGGATGGGATCTACAGGGTCATAGGACGAACGATGAAGAGGCATGAAGATCTTCCTCTGGTAAAAGATGGCATAACATATGACCCTACCCAATCAGCGCAGATGTTAGCCGAGACCTTCTATCCGGAGGATCGGGGGGATAGCGATAACGCCGAACATCAGCATATAAGGCAAACAGCTGAGAAAGTAAACGGCTGGACTCCAAACGAAGTTCTTGATCCACCGTTTACCTCTGTCGAGCTAAAAAACGCAGCCTTGAGCTTTAACCCCAAAAAGGCCCCCGGATCGGATGGTCTCACGGCCGACATATGCCAGCGCGCTATATCCCTGGACGCCGACGTGTACCTCGGCCTGGCAAATAAGTGCCTAGAACTGGGTCATTTCCCGACGGTATGGAAAGAGGCCACCGTGATAGTCCTCCGAAAACCCGCAAGAGAGGACTACACCAACCCCAAAGCCTACCGACCGATCGGGTTGTTACCCGTCCTGGGCAAGATCTTGGAGAAGCTGGTTATCGGGCGGATCAAATGGCATATATTGCCCGGGATGAGTACTCGCCAGTACGGATTCATGCCCCAGAGAGGCACTGAGGACTCTCTCTATGATCTAATGCAGAACATCTATGACAAACTAAAAAAGAAAAAGATCATCACAATGATATCATTAGACATAGAGGGGGCATTCGATAGTGCCTGGTGGCCCGCCATCAGAGTCCGGCTGGCTGAGGAAAAGTGTCCCATAAACATCCGCCGAATGATGGACAGCTATCTCCGGGACCGCAAGGTCAGGGTGAGGTACGCGGGGGTGGAACACTCCAAGAATACGACCAAAGGATGTGTCCAGGGATCTATTGGTGGTCCCATCTTATGGAACCTTCTGTTGGATCCGCTACTGTGGGGTCTGGAGGAGCGTGGCGACTACTGCCAAGCCTTCGCCGATGACGTCGTCCTCCTCCTAGATGGTGACACGGGGTTGGAGGTCTCAAGACGGGCCAATGCCGCTCTCGCCTATGTCCGGGAGTGGGGAGTCCGAAACAAACTTAATTTCGCACCACACAAAACGAAAGCCATGGTGGTGACGAACAAACTAAAGTACGACTCCCCGCGCCTGAGCATGGGGGGGATCGACATTGGACTGTCGCGCGAAATCAAAGTTTTGGGGCTCACTATAGACGAAAAACTCACATTCAATGCACATGTCAACAACACCTGCCTGAAAGTGCAAAACCTATATAAGCAGTTGTCTAGAGCCGCCAAAGTTAGCTGGGGCCTCCACCCCCAGGTCATCAAGACTATTTATACCGCAGTAGTGGAGCCTATTGTGCTATACGCAGCCAGTGCTTGGGCGCCTGCTGTAGATAAAATCGGTATCCAGAAGCGCCTCAATGCTATACAAAGAGGCTTCGCCCAAAAAATGACCAAGTCATATCGCACTGTCTCCCTGAATGCAGCGTCGGTGCTGGCTGGAATACTCCCCTTGGACCTCAGAGTCAAGGAGGCAGCCGCTCTATTTGAAGCAAAGAGGGGAGTGCTCCAGCGAGTGCTGGGGGACAGGGAGATAGAGGGTAGAGTGCCATACACCGCACAGCAACATCCGGCGCAGAAAGTAGACCTGCGGTTTACTAACCTGGTGGATCAGGCCGAGGTGGAGTTCCACAACAGCCAAGCAGTGCGTATCTTCACCGATGGCAGTAAAATTGAGGGCAAGGTTGGGGCCGCGCTATCCGTTTGGGATGGTGAGGCCGAAACCAAGGCCCTCAAGCTAAGGTTGGGATCGTACTGCACGGTCTACCAGGCAGAACTGCTAGCATTGAGCAGGGCCGTCTCAATTGCAATGCAGATGAAAGAAAGATCCATCGGCATATACTCTGACTCAAGATCTTCTCTTGAGTCAGTAGTCGGTCAGAATTCCCTCCACCCCCTAGTAGTTCAAATAAGGGACAACCTGATGGTCTGTCGCGCCCAGAACAAGGAAGTCTCCCTGTTCTGGGTAAAAGCACATGCAGGGTTGGAGGGTAACGAGCGAGCCGACCTGCTTGCCAGGGAGGCGGCCCTGACGCTGAAAAAACGGCCGGACTATGACCGGTGTCCGGTTTCATTCGTCAAGCGGCAACTCCGTGAGGAGTCGATTGACGAATGGAACCGGAGGTATACGTCCGGCGAAACCGCAGGTATTACTAAAATATTCATGCCGGATGTGCGCTTCGCTTTTAAGGTGGTGAAAAAGCTAGAAATAAACATGGTGCTCACCCAGGTATTGACTGGCCATGGAGGATTTGCGGAGTACCTGCACAGATTCAAGTGCAAGGACAACGCGGGCTGTGTCTGTGACGATAATGTTGAAGAGACGATAGTCCATCTGGTGATGGACTGTCCTCAGCATTGCGCAGCCCGCGAAGATCTGCAACAACATCTGCAGATGACTCTGTGCAGGGACTCCGTTCCTGTAATTATGGGCGAGGCCTCTAGCAGAGAGGCGTTTCTGAAGTTCTGCCAAAAGGTGGCAGGGGTGGCTATTGAAAGGAATAAAGCGAGGAATATAGATGCTTAGTATTTCTTGTATTGTTGAATATAAAGACTTACTAGCATAAAGATCCCATCGCTTTATTCCCTTCAATGTCCTAGAACAAATTAGGTACAGCAAAAGTAAAAATTACCAAATCGTAAAAGTAGAAATCTGGCGTTATCCGTAAGGAATTGTTGTCTTCCCCTTCCCAAGCCGTAAATGAAAATTTGAAATAAAAAAGCCCCTGAGCACTCTTGTCAGGGGACAACTAAAATAAAATAAATAAAATAAATAAAGCCTTTATTACTGAAGAAAAGAAAATACATTAACAAAAATAATTACTTATTCTAAGATTACTAATTTTACAAATAAATATTATATTAGTTTTATTTTAAGAGCCTTTTTGTTCCTCAGTACGCCCTTTGGACGAAGGCCTCCTCCAGTCTTTTCCACACTTCTCTGTCACGTGCCATTCTTTGCCAGGTTGTGCCTAGCATTTTGACAAACTCGTCACTCCATCTCATTCTTTGTCTTCCTCGTGACCTCTTTCCATCTCTTGGGTACCATTCGTTCACAATTTTAGCCCATCTGTCTTGCCTGTGTCTGCATAAGTGTCCTGCCCATTTCCACTTCAGTTTCCTAACTTTTACGGTGACATCTAATATCTTAGTTTCTTTTCTCAGTGTTTCCTTTCTTATTTTATGTGATCTTTTAACATGTAACATACTACGTTCCATTGAGCGTTGGCAAATTGCTAATTTTTCCTCTTGTTTTTGCGTCAAAGACCATGTCTGACATCCATATGTTAATATAGGTAATATGCAGGTATCGAAAAGTATTTGTTTACTCTTAATGGGCATCGTTTTCGATTTCATTACTTCTTTGAACATCCAGTACCTTTTCCATGCGTTTGTAGTTCGACGTTCTATCTTTTTGTTTGTTGCGTCTTCTGTTGATACAATTTCTCCAAGGTAAACATAATCCTTAACATATTCTATCTCTATATTGTTTGCTTTAATGCTTTTCTCAACACCATTGGTCATTGCCTTTGTTTTTTGTATATTCATATTAAGGCCAACTTTTCTGCTCTCGTGCAATAGCTCATTTAGCATTGATTGAAGTATGATAGGATCCTCGGAGAACAGTACTAGATCATCTGCAAACCTTAGATTACTTAAATATTTACCATTTATTTTTATTCCTTTCTCTTCCCAATTTAACGAGCGAAACACGTTTTCAAGCACTGCATTAAATATTTTTGGTGATAAAGGATCACCTTGTTTTACTCCTTTTGATAGCTGAAACCATTTTCCTTCCTGTTCCATTTTTATTTTTGCTGTACTATTTATATATATATTCTTTATTATGCGAATATATTTTGGAGATATTCCTTGCTCGAAAAGTGCCTTCCATATTGCGTTGAACTCTAAGCTATCAAATGCTTTGGAGTAGTCTATGAATATGATGTAAATAGTCTTATTATACTCATTATATTTTTCAATTATTTGGTTAAGTGTATGAATGTGGTCAATAGTCGAGAATGTAGCGCGAAAGCCCGCTTGTTCGAGAGTTTGGTTTTCGTCAAGTATGCCTTCTATTCTTTTGAGTATTATTTTTGAGAATATTTTATATATATTTGAAGAAAGGCTGATGGGGCGGTAGTTGTTAATATCACTAGCATCACCTTTTTTAAATAGTAATTTTATTACAGATCGTGTCCATTGATTAGGAATTATTTCTTGGTGTAATATTGCATTAAATATTATGCACAGGATGTTACTAATTTCTGGTTCTGCTGACTTTAGAAATTCGTTAGAAAAACCATCCTCACCTGGTGATTTATTATTCTTTTGTGTTGATAAAGCCTTTGACACTTCTTCAGGTATGATCAAAGGTATTGGATCCTCTATCCTGTTTAGGTCTATCTCATCAGAATTCTGTTGCGTAGATTTATATAAATTTTCATAGAAATCAGTGGCTACTGATATCATCTCCTTTCTGTTGCCAATTATTTCCTTTGCCTTATTTTGGATGCTGGGCATCCATTGTTTGGTGTTATCCAATTCTCTGTAGGCTTTTTTAATAGCAGCAGAAGAATCTAAATGTCTTTGTATTACTGTCGATCTATGTTCTCGCTTTATTTGTCTGGATAGTTTGTTTATTTGCTTACTAATTGTAGTTATTTTCCTTCTATTTTTCTTTCTATTTTGTAATAATTTTTTGCGTTGTTCTCTTAAGTCCAAAATTTCTTTATGTACGTTCCCTTTACGACATGATTTAGTAGTAAAATTATTAATTATTAATTTTAGTTTTTCTTCTAATTTATCGTAGCTGTTTTGAACTTCGATAATCTCATACTGTGTTTTATTCAAATATTCTTTTGTTTTCCATTGCTCCAGCTCTTGGTTTATTAGTATTTTTTCTTCTAACCCAAATATTTTTGTCTTTCTCAAATAATTTCGTCTGGTCTTTTTTTGTTTTATTAGATTTAATTCCGCTCGTATTAGTCTATGATCTGAATAAAAGTTAAAGCTATTTATTACCTTAAAGTTCTTAATATTCCTCGTATTATTACTCAAGAAGAAGTCTATTTCGTTAGTTGTTTTTCCATCGGGTGATATCCAAGTCCATTTACGGTTTGACTTTTTGTTATAAAAGGTATTTATTATATTTATTTATTTTTATTTAATTTAAATATCTTTATTGCTTAAAATTAGTACATAAAATTAAACGAATAGAAAACAGAGAAACACAAAGGGCGACCTTATCACTAAAGTGATCTCTACCAGGTAACCCACAATTACGGACCTTTGATCTGAAAAACGACGGGGAATCGCAATAAAAATAAAATAGCATACATAGACTTACAAACTAATACATACACACTATAGTAATAACAAATTTGTAGAATAGATAGATATATATATATATATATGTATTATATATATAAACATACATAAACAATATTAATACATACTATATACATATTATTTCAGAATAAATCTTTCAATGTTTCAAAGCGATAGATAGTGCATTTTGACACGTTTTTTGAAAACCGCTAGTGATTTGGCACGTCTGATTTCAACCGGGAGAGCATTCCACAGAGTTGCCGCCTTCATGGTAAAAGATTCAGAGTATGATCTTGTATTGCACTTGGGGACAATTAACTTGCAGTCCCAACAGGAGCGCAGGGGGCGCTCACGTTCAAGCGAACTAATGAACTTAAATCTCTCCTTAAGATAGGGCGGAGACCACGGGTGGAAGAGGGTAGCATATAAAAGAGATAGAATATGTAGATTACGCCGATGCCTTATATGAAGCCAATTAAGCTCTTTCCGGTATTGCGATATGTGATCATATTTCCGCAGGCCGAAAATGAATCGGATGCAAAGGTTTTGCAGGCGTTCCAGCTTGTTCAAGAGGTCCTCGGTCAAATCCAAGTAGCAAGCATCAGCGTAATCTAGGATGGGAAGAAGGAGAGTGTTGGCCAATAATATTTTGGTCTTAATTGGTAAAAAATTTTTCCACCTTTTCAAGGAGCCAAACGCCCCAAATACTTTTCTACTAACAGCTGCAACTTGCGGTTTCCATGATAGACTACTATCCATAATAATCCCAAGATTTTTGACAGTTTCACTGTAAGGAAGCGCACATCCATCAAAGACCACAGGTGGTAAAGAGGAGAAATTAAGTTTAGAAACCTGATGAGAACTACCAATAATTATAACTTGGGATTTATTGGCATTAACAAGTAAACCATAGGAGTTGCTCCACCCAGCGACTAAAACCAGCTCACGATTCAACCGACTTATGGCTTCAGAGATGTGGTCAGCTGGAGTGGATAAGTAAAGTTGGAAATCGTCTGCATATAAATGGTAAGGTATGGAAAGAAGATTAGTCACAGTGTTAATAAAGATAGAAAAAAGTAAAGGAGATAGGACACCGCCCTGTGGGACACCAGCACTAAGACGACAGTAAGACGACAGGCTTGACTTGCCTCGGATGCATTGCGTTCTATCATGTAGGTAAGATCTGAACCAATCAACAACAGCTGGAGAAATATTAATTGACATGAGGATAGCCAAAAGAATGTCGAAGTCAACCGTGTTGAAAGCGTTCGAGAAATCCAGCAGTACCAGAATCGTTACTTGCTTATTATCAATGGCTAACCGTATGTCATCACCAACCTTCGTCAAAGCCGTCACCGTACTGTGGCCCTTGCGGAAACCTGATTGAAATGGACTAAGGATGCAATTTTGATTGAGGAAGTATGAGAGTTGGGAATGGACAATACGCTCAAGAACTTTGGAGAGAAAAGAAAGGATTGAAATTGGACGGTAATGTGAAAGCTGGGATGGATTGGAGATTTTGGGAATAGGAATTACATGAGCAATACGCCACGCACTTGGAAAGCTACAAGAAGAAAGAGAGTAATTTATTAAATACGAGATTACATGCAAGATATTATCTAAAGTTAAAAGAATCATTTTGCGACTAATCCCATCACTACCAATGGCATCAGATTTTATAGCAAAAATATTCTTTTTGACTTCTTCCAAACTGACAGACTTAAAATTAAATAAGGGAAAGTTAGGACGTGGAAGCAAATTAATGGAAGAAAGAGTTTGAGCTTTATCAAGAATGTTAGTGGATACATTGGTAAAAAAACTGTTCAGAACATTGACGTCAACATTGTCCGCTACGTCCTTCCTCTGCTGTCCGATACCTAAGGACGCCAGAAACCGCCATACCTTTAAGGTATCCTTACCTTCTATTGAACTTTGGATGTAGTTACGCTGAGCGTCTCTGCACATCCTGTTACAACGGTTACGTAATTGTTTGTATCTATTCGAATTAACTTCTGTAGGTTTTAATTTATATTTATGTTTGGCAGAATTGCGCTTAGTCATGAGAACCTTTATATCATTGGTGAGCCAGGGAGCTGGCAGATGCTTTAACTTCATTGGCCGAAAAGGAGCATGACGATCAAAAAGTTCAGTAAGGAGGGAGTTAAAGACAGAAACTTTATCGTCCAGTGTAGGGGCTTGAAGAACTGCATCCCAGTCTATAAGACTTAAATCACGCAAAAATTTATGTTTATCAATTTTTTTAAAGGCACGCCTCATAACTACAGTAGGTTTCACCTTAGGAGGACGTAATTTATAGCTTACATACACCAAATCATGGTACGAAAACGCTTCTGCAGGTAGCTGACCATGTACGTTAACGTACTCCGGGTTAGAGACCATCATCAGATCAAGTTGCGAGGGAGCACAATTAGGAAAATAGTGAGTGGTGTTTGTATGCAGTAGTGAGAGGTTTGAGCTTTTAATAATATTTTTTAGTTTTAGAGCTCGCCAATCATCCTTCATTATACAAGTGTTGAAGTCACCCATAATAATAGTGTGATCCGCATTGAGTACATGATTTTCTAATAAAATTTCAAACTCGCGAAAGTAGTTTATATGTAACGAAGGACTATAAAATACACCCAATAGCAATTTACGAGTACCGAACAACAGTTCTAATAGTAAGTATTCCAAGGACTCAGAGTAATCAGAAGCAGATTTGTCTATGATGGAAAAGGCAATATTGCTCCGAAGGAATATTGCCACCCCACCGCCACCTTTCCCCACTCGATCATTACGAATTAGATGGAAACCTGGAAGCGAGTAGGATGTGGAGGGTAGGCAAGGCTTTAAGAACGTCTCCGAGACAAGAATGGCGTGAATGTTCTTAACATCGAAAGAGGATAGGAAGTCGGGAAAGTGTGCAGGAATGCTTTGCGCATTTATGTGGACAACATTACAGTCCTTGGGAAAATTTACAAATGTGGACTCAAGGTGGGAGTTGAGAGGAATGCAAACACTGTGGAAACTCTCATCGGAGGAACATTCAGGAGAAAAAAAAACGTCATTAGGCAAACCATCGCCATTATCACTATCTGAAACATTGTCAGAAGAAATATTAATATTAATCATATAAATATATATAAGTAACTATAAAAAAAAAATAAAAATAATAAAAATTAATTTAAAAATCAACAATAACAATTTTATATCAAAGTATGTAGCAAGCGCCTGAATATCACGCTATTCAACATGCCAACAGTTCAAAGGTACAGTAATAGTGAGTACCTAGGTACACGAGGAGATAAAAAAAATATATATATATATATATATATATACAATAGAACTAAAGAAAACCAGGAGAAAGACTTATGCCAAGATCATAATCAGTTATTAACACAAGACAATATACCTATTAATAAGTACCAATTTGCACAGGTATCCTTTACGTACATCTTAGGACAATATACCTATTCAAACACTAATACACAATAATATTATTGACTTTGCACAAACTTGATTTCACATTGAAACCGAATAGCTTTCAATTTAAACATTAATCTGTGTAGCATTTGTACAACCTTGGTGAGATAGGCCTTAAAGGACCGGTATCCAGGGCCGTAAAATAAATTAAAAAAAAAAAAAAAACCTTGGTGAGAACCATAACCACAGAGCACTGACAGCCAAAAAACTGAAAACGAAAACAAATTGTCAAACATATTGTAGTGACAACTGACTTGACAGTTGACATTTGCTTTACATTCTTAATTGACAACTAAAATTTATTTATTTGACAAATGACTCAATAATTAGCCGTGTTTAGAGTTTATCGTAAATAATAATTATTGTTATACCTGCATCAAGTTATAAGTTTCGAATACAGTTATGCCGTACAGTTATGCCCGTAGGCCTGTAATCTTTATACGATTAAACAGCTAAACTAACCAAATTAAACATTAAGTAGGTACTTAAAACAAAACTTTAGAGTTACAATAACTACACAAATAACTTGGCCGGTTGACTTAAAAGAGAAAAATCATTTCCTGCCTTGTCTTTTCGATCGCTGCACATTACCAGCATCTTGCTTGGGAGCTGGGCCAGTCGAAACACCTGGAGCACCGCCAGTTTCCTCTCTGTCATTCACTTTTGAAATGGAACTCAGCTCAGCCATAGAACTTACAGACTGGCGTTTACCATCAGGCAAAACCACAAAAACCTGTCCGAATTTTGTCCAACTTTTTGAAATGCCCAGTTGTTTTCGTGCCGTAATGAAGATTTCATACTGGTTTTTTGTGAGGAACTCCGCCACAGTGATTCCGGTGCCTTTAAGTTTTTTTTTGCCAAACCAGACCTTGTTCCGCACTGTAAGCTCGCAGAATTTGACCAAGATAGCCCGAGGCCCCTCACTATTAGATTTTCCCATTCGATGACAACGACTAATGGCAGCAGACGAGAAATCCGACATTCCAAGGTGCTGAGTGACAACCTTCACCACGGATGCAGAGAGATCTTCCTTGTCTACTTCTGGGACACCATGAAACAAGAGTATCTTTCTCCTACTATGTGTTTCCTGCTTATCCAACTGCCTACTGAGGATTTCCACCTGACCCTGGAGACTTTTAAGTGCCGACAGAACAAAGTTCCGGAAGGCGCTAAATTGTGCTGCAATATTAGAGGTGGGACTGGTAGCCGGGATAGCAGACTGCAGGTTTTGCTGGAACTCAGCCATGGTTTTGTAGAAATTCTGTGACAGCTCTTGAATATTTTTCTGAATAGCCTCCATTGTTTTGTGTAAGTGATGGACTAAGATGTTGTTTCTAACTTGCAGTGATTGTGCTTAATAATTGAAGGATTTACCTTTTGGAAATAAACTGTTGGCAGGTATGTTGTAATTATAGCATGATACACTCACTAAATACTTTTTATGTAATTAAATACTATAAATTGCATTAGAGCAATGCAAAAAGACGTGTGTCTACTTTGACAACTACCCGCCGAAAAAGATTATAGTCAGGTTGTTACTTCTCGCAAGCTGAATAAGTTTTTCGCCATTGTCATTGGTTGATTTACTGAAAATATAGGGGCCTATTATTGCATCTGCTTTTGTAAGTCCTCCGATTTGTGCATTAAAATCGCCCATGACAACTATATTTTTTCCTGAGTTATCATTTATTGTTTCCTGCAATTTAGCATAGAAGTCTTCTTTTTTCTGTCCGTCTGATTCTTCAGTTGGCGCATGCACTTGAATGATTGTTGTTATACCCAAAGTGGGAAGATCTATTTTGATTGCAGCTATACGATCTGATATGCCTATAAATTCTATTATGTTTTTTGCGAGATATTTTTAACTATAAAACCTACACCGTAATGTCCTTTCGTTTCTCCTATATGATAAAATATAAAGTTTTCCTTTTCTTCAATTTTTTCTCCTATTCTGCGGATTTCACATATTCCAAGTATATCCCACTTCATTTCTTGTAGTGCTAGTTCTAATTCCAATAATCTTTCCTCGCTTTTTAATGTCCTTACATTCATACTCAAAATGTAAAATTTGTTTTTGGTAGTATTTTTATTTTTTCCATTGTTCGTATTTATAATGTTTTTAGTATTTATGACTGGAGGGTAGGGGTCTATCTCTTCCACGGCGACCACCCGGGTTGGAAGGATGTTATTACTCATGTTTTTAATTTTATTTTTGCTATTTACAGTTTTTGGAGGGCTGCTATCGTTCAGTAATTGCTAATTCTTATATATCTGTTTTGAAGTACTTGGCTGAGACATCGATCTTTCTCTCATAATGCTGAAAGCGTCTCGTTTATTGATTTTGCTTGGTCCTCTAATAGGGACTGTACTTTCGTTTTCGGGCATTGTTGGAGAGGTTGTGAGTGGTCGTTTCTTATTTTCTGGGTTTTCTTCTTGTCGCTGTTTTGGTTTAATTACAATCTTATCGTATTTTAAAAACGCAATGTTTCCCTTTTCTCTCTCTCTTTTCAAATCTTCCTGCAGTTCTTGTCTCTTAATTAAAATCTCTTTAGGAAAGTCTTCCGAAATTCTGACGCCGTTTGTTAAATTTTTCTTATGTCTCATTATTTCATTCTTCTTCCATATAGTTACAATTTTTACCAGGATCGGTCGATTCTTGTTCATTACATATTTCCCGAGTCGGTAAGCTGTAACAACCTCACTTTTTTCCAAATTTATGTTCAAATCATTTTTCAAAATATTTATAATTTTAGTGATAAGTTGTTCCTTGCTGTCCCTAATTTCTGGTATGCCATAGACAATGAAGTTGTTTCTTTTTTCATTACGCTCAAAAACTTTAATTTTGTTTTCTAAACTTCCCACTTTTTCCTTTAATCTTTGATTTTCCTCCTGAAGTGGCTTTATTTCCAATTCCATTTTGTTTAACCTCTCGATAATAGTATGAGTTTGTTTTTCCATAATTTTTGTCAAAGTAGAAATTAGTTCATCACTGTCCATTATGATTTTTTATTGATTTGTATAGCTTGACTTTAGAAAACAAATGTTCCGTGTAAACGGATCATAAAACAATGCAAGTCGTGCAAACGGAGCACAAAGTGACGGCGGTCGGCGCGTTGTTGTGGTGTTGTCTGTTGAACAAGCTCGCGGTACCTAGTTCTAGTTGTTATTTTCGTTCAATATTCACTATAGTCAATAATTATGGACAATGTCCGCTATATAATATGATAATATGTGTTATTAGTATCTATATTTTCATGCGTGATTAATCTGAACTCATATAATCTTGAAAATAATCCGATATTCTCGCTACTCGTAATGTAAACAAAAGCGGTTGTTCGCTTACCGACACTCTCCGCATTCAATTGTTGATGGAATTATATTCACGTCGTAGGTATATTCCACGGTGTTGTGCTGAATTTTATAATAAAACACTGGTTTTATGTTTAGTGTTTGCACAGATTTTAAATTTCTAGTGAAGTGTAACGTCCAAATCGTTGAGGTGACAAAAAGTGTTTTTTCGATACTTCTTGCAAAATCTTCACGATAATAACATTTACACACGTTTGTCGAAGTATTACAGGCTTGCTGGATGGTAAATATTTGCAAAATATACTGTTTATTTATTTTAATTACAAAAATAACTCCGCAGATATACTACTCGGTCGCACTGCAGCGCCCTCCCCCAACTGCTGTTGTCCCCCAGGGGACAACTGCTGTTCCATAAAAAAAAAAAAAAAAAAAAAAAAAACCAGTTGCGCGCCAACCGCCGTGGCGAACGGACGTGCTAAGCTCCTGAGTGACGAAGTGACTAGCTCGGTGACTTTTTCGGGGACAACGGGACGCGTTTGGTGACTTGAAGTGACGTCTAGCTACAGTGAGTGATACGCGAGTGATGTGCAAGTGACGAGTTAGTGACCCAAAGCAACATCGGGCCTTGTATCGGCAACAGGCCTGGCGACGGGGAGCAACGGGACAGTGACGACATAGAGGCAAAAAGTTACCTGCGGAGACTTAAAGCCACAGTCACTGGTGTGTGTCACCGTTCGCACCACTTAGCCGATTATACATTGTTTTTGACGAAGCTGTGCTCGCCTTCGCCAAGGAAGCATCAAGCAGTGGCTATTGCGCATCGCTAAGCATCGCCGGCCAAAGCGCTGTAGAGATAGTCTCTTTTCATCAGTGGAAAACTTAAGGTACATTCTGTCACCCCACATTTACTCAAAACGCGCTCTGGGAGGACTCGGCTTCTAGTTCACCAAAATAAACATCCGTGTACACTGAGCGATACATTCACTGCTGAGATCACACAAGTTTAAGCCCACGTACGCCGCAAGTTCGCCCAAAAACCTAAAGGAAATAAAAGCGAGGTCGCCACGTGGTTTCAGCAACTTGTGGTCGAGAGTCCCCTTACCAGCCTTCCTAGCTCCAGTTCACCAAAATAAACATCAATATACACTGAGTGTTACGTTTACCGCTGAGATCACACAAGTTTATGCCTATATACGCCGCAAGCTCGCTCAAAAACCTCAAGAAAATAAAAGCGAGGTCGCCACGTGGTTTCGGCAACTTGTGGTCGAGAGTCCCCTTACCAGCTCTCCTGGCTCCAGGCTCGCTGTGCTTGTTGAGGGTGCCGGTGGGTGCTCCAAGCCTTAAGGCTGGTCTTCTGGCTGCGGTGCTGTCTTCAGGCTTTTAGTTTTGTTCGCCGGTGACGCCCACGTGAACCATCAAATCGGCGGCGTGGTCGTGAATCAATCTCAGTGACACTTGGTGACCTTCAGTGACTTTCGTTGAAAATCCAGTGACGTTGGATAAGAACAGTGACTTTTAGAGTCTGGTGAACGTCGGTGACCTTCTGTCGCCGTTAGCTGATCTGCGAAAGATAGGTTTGCGAACACTGCAAATCGCGTGTCACTGTATTATCGCGAATCAACTTCAGTGACGTCGCACTTAGTCTTTAAGTGAATATAAGTGACACTAAGTGACATCGGCGACAGTCAAGTGACACTGGGTGACAATCCGGACAAGCCGCGAAAACAAAATCTCGTTTGACATTGAGGAAGCTGTTGACGGCTTGAGGACGCCTTGTGGGGCCCTTTACACTTCGCAAGTCGCTCTCAAGTCCAAACTTTGACTCGGGGGCTCTTTTTAGTTAAATTATTGAATATATCTGACTTTGATTTTTATAAATATTTTACAAGACAAGGGTGGGCATACTCTCTCAGCTTAAATTGACTGTTGGAAGGCTCTTTACACCTTCCAACAAAATATCTTTAGTATAAATTAATTGAATCTGTTGACTTTGGGAGGATTTTACACCTCCCAATTTACTTTGTTCTTAGACCTTAATTATTGACCTTATTTGTTTGTTGTGCCGTCCCTAAGTATATATTGTCTTAAATTATTTGTTGTGTCGTCCTAGATAAGATTATTTATTGTTAATTTAAACTGTTGACTGTTGGGAGGCTTTTTACACCTCCCAACTAAATACAAACCTTATTCTATTTTTACTGTTAAGGACACCTTTCTCTTCGCCTAAATATGGCAACAAGGGCCACGACATCCAGCTCGGGCAGACCAAACGTGAAAAACGTTAGCGTGGAGCATGCGGATGCAGAGCCCCGCAAAAGACCCCTTACCAAACCGCCGTCACCGGACTTATCGTCCTGGGCGAAGTCGGCCGCGGAGGGCCCCCTGGGAGAGCTCGGTTCGGTTGCGAACAGGCTCTTCCAGGAGGCAAAAATGCAGCTGGAGCAGTCGGGAAATATAAAGTCCAGCATAAAGGAGACGGTGATGGAATGTCTGTCGAGTCTCTACACTGCTGTGTTGAGACTCGGCGGCGGTGCACCGTCACCCACGACTGTCCCGGCTGTCACGGCGGCCGACTTCGCCAGGGAGGTGATGGCGGAATTGCAGCAGCAGAAGGAACTGGTTGCCGCAGCCAGAGCCGACATGGGTGTCGTCAGGGACCAAGTTCAAAAACTCACAGATATTCACGAAAAGTACAAGGTCACTGAGGGCATCACGTACGCGGCGATGGCTGCGACGGCCAGACCGGTTGGCGTCTCCCCGCCTCCTCAGCCTGTCCACTCGATGGTTGTATCGTCGGTTGATGCTCACGACACGAGCGAGGATGTTATAAACAAGATTCGCACGGCCGTGAGCGCCAAAACGACGGGCATACGGGTGGACAGGCTGCGGAAGGCCCGCGAACAGAAGGTGGTGTTAGGCTGCCAGTCTCGGGAAGAGCTGGCCAAGGTTGCCGAGAGGCTCAGGGCAGGCAACCCGACACTACTCATGGAGGAGAAGGCAAATCGGGATCCTCTCGTCATTTTACACAACGTATTAAAAATTAATAGTGACGAGGATGTCCTGGGTGCCTTAAGGAGGCAGAACTCTGCCATACTGGGGGCGATACCGGAGAGTGAGTATCGGGCGAGTGTGCGGTTCCGCAGGAGGGCTAGGAACCCACTCGAGAGCCATGTCGTTCTCCAGGTGTCGCCGCCGGTGTGGCGGAGTCTCACTCTGGCAGGCAAAGTCCATGTGGACCTACAGCGAGTAACGGTCAAAGACCAATCCCCACTGGTGCAATGCTCCAGGTGTCTCGGATACGGACATGGTCGGAAGACCTGCACCGAGTCCGTAGACACCTGCAGCCACTGCGCGGGCTCACACCTGCGTAGTGAATGTCCAGTGTGGAAGGCCGGAGACGCAGCCACCTGTCGCAATTGCCGGGATGCCAAGCAGGACCGTGCTGACCATAACTGCTTCGAAGAAAACTGTCCGGTCAGACGGAAATGGGAGGCACTGGCAAGGGCGAGGGTGGCGTACTGCTAAGGGCGCACCGGGCGAAACTCAGGACACTGCTGCTGCTGCTACTGAGCGAGTTTACCGTGCCGTTCAGGCCAACCTGCAACGAGCGAAGCTGGCCACGAAGGAACTGTTATTAGAATGTCATAAGAGGAAGGTCAGCTTCGCGTTGGTGCAGGAGCCGTATGTGGGGGCGGACGGTGAGCTCGCTCAGGCGAGGGGTTATCGGGTCGTCCAGAGGGCGCGCGACAGGGTCAAACCGGTCAAATCTGCGGTCGTGGTGTTGGATGACGATCTCGCTGTGATTGAGCATCCAACACTGACAACCGAGAACGTTGCGGTGGCCACCCTGAAAACGCGCTCTTGGGAAGTGTGTGTCGTTTCCGTCTACTTCGAAGACAGCCTGCCCATCGAACCCTACCTCACTCATGTTAAAATGGTCAAAGACCAGCTCCAGCCGAAACATATAATCATTGGAGGCGACGTCAATGCCTGGAGCACATGGTGGGGTAGCGATTCCGAAGATCATAGGGGCGAGGCGCTTGTGGGCGCTGTCGAAGAGATGGAAATGCACATACTAAACGAAGGGACGGTCCCGACTTTCTTTACCATCAGAAACGGGGTCGTATGCAAAAGCATGGTTGACGTCACGTTATGTAGCCACGGTCTGCTCGGGCTTATCAGCGACTGGAGGGTTGATCAAGGTATTACGAGTTCGGATCATAATGCTATCACCTTCGCGATACGCTTTAGTAAATCAACTGGTGTGCGACTCGTAAAAACGACGCGAAAATATAATACAAGGAAAGCGGAGTGGACAAAGTTTAATAAGATTTTAAAACAAGAATTAAGCACAAATGAGTTGTCCACGTCTAAAGTTAATGACATAAGCACACCAGCAGAACTAGAGCAAGCGATTAAAAAATATACAGATAGTGTAGAAAAAGCGTGTCGCGAATCAATCCCTCCAGTCTCTGGGAAACCAAAGTTTGATTTACCATGGTGGACTGACGAACTTGAGGCCCTGAAGAGAGAGGTGATGACGAAGAAGCGGAGAATATCCTGCGCAGCACCACGCAGAAGGCAATTCGTCGTCGATGAGTACCTGCGGACAAAAGAAAAATATGAATTAGCAGCATTAAAAGCACAAACCGAGAGCTGGAAAGAGTTCTGTGGGAAACAGGACCGCGAAAGCGTTTGGGATGGGATATACAGAGTCATAAGAAGAACTTCTAAAATATATGAAGACCATCCCCTCATTGAAGAACATAGAGATTTCATTCTATGCTACTCGGGTCAAACGAAAGGTCTGAACGGCGTAGGCTTTCTAGTAAGTAAAAAATATAAAGACAATATAAAAAGCTTTCAAGGTCTATCAGATAGAGTCGCTCTACTGCAAATACATACCAACAAAAACGTTTTCTC
Organism: Coenonympha arcania; assembly: GCA_036785405.1. Taxonomy (NCBI): domain Eukaryota; kingdom Metazoa; phylum Arthropoda; class Insecta; order Lepidoptera; family Nymphalidae; genus Coenonympha; species Coenonympha arcania. The sequence continues at coordinate 82,419 of CM072066.1, forward strand.
CATCATACAAGTATACGCACCAACATCAGATGCAAGTGAAGATGCAATCACCACTTTTTACGACACTCTGAGACTAGCTCACAGTATAGCAGGTAAAAACTACATAATAATGGGTGATTTCAACTCCAAAATAGGATTACCTACGCCTAATGACTATAGGATAATGGGGAAGTTCGGCGTCGGAGTGAGGAACAACAGAGGAGAATTACTAATCCAGTTTGCAAACGAGAGCAACCTATTTATAATGAACTCATACTACAAAATGAAATCCAACTCCAGGTGGACATGGCGCTCACCGGATGGTAAAACACTAAATGAAATCGACTTTATACTAACTGACTCTAGGAAAGCATTCCATAACGTGGAAATACTCCACAGGCTACCTCACTCTTCTGACCATAGACTAGTCCGAGCAACAATTTCTACACAACAAACAAAAAAGAGCAGAGCAAACTTTGGAAAAAAGATAACGAAACTTAACACAGAATCTGAGATAGAGTCATACAGGAAATTTCTCACTGAACATATAAGTGATATCTCACTAGACAATAGCGATACGGTACAGACCTATTATAACAAACTAGAAAAATACATAACGAGTGCTCTTCAAAGCTCTACTTGTGAAAACATTCCTAAAAGAAGCATTATCAGCGATGAAACTAAAGCGCTTATCGCAAGAAGATACCTGTTGCAAAATATAAAACCGAAAACTCCTGAGATTAAAAGGGAGCTCAGTGCGTTATATAAAAAAGTATCTAGAAAAATAAAATCTGACTATAGAAATTACAGATATTCAATAATAGAACAAAATCTCAGCACGAGAGGTAGTGTGAAACGTGCTAACAAAGAGCTAAGGATGCATAAGACGTGGATACCCTCTTTGACTGAAGAGGCGAAAGAGTCTAAGGACAGAAATAGCATCCTAGAAGTAGCTACTGCATTTTATAGTCAGCTCTATGACAACAACAATGCATACGACACAAATCACACAGTTCTTACGAATACGCTCCCTGTAACCAATTCAACAGAGACCGAGTTTTGGAACGAGGAAGAAATTGCAAAAGTAATAAAATGCTTAAAACTCGATAAGAGCCCAGGTCCTGATGGCATTTCAAATGCAGCTCTTATAACAGCACCGGATCTACTAACCACCCCAATCTACAATCTCTTTAGACTTATTCATGTCAACCAAACAGTACCTGACCAATGGGCTGAGTCTCACATAATCTTGCTCTATAAAAAAGGCGACCCAAAGGACATAAGAAATTACAGACCCATAAGCCTATTGAACTGTCTCTACAAATTGTTCTCTTCCTGTTTACTAAAGAAGATTAGTCCTCTAATAGATAGACAACAACCGATAGAACAAGCAGGTTTTCGCTCTGGTTTCTCCACTATGGACCACATACACACCATCGAACAAATAATCGAAAAATACAGCGAACACCAGAGACCTCTATACTTAGCTTTCATCGACTACAAAAAAGCCTTCGACACGATTTTTTACAACTCCATTTGGGAAGCTTTAGAACAGAGCAATGTAGAGAACGTCTACATAAACATACTCAAAGATCTCTACTATAAAAGCGTGAGCACAGTCAAACTGGAAACGCTGGGACCGCTTTTTCAAATCAAAAGAGGAGCAAAACAAGGCGACCCGCTCTCACCTAAGATTTTTATCGCAGTTTTAGAGCTCGTTTTTAAGACACTAAAATGGGAAAATCGGGGCGTTTCCATCGGCGGCAAACGACTACACCACCTTAGATTTGCCGACGACGTAGTTCTGTTTTCGGAAAGCTCCAACGAACTACAGCAAATGATAGTCGATCTACAAGCTGCCAGCAAAAAAGTGGGTTTAGAAATTAATCTAGACAAAACAAAGCTAATGACCAATGCTACTCCTACACCCACATACACAGGCGATGTCGAAATAGAGTTTGTGGATGACTTCATTTATTTAGGTAAGCAAATCTCATTTAGACCACAGAACTCTCTCGAGGAAATCGAAAGAAGAATATCAAAAACGTGGAGTCGATACTGGTCACTTCGCGAAATCTTCAAGAGCAGATTACCATTAAGACTGAAGAAACTAGCCATGGATTCCTGCCTGCTTCCATGTCTCACCTATGGCGCACAAACATGGACCCACACGAATAAAACCAAAAACAAACTCACAGTGTGCCAAAGGGCGATGGAACGCAGCCTTTTAGGTATTAGAAAAATACAAAGAATAAAATCTTCTGACATCCGAGCAGAAACAAAAGCCATCGACTTTCTGTCGCACGCCCTTCGATTGAAATGGCAATGGGCCGGGCACGTAGTTCGATTGAAGGACGACAGATGGACCACACGAACAACGACTTGGCCCGGTCCTAAAGGGAAGAAGAAAAGAGGCAGACCCAAATTTAAATGGACAGACGACATTTGCAGAATAGCAGGTTACGACTGGGTCAAAACAGCGTCCCAAAGAGGAGATTGGAAAGCTCTGGAGGAGGCCTATACCCGAAAGGGGTTCTCATCATAGTACAAATTATCTCACTTTATCTTTCTTTGTATTAATTTATAACTGTTTATTTAACTTTAAATAATATTTTTGAATTGTAAATTACTTTCACTGGTGATGGGAAATAAAAGGCTTTTTTATTTTTATTTTTTTATTATTATCCCCTCATCGACAACGGCGCGGTTCTGAGTCCCAGAGATTCGGTCCAGCTCTTGGCGAAGACGTTTTTTCCGCGGGACTCGGAGACCGACGATGACCCTTCACACACTGAGACGCGGCGGATGGCTGAGCGATGTACGGACGACAGCCCAGGGGGCGTCCAAGATCCGCCTTTCACAATTGACGAGCTGCTGAGGGCGGCCAAAAGTTTCAACCCTAAAAAAGCGCCTGGAGCCGACGGCTTCACGGCAGATATTTGCTTGGCCGCCATCAGCGGGGACGAACACGTATTTTTCGGCTTGGTAAGCAGGTGCTACGCCTTATCATACTTTCCAGTATCGTGGAAGGAGGCAACGATAGTGGTCCTACGGAAGCCAGGCAAAGATGATTATACAAAGCCCAAATCCTACAGGCCCATAGGACTACTATCGGTCTTCGGGAAGATACTGGAAAAGATGATAGTAAAAAGGCTTCGGTGGCACCTGCTTCCCAAGCTGAACACTAGACAGTATGGGTTCGTCCCTCAACGCTCGACGGAGGACGCTCTCTACGACCTCGTTCAGCACATCCGCGGCAACCTAGAGGATAAAAAGATAAGTGTGGTGGTCTCGTTAGACATTGAGGGGGCATTTGACAGCGCGTGGTGGCCGGCCATCAAGTGCCGGTTACTCGAGAAGAAATGCCCCCTAAATCTGCGCAGGATAATCTCCAGCTACCTTGAGGACAGGAGGGTGTGTGTGAGGTACGGAGATGAGGAGCACCGTACCTCAACCACCAAAGGATGTGTGCAGGGGTCCATAAGCGGGCCCATACTTTGGAACCTGCTTTTGGACCCCTTACTTGATTTGTTAAGCGAACGCGGCACATATTGCCAAGCGTTCGCTGACGATATAGTTCTGGTTTTCTCGGGGTTCCAAATTGTAAATATAGAACGGGAAGCTGCCCAGGTACTGACCTGTGTGTATGAGTGGGGTCTCGCAAATAAGCTGAGGTTTGCCCCTCACAAAACAAGCGCGATGTTGGTGACCAAGAAGCTGAAGTTCGACACCCCGCGCATACGCATGGGCGGTACCCAGATAGAATTAGTACAAGAAATAAAGATTTTGGGCCTTTTGGTAGACTCCAAGCTGACATTTAACAACCATGTGAAGGCGGTCTGCCAAAAGGCCACAAATATCTACAAGCCCCTAGCTAGGGCAGCAAAAATTAACTGGGGGCTGAACCCCGAGACAATCAGAACTATTTATGCTGCGGTGATCGAGCCTATTATAATGTACGCGTCCAGCGTATGGGCACCGGCCACACAGAAGATAAAGATCCAGAAGCAGCTAAACACGGTGCAGCGTGGTTTCGCGCAAAAAATTTGTAAATCGTATCGCACCGTGTCGCTCAACGCTGCACTTCTGTTGGCCGGTCTCATACCGCTGGACTTGAGAGTGCAAGAAGCGGCTCAACTGTACGAGGCCAAAAAGGGACGTCCACAAGCCATACTGCGTGGCAGGGAGGTCGAGAAGAGGACCAGCTTTCTCGAAGCCCCGCACCCCTCAGAGGAGGCTGTGGTGGAGTTTCGGTGTCTGGAAGACTTGGAGCCGGAAACCGTAGCGTCTCACGCGATAGCCGGTCTGAGGATATTCACAGATGGTAGCAAAATGGAACGGGGAGTGGGTGCGGCTCTGACCTGCTGGATGGATGGAGAGGAGACTTTCCATCGGAAGTTTCTTCTCCAATCCTATTGTACCGTCTACCAGGCGGAGCTGTACGCACTCTATCAAGCAACTGTTGTAGCCCTTAAGGCAAAGGAGACATCTGTGAATATCTTCAGTGATTCAAGGTCTTCGCTGGAGACGCTCGGCAGCACCGAATCCTTCCACCCGCTGGCCTTTGCCACTAAAAGAAATTTGTCTCTTTTAAGGGCTAAGGGTACGGCAATCAGCCTCTTCTGGGTGCGTGCCCATATTGGATTAGAGGGCAATGAGAGGGCTGACTTCTTGGCCAGGGAGGCGGTTATGAAGCTCAGGACCAGACCACATTACGACAGTTGTCCCATCTCTTATATTAAGAGAAGTATAAGACAGGAAACTGTCGTGAAGTGGTCTGCTCGGTATGCGAGCGGAGGAACCGCTTCCGTGACCTCTTGGTCACGGGTGCGGTGAACGCTTGGCAATATGTGCCGCGTTCGCTTAACAAATCAAGTAAGGGGTCCAAAAGCAGGTTCCAAAGTATGGGCCCGCTTATGGACCCCTGCACACATCCTTTGGTGGTTGAGGTACGGTGCTCCTTCCTGCCAACAGTTGGAAAAGCTTGAGCATTTTTAAGGAAACAGTTGCTGACTCCCCTTTTGGTTCAAATTTTTACGGGACATGGCGGGTTCGCGGAGTACTTGCACAGATTCAAATGCAAGGATAGTCCCGGCTGTGTCTGCGACGACGGCGTCGCAGAAACTATTCTACATATGATAATTGAATGTCCGCAGCACAGCCGGGCACGGGAGGATCTGCAACAGCAGATCCAAATGAATCTGTGCAGGGACTCCATCCCCGCCATACTACTTCACCCTACAACCCGTGAGCCGTTTCTTGCATTCTGCTGCATGGTAGCAAGGACGGCCATAAAGAGGAACAAAACACGGTAGCAGAGATGCACAGTGTTTCGCCTATTATAAGAATAGATGAATTCACTTGCACATAAGCTTCACGTGTTTTGTTCCTCTTTATAAATTATTTACTTAAAATTAATTTAAAGAGTTTTAAATAAAAATAAGCTTAAAAAAGTCTCCGACCTGAGTCGGAGGTAGCCGTCTTGCTACCAGGTAGCATTACTAAAAAAAAAAAAAAAAAAAACCTAACCTAACCTAACCAGTTGCGCGCCAACCGCCGTGGCGATCGGACGTAGTCACCCGAGCTCCTAGTGACGAAGTGACTAGCTCGGTGACTTTTTCGGGGACAACGGGACGCGTTTGGTGACTCGAAGTGACGCCTAGCTACAGTGAGTGATACGCGAGTGACGTGCAAGTGACGAGTTAGTGACCCAAAGCAACAACGGGCCTTGTATCGGCAACAGGCCTGGCGACGAGGAGCAACGGGACAGTGACGACATAGAGGCAAAAAGTTACCTGCGGAGACTTGAAGCCACAGTCACTTGTGTGTGTCACCGTTCGCACCACTTAGCCGAATATACATTGTTTTCGACGAAGCTGTGCTCGCCCTCACCAAGGAAGCATCAAGTAGCGGCTAGGGCGCTTCAATATAAGCATCGCTGGCAAAGGCGCTGTGGAGATAGCCTTTTTTCTCAGTGGAAAACATAAGGTACATCTTGTCACCCTACTTTTACTCAACACGCGCTCTGGGAGGACTCGGCTCCTAGTTCACCAAAATAAACATCCGTATACACTGAGTGTTACGTTAACTGCTGAGATCACACAAGTTCTTGCCTACATACGCCGTAATTTTGCTCAAAACTTCAAGAAAATAAAAGTGAAGTCGCCACGTGGTTTCAGCAACTTGTGGCCGAGAGTCCCCTAACCACCCTTCCTGGCTTCAAGCGCGCTGTGTTCGCTGAGGGTGCCGGCGTAGGCTCCAAGCCTTAAGGCTGGTTTTTCTGGCTTCGGTGCTGTTTTCAGGCTTTCAGTTCTGTCCGCCGGAGACGCCCACGTTCATTTAGTGCCAAATCCGGTGACGTCGCAGTCAGTCACAAGAGGACCTGAGTGACACTGGGGGACCAAAATGTCTAGCTCCTCTATTGCAAAATCAAAAAGTTCTAAATCAACCAAAGCAGCCAGGGGTAAGCCCTGCACTCCAATCAAGAAGACGGCGACTCCAGTAGAAAGTAAAAACCCCACAATTCATAAGACCAGGACCATTGGTAAGGCAGATACCGGCACCTTTTCAGCGACACCCCAATGCCCTGGAATGTCATCGACACAGACGGAGAAACCATATGAAGGAGGTTCTACAAAGTCATCGGCTAAAGATAAAGAGTTACAAGACTATAGTGATCCTGAATTCGCGGATTCGGGGGTGCCTGGAACGTCGGCGCCCCTCCAAGAGTCCCAGAAACCACAACAGGGGCAAACATCGACGGGTATCATGGTCGAGGTAATGTCGGAATACAGCGATAGCGATGAAAACTCCGACGACCCCTTAACCAGCTCACGGAGCGAAGGTGGACTAGGTCCTAATACATCGACCCCAGAAAGGACCAGCCAACAAAAACCGAAGTCCGACTCATCCCTACTAAGAATAAGGGCACAAATCAGAGCAGCGGCAAGAGCTAACCTTGAGTCCAGCATCAGGCAGGCAAAGGAGCCGACTGAACAGGAAGTTGCCGATATTTCAATGTTGTCGGATCGATCAGTAGCAGGGGGCGGGGACCTGCATGAAATGCCTCGCCTCGCAAACAAACTCCTTCAACATACTAAAGCCAAATTAGAAGAGAGCAGAAACCTCAAGCAGGAGATTCGAGAGGCAGTGTGCAGCGGAGTCCATGGATTATATGAAATGATTCTACGACTGGCAGCAACTCCTTTCCAGAATTCTGCCACTGGACATTAGAGCAGAAGAACAGCTGCGTATTTACGAGGTCAAAAAAGGAACCCCACTCCCCCAACTACCTGGAAGAGAGCTAGAGAAACCAATCAGTCCTTTCGATCTACCACATCCAAGGGAGAGGACGAAAATAGAATTTGGGTTTGTTAACGACGCGGAAGAGCTGGGAGCTCTCAGTGGAGAGAGTACAATGGCATACACCGACGGAAGCAAGATACAGGGCAAGGTTGGTGCCTCGGTTAGCTTGTTCAGGGGTGGAGAGGAAATAAAAAACTTCACCCTGAGACTGGCTAACCACTGCACCGTCTTCCAGGCCGAACTTTTAGCGATAAGGAGAGCTTCCCAGTACTTCGCCCAGCAAAAAACACCTTCACAAGCTAGACTCCTGAGCGACTCGAGGTCGGCGTTAGAATCAATCGCAGATCCAAACTGCCTTACTGCATTGGTGGACGATATTCGCCGGCACATAGGGGTTATTACACAGCGCGGTGGAAAGCTGGACCTGTACTGGATCAAGGCTCACAATAACTTGCCAGGAAACGAGAGAGCAGACGAGCTGGCCAAGACAGCAGCCCTTCAGTCAAAGAAGGCCGTTGCTTACGATTGCTTCCCTCTATCCTATGCAAAACGCCTCATTAGGGAGAATTCAATAGCAAGATGGCAGGAGCGTTACACCACAGCTCCGACGGGAGCCACAACTAAGACTTTCTTCCCTGACGCAAAGGAGGCATACCACACTCTGCGCAATATCTCCATGGACAACACCCTGGCGCAAGTATTTAGTGGACATGGCGGTTTTAGAAAATATCTCCATAGATTTAAGCTTGCTCCGGATCCATACTGTGTTTGTGATAACAGCACTGAGGAAACGGTCGAGCACGTTATCCTTGAGTGTCCCCGGTTCTCTTCCCTCAGGCTGGATTGCGAACACGGTATGGATCTGGACCTAACCGCTAAAAACCTGCCACTGGCGATAAAGGACAAAGACTGTCGGCCGCACTTCCTCAATTTTGCCACCGAGGCAGTGAGGAGGGCGGCAAAAGCCAACGGAGCTAGAGTAAAGTAGCTGATAGTACTAGTCATAGTCAATCTCAATTTATACTAGCCTCCTATAATATTAGCCTTTTCTTTTCATAGAAATATTTAAGTTAGGCTTAGTAAATTAACATTTTAGCTTTATTCTGGTTGGTTCTGTAGCTGTAGGTAGCATTTGTTACAATACTGAAATTCATATTAGGAACACGAGTCCCTCAAAGGGACGAGTGGCTTTAGATCACTGGGTGCCGCCCTCCAATCGCGGGGGACGTCGGGTGACACCCGGGGACTGGCCCCCAAAGTCCCCCATACATCGCTTCAGCCTACAAAACGAATTCCTTCACAAGATAATACTATTACCTTCGCAAGAACATAAACTAGTCACGGGCACCCTGGTTATACAGGGGTAGCCGGGTCCGGGAATGGAAGGCTGGTGAGGCCCTGTAAGGGACGGAGGGGGCCAGTTCACCGGAGGTTGCCTGCCTCCCATGTGGGGTGGCGGAGTGACGCACGGGTACCGGTTTTGGTGTCACTGGGAGTCGCTTGGCAGTCATGTGGGTGGCGGGGTGACGCTCGGGGACAAGGCTTGGGGTTAGTATCTGGAGAATGGACCAACAAGAGCAAGTCAGGGACTCCCGGAGACAGGTCCCCCCCCCCTCACCCCGCTACTCCACTCTGGAATTGTACACTTTTTTAAAAAAGCTTAAAATTAGCAGCATTTTTGCATCTTTGCAATAATAGTTTTTACTTATATTTATTTTGTTGTATTATCTTAAGTTAGGTTCAGAAAAAATTAGCATTTTTATATAGCATTGAAGAGAGAGTGGAGAGAGAGTGGAAAACGCGCCCTTGTGATCCAGAAAAGCGAGACAACGACAGAATCCTCCGTGCAACTAAGGCCGGCAGTAATCGGAAAGGAGAACGCCGCAGTATTGGCGGACCAAGAAATAACACAAGAGGGAGTCTTGGAGAAAACCTACATGATAACATCCCTAACTGCAACCCTATGTGATCAGACAACAGACGACTCTATGGACCTCTTAAAGGACATACCGAAAATGATAAAACATGGAAAAGACATGATAAGGGAATCCCAAGCACTTATGAATAAATCCGGAAACCTAAAAAAAGACATCAAAGATTCGGTTACGGATACCCTCACAAAACTGGATGTTATGCTGGGAAACTTTGCCCTCATATCAACCTGCCTCGTACAGTTCGGACCAAGAAAATCAATGGATAAGGAAGAAGGAAACATCGCGGAAAGAGGTGAGCTAAGCGCCCAAATCGCAGAACTTATGGAGACGATGAGAGTCTGTAATAAAAACACTGCTGAGTGCACGCACTCTACACGTGCACTCACGCAAGAAATACAAACATCACACTCCACACAAAACAGCCACCTCACAGAAGGAGTTACTTATGCAGGAGCAGCTGCGAAAAAAATGGCCGCAGTTCCCCCACCGATGCACTCCATCATTGTCTCATCTGAGAACAAGGAGGACACGAGTGGGACGGTGACGGACAAGGTAAGAGCTGCAGTGAACGCGATAGACACCGGACTCAGAGTAGACAGGATGCGTAAGGTAAAAAATCAAAAAATAGTCCTAGGATGCCACTCTAAGACGGAATTAGATCACATTACGAAAAGGCTAAAGGAATCCGACGAAAGTTTAAGAATTGAAGAGGCCGTTAATAAGCTACCCCTGGTGGTGCTCAAAGACGTACTGTCATACAATACGGATGAGGACATTACCAGGGCAATCCTAGGCACTTGCTGGAGGGCTTGGATAAAGAAAACACAAAGATGGTAGTACGATACAGGAAACGAGCCAGAAACCCACACGAAAACCACGTGGTGATGCAAGTCTCTCCCCAAATATGGCAGCGCTTGACCGAGGTGGGGCGCGTACATATTGACATGCAGCGAGTCAAGGTTTTCGACCAAACACCGCTCATGCAATGTACGAGATGCCTTCGCTTCGGTCATGGTAAGAAACAGTGCACGGAGGAGAAAGATGCATGCTCGCATTGCGGGGGCCATCATTTGCGTGCCGAGTGTCCATCCTGGCGGGCTGGTGACCCTCCCAGTTGCAGGAACTGTCATCAGGCAAAACTGGATGATATCCAACATAATGCCTTTAGCACCGACTGTATTACGCGCAGAAAATGGACAAAATAGCACGGTCCAGCGTATCGTATTGCTACAGGCACCAAGGTGGCCTGCAGCGTCCACAACTCAGCTTATTTCACTCAAAACACCAGCCCGACAATAACGCCTCCCCTTATCAGAGATAAAGCCTACCTCTTCCTGCAGGCCAACTTGCAGCGGAAACAGCTGGCAACCACGGAAATTATGAAAGAGGCCTCAGAGAGAAAAGCAGCTCTGGCGTTACTCCAGGAGCCCTATGTGGGTGGAGGAACAACCTTGAAGGCATATGGGAGAACGCGAATATTTCAGGATACCACTCCAGGAGAGGGCACTGTGAAGGCAGCAATTGCCGTCTTTGATCAAGATATAGACGTAATACAGTGCCCAGAACTGACAACAAATAACATCATAGTCGTCACCGTCATCATAGATCCGTACTGATGCCTGGGAGGTTGTATTCGTCTCCTTCTATTTCGAACCGGACAAACCCCTGGAGCCCTACCTGGAGCAGCTAAAGAAGATAGAGGCTACAGCACAGTCCACAAGGCTTGTTATAGGAGGAGACTGTAATTCAAAAAGCATCTGGTGGGGTGGTGGCATAACTGACGCAAGAGGAGATACTCTAGCAGGGACACTGGATCAGTTGGGACTTAATGTTCTTAACGTCGGCTCTGTTCCAACTTTCGACACAATAAGGGGAGGTAAATCATTCAGCAGCTACGTGGACATAACAGTGTATACCGCAGACATCCTCGACCTGGTGGAAGACTGGACGGTAGATCAGAGCATGACGAGCTCGGATCACAACGGCATCTATTTCAAAATTAAATTAAAAAAAGGGAAAGGGGTTAACATAAATAGAACTACTAGGGTATACAATACAAAAAAAGCTAATTGGAGTCAATTTCATGAGGAAATGACCCAATTAAAATTTGATCAAAATATAGATAAAACTAAAATTCAAAACATCACCAATACTGAACAATTAGAAAAAACCATAGAGGCATACATACATATAATACAAACAATGTGTTTTTTACACATTGTTTGTATTATATGTATGTAAAATCATACAGACCGATTGGGTTGTTATCTGTAATGGGGAAGATCCTCGAAAAAATGTTGGTCGGCAGACTCAAATGGCACCTGCTCCCAAAAATGAGCACCCGCCAATATGGCTTCGTGCCACAGAGGAGCACCGAGGACTCCCTCTATGACCTCATGCGATACATTAGGAGCAAGCTGAACTTGAAGAAACTTGTAACAATGATATCGCTGGATATAGAGGGAGCCTTCGACAGCGCTTGGTGGCCAGCCATCAAACTACGATTGGCGGAGGAGGGCTGCCCTGTCAACATACGTAGGCTCTTACACAATTACCTGCACGACAGGAGCGTCACCGTGGCGTATGCTGGCGAGCAATTTAGTAAGCCGACCAACAAAGGGTGCGTGCAGGGATCCATAGGGGGACCCATATTATGGAATCTCCTTCTGGACCCTCTGCTCAAAAGCTTAGAGGAAAGGGGCGAGTACTGTCAGGCGTTCGCCGATGATATTGTGTTGGTTTTTGATGGTGACACTGCACAGGATGTTCAAAGGCAAGCCAATGCAACCTTGGCACATGTTCAGGAGTGGGGTGTCCGAAATAAACTTCGATTCGCACCCCACAAAACAAATGCAATGGTGGTCACAAGAAAGTTGAAATACGATACACCACTCCTGAGCATGGGAGGAGTCCCCATAAACATGACTAAGGAAATAAAAATCCTTGGCCTTACTATTGACAGCTCCCTGACATTTAATACACATATCGCAAACACTTGTAAAATAAATGTAAAATATCAAACATCTACAGGCAGCTGTCGAGAGCGGCCAAGATCAGCTGGGGCCTACATCCGGAAATAATCCGAACTATATACACTGCAGTAGTAGAACCCATCATATTGTATGCGGCGAGCGCCTGGGCACCAGCGGCGAGAAAGCTGGGGGTTGTGAAGCAGCTGAATTGTATTCAGCGCGGATTTGCGCAAAAGCTCAGCAAGGCATACCGCACGGTCTCCCTGAATGCCGCATTGCTGCTGGCCGGGATACTCCCACTCGATCTTCGCATACGAGAGGCAGCAGCTCTGTATGAAGCAAAAAGGGGAGTGCCCCGGCCGGAGCTAGCGGGCAGGGAGGTCGAGCGAAGGGCCAGGTACGTAGAGAACGGTCATCCGGCCACTCATATGAGCCTTAATTTCGTAAGCCTGGTAGACCAAGAGGATGTTGACAATTATAACAACCAAATTGTGCGCATCTTCACGGATGGCAGCAAAATTGACAACAAAGTTGGTGCCTCACTTTCGTTATGGAAAGGAGAGGCCGAGTTCAAAGCCATAAAACTAAAGCTGCCATCCTACAGCACGGTATACCAGGCTCAACTTCTGGCCATATGTAGAGCAACGACGGAGAATCTCAAGAGTACCGAGCTCAGCTTTGGAATCTATAGCGATTCCAGATCCGCGCTGGAGACCCTAGTCAGCTACCGGTCTTACCACCCCTTGGCAGTCAAGGCCAGAAAAAGCTTAGAGCTGGCACTTACCCAGAACAAAGTTGTCACCTTGTTCTGGATAAAAGCCCACGCTGGCCTGACCGGAAACGAGCGCGCCGACGAACTGGCGAAAAGTGCCGCTCTTCACTCAAAAAAGAGCCCCGATTATGACCCGTGTCCTGTCTCATTTGTCAAGGGCCAGATCCGCAAGGAATCCCTCGACGAATGGAACAGTAGATATAAAAATGGGGAAACGGCCGGAATCACAAAGATCTTCTTCCCGGATGCCATTGAAGCCTACAGGATCGTAAGGAAAATTGATATTGATAGTCTGGTCACACAAATGTTAACAGGGCAAGGTGGGTTCTCTGAATATTTAACAAGATTTAAGTGTAAGGAGAGCGCATCGTGCACCTGTGACCCTGAGGCATCCGAAACTGTGAAACACATTTTGTTTGAATGTCCAGTCTTTGGCATGCAGAGGTTCAACATAGAACAGTAACTAGAAACTCCCATCACCGAAGCAAATGTTGCGCAAATAATGGCAAATAAGAAGATAAGAGCGACTTTCCTGAAACATAGTAAGAAAATTATTAAAATAGTAATAAACAGAAATAAGTAATACAAATTATAACATCATAAATAAGGAAAGAAAAGAAATGGTCGAAAGACAAAGAGACTAGCTGCAAGACAGTATAAGAAAATTATACCAATCTTGCAGAGGATAGACGTATAAGAACGATGCAAAGTTTAAGATAATATGACAAGAAAAATAAAAGTAATTAAAGGATAGTATAAATGTACATTTATAAACATCACAACAATAAAATTAAAATTGTAGCGAAAAGCTCTGACTACGTCAGGGGTCAATTGATAAAAAAAAAAAAAAAAAACCTAGCCTAACCTAATCTCTGCCTGTAGCAAAGTGGACAGATCAAAGTTTTACTGTCGCATCGTGTGTAATATTGAGCGCTCGAACCACTAATGTAGGCCATGCGTACATTATTTGTAACCGTGAATAATTTGTATTGTATGCACCATTTGTACGTGAGTTCCAATCCTGGTTTGGTTATATAGATTATTTTTCCTTTTTTTAATTTATTATATTGTTTTATTTTTTATTTCTTTTTTCTTTGCATCGTCAGTTCGTTTCGTCGTCAAAGTTTATGTTAAAAAAACTTCTTTTATAACAAGCAATGTGTGTATTTTGTTCGGGTCGGCATCTTTAATTTTTGTAAAAAAAAAATTTTGCTTTAATCACGGAAACTATTGAAGATGGAACAAAACAAAAAATAGAAATTCATTGCTTTATAGTGTTTTATGTGCATGTGCAAAGTAGATTAATTAATAATATGAATATGTACAGTGCTCTGTTGCTTGCTTCATGCGATTGTGTATGCCCTTATAATGATGCGAAATATCTTCCTAAGTATGTTTCGTAAGGTGCGGATATAATGTTTACTTACTTATGTATTTCCATGAAATACTGGAGAAACATACTTACAGTAAGCGACTGCAGGTAGCTTATTTTTTTCAGTTCTATGTTTCGCTCTGGACACATTCCATTGAACAAATTTGCATTTACGCCTGGATAGGCGCCCTCGCCCAACTGTCCAGATTGTGGCATACAACAAGATGCCTATGGAATGTGTCCGTAGCGAAGTGCCAATCGAGCGAAATAGATATTCTGTGGTCTTCAGCGATTCAAAGTCTTCGCTGGAGATGCTCGGCGGCACCAAAACCTTCCACCCGCTGGCCTTTGCCACTAAAATAAATTTGCCTCTTTAAAGGGCTTAAAGGGTTTAAAGGGCTAAAGGTACGGCAGTCAGCCGGCATCAGGATCTGCCAAATACCAGCTCGATGCATTAGACTCGGTTGATCGCCGCGCACGCAGAATAATCGGCAAGGAATCGCTAACACGGGCGAAACTGCTCAGTTTAGAACACCGACGCAGTGTTACCTGTTTAGCGGTTTTTACAGGATATATTTTGGAGAGTGTGCTCGAGAACTCCACAACCTTGTGCCTCCTTCACCTTTCTACTATAGAACCGCGAGACGTCGAGAGAAGTGGCATCCTTATGTGGTTGATGTCCAGCGTACTCATACGAAACGCTTTTCTTCTACGTTTCTGATACGAACCGCTAAGGTGTGGAACACCCTTCCAGCTTCCGTGTTCCCAGCCAAATACAATCTGGGTGCCTTCAAAAGAAGAGTGAATAGGCATTTTCTAGGCAAGCGCGCTCCATCCTAGACCTCATCATTTCTGTTCATCAGACTTGATTGTAGTCAAGCGCAAGCCTATCAATTATAAAAAAAAAAAAGCCTCTTCTGGGCGCGTGCCCACGTTGGATTCGAGGGTAACGAGAGGGCCGACTTCGTAGGTATATAAGGAACGAAAGGAAACTGTCGTGAAATGGTCTGGTCGTTACACAAGCGGAGAAACTGCCTCCGTAACCAAAACCTTCCTGCCGTCAGTTGAAAAAGCGCATTCATTTTTAACAGCAGGCGCTGACTCCCCTTTTGGTCCAAGTTTTTACGGGACATGGCGGGTTCGCGGAGTACTTGCACAGATTCAAATGCAAGGATAGTCCCGGCTGTGTCTGCGACGACGACGTTGCAGAAACTATTCTACATAATATGATAATTGAATGTCTGCAGCACAGCCGGTCACGAGAGGATCGGCAACAACAGATCCAAATGAATCTGTGCAGGGACTCCATTCCCGCCATTCCAGATAACCCGAGCTCCCGTGAGCTGCTTCTTGCATTCTGATGCATGGTAACAAGGACGGCCATAAAGAGGAACAAAACACGGTAGCAGAGATGCACAGTGTTTCGCCTATTATGAGAATAGTTTGAATTCACTTGCATATAAGCTTCACGTGTTTTGTTCCTCTTTATAAATTATTACTTTTATAAACTAAATATAATAGAAAATAATGAGCAAAAAGTCTTAACAAGTCTCCGACTAGTGTCGGGGGTCGCCGCCTTGCTACCAGGTAGCATTAAAAAAAACCTAACCTAACCTAACCAACTTGGATAGTCAGGAACTTCGATAAGGAAAGGGATATCGTGGTCTCCACAACAAGAGAGGCCGTGGAGGACCTGAGGGAGCAGCTCACACCATGCATCGGAACGGACACGAAGACCAAAGTCCGCACTTTAGCATCGGTCCTAGTAGCATTCGGAGAGCCTGAGAAAGCTAAATGCAGACTAATAGTGGACGAGGCTCTCATGAACCACTTCAGGGCCATAATCATGGCAGCTGCTAAACTCGCAGGAACTGAGGAGATCCTCTTGTTCGGAGACATAAACCAGCTATCCTACATAGAGCGGAACAATGCCTTCCACCTAACATACAGCCGTCCCGACGTGATAGCGAATAAGGAACTTTTGTGTACGCACAGAAATCCCATGGATGTAGCATATGCCCTCAATATCATCTACATACCTAACCGGCTAACCAGCTGAGGAAGTGTCCTATTAATATACGGAGAATTGTCGACAGCTACCTACGAGACAGGAAGGTCACAGTCCGATACGACGGGGAAGAACACACAAAGAGTAAAGAAGATAAGCTGATTAAACGATGTTTTGCTGGAACAAGCGAATATAATATCTGAAAATTTCACAAACTTTGGTTTTAAACACGGTGATACGAGAATTTTATATTATTAGACAAGTTCTAAAATACAAGTTTCTATTGAATCGAAGTTCTAGGGGATGTTTTCCACTAAAAAGTAAAAAAAATACAAACTCTTTTTAAAAATCCGAATTCAATTGCCACTACAAAGAGTGAAGTCATTTTGCATAATTCGAAGTCGATATTATCGGCCTACTTGAATTGATGTAGGTACATTAAAAAAATGGAAAATTCTTTCCAAAAAACCAACTTCAAATGCCACTACAAAGAGTCAAATATAATTTTTAATGTATGAATGAATGAATGAATGAATATACTTTTATTGCACACCACAAAGAAATAAAAGGACATCACAAAACAACAAAAAAAGATAATAGGTATACAATTTGGCGGCCTTATCGCTAACTAGCGATCTCTTCCAGGCAACCAATGCTGTACACCAATTCGAAGTCGGGCCATTGCCCGACTTCGAATTGGTTCGAAGTTGTTGTTGTTGTTGTTGGCACGAACCATTGTTCGTTCAATCATTAATAGTCCTTCGTTTTATAAAACCTGATGTGCAAAGAAACGATAAAATTATCGACAATATGAAGGACTATTAGCGATTGAACGAAACATTGCCCGACTACGAATTGGTGTACATTAAAAATTATTTGACTCTTTGTAGTGGCATTTGAAGTTAGTTTTTTGGAAAGAATTTTCCATTTTAGTTTTTACCTTTTTAGTGGAAAACAACTAATGCGCAAGCACATTGGAAAAAATGCCCACATCACTTGAAGTATGCTCCTTAAATCTGAAGAGTTCTCTCAATTCCTCCAAGATCCCATCATCAGATCCTGACTTGATGAATACATTCATTACTTGATGACTGCAAGGAAATGCAATAGTAACTATAATAAAATGGAAAATTCTTTCCAAAAAACCAACTTCAAATGCCACTACAAAGAATGAAATATAATAGAATATGTGCCCCGCCCATTGCCACTTCAGCTTCGCGATACGTTGAGCTATGTCAGTAACTCTGGTTCGTCTACGGATCTCCTCATTTCTGATTCGATCACGCAGAGAAACTCCGACCATAGCTCTCTCCATCGCTCGCTGAGTGACTCTGAGCCTTCTTATGAGGCCCATAGTAAAAGGCCAAGTCCCGGATCCATATGAAATCACTGGTAACACGCACTGTTCGAAGACACTGAGGGATATTGGACGAGAAGACATCACGAAGCTTCCCGAACGCTGCCCAACCGAGCTGGATTCGGCGGTTCACCTCCTTCATTGAAGTCAGTTAAAGTCTACACTGTAAACTATTATACTGATTGCAAGCGATTTACTCTTTTCCGTTGAGGAGTTCTGCTCTCCATCTCCGAAGATATTCATTAGATTTCGACCAAATTGAACTTAGACTACCTCTAATGTATGGCCTCCCTAACAAAAAAAGAATCGTCGAAATCGGTTTTGCCGAACGGATAGATCTAATAGATCGGTTCAGCCAATAGCGATATAATCGCGGATAAACCTAAATACCAACATAGGGATTAAACTGAGAACCTCGTTTTTTGAAGTCGGTTAGTTAAAACATTATTCTCAACTTGAGAATCTCCTTCATTGAAGTCAGTTAATCTACACTGTAAACTATTAGTAGTACTACATACATACATACATACATACGGGTCGAGTACAGAACCTCCTTCTTTTTTTGAAGTCTGTTAAAAAAAGAATTTGCATCTTCGAGTAATCGGGGAACATACATAAAAAAAAAGATTTCGACGAATTGAGAACCTCCTCCTTTTTTGAAGTCGGTTAAATATTATTCACTCTTTGTAGTGGCATTTGAAGTCGTTTTTTTTAAAGAATTTTAATCGCTATAGAACATTTTAATAATTCTTCGGCGTAAGGGTGCTTTCCACCGGAGCGGAGCGAGGCAGCGTAGTCTCGGGTTCAATTCCTGATAAAAATTTTCTTTCTTTCTTCTTGACTTGTCTGCAGCTGGTTACTACTACCTACTGACGCGTACCACCTAGCGAATTAGCGTTC
Source organism: Coenonympha arcania (assembly GCA_036785405.1). NCBI lineage: Eukaryota > Metazoa > Arthropoda > Insecta > Lepidoptera > Nymphalidae > Coenonympha > Coenonympha arcania. The sequence goes on from CM072066.1 coordinate 101,018, forward strand.
CGTTGCCGTATGGATGTAGAGTGTGAAACTCCTTCTCAGTGTAGTGATGACATGCCGGCTGCTGTAGTATTCTTTGCGTCAGACGGCAGTCGAGTATAGATGTCGAATGGGAACAGGAGACGGGAGGTGGCGAGAAATAAAACCGAGTGATACTTATTAACTCTCAGAGAGTTTAATTAATTTGTTCTTGGAACTGGGAAACATTAGTCATTCACATTTTAAACGCACCATATTCTTAACTTCAATTTTTAAAATAATTATACATATTTATTTATACATATATAATAATATGTCATTTATTTTCAATAGCTTTATTTAAAATATTATTTATTTATCACTCTAACAGTAAGTCGAATAGGTACTATAGTCGAGGATCACAAGAAACGGTTTCGGCGCTCGCGCACCGTCGCGGTCGCTCGCGTTCGCGGCGCCGCGCGGCCTCTCGCTCGCTCTCACTCCGACCTCTCGCTCGCACGCACGCAGCAGTCACACTCGCGCGGCGCCTATCACATACGTCGCATATTTACAACCTAACTTGTACTGCTTCACTATCAATAATAAATAGAAGGCTCTAGTCCGTAGGACACTACGCACTACCGGGTCAGGCCGGCGACACGCGCGGCTCGGGCGGCGGCTTGGCGGGCTGCAGGCGCGGGTCGTGCGCCAGCAGGCGGTCCAGCTCGTCGTCCTCGTAGAACACCACGAAGTGCTCGGGCTTGGTGACGGCCTCGAACAGCGAGCACACGGACGGCTTCACGTTGTAGAAGTAGAGCGGCTGCGCGCGCGCGTGGAAGTCGGCCGTGAGCTGCTCGATGCTCTTGGCGGCCGTGTAGTCGGCGCTGTAGATGTGCGTGCACTCCAGCACCACGGGCAGCGCGGGCAGCGCGCCGCCGCCGCCCGCGCTCTTCGTCACCAGGCGCCGCACGTAGTCCACGGACGGAAACATTAGGCAGCGGTCCGGCGTGATCATCAGGTACTCCGCGCCCGCCTCCGTCTGCAACACCCACACGTTGCAGTGCTCGGGACGCAATGCCATCCCTACTTCGTAAACGTATTCATATTTAAGATGCTAGATTATTTATTGTTCGTCTTTTAAAATATGTATAAATGTCGTTTCGACGAACAAAACGACGATCATTTCATAGAGTAAGATAACGAAAGTACACGATTTCATGTGCAAGGAATTGGACATGGTGATCCTCGTCTCTTAGATATTTCAAAGTACAGGCTGCAATGAAAATTTTAAAAATTACTATTTATTTAAATTTCAAAATTATGAAATAGTAATGTTGCGAAATCAATAAAAAAATATCATTAATATAAAATTATTGGAATCGGTATCTAAAAATTAGTTAATACATTAGTATCAATCAATACATTGCTACAACGATCAAAGTTGCTATAGTAAACTTTCTATAAGTACAAATAAGTGCCACCTGTTTCGCTACCGAATAAAAATATATTTTATTGAACCTATGCAGATTGGGGAAGGGAGCGGGAACGGCAATAAAACAAGATAGCCATATCCCATAACATAAGAACGGATGAATCGCTACAAACGTAGTAGAAGCCAAATTGAACATTGTGCTACCTCTGTGTACAGTATCGCACTGTACACAGAGTCCACTACCAGCTAGACGCACTCACCTTGAGCAGCTCGACGCTGAACTTGGGGCGCGCGGCGTGGTACAGGATGAAGATGATGTTGACCACCACGCCCGTCAGGATGCCCAGCTCGATGGGCAGCGTGAGACACAGCACGAACGTGCCGATGCCGGGGATCAGGTCCAGCTCTGCGGACAGAAGGCCGGTCAGTACTAGCTCTACTACTCGGGAGCGAGCGAGACATGATACGAGAGGCACTCACTCTTGGCGCGCCACATGGGCTTGACGACGTCGTACTCCACCATGAACAGGATGGCGGAGATGATGACGGCCGCCAGCGCCGCCTTGGGGATGAACTCGAAGTACTGCGTGAAGAACTGCAGCGCCACGATGACCATGACGCCCGTGTACAGCCCGTTGAGCGGCGTGCGCACGCCCGAGCCGTTGGACACCACGGAGCGCGCCAGCGAGCCGCCGCCCGGGAACGCGCCCACGAACGCGTTGGCCACGTTGGCGAGCCCCAGCGCCAGCATCTCCTGCGTGGCGTCGATGGTGCGCCCGTCCGAGAACGCCTTGCAGATGGCGATGTCCTCCAACAGCACGATGAGCGGGATGACCAGCAGCCCCGACCCCATCTCCGACACCATGTCCACGAAGTCGGCCGTGGAGTTGTCGGCGCGCACGTACGAGAACGGCGGCAGCGCCGGCGTCGGCACGCCCGACGGGATGGCGCCTGCGACACACGAGAGGGCGTACAGGGTGGTGCGATCACACAAAATGGCGGCCTAACCTCGACAACCAAAGCAAAACGATCCCCCCAACTCCAAATGTTTAGAAATCCCATTTGATTAACATAATATTATGTTACACCATTATGTTCGTCGAGTTTGGGTGGAGGGTAAGAAATTGGAAATCAATCAGTATTTCTTTAAGAAAAACTGGATGGATTTTCAACTTTTTGACAAGTGCCAATTTAGCGCAAAAATATCAAAAATGGAAGATAACGAAAATGGTCCGTGGTTAAAAGATCAAGACTGTTTTTTTTCACCAGTGTTACTTGCGCGCTATTGCCATGCAATCATACATTCATACCTAGTTGAAATCGGCTGCGCTTCTCCCCAGCAGCCCAGCAGTGGCAGTGGGCCAGGATGTGGTCTACTAGAGCGCAGGCAGGCGGAGCTACTCACCCATGAGTCGGACGGGCGGCTCGCCCTGCGCGGCCACGGAGGCGCCCAGCGCGCCTCCCGCCACCACCACCAGCGCGTTGCGGCACGTGCCCAGCAGCCCAGCAGTGGCAGTGGGCCAGGATGTGGTCTACTAGAGCGCAGGCAGGCGGAGCTACTCACCCATGAGTCGGACGGGCGGCTCGCCCTGCGCGGCCACGGCGGCGCCCAGCGCGCCTCCCGCCACCACCACCAGCGCGTTGCGGCACGTGCCCAGCAGCCCAGCAGTGGCAGTGGGCCAGGATGTGGTCTACTAGAGCGCAGGCAGGCGGAGCTACTCACCCATGAGTCGGACGGGCGGCTCGCCCTGCGCGGCCACGGCGGCGCCCAGCGCGCCTCCCGCCACCACCACCAGCGCGTTGCGGCACGTGCCCAGCAGCCACAGCGCCTTGGTGAGCACCTTCTGGCGCGTGGACGGACCCTCGGGCAGCCCGGCGCCCAGCTTCACCATGCCGACGCGGCGCAGGGACAGCAGCAGCGCGATGCACACGAAGCCCAGCACGGGGTCCCACAGCGCCGCGTCGCCGATGTTGCGGAAGATGCTGATCCACTGCTGCAGGAACGTGGTGCCCGTGACGCTGATCGCGAACAGGTCCTTGACCTGGCTCGTGGCGATCATCAGCGCCACGGCCGACGTGAAGCCCGACGACACGGGGCCCGACACGAAGTTGACGAGGAAGCCGAGCCCCAGCGCGCCCATGAGCAGCTCCACGAGCCCCGTGAGCAGCGCCAGCAGCACGGCCTTGGGCAGCACGCCGCCCGCCACCTGCCACGTGAGCAGCGACGCGATGGCCGTGGGGCCCACGGGCACGGCGCGGCAGCCGCCCAGCACGATGTACACGAAGCAGCCCAGGAAGGCGCCGTACAGGCCGTGCTGCGGCGGCAGCCCCGCGATGTTGGCGTAGGCCAGCGACTGCGGGATGACGGTGAGCCCCACGGTGACGCCGGCGATGGCGTCGCCCAGCGCCTGCGCGGCGCCGTAGCGCGGCAGCCAGGCGGCGAGCGGCACGCGCTTGCGCAGCGTCTTGCGGTTGAGGCGCCGACGCAGCGCCGCGCGCCAGCCCTCGCGCCGCGCGCCGTCCGACAGGATGTAGTCGTTGCTGGCGTGCTTGTCGTCGGGCGGCGGCAGCGAGCCCGACGACGCGTTGTGCTTTCTGCGCGGGATCATCCTGAAACACGAGCGCACGCTGTAGTAACTAGTAGCGTTCGTCGTCGGTCACGGAATGTGTTGACTTGTGATAAATATCATGAGCACAATGATCTTTAAAAATGCTTAGTAATATTATGATTTTAATTTTCATTAAAAAACTAAACCTTATGACTAGCAAAAATTTAAGATAATTATTCAAAAATAAAAAAGATTATTATTTTTAACCGAGTTCAAATAACCGGACAAGTGCGAGTCGGACTCGCACACTGAGGGTTCCGTACCTACTACTACCGGAGGAATAAAACCATAAAAAACCACTTTTCTTGAACCGCATAACCAACTTATTCAACATTAAACAACTTCACTGCGAGTTAAATACGTGCAACGCCATCTGTCGTCATCAAAGTCAAACAAAATATTAGACTTGTTGAATATCAATTCAACACGTATTAAAAAAAAAAAAAAACTACTTACTAGATCTCGTTCAAACCAATTTCCGGTGGAAATTTGCATGGTAATGTACATCATATATTTTTTTTAGTGTTATCATACTCTTATTTTAGAAGTTACAGGGGGGGGGGGGTACACACATTTTACCACTTTGGAAGCTATTCATTCTTCACTCTCGCGCAAGCTATTCATTTTAGAAAAAAATGATATTAGAAACCTTAGTATCATTTTTGAAGACCTATCCATAGATACATACATTATGGGTTTGATGAAAAAAAAATTTTTGAGTTTCAGTTCTAAGTATGGGGCACCCCCAAAATTTATTACTTTTTTTTAAATTTTGTGTGAAAACCTTAATGCGGTTCACAGAATACATCTACTTACTAAGTTTCAACAGTATAGCTCTTATAGTTTCGGAAAAAAGTGGCTGTGACATACGGACGGACAGACGGACAGACAGACATGACGAATTTATAAGGGTTCCGTTTTTTGCCATTCGGCTACGGAACCCTAAAAAGGAGGTTTACAATTCGTCGGAATCTTTTTTTTATGTATATTCCCCGATTACTCGAAGACGCCTGAACCGATTTGGAAAATTCTTTTTTTATTTCAATAGGTATACTTCCCAAATGGTCCCATGGTCATCAAGTCAGGATCTGATGATGGGATCCTGGAGAAATTGAGAGAACTCTTCAAATTTTACGAGTACTTGAGAAGGGATTTGGATATTTATTACAGTGACTACTTCATTTGCTTGCAGATGCTGACTTGATGGCAATAGTCGTGAAGTCAGAATCTGATGATGGGATCTCGGGGAAATTGAGGGAACTCTTCAGTTGCAATCAGCACACTTCTAGCGATTTGGGTATTTTTACAGTGACTTGTGCATTTGTTTCAGAAAGCATAATTTTAACTGACTTTATAAAGGAAGTGGTTCTAAATTCATCAAATTTTAATTTATAAGTTCTAGTCCTTTATAAAATCTAGTAGTTTAAGCTAGAGAGGTGCTTTTCAACTAAAAAGTAAAAAATAAAATACAAAATTCTTTAAAAAACCAGATTCCAAATGCCACTACAAAATTAATTAATAAGAATAAATATCATTTACTGACTATTTAATTCGTAAATGCCTCTAAGTTAGGCCAAAGCCAGCTCAAAGCACTGGACGGGACAAAGCTAAAAAGTAATACGTATGTAGTATGTACACTTAACATAATAGGGCATGACCAAAGTTCTTGAAGTTCCTTATTAGTTGGTTTTTACTAAATCCAACTCTTATGGAAATAAAATAAGATAATAATTTAAATATTACGGGGCTACACACCACTCATATCGCGATTCAATAAATAATAATATTTCGCGAATAAAGATAATTGAATTGAATTGAATTGATTCACAGATCACGATTGTGATATGAGTGGTGTGTATGTGAAGCTTTGTTGGCTAAACCAGTGGGTAAACTTTGGAAGCATTTTTCATAACACTCCTATGACCTATTGTTGATAGCTGATTAATTATTCGATGAATTTGGTGTTTTAAACGTTGATTGTGGTGGAAAATATGATGTAATTAACAATAGGCGATTGTTGTGGTTAACTCGAGCAAAAAGATTAAAGGCCCACCGCACGCGTAACAGTGCGCGTTACCACACAACCCTGGCGCTCCAACGTGCTCCACGAGGACCGGGCACACCGCACACCGCGAAGCGTGGACGACTGTGTGCAAACGAAAATATTCACAAGAGTAATCGCGTGCCGCTCCCATCGGTCAGTCTAACCACAGACTTTATACTGTAGTCTGAGATTCTAACATTCGCCTTCTGCGATAACTGCTGTCTGCTGATCGCTGTGCGTGCAGTGGATTGCCGCGGTCAGTGCGAGAGTGCAGTGTACACTGTGCACTGTGCACTGTACAGTGTACAGGTACAGTGTTCACTGAAAGGAGCACAGCGTGCAGTGCCGGCGAGCGGTGTACGCGTTCGCAGAACGACTGAGATTAGCGAGAATGATACGACTCCTGTGTGATGCGATACGTTTATCCACAGACTGTTTTAGAAGACTATCCCGCTGTGTGTGTTTCACCGCGATAAGATACTATCGTGGTACTCTGTGGCGAAACTTAAAGCTCGATACATGCTGCGATTTCGCAGTCGAAAAATAATTAATACATTAATTGAATACTTATTATACGAAAAAAATTATTAATCTATTGTGTCATTGCGTGTTTATAAATAGTGTACCTAGTTCAGGAAAACGTGCGCGCTCGTTTCCTTCAGCGCGATAAGCAGCGTCGAGCGTCGAGCCGCGACCGCGCGCGAGGTGATACGCGTTATCAGCCGCGCCGCGCACGGAGCGAGCGCCGCGCCGCGAGGGGTGTTGGCGCGCCGATGCATCCTGCGCGACTGGGGCGGAGACGAGAGGGAGAGATCGCGGCATTATCAGGTGTAATGTTGTTGCTATACGAATCTCATCAAGTTTAAAAGTGGCGAGTGAACTGTTAACTGTCATTTTGCCTTTGAGCTAATTTACTTACAAATTGTATTATAATTTCATTCAATTAAAAAAAGATTGATGACGTCGTATGATTTGTGTAATTGTAAATTGTATTTAGTATAAGGTTGATATAAATTACTTTTGTATCGTTATATTATCAGCATGGAATATTAAAAGATCATTGAAGAGGTGTAATCAACAAAAACTCATTAATAAAGCTTACTAAAATATTAAGGATTATTAACAAGAAAGAATGACCTGCGTTAATTTTATACTAACTTTATTAGTTTTTAAGTGCTATTGTGAAATGGTGATAACATAACCCGGCTGAGTTTGCTGTTTGCTACTCAGTGCAGGGCTCGTTTGAACTCTCGTAAACTTAGCTTTAATTCGACTTGTAGTTATCCATATAATTATATGTTACAAATATGATATTCACGCTTTACAAGAGCCTGTACGTCAGGCCTATGTGAAATAAAGATATTTTGAATTTGAGTTTGAGTTTGAAAACCCCCTTCTGAACAAGCGGCACACTCCTACACTACGAGGCGGCGTGTCTGTGTGGCGGGATGTGGGTTGTGCTGTCTGTTTGTGACTGTGTTACCTACATGTCACTCACTGCTCTGATTATTAAATTAAAAAAAAAAAGTAAAAAAAACTAAAAATAGTAAAAATTATATTAGTTTGTCTTTAGCACATAATATTTTAATGTTACTTTTCGAACACAATTTAAGTATGAAAAAGTAATTCACTCGCATTTGCAAATTAAATTAATGCAGTGGAGCTTATCTTTTTAAATAAAAAATTCTCGACTCGATTGTTAGGTACAGGAAACTCAGATTGTGTTTATTCCTGTTATCACAGTGAGCCACCGTTAATTTGTTAAATTAATTAATCATACCTAAAATTAAACCGCCGCGAAGTTGCGACCAATGCTTAGGTAGGTGTAAGGTACTACCTACAACGATTCCTCGGATTTGTAACTGATGGTAAATACGAGTAGGTGCCGCCTCTGTAGATGTTGTGGATGTGAGATCGGGTCGAGTTGTATCAGAACGGGCTCAGCGCGGAGGCGGCCAGCGCGCCTGCGCCAGCGCGGTGGAGTGAGGACTTGCGTCACGCTCTCCCGCCACCAGACACCAGACCTCCGCCTCGCTCAGTGTCAGCTGACGAGTGACGCGGGACGCCTGACAGACGGGACTCTGTTGACGAGCTGGAGACTCGCTAGACTGCGTGTTGTGACCGGCGAGAAGTATTTACTATTGTACAATACTCACTGCGGTAACCGCGAGCAAGCGACGCTCGTGCGGTCTGAAAGTCTGGCTGAACGGATTTTGAAAACAAAAATATTGCTTCACTCGACACGCATCGCAGCATGTACCCGCTCAGCTGACAGCGCGCTGCAGCACGGGGCCGGACTGCGGGCCCCGCGGCTGCTGCGGCGGAAAACGCTCACGACTCGTTACAAATTTACAATTGATAATAAATAATTAATGATCGATAATCACGACAGAAGTAGCTAGTTCGCGGCACTGCACACTTTCCACTTAATTTATCCGACACCGATGTTATTATCGTTACGTAAATCGAAACGCTAGGGTAAACTGACCTGTTCGAGTCCCTGTACCGACGGGCCGGTGCGATTTAATTTTCGATTATTTTTTGCACATCCGTGACCCGATGCCTCGCGTCGTGCGGTGTCGACCTGTCGAGTGTGGTGACCGGCGACTGGTACCGGTGTGGCGTGTGCTCGCCCGTTTATATCGAGAGGATGCTGAGCGACACGCTAACACGTTCACGTTCGGCGGAGTACGGCACGCGAGTGGTACTGGTGTCGGTCGCCGGCCGCAGGGCACCCCGGCGGTGGCCGGGAGCCGTTCGCAGGGGACGGACTCACTTGTTCTTGCGCGCGGGGTCGTGTTGCAGGCGGTAGGTGCCGCGGGGCCGGGGTCAGGGGCGCGGGCCGCACGGCGGCGGCGGAGTCTGCGGCTGCGGCGGCGGCGTGGTGGCGGCGAGGAGACCCCGACGTGTACTGTGCTCCGCGGCCCGAGCGACACTGTGCCGGGCCCGCGTCCGCGCTCCGCCGCCGGTGCCGGTGAGCGACTGAGCCTCCGCCGCCGCCGCCGCCGCCCGCGCCCCTCCCGTGCCCCTCCGAGACCGGCGAGATGCGCTGCGGAGGCTGCGCGTCGCCTGCACCCCTCGATGACGCGCGGCGTTCCCAGCACACCCCCGACTCCGCAGACGACCACAATCATTATTCGCTACACAGTACACAATATCGTCACCCTGGTCGTCTCACGTCTGGCTCTGGACTAATGAGATATGAGAGTAGGCGATTGATTATTCTGACCTTCAATAATCGTGAATCGTGATGCTAATAAGGACTGTAGATTCATCAACACAAACTCGCTCTGGGAGGATGAGTCCTCACCATATCCCATACGTATTATCCAGCCATTAACTTTTAGTCTCGGGGGCGGTCATATACCTAGTCATTTTACTTAAAAAATCAAAAACTCATTTTGAAATTTCAACGCCCCGGTTTTCCCCCTTTCTAAATAGAAATAAAAACAATTTCATTTTTTTCATAATAGCAATAATTGCGGGCCACTCAGACTACATCAATAAAGGCGGGCCATTATCAACTAAGTACAACTATTCCTTTTATGTCGAAGGGTCGTGACACAGACAAACGGATAACAAAGTGATCTTATAAGGGCTCCGTTTTTTTCTTTCGACCCTAAAAGTTACGTTTGTTGTACTTGGGAGTTAAATATTTATTCGGCAACAGAAATACAGCATCGGTGGAAATATCAAGTCTGTAACTATCACGGTTCAAGAGATACAGCCTGGTGACAGGCGGACGGACATACATAGGGTCTCGTATCTTAACCCTTTGATTGCGGAAGCCTAAAAATATAATTTATAAGAAACACATCTTAAAATAGTTATACTGTTTTGTTGTGGCTTGTAATTGTAAGTATAAACAGAAACTGGATGTGAGTAAGCTCCATACAATGGTCAACGTAACCGTATTCTCTGCGGGTACAGTTAATGCCGGTAAGCACATCATGGCAATCGTTTCGCCAAAATACCGCTCGGCTATTTATCGGTATTATATTTCATGTTGCCGTTACTCGGCATAAAATAAACATGAAGCCCAGGGCTGCCCACTGCAGGGGCTCCGCCGCAGGGCTCCGCGCTGGCGGGTGGCAAGTAATGAAGATGACAATAACTGCATTGTGCCCAATACGTAAACTGGTTGTCCTTAGCGCGTCCAGTTCGGCAACATTTGGGCGCAATACAATACAGAAGCCGTCCCTACAGACGAGACTGGTTTTGAACTGGACACAAAATTGGTCACTTTTTTCATATTTTGTAATGTAGATTCACCACCTATAGCTTTTTCAATTGGCTTGGGTTTGAGACATTCACTACCGCTGAGGACATGTTCGCAAAATCAGATATTTAAAATTCGTTAGTCGCTTGTCCCTCATAATTATGCAGTTGCATTTATACATTGCATTAGTAGATAAAAATGGAAAATTCTTTCCAAAAAACCTTCAAATGCCACTACAAAGAATGAAATAATTTTTAATGTACACCAATTCGAAGTCGGGCAATGTTTTGTTCAATTATTCTTATTATTAAACTTGATGTGCAAAGAAACGACAAAATTATCGACAATACGATTTTACCAAGATCCTATCATCAGATCCCAAATTGATGACCATAAGACTACTTGGAAAAAAATACTCTTTCAAACAATACCCAAATCACTTCAAGTGTGCTTATAAAATTTGAAGAGTTCCCTCGATTTCTCCAGGATCCCATCATCAGATTCTGACTTGATGACTATGGGACCATCTGTGAACTATACCCTTTCAAACAAAAAAAGAATTTTTGAAATTGGTCGACGCATCTTCGAGTAATCGGGGAAGATACATAAAAAAAAAGATTCCGACGAATTGAGAACCTCCTCCTTTTTTTTGAAGTCGGTTAAAAATAGCTATCTACTTCTACGAACGTACTGAAATACTTCTGCGGGCCTGCTCTCTCAGATTAGAGTACGGAGGGATTAGAATTTTTAGCCATTCCGAGAATCTGCGAGGTAATTATAGCAGACGTTGGGTATTTCTATGATTAATTCGGCGAAAGAAACCCGTGTAATTCCGTGATTAGCAGCTAATCATTAACTAAGTAATCATTAATTGTTTTATTTGACGTAAGAATTACTGGAAGTTGGTACTGAGTACTTATTAAAGCGCTAACTGTTACATGGAATTTAAGAGGTATCGTTACACTGAAGACAGAAGAGCTCCGTGGGGCGCCAGGTCAGCCGGGGGCGGCAGTGTTTCCTATTACAGACGTGGCAATCTGCAAACTTTCTCTTTCCACCGGTCATACCGTACGCGGCGCTAGCGTGCTGTCGCGCGTGGGACCCGAGTGCGGCCCTGGACATCCTTAGATGCGGTGTCCTCGCGAAAGTCGCGACACACGACAACAATATAATTTAAATATTGAGTTGTGTCACAGCAGAGCGCGCTGCCGCTGCCTGGGTGATGGTGATAGGTCACTTTACCCTATTTTAACTATTTAATAATATGGAAACTTTTGTATACCTACTTAGTTTCCCTTTCTCACCAGAAATAGTAAAATTCTAAAGTGGAGTGGCCCTTGGCGGGTGTCGAACTTGCGACCGCTCATCTCAAATTTGAGAGCGCGCCAACTGAGTCATGGTGATCACTGATCGTTTAAGCTACAGCTACACAGAGGTAACTTTCAAATAGGGGAGTTTACGAGTAGGGTGGAATATTACTTATGTTATCATGTTCCACATATTATGCAAAGTTCCAGCGCGCCGCCGCCGGTGCGCCGTGCGGGATTCACGGGGGATTGTGACGTAACTGGCGCGCTGACGTCAAGCCGCCCCTGCCCGCAGGCCCCGCTACCCATTGTGACTTCGTGGCTGGGGGTTATTACGGTAATAATTAATGATTTAGTAAATTAAATTAATTTATGCAACAATTAAAACGTTCAACTAAGCGTTTAGTGTACCTACCTGAGTATGTAGGCAGTAAGTACTTACTATTTATTAACTACTTAAACAATGAACTAATTTACATTTCGTTGAAGCGACAGCAATGAGGCTTAATCACAAATTATGACAATGGTTTGAGGGTCGGTATTCGATTCTCAGACACTTATCTCAGGTTGCCAATACCTAGTAGGTAGGTACCTACTCACATTGTGCATTATAAGAAAGTGCCAGTATGTAGCTGACCTCTCAGAGGTCAGTGGATAGTGGAACCAAATATTTTTGAATTAGCTGACTGATTAGAGGCCCTGACTCTACCTTGAATTTCTCTGTATGGCGAAAAGCTATACTGGATTTGTGAAAACCAAGGCTAAGTTACACTAAACACAAGTATCGTAGTGGGCTAGTGGTCATCTGTTGCAGCAGTGTCACTGCAGTGCCACTGGCGTGCGAGGATGAACGCCGCGAGCGCCGACGCGACGTTGACACCGAGTGACACTTGGCGAGTGCGCGGGTCACTGGCCACCGGCGTGACACTGACGCCGCAATGTTTATGTCACGCCAGTGTGACCACCTCTCAGACGTCAAGAGTAAGAAGTGCCACTGCCTGTTCCTCGGCGCTCAGGAGCTGCTGAGTGCTGTGACCCGCGCGGCGCGCTGCGGTCACGGCGCGCTGCACGCCTCGTTGAACTCTTTAGTTTGTGGGCGCCGCTGCCGATCAAAACACGAACCGCAGCCGGACCGTTCCACCCACAGAGCACATATTTTTTTCTGTGGTTCCACCGAAACTGTCACCGGGACGTTCAACTTGACCACAATGGTCAATCTCCACAGAGATTTTTCCGTCTCTGTAGGAGACTTTATAGTGCACAAGTGCGTGCAAACTAAATTCCTAAGTCACACAGTCCGACATGGGTAGGTATCTAGCCCTAAATCTAACCAATTTGTATGCAGCTCTATGGTGTCAGCTCACGGCTTGTGATGTTGTGCGAGTTGCGACCTCTCTCCTGCAGTACGATACACTCAAAATTAGGTACCTACAGGGAATACTAGGGCTTACTTACGAATAGTTTGTACGAATACATAGTGAGTACGAATGTTACGTATATCTTTATAAAAATGTAAGTAGATCTCAAGCCCTTCAACAGAAGCTGATACTATACTGCGTTCAGTAGGTGCCTATCAACGGGGGGTGACTAGAAATAATTTAACAAACACAGATAACTCCGCGAATAGCCGCGTAAAGTAGGTTCAAGGGCGAAAACTTCGAGGGCGCAGAATGCAGGGGTGCCTATGAGGGGTGCGTTGCGTCGTAGCAAAAATGATTCACACTTGTGATTCTAATGATTACATGTTGACAAGCTTTTGCCCGCGGAGTCGCTTGCGTCGATTTAGACGTAACTACCAAATCTAACCAAATTGTATTTCAATCACAACTTGCTCTGCCTCTTGAATCATGTCTGCCCATTGCCTGACAGAGAACGTCATAACATTCGCATCGCAATAATCTCTCTTGTGCACGCGAAACGCGGATGGCTCAGATACCTAATTGTTTCGGCGCATTATGAAAGATGTTAACGCGATGCGACGTTTTATAGTTTAACGTAAACTGCAGATCAGTTTTATTCGAAATCACACCCGTTCATTTTTAGGGTTCCGTAGCCGAATGGCAAAAAACGGAACCCTTATAAATTCGTCATGTCTGTCTGTCCGTCTATCCGTCTGTCCGTCTGTCCGTCTGTCCGTCTGTCCGTCTGTCCGTCTGTCCGTCCGTATGTCACAGCCACTTTTTTCCGAAACTATAAGAGCTATACTGTTGAAACTTGGTAAGTAGATGTATTCTGTGAACCGCATTAAGGTTTTTACACAAAATTAAAAAAAAGTAATAAATTTTGGGGGTGCCCCATACTTAGAACTGAAACTCAAATTTTTTTTTTTCATCAAACCCATATGTGTGGGGAATCTATGGATAAGTCTTCAAAAATGATACTAAGGTTTCTAATATCATTTTTTTCTAAAATGAATAGCTTGCGCGAGAGACACTTCCAAAGTGGTAAAATGTGTGTCCCCCCCCCTGTAACTTGTAAAATAAGAGTATGATAAAACTAAAAAAAATATATGATGTACATTACCATGCAAACTTCCACCGAAAATTGGTTTGAACGAGATCTAATAAGTAGTTTTTTTGATATCTAAATATATAAAAGAAGACACTGACTCACTGACATATCAACGCACAGCCCAAACCGCTGGGTCTAGAGACTTTAAATTTAGCACACAGGTTCCTTATGAGGTCTAGGGGTGCACTAAGAAAGGATTTTTCAAAATTCCCCCCCTAAAGGGGTGAAACGGGGCTCCAAAGTTCGTATTTTACCAAGCTTCAATACTCCTTCACGCCGCAACTACTGAACCGATTTGGCTCAAATTTGGAATGGAGATAAATTGCATCTTGGGTTAACACATAAGCTACTTTTCATCCCGGGAAAATCCATGGTTCCCGTGGGATTAGTTAAAAACCGAAATTCACGCGGAAAAAAATCTTCACGCCGGAAGTACAAGACCGATTTAGCTGAAATTTGGAATGGACATAGATGATATCCTGGGTTATTAAAAAGGCTACTTTTCGTCCCGGAAAAATCCATGGTTTTTGCGGGAAAACTGAAAAATTGATATTCACGCGTGAAAAATACTACTTTACGCTGCACTTACTGACCTGATATGACTGAAATTCGGAAAGGAGATAGATTTTATCCTGGATTGATACATAGGCTACTTTTCATTCCGGAAAATTTCATGGTATATCAAAGAAGATACTGACTCACGCACTCACTGACATATCAACGGACGGCCCAAACCCCTGGGTCTAGAGACTTCAAATTTGGCATACAGATTCATTATGAGGTCTAGGGGTGCACTAAGAAAGGATTTTTCAAAATTCCCCCCTTAAGGGGTGAAACGGGGCTCCAAAGTTCGTATTTTACCAAGCTTCGATACTCCTTCACGCCGCAACTACTGAACCGATTTGGCTCAAATTTGGAATGGCGAAAAATTGCGTCTTGGGTTAACACATAAGCTACTTTTCATCCCGGGAAAATCCATGGTTCCCGTGGGATTAGTTAAAAACCAAAATTCACGCGGAAAAAAATCTTCACGCCGCAAGTCAAGACCGGTTTGGCTGAAATTCGGAATGGAGATAGATGATAACCTGGGTTAATAAAAAGGCTACTTTTCATTCCGGAAAAATCCATGGTTTTCGCGGGAAAACTGAAAAATTGATATTCACGCGCGAAAAATACTACTTTACGCTGCACTTACTGACCTGATACGACTGAAATTCGGAAAAGAGATAGATTTTATTCTGGATTAATGTATAGGCTACTTTTCATCCCGGAAAATTTCATGGTATATCAAAGAAGATACTGACTCAATATCAACGCACAGCCCAAACTACTGGGTCTAGAGACTTCAAATTTGGCACACAGGTTCCTTATGAGGTCTAAGGGTGCCCTAAGAAAGGATTTCTCAAAATACTCTCCCTAAAGGGGTGAAACGCCGCAAGTACAAGACGGATTTGTCTGAAATTTGGAATGGAGATAGATGATATCCTGGGTTATTAAAAAGGCTACTTTTTATCCCGGAAAAATCCGTGGTTTTCGCGGAAAACTGAAAAATTGATATTCACGCGCGAAAAATACTGCTTTACGCTGCACTTACTGATCTGATATGACTGAAATTCGGAAAGGAGATAGATTTTATCCTGGATTAATACATAAGCTACTTTTCATCCCGGAAAATTTCATGGTTTCCATGATAATAGTGATAGATAATATGCCTTCATGCCGTAATTACTGAACTGATTTGGAATAGAGATTTATATCCTGGATTAATACTTAGGCTACTTTTTATCCCGTAAAAATCCATGGTTCCTTCGGGAACAGCGAAAAACAGATATTCACGCGGGAAAAATATTCCTTCACGCCGTAATTGTTGAACTGATTTGGCTGAAAATTAGAATACAGAGGGCTATTTTTTATCCCGGGAAAATCAATGGTTATTTCTCCCGCGTGAATATTTTTTTTTCACTATTCCAGCGGGCGAAATACTCATTCACGCTGCAACTATTGAAAATTTTTGGCTGAAAGTTAAAATGAAAGGAAAAATCGATGGTTCCCGCTGCGGGCGAAGCCGCGGGTATCTGCTAGTTTACAATAAACCTCTAAATACAAAGTTAGTTTTGCGGTTCGATAAGAAAAGTGGTTTTTATGGTTTTATTCCTCCGGTTGTAGTACGGAACCCTCAGTGCGCGAGTCCGACTCGCACTTGACAGGTTTTTCAATTTCGTCGAGTGCGGTCGCTGCGAGATTGCCTCGCCTGTTCGCCCGTCCGCCAATGGCGCCCGTGTAGAATTTTGTTTCGTTTCATGATTTGAGTTTTTAGTACTAAGTTTATTATGTTGTGTAAAATTTATTAATTAATATTTTGTTTGTAGAATTAATAATAATTACGATTATTTTTATTAGTTTTTTTTTAAATAAGTTTATTTGATCTTTAGTATAGTTAATGGCATTAATGAGTGTTATAGTGATAAAGGTTGCCAACCGTTACATCTCTATAAGTTCACCATAATTTTCTAGTGTAAGTGAATTCCGCCAACCTGCACCTCACCAGCGAGGTGGGCTATGGTCAAACTCCTCTTATTCTCATTTTTGACGATATAATTATGTCGTAGTAAATTCCTACAGTCGTAATTATGTGGGAGTCGAAGTATGAGTTCGTCGTTCGCCGCTCAGCGCTAATGTATGCGAACTATTGCGGCTTGCGATTAGCATTACATAAAACGTTTGCTATTGGTGCCCACTTCTGTCCGCGCAACGGCTAAAAGCTGACAAATATTTGTCGAACAGCTAATTTTGCCCACTAAACAGCCGATCCTTTCTAGAGTTGTGGAACTTTCTAAAATATAAATAACCGTTTCTTTACCGAACTTGCCAGTTTCGGCAGCCGGTGACGCGGCGCGCAAAAACTAAGACAACATTCGGCCGATAGCTACTGTTAGATATTCCGAGTACCTACTTCTTCTGCACCAACTTTGTTTCTTCGGGAACAGATACGCGCCATCCCTGCCAAGGATGACTAACGATCCGCGACCACCCGGTTTACCAGATCCTTCTTCCCGCGTACTGTATACAAACTATAGACCCCGCTACAAGAAGCAATGTTTCCTAAAAATTATTACATGGAACCCGTGAAATAATACCTTTGATTTTCGTCCTGTTCAAAATTGAAAATCGAAATGAAGAATAAATACCTAATTTAAAAGTCAGCACCGCATTACAATAGTACCTACCTGGTTCTGGGGCCTGATTCGTTCCTGCAAACATCTTACTATTGCAAACATTGAGTTTATTATGTACTTACTTGCAAAAAGTTTAGTGACATTCGAGCGTAATATTAATAAGTGAAATGGGCCCTCGGGAGCGATCGGCAGCGGCTAAACAGAGCTCCTTGTCGCTTTTAATAGAACGAAGTACGACGACACAGACACACAGACACACACAGACACACACAGACGACATCGAGCGGCAATTAGCGGCAGTCACATGACGAGCTACAATCAGCGATTGATTGGAGACGGCCGATACAGTGATTGACTCAATCAGCCCGCCGCGGCAGCGCGTGCAGCGCGCACCACAGCCTACACTTGTACAATGTACGGTAGTTCTAACTTCTACAATCTACATGCACCTCAGCCCGCCGCGGCAGCGCGTGCAGCGCGCACCACAGCCTACACTTGTACAATGTACGGTAGTTCTAACTTCTACAATCTACATGCACCTCAGCCCGCCGCGGCAGCGCGTGCAGCGCGCACCACAGCCTACACTTGTACAATGTACGGTAGTTCTAACTTCTACAATCTACATGCACCTCAGCCCGCCGCGGCAGCGCGTGCAGCGCGCACCACAGCCTACACTTGTACAATGTACGGTAGTTCTAACTTCTACAATCTACATGCACCTCAGCCCGCCGCGGCAGCGCGTGCAGCGCGCACCACAGCCTACACTTGTACAATGTACGGTAGTTCTAACTTCTACAATCTACATGCACCTCAGCCCGCCGCGGCAGCGCGTGCAGCGCGCACCACAGCCTACACTTGTACAATGTACGGTAGTTCTAACTTCTACAATCTACATGCACCTCAGCCCGCCGCGGCAGCGCGTGCAGCGCGCACCACAGCCTACACTTGTACAATGTACGGTAGTTCTAACTTCTACAATCTACATGCACCAATCACTTAAAAGGTTCGCGGTGCGCGGTCAAGTGCACAGGCCACGGCGACCACACGCCACTGCACAACACTTCATAATATATCACGCGTAGAAAACAATTTAATCTTCATGATAATTTTGCGTGCACTGAACAGTGGGATTTGGCGCGGCTAAAGTTTATGCGTGATTCCCAAATTGGTTAAAAAAATGCCCGTTTGTCCCCACGCGAGAATAAGACGTGGGGACAAACGGGAATTTTTTTCATCTCTCCCCCCAAATTTAAATTGACGACAGTTTAAAAGGAGCACAAAATGCATGAAGTAGGTATACGGGCATATCATGATCAGTGTTCTGTACAGAGACCTAATAATACTTAGGACATTTCAAACAAGTGGACTGCGAATCCCACTTCTGAAGCTATGGACACAGCTTCAGGGTAGCGGGAACTTTTAAATAAATTTCAAAGATATTAGTTTAATATATATATATATATATATATATATATATATATATATATATATATATATATATATATATATATATATTGGATAATGAATTACATTTTATAATAATTAAAACAGCGTCCGATCGGCACCAGCCGTGCTCAGAGATTGACCACACTGCCGTCTACATCACAAAAGGATCAATTAGGATACTTGAATATTTTGTAAACAATACAGTTATTCGCAAAATAGGACTACAGCTCAGACCATGTGGTTACAATCTCTTTCGACGATCACTGTCTTTAGAAAAACCAAGACGTGTTTATTACAGAAAAGTAAATCTATGCGCAAGGTTGATCACATGATTTATTGATAACAATTGTCACCCGAATACCTATGTCAATTTTGTGCTTTCATACACTTTTCAACTTTACGAATTTATAAGTATTTTCAAAACATAGATACCTATAGATAGATGTAACTTGTTAACAACTGACGAAAAACAATAGGTGGGATTTCGTTCGTTTTATAGAGTCTCAACAGAAAACACTACCAAATATAAATTGGTTATTATCATTGTTTTAAAGTTCAAAGTTTATCATTAATGAAAATTTCAGGTTGCGCTCATTAGCGCAACCTGAAATTTTTTTCATTAAGTAATTTAAAATTTACAAGACTCGACAGAAGGAATAAAAGTCTACCATTCAAAATTAAGTAAGTAATAATAGGTAAATATGTTATGGTTTGTTTTAGAAATCAAATGTATCAAGTATCTATACTTATAACTTACCTAACATTACCGCAAGGTTCACTCACGACGGCACAACTCAACATAGCGATAGAAGCTGGTTTTACTACGATATTGCAATTTATACCAACAAAACTATATTTGGCAGCTATGGCGTGGCTATGGCATGATCAATTTTAAAAGAGATTGAATATTTTTGTAGCAATCGATCTGAACAGGACCCGAGCTCAGCACCGCGGCGGCAGCTGTCGCGGTGACGGGAACAGGTCCGGCGGGTTCCCGTCTGTGTGTGCACGCGCAGGGCTGCGGGCTGGCTGCTGGCGGCGAGCTCCATTGATGCGGCGGAACCGGTCGGTGACGCCACCACGTGCGCTGCACGCAAACCTGTTCTCTTAGAAAGTACGGTATCGTTTCTCTCAGGATTTCCCGGAGCGGGGCGCGGGCGCGGGGGCAGTGCGTGAAGCAGCTAAACCAGTCAGTCAGGAGTCAGGACGAGTGGCACGGGAGCGAGGCGCGCAGTCATGGCATCTATGAGGGGTGGAGCTGCTCGTTGCTTGTGAGCCGCAGCTGTCGCGAGAGCGCTGCCAACAGGCGCCGCAGAGTTTACAAAGAATTATAGGACAATCAAAGCTTAAAGTACGTGTACCTACTCGTACCATTATCAGTACGAGGCCCAGAGAATGTTATGTGATGTTTCTAATTTGCGATGAAATACAAACACGACCACCGTAGCCGCTGATACACATCAGATGCTTCTCAAGACAACTACAACAATTGGGATAAAACAACGTATACTGATAATTACTAATCCTTTATTTTATGTAGTCTGAGCTACTAGTTTATAGATGACATAATACTAATGACTCTATGCAAGTAATAAATTTACTATTTATGTCCTTCTTGATGAATGCATAGATGTGTCGGTATAATTGTTACATGTAGGTACGCGTTGCTGAGTTACATAAACACTGCACTACAGTATGGATCGAATGGTGATCCTGTTGTTTGATCCTTCGCGTCGCGTATTCGAAGGTTTACGAGCATGTAGGTGTATTTATCATTTTCAAAGAATAATCTGTGAGGACGTTTTCTTACATTCTTTTTTATCTACTTCTAGTTATCAGAAGTTCGAGGAGTTTATGAGAAAATATTTACATTACAAAATATTTACAGGTTGGTACTTGTTACCTTCTACGAGATAGGAATGTTAAAGTAACGTTTAACGCAAGCTACACAAACAAACAGCACTCTGAAACAAAGCACACTCCAGTCGACAGTTGTCAAGTGACGGTTGACACTACTTGACACCTGACACGCAGTGCGTATCAAGTGAAGAGTCAGCAACAACTCGACACTCGAGTACACCGCTGCCTCCGCACGGTGCTGTGACGTGACACTTCCGAATTGCACATGCAGCTATACTTTATGCAATGCAGAAGTGTTATGTTACAATACATAGTTCCGCCGACGTGGAATGTGCTGACAGTGCACACTGCAAACGAGGCGTTATCCGCAACCCAGCAATATTTGAGTAGGTACCTATCTGCAGCTAAGTATAATTTAAAACCCAAGCGCATCTACAAATAAAATAAGGGTTCCATTTTACCATTTTTATTCGGAACCCTAAAAACTGCTTAAGTCGAATAACATTTATTTAACAGTCTATTATAATATCTGAAACGAAAGCCTGAAATTACAAAATCCGTCCATTATGTACGGTTGTCCACTTTTTGCGTCAGCACCTTGAGCTCGACGAATACCAGATTACGATATATTATACCATCTGAGTACGAATACTTATATTTTGTTTTACAAAAGAAAGAGGTGCTGCAAATATTGCGAGTTTTTGCAAATCATAGATGATCGAAAGGCCTTGCTATAAGACCAAATTTCTAACGAATAATTTAGAAAGTTGTCATGATTATATTATTTCACTCTTTCGAAGCAAAACTTAAAAGGCGAATCCTCGAGAATCTGACCATAAAAGGAAGAATATTCAAATTATTATTATTGAATACTTCAACATTGCCACATACAACGAACAACATAAACGAGCTTTGTATAATTAAAACCATAATAATTGTTATGATGTTGTTGATTTAATGTCGAATACGTTTTGAGTGGGTTATTAAACTTCGCAATGTGAAGATTATAAAAACATTGAAGTTTGTTGGAATAGGTACCTGTGTAGGTACCCAGTTGTAACTGCAGTTATCATTCTGCAATCTGCACACGCTTATCTCAACATCCTATCGAATGTGTCACGTTAGTGGTTTATAATTGTTAATTACCTAATGAATTAATATGCATGAACTAAATCACATAACTATACATAACATCCTAGTCGATTACCCAGTAGGAGCTTGAAAATAAAACAGAATTACTTCGTAGGTAAATATTATAAATCAAAATGGTTACACTCTCGTACTATATTGCTGATAATAATAATAAAATGGCGTAAATGTTTGAAATTCATAATTTCAAATTCAAATTTTATTGATTATATTATATTGATAATTTGATGTAAATATTCTGAATATTTATCTACAGCGATCAATATAATATTTTTATTTACTTATTGCTTCAATCACATTCTTCTGAATATTCATTTAATTTACTCAATAGTTAATGTTTTCAATGCTATTTAAAAATAAAGGACTTACTTCATAATAATAAATAAATTAATTTATTAATTATTCCACAAGAATAATTTTAATTTTTAAACATTTCTTGATATCTAATTAAGTATAGTACTAAACTTTAAAATTGGTTCGTTGAAATTTTTATTCCTGTTTATCCCCAAATGAAAAATCGGTACGAACAGTAATTTTTATATATTATTTTGTCCCCAAACGGAACTTCGGTACCTACCTACAAAGTACAAACCTTTAATTTTTGTCCCCAAATTCAAATTTGATACAAACATTAATATTTATTCCTACTTGTCCCCAAATTCAAATTCGGTACAAATATTGATTACTGTTTGTCCCCAAATCCAAATTTTGTACAAACATTAATTTTTATTCCTATTTGTCCGGTATACCGTGGGGTACCTACTTCCAACTTTTTTTACAACAAAGAGTGATGAATTATGTTATTATAAATTTATTTTGTATTTTTTTTCCTGCACCACCTACCTCTAGAATCTACAACAGGTTTCTTTTGCAGCATTGGTTGCCTGGAAGAGATCGCTAGTTAGCGATAAGGCCGCCAAATTGTGTACCTATTATCTTTTTTTATGTTGTTTTGTGATGTCCTTTTATTTCTTTGTGGTGTGCAATAAAAGAATATTCATTCATTCATTCATGAAACGAGCACGTCGTTAACCAAATCTCTATTGAATTTATAAGTGCCCGTAGGTAAATTAGGCCTATGTGAAATAAAGTACCTATTTGACCTTGATATTGAATTCTTATGCTCAATGCTGCTTTGGAACAAACAAAAGAAATCAACGATAACAAATAACTACTGAGGTTGACGACACTACTAAACGCTGTATTGGCTAGCTTTTTATTTTTTACAATACTGCCATACAAATAAAGTAATTAATAATAAGTCAATCTCAAGCAACACTCGGGGCGAATGTATGAGTACGTCTGTGGAGTAGTAGACCAGGGTCGATAATTTTTAAAACCAAAAAAAATAATAGTAGGATGAAACCCATTGGAAAAAGAGGGGAATATTATAGAAACAAAAGGAAAAATAATTTACGGGCGATCTAAGGTCGGGAAGGGGATGACAACGGTTTTATAACATGATGATGAAATCAGTATTTATATTGCAAGCTTGCCTTTGTTTAGTGCGAGAGAATGTGAGTCAATATGCGGGGGTGTTTGATCTAAGCTAAAATTCAGTGGTGTACCTTTGGCAATATAAATTTGCATAGGACAAGGCCATTTCCCTTTGCTGTAAGCTAGGTATATGAAAGGCACTCTAATGATACTTGACTTGACTGAGCAGGAAGCGCACTCAGAAATATTAATAAATTCTTTTTTTAGTTCTGACATTGCTGCTCGTGACATTCATAGCTTTCCTTTTCTCGACTCGACAATATTTTGATGTTGTATGTATGTTGTAAACGGAGCCTGTCATACGGTGAGACTGAGATACATCCTGATGTTGTGACTTGATGAATTTACGGCTACAAATATTATTTGTCGCTATTCATGGAGAAACAGTAAAATAAACTCTACAAACTAAAAGTTCTCATAAAAATGTATGAAATAGAGGTTTGAACAGTCGCCGTAATTTGTTTTGATTTGTGGTTTTGTTATTTTCCTGTTAAGTATTTTGAACGGACACGTTCTGGTATAAAAAAAAATACTAAAATGGAAAAAATATTATATTTCTTATCCGCTCTCGCCGCGAAGTAAATGAATAACTGTTTGTTACTAGGTATAGGTACTCGATTCGAGAAAAGGATGAAAAAATATTCAGTGAGCAAACATTATTTCGATTCGTTTGTCGTCAGAAAATCTCCTTATTATATTCATAAAGCATTGAATGTTGTATTATATAAAATTGAATGCAAAATATTTGTCATAAGGCATTTTAGAGTTTATTGTTTTTAAAACTATAATTTACTTTTCCTGAATGTACAGTGTACTTACATCTACTGTCACCTGTATTGCACCGTGAATGAGATGCACTTCAGATTAGAAGTAGTTCAGATCATAAAATAGTAAAAATGACACCTTTTACATCAAAGTTTTAAAAAAATTACTCGTCACAGTCTATTAAATAAGAAGAGTGCGCTTGGAGCTAGAATTTAACCTTACCCACATTATTGGCTTCCCACAGCGATAACCGTCTTAGCGGACCCCTGGAGCCCGGCTAGCAAGCAGCACCTTCAATACCCGACTCACTGCGTCATCAATCACTAGTTTTGGGTAGCGACAGTGGTGGGCCCCCCACGACGAGATGAGATCACCGGCTCTTCGCAGTGACCACTTCTGTTGCTATAAAAACTGGGGACGATGTATCGACACGTGATACCGGTGCGCGGCAGGCCGGGGACACCCACTGCGCAGTTTCGATGGAGATAACGATACTAATATCATCACTAACATTCGAAACATGTGCTTTTCTGTTGACATACAAACCTCCGAAACGAACGTGACATTCACACGAGATTATGTTATTATCCATTACCAATACTGCAAAATGTTGCCATTTTTTGGTGCGGTTGACACATGGTGTTTAAGTGAGGCTGAATATCGGTACGAGCTAGTTTGAGATTGTATCATTTAATTGGCTTTAGCTCTGATCTGTTGGGCTTCAGGCGCGACCGATTAGATGATTACGAGTAGGTACTTATCACCCTACTGCCAATAATTATAATTATGGTTTAGCTATTTCAGCGGTACGTTGCTGTGCAAGCAACCTATTACTAATTAATTAATCCTTTCTAGTTGCAACGATAACATCTTTACTCACCATCATGTAGATAACAATCAAGTTAATTGAATAAATAATAGGTTTAACGTTTAGCGGAAGGCGATCTGCGTGTATCTCGTGACCACAGTAAGGGATGACATCAGCAGGGCTCTTCCTTCTTCCTCAAAGCTGCGGTTGACGGTCGGTGTCAGCTGATAACTGACCCCAAACATTGCGCTAGTATTTAGTAACGCTTCTAAGTATTATCTGATTTACCACTACGATAACTGTTTATTATAGTAATTTCAGTTCAGTAACTGTATACAATGTTGTTACCTTTGTTGGGTCGTGCTCGGTTAGAAGGACTTTTCAAAGGATGCTGTGACATCTTTGGGCTGTAATTAAGTCCCGGTTTTGTTGCTTTAGTCTATTAATTTGGAATGAAGGAATTGAGAGTATCAGTCAGACGAGGCGATGGCGAACCGGAGGAACCGACACCGCTCAACGTGACTAATACTACAACATAAATAACAACGCTAAAATGACAATAGCAGTGCACCCAATTCGTATAAGCGAGGAGCGTGCCAGCGACCCTATATTGGAAAGTGCTAGTAGGGTAAGACACCTTATCAACGAGATGGATTCATGACAGAATGAAGTTATATTTGTGACGTAAATGGCAAATAAACATTTGATTGATTCATAATGTTTTATTCATGGAGCAACAAGCGAGCAAGTCGCGGTGCTTGCTAGAACTGATCAGATATTCAGTTAGGTATTCAATATTACGTAAGTGATTTCGCAACGCCATCGACCACGTGGATGCTGTGTGCAAAGTACAAATCGTAGGACAGTAAGTACAACAATCAACATAATCACATTTTTTCACGCGCTACGACTTAGTAGGTAGGCAAATAACTGCAATGTAACCTGATAATGACGAACGATACAGCTCAAAACGTAGTGTAAATGTAACTCTGAAAGGATTAGGACTCTGAATTAGTCCAGGGGTTGCTCCATGTTAGCGGTACGTCTTTGCTGACAGGATTGTAAACAGCTGAAGCTGCGGCTGTAGCTTTTCGCTAGACTAACACTGAACCAATTTAAAATTGTAGAGTAATCATAAAACTCCAAACGGACCCGTGGCGGGAATTGATCTCGAGGCCTCCCACTCAAATCGAACGAGCGTTAATTGTGCTATGGAGGTGCTGTTAGAAGTAAACCTGATAATTAGGATTAGGTGGATTCGGAATATTTGGCAAAAAAAAAATATTTAAGCACAGATTAGAAAATAAGTTTATGCGTCTTCTCTTCTCTGTAGACATAATACACAACAAGTAGATGAACTTCAAGGACTCTGACTGAACGTATGAGTAGATATTTAATTTCACAATGGGTACGATGAATCTCACACTCAAATGCTCGAATAATGATTATAATTATAATGCCCAGATGGTATTTGATTGCGAGTGTTCGAGGCACAAAAAATGAACGTCGCGTCGTAGAGGTGTTCTGAACACGTGTTCCACGGTGCGGTTTGACTCTTGTGCTCAAGTATTCACTGGAACATTACGTCCTGAATGATTTATTTTTATTGTTCACATAATATACGAACCTCAAGAGTTATTGTGAAATAAGTACAAATAAAATATTTTAAAGTTTGCTGAATAGTTTTAACAATATCATATCTAAATACGCCTTTCCTGTAAAATTAAAGAACAACCGGATCAATAAATGACAATAAAGCCATCAGTTTTAATTCAAAAGAAAAACGAAGCGTTGTTTTTATTGATGTTTAAGGTGCACGTGCATCCCGTGCGATGTGAACGCAATAAATTATGTTTATCTGAAGGCAGATCAGGCGTCCGCTGAGAGCGGTGTGCGACAGGTGAGTAGGCAGTAGGTACAGCACACAACAATGCAGCTCTGTAGAGAAGTTCTCAGAAACCACGCGTCAGGTGCGGTGAGTCATCGTGCCCTAGAGGCAGGTAGCTACAGTTGATAGGGTGGCTTAGAGGTGCGCACAATGTTCACGAAATCCTTCCCTCAAGGACCACCACCATTCACCGCTTAAGTTGACTTCGGATCCGAGGTATCAGCCGGAATGACGATTGAGGAGTGTAAGATCAAAAAATTGTCATTATGTGTGTGTTTAGCTTCGTTAGTTGCACAAATCACAAAATCACGGAATTGAGTATAAAATAATAAGTAGGTGAACCCATTGAGCGAAACTTGTTTAGTTGCTCGAGTGTGTGTGAGATGTGGACTTAAATCATGAAACCACTGTAGTCTGAGCATAAAACCTCTAGTGGCCATGAACTGGCAGGTTTAGTTCAAATTTTAAGGTATAGTGCAATGTCTTAAGGTTACATTTAAGTAAAACACCGCGCTCTCGTTAGTCAGTGCGGTAGCTGGTCTGCGGGTAACGGACACAGTCGTATGCACGAGTTTTTTTTATTTTTACGTACTTAAAGCTCTTGCAAACGACGTATGCTCACTACCCAGTAGCAATACCAATTGATTGCTATTGCTTTTGTTGATAAAATTCGAACAGAAATATATTAATTATACCACATAACATTCACGGAAGACGGAACTGTCTTGAAAAATCATCTTAAACATGTACTTACAATAAAGCTAATAAATTACGCCTTATTGACATGTGTGTACATTGTCCGATGCGTGTGTACAGACATGATTCAATAAAATTGCTGTTCTGAGTCTAACTGTGTTCAAAGTTCATGTTGAGTCGTTTTCCTTTCAGCTTGACTTCAGCTGGTTAGTAAGTCAATATTTCCACTATCCGAAGTGGAATTGGAGTGTAGTAGAGCTTGTCTGCATAGCATTCATCAAAATGCCTCTAATTTTATTGGTCAATCACTTCTTCAAATAACCCAGATCATAACTGTCACGGTATACCTAAGTGAGAATTATAGATGAAGAACAAAGATTTTGAACGAAACGAAAAATTTGGTCTTTAGTTCTCTACATAATACTAATTTATAAAGTGTCAACGGAATACTAATCACAAATTATAATAATATCCAGAGCACCGGGTGGTGTAACACCACCGGACCATTTAAATCAACACCACTGGTGTTGATTTAAATGGTCCGCGTGCACATTAATTCCATTTCCGAGTTCCGAGTTCCGAGCCGCGCTGTGACAATATGTGAGTTAGATTGTTTGGAGGTTAAGCAAATGATTCCTCTGTTGAACGGTTCAGATGAGATAAAGCAGCTGTCACTGTCAAGTCAACGGGCGAGGTCCGCTCCACGCGTGGGGGTCGCTCGCGAAGGCCTTGCAGTGTTCACACACGTTATTCCGTTATCGCGCTGCGCAGTATGCGGGCCGGACCCGTGTATACTATTAGGCTGATTCAGCTCTCGGTCACCAATGCCAACGTAAATATATCAAATACTTAGATGAAATTGTTAAAAGGAATTTCCTGTGTCAGATACTGAGAATGAATGTTCTGCAAGTCGATCACGATTCACGATGATATTGTTATCCTTTTTCTTATTAGAATCTTTAAATCAATATATTAATTAGTCTTAGAATTCCATAGTAAGGTAAGATTCATTCAACACTATACGGGAAAATAAATGGATTAATCTGGATAATCTCATTCCGCAGCCAGGCCTTTTCTTACGACACGCGGTTTGCGCAAATAAAAAACCTTATTTAATTTAATATAGTAACTACTCAGGTAGGTAAATACCTTTCAGACAATGTAAATATTATACATACCTACTACCTAAGTTTTTACCCGTTTAGTTTATTTTCGCACCGTCACGGTGGTTGAGCGTACAGTTTTTGCTGATAAACATAATGGTCGCGCGTCGTCGGTCGTCACTAAATTAAATCTTAATTAAACGCCTGAAGCCGTCACGAGTATGAGCTCAGTCTTCGATTAGTTATGCACAGGTTCTATTGACATAAGACTGTCGTCTATGTTACCACGGTTTACAAGAACTGTTAAATGATGTCAACTGAGATGCTCAGCGTGGGAAGATAGAGGTGCAGACTCGCAGAGGGTACACCTTAGTCCTTAGTGTACGTAATAGGTATATAGAAGCATATAGCTTTGTGCAAATCCACATTTCTAATTGTTCTCTGAACATACAGTGGGTTAACATATCATTTGTGAACTTAATAAAAATAAATAATTAAAAAATTAAAAAACACGACTGCCCTGTTTTAAAACGAACTAAAAAGTAAAAAACAAGTTATTTTAGTTCATCTGCATATTGACAAAGGGAAAAGTGGTCAAATTTCTCATTAATTAAAACAGATAAACATATTATGGCAGTCGGGGGACCGTTCTGAGGAACACCTTCTATTCTAAGAGGTCCCCCCGACTGCCATAATATGTTTATCTGTTTTAATTAATGAGAAATTTGACCACTTTTCCCTTTGTCAATATGCAGATGAACTAAAATAACTTGTTTTTTACTTTTTAGTTCGTTTTAAAACAGGGCAGTCGTGTTTTTTAATTTTTTAATTATTTATTTTTATTTTATACTTTTTTAAATATATATGTATATATTCGGTTACTACTCTCTAATACCTTCATTTTGATACCCATATTGTGATAATTGTAGAAAACATTTTGATTTCCACTTTTGAAATTGGCGCCTCACGGTCGCCATATTAACTTTTTCCAAAAAAAATATAGCCTATGTTACCCGGAATAATGTAAGGATTCTAACGATACCCCATTTGTCCAAATCGGTTCAGCCATTCAAAAGTTATGGTGGAATAAAGAAACTCACATATATACATACATACATACATACATACATACATACATACATACATACATACATACATGAACCCTAAAAACATTACACTCCTTTTTTTGGGCAGTCGTGTAAAAATCAACCAGACTTACAATCAAACTACGGCAGCCTTGATGTCAATTTAAGTTTTTTATTTCATATGGGTCTAACTTACAGACACTCAGGAGTCAGTAGACAAAAAACAGGAAACTATCGAAATAGGATAGGAAGGGCTAGCTCATTTTCAACTCAACGAATATTATCGTGTGTCCCCTATAATGTTTGTAAGAAGGTAATTTACAGTAATGCAATCTGCTGGTAAATTTACTGCCGGTCGAATGACTAACGTTGAATACCATAGATAACGTATCATTTAAAAACCTCATAAAAAACAATTCTCGAATGTGATGCAAGCGCATTTTAAGGTCAGCTGCACTCATTTGGTAGTCGACCAAATGAGTGCTTTTAATGTATGTTTGTAATTATTACTGTCACCTTTTACTGGTTGGTATGATTTTTTTTGCAATAGACAAGTTCCACTACACGTAGTAGAAGTCGGTAACGATTCTTATTTCATATCGATTATCACCAACCATTACCACTTCAGTACAAAATCCTTGAACTCTGCTTCGCGCAGATGTTAGTTTTGATAAAAAATTGATAAAATTAATTCTTGTTGATGTGGCATTAATCTAGAAACTTTACTATGGCCATCAGCACGAGCGAGCAGAATATAATCAATCAGATCTACGCTGAGTCTTACTTAATCTTTAGATATTTTTTGTTGTCAAAAAATAATCAATAATAGAGCTTGATCAGATCTTATATGAATGGTTGGTACCTAGGTACTCGTATTTTTATTAATTGTTGTAAGTACATATTAAACAAATGTTCATAGCTGTTATAAGTTATAACTTATAACATTCAAGCAGGTAGCAGATTTATAACGCAGTACTAGCAGACGGCAGTTCTGAATCTCCGGTTTCAATTAATGACTTTTTACTTTTCAGCAGAATCATTCAGCGCGCTCTCTGTTTTCTGTTTGCTTTTCAGTCCTGTACCCAGATCGGGAAAAACAGGAACAAAAATTACCGTCTATCCCCGAATTTAACGGGTTTTTAATGTGGGGACAAATCGAAATAGATATTCCTGGTTTTCCCCGAAGTTTTGATGACTGGGGACAAATAGGAATTTTCATTCCTGTTAATCCCCGGAGCCCATTTTATACGTCTTTTTCGAAATCTGTAAATGAACAACTATGATGATGATAAATTACACTTAGATTAGTGTTTTAGCAGTTAGGACAGAGGATCGTTTCCCTTGGCATTTTAATCGCATAGTATCTCATGTTATCTTTGTAAGTATCTCGGTACTAAAGTAGTGAACAGACAAAAGTGTGTTGATTAGTTCAACAGACCTACTTTCCCGTTAATGAGGCACGTAATAGATTGCAATTAGGCAAATATTTTGTTTGACTGCGCTCTGTCGCTGCGAGCACGTGCGTGTGACGTCATTGATGCCCCGAGCACGATTTTTCATCAAAATCATTTATTTTCCAATATCTACTCTACACTCACGGAATGAAAAGGTTCGTTTGAACTGGTCGATTGTACTGGTATGTTGACATAAAGGACTCATGCAGTAAGTACTAGTGCAAGCAAAACCGACACTAACGTAACGAACCTTTTCATTCCGTGACTATACATTTTTTGAAGGTGCGCCATTGTAATTGGGCTTCCCCAATACCCTAACCATGATCGTCTAGCACATTTATGTTCAATATCCCGCGGTACGGTCTGTGTCCTGTACCTGCCTAGAAACAAAAGTTTTCTTTTGCATAGCCATTAGAGACATATACGGTGCCATTAGCTATATTTTGAAATGCGAGTTCTGCATTTTGCTTTTTAGTGCAAGTTTTTATGCTCCACTTTTCCTTTTTTGTTTGTAGTCGATTGCAAATAAAACTTTGACCTAAACACTGATAGACTCTACACACTGTCAGTGTTTTCTTGTTAGAGGATCCTTAAATATTATAATTTTCTATGATATCTACTTTTAATTGATTAATACGTTGTATTTCTAATCATAGGTATGAGTACCTATGATTAGAAATACAACGCATCAAAAATAGGCGTCGCTTTGTCTGTTTTTGCTAAAATATAATAAGTGAGTTATTCAAACACAAGACGATGATGACATTGAACAAATATTGATGCGTTGTGTTATGATTGTGAAACTTGCAGTGCTCCGCGCCGACTATCACTTATCAGCGGATGAGGCACGTGGCTGCTGCAGCGATGTCGCCACCACTCGCGACGACGAGACCGAAACAATACTTACCTAACGACCGACAATAACTGCACTTATCCCACTCTAGCATACACGAGTATGTTTATTCTGCTCCGCGGTTTATTTGTTACGGATTACTCACATGAGGAAAAGTTTTAACACAAGCAACTTTTCCGTTACCAACAAGGTCAACTAAAAGCTGCTAAATAACACATGTCAATATTAATAATGTCGATAATTGAATAACAAATAAATAAAACCTCTCCGAGTTTGTAGTGGGCTTCTTCTCAGTTTGGCGCGTTGAAATTCACGTGAACTTGGTTTTACACCATGGAATAGAAAATCATTTATAGCTCCTCCTATGTAAAATATAGAACTTTTGGATTTAAATTTAAAGTACCGCTACTAATGCTGTTAATTATTTATTTCTCTGGGGGCATTACCGAGCCCCGCCAAGACGAGCCAAGCGAAGCGCATCGGCTACCTAGGTTTTCCCGAAGCGCTGCGTCGGTTTTTTGAACCTTCATCACTTGGGTTTGGACTTTGGATTATACTATATAGACTAAATTGAATATGATACTAAAAGTGGACTTATTAACTGATACATTATTCTCCGCGCGGCGAACCATGATCCCTATGACAGTTCGTTTAGTGATGGGTCGTGTCTTTGGTCGAGTCGATAATTTTTTTTTTTTAGAGAAAGGCGTGGCTTGCACTTAAGCCACGTTGGTAAACATGTTTTAAAAAATATTACATATTGTGTTTTTAATGTCCATTTTCTTGTTGTTGTATTAATTTAAGATTTTTGGCATAGATTAAGTAGGTAAGTGAAACGAAAGTTTCCAACCTTGTTATTTTCTAATAATGCTTAACCCGGTAAACACGTTTTTGCTATATAAGTATATATTTTATCATGAAAATGAATGCTCCCCATTTATTTATTTTGTCTGAAAAATTGTGCACTCGTTTCCATTACCGACATTTTTTTATCGATACTTGCCGCCCTAGTCGATAAACGTCACATGACGTAAGTTTTGGAGGACGTAAACATAAATTCAGATTGACATAACTTCTTGTAAATGTTAAGAATTGTTAAAAATATCAACGGAATATCATTACTAATGGTATAAAGCTATGTAAAATTTATAAATGGCATTTTTAGACGCCCCCAATATTATCCCGATTTAATGGTGACGCCACTACAATGTTATATGGTGACATTAGCTGTCAGTGTCATAGGGATCACGGTTCGCTGCGCCGAGAATAGGTACAAAATATTTGCCTTATATTAGTATCATATAATTTCAGTTGCACAATTCTTAAACTCTGCACTTTTTTGATATCTAAAATCTCCGATTTCATCACACACTCATTTAATGAGCCACTACTTACTGACTAAATTGTATAATTTGTGTAGTTAGGGCTTACAGAGCTGCAGATGTGGAGAATCTTGGCTCTACATGAGATTTGGTATTGTTGTGAGCCATAATGTTATCTCGTCTTGGCAACGTTTTGCATGACAGTGTTTTGTGTAAAGAATACCTAATTATGCATTAGAAAACAATATAGGCACTACCTATATAGACCAGGGTCGATAATTTTTGAAACAAAAAAAAATTACAGTAGGATGAAACCCATTAGAAAAGGAGGGGAATATGATCAAAATGAAAGGAAAAATAAATTACAGTCGATCCGAGTTCGGGAACAGGGGGGGAGGGGGGGTTTAAGTGTAAAAAATGGTTTTCCTTGATTTCCGGCAAAACTACAAGTCCTATGGAAAAAAGTTAAGTGGCAAAGTTGTAGGTAATAAAAAGATCTACAACTTTTGTATTTGCAATTTTTTCACATAACCTCAAAATTTAGGTGAAAAATTAAAAAAACCAAGTTTTTGGTTTTATATTTTTTTCAAAAAATAATTTTTTTCTACGAAATTTGGTGAAAACTTACCTTATTATGTCCCAAATACACTGTAATTTATTTGATTTAAAATATTGATTTTTTTCACCTTATTTTGAATTAATATCGAAAAAGCACCCTAATTTTCAATCGAAAATTCTGACGTCAAAATATCAGCTTTTTTCAAAAAGTTGGTATGTTTTCTGTTTGTTGAAATCTCTACTTTCCAATGGTGAAAAAAAATATATATGTAACTATAGTAAATCTTCTCAGAAAATGCAAAAAAAACTCGAATTCGAAAATTTTTTTTTAAATATTATATACAATTTTGAGCTATTTATTAAAATTTACACTGTAATTACTCGAGAAACGTAAGATTACATGTTACATTGATAAAAAAAAATACCTGAGTGACCCACGAAAAATTATATCAGCTTTTTTCAAGAAGTTGGTATGTTTTCTGTTAGTTGAAATCTCTACTTTCCGATGGTGAAAAAAATATATGTTACTATAGTAAATCTTCTCAGAAAATGCAAAAAAAACTCGAATTCGAAAATTTTTTTAAATTATTATATACAATTTTGAGCTATTTATTAAAATTTACACTTTAATTCCTCGAGAAACGTAAGATTACATGTTACATTGATAAAAATTCATTCCTCGACCCGCGCCGCAGCGAACGAACGTGTTGTTGGTTGTTTTACTCGTACTTAACTCAACCGCGAGCGTGGACAGTGTATGTGTGCGTGCGATTAAAACTGGCAGTATATGCAAGATTTTAAGATTCAGCCATGATTCGACCAGAAGGAACTATGTCGTCATCACAGGCAAGCTCGTGTGATGAAAGAGAGATATTTAACTCCCGGAAACGAAAGGTGCGTAGTCCGAAAGATGAATACATACATGAGTTTGGTCAATTCAAAATTGAGATTAAGTCTATTATAAATGATTTCAAAAGTGACCAAGAAGCCAAGTTTATGGCACTTAACGAAAGTATAAAAGACCTAATTGCACATAATCAGGAAATATTAAAACAAAACTTAAACTTGCAAAACGAATTAGAAAATACGCAACGTTTGTACAATGATCTAAAAAAAGAACATGATGAGACCAAAGATAAGATCAAGGAACTAGAAACTCAACTTGAAAACACTGCACAGAAACAACTAGCCTCAAATATTGAAATAAAGATTCCGTTAAATCAACAGGGAGACCCTAATTCAATAGTGTCCAGTATTCACAAAGTGCTAAATGTCTCAGATGATGAAATCAAGAAAGTTTATCGCATAAAAGGAAAACATAAAAATATTATTATAGTGGAATACAAATCAGAACTAACACAATCAACAATCATTAAAGCAGTTAAAGAATACAATAAAAAGAATAAAGCGAACAAGTTCAGTACAAAGACGATACAATTGGAAGGAGAAAAACAGCCCATCTACATAACAGAAGCCCTGACTCCATCGAGACGAAAACTATATTATTTGGCTAGACAAGCAATAAAAACAAGTGGTTTTCAATTCTGTTGGATCTCTCATGGTAAAATATTTCTACGAAAAGCTGAAGGTTCGCCGATAATACATGTTCAGTCCCATCAACAAATTGGTCAATTGGTGGCAAGAGAACCTGGTAGCAATAATGACTCAGCTGTATGACTATCGAAGGGTGCACCTGTTAAATGTTATATAGATCATAATATGAATATCAATAAGTGGAGTATTTGTATCTTTACTTGTTTAGTTATTAGGCTAAGAATTATTTTGTTTTATAAGAGTCCCACACTAATCACCTTTACACGTAAACAATACAACACACTCACATTACGTACAATCGTCCTCAGAAAAATCTGTTATAATCCTCTGGAATTATCATTTTCTTCTAGCAACCACTACACAGCTTCTCAAATTTTAAATATATTTTACTATAATCTTAATGAATATGGCTAATATTCCAGATATTTCGAATGACATTGATGTTAACATCAATGTTGGCCAAGCTGTAAAGGTGGAACTAGCGGAACAATGTAAGAGTTTATTTAATCACTCTGACGCAAATTTTAATATTTTAACACAAAACATAAGAAGTTTGACGCGCAACTATGACGAATTACTTATCTTACTTAAACGTTTGGACATAACATTCGATCTCGTCATTCTTACTGAATGTTGGTTAACAGAAAGAACTTGCCTGCCCAAAATGTCTAATTATGTGTCCTTCTCTACCAAAAACTATATAAATCAAAATGACGGCGTAGTAATATATATGAAAGATTGTTTTAACTGTTCTGTTGTTGAACCAGATTATTTTAAAGAAGCGAACTGCTTGGTAGTTACTACAGATAAGGATCTTGCAATTATTTGCTTGTATAGACCACCGTCTTTTAAGAACCTGGAACCATTTCTCGAATCTTTAGATAAAGTGCTTACCTCCGTTAGAAGTTATAAAAATGCTGTACTGATGGGTGATATTAATATAAATATTACTGACTTGCAACAAACTAATAAGGATGCATCAGAGTATTTGAATCTTTTGGCACTACATGGGTTTTTATCAGCACATAACTATCCTACTAGACAAAATAATTGTTTAGACCATTGTTTTATTAGATCTAAAAGCGTCTCTTCAACAGTGGTGTGCAACTCTACACTTACCGATCATTATTGTGTTATGACATCAATTCCGAAAAAAGCGGCTTTAGCTAAGAAACAAAATAAAACACTGACTAAATGTAATATAAATGCCGTTTTGGAAGAATTGACTAAAGTCAACTGGTTTCAAATCTTACTAACTAATGACCCTAACGAGATGACAAATAAATTCCTTAGTATTGTAGAGGACATTATGAATATTCATACAGTGACTATAAAGTTATCGCGGCGTAAATCTAATTTAAAACCGTGGATAACTCCAGGCTTATGCAGATGTATGCGGAACCG
The DNA here is from genome assembly GCA_036785405.1 of Coenonympha arcania. Classification (NCBI taxonomy): domain Eukaryota; kingdom Metazoa; phylum Arthropoda; class Insecta; order Lepidoptera; family Nymphalidae; genus Coenonympha; species Coenonympha arcania. The sequence continues at coordinate 137,713 of CM072066.1, forward strand.
TGATAATCTCCACAAAAAACTACGGAAAGATCCTGAAAATCAATCACTAATAATAACATATAAACGCTATCGCAATACATGTAATAAACTACTAAAGTCTCTAAAAAATAACTACTACAAGGATGAAATAAATAATAATAAAAAGAACTTGAAAGAAAAATGGGATGTTATTAAAGAATTATGCAATCTAAAAAATAAAGAAAAAACATCTAACGAACTACTTCAACTAAAATCTACACCTAAAAATTCGGTCAATTATATCAACAATTACTTCGTTAACGTCGGTGCAAACTTGGCTCATAACATATTGGCAAGACTTCAAACAGATGAAACTGAACTCACCAGACGGATAAGTTCGGATAAAATAGGCTCACCTCTCAACTCTTTTATGCTTCTGCCAACCGATCAAGAAGAAGTTAAGCAAATAATATTAAATTTAAAATCTACAGGTTCAGCTGGCCCGGATGGCATACCCACGGCATTGTTAAAAAAAGGGGTTAATATTTTTACGGAACCTATAAGTACTATCTGCAATCAATGCATAGACGAGGGCATATTTCCCGAGGCTCTGAAAAAATCTATTGTTATACCAATACACAAATCTGGGGACAAGGGAGTTGTGTCTAACTATAGACCAATCTCCCTTTTATCAGTCATTGCAAAGATATTAGAGAAGATAATTAATCGCAGATTGAAACATTTCCTGGAAGCCAATAATCTAATTTCACAAAACCAATTTGGATTTAGGGAGAAGAAATCAACAGATAATGCATTAACAGAATTAACATCATATGTGGTAGAGAATCTGGATAGGGGTCAAAAAACCTTGGGAATATTCTTAGACCTCGCAAAAGCGTTCGACACCGTCTCCATACCTATACTCATAAGGAAACTTGAATACATTGGCATACGCGGGCCACCTCTGCGACTTATTACAGATTATCTCTCTAATAGACAGCAAGGTGTAAAAATCGAAGGATATGTGAGTCAGCAAGAAAGCTGTCAGTTTGGAGTACCCCAAGGCAGTGTGCTTGGCCCAACTCTGTTCCTTATCTATATAAACGACTTATCAAATATGACTATACCGAGGGGTAAGATCATATCATTTGCAGATGATACAGTTCTGCTGTTTAGCGGAAAGTCGTGGCATGAAGTGAATAACATAGCAAACAGCGGTTTTGCGATGGTATCCACCTGGCTAGACAACAATCTCCTAACTCTTAATTCAGATAAAACAAAATATATCACATTTAGTATTCACAATACAACCCAACCAAAAATAGGCTCGATATCAATTCAAGCACACACGTGCAGAAATTTATCAAACTGTTTATGTTATAGCATTAAACAAACTAGTTATATTAAATATCTCGGTATAACTATAGATCAAAATCTTAACTGGAAAGAACATATTACAAAATTGAGCAACAGGATAAGGAAGCTAATATATATTTTTAAATTACTAAGAAACGTTTGTTCGCCATCACTACTACTTAACACGTATTTTGCGTTATGTCAGTCTATAGCTACATATGGTATTAAAGCCTGGGGAGGTACTGCTAAAACCACCATGTTGACCCTGGAAAGAGCCCAACGCACTATACTCAAAGTAATGACGCACAAAAAGTATACTTATCCTACTCAACTACTTTATTCTGAATTGGAGGTTCTTTCCATACGTAAACTATTTTTACTACAGGCAATTATAAACCAACATAAAAAACAACCCGATGGCGGCACCACGAAGCGTAGGCTGGATCGTGTCTATAATATTCCTAAACTTAAAACAGTTTTTGCGCAGAAGTTTATACATTTTCTTGGTCCTAAGCTATATAATGCACTAAGTAAAAATATTGCTTTAAAAGACCTAACCGTGAGGAAGTTGAAGCATCAGGTGATTAAGTATCTTAATACAGTAAATTATAATGATGTAGAAGATCTTCTGAGGATTATAAAATAATTTGAACACACATGTACACACACTTGCGGACACATACACACACACACACACACACACACGCGCACACTCACACATACACATTCACACGCGATGTCAATTAATGTTTATATAGTATACAGTTTAGTATGATCAATCACATGTCTTACATTATCAATAAGTTTAGAGTCATATTTTGTGTGCATATAGTATATACTTACTATAATACCACTGTATTGATACGTTATTATTAGGACTTAGTATAAGAATCAAGATGTCATTTGCATCTTGGATTTCTGCCTATACTGCCCATTCCGGAGTCAGTTTTATATTGTACTTACTACCCACATTGTACTAAATTATCATATGGTTATGATAAATATTATTTTGTTTCAAAGTGTGATGAAAGATCGTGATCTAGAATTGAGGAATGCTAACCCACTGTGGTACAGTTTTTACTAGTACAGGGGTTAGAGTGACTTGTCTAGTGAAATAGATTATAAGAGTCTACTAGAATCAAAAACCGCAAAGTCCATATCCGTGTTTTGGCCACAATACATATATTTTGAATTATTGGTTGTTTGTACATTCAGTGGTTTATGTAGTATAATAAAAATACAGTAAATATATCATGTAATGGTCGCATATTAATGGAATTAAGTAGATTCATCACAGTAACAAGAAAATTGAATAAATAGTCTGGACTTTGCTGTTTTTGAAATAAACCACTGGACTTTGCTGTTTTTGTTGCACGCGTCTGATGGACATTGCTTATTTTGAAACATACCTATTTTTATGTACTACGCCTGGTTAGTATTGATACTTTGAATAGCAAAGACTTTAATCCTTACATCATTTTATAAATTGAAGTCCAGTAATTGAAGAAAAAAAAAAAAAAAAAAATACCTGAGTGACCTACGAAAAATTGTAGCCCATCAAAAGGTATTTCATAGAGAAGTGGGGAAGGGGCAAGGCGGGTCTGGGTCTTACTACTTTGCATTTTCTGAGAAGTTTTACTATAGTAACATATATTTTTTTTTCACCATCGGAAAGTAGAGATTTCAACGAACAGAAAACATACCAACTTTTTGAAAAAACCTGATATTTTGACGTCAGAATTTTCGATTGAAAAGTAGGGTGCTTTTTCGATATTAATTCAAAATAAGGTGAAAAAAATCAACATTTTAAATCAAATAAATTACAGTGTATTTGGGACATAATAAGGTAAGTTTTCACCAAATTTCGTAGAAAAAATTTTTTTTTGGAAAAAGATATAAATAAAAAACCAAAAACTTGGTTTTTTGAATTTTTCACATAAATTTTGAGGTTATGTGAAAAAAGTGTAAATACAAAAGTTGTAGATCTTTTTATTACCTACAACTTTGCCCTTTAACTTTTATTCATAGGACTTGTAGTTTTGCCGGAAATCAAGGAAAACCATTTTTTACACTTTAACCCCCCATCCCCCCCTGTTCCCGAACTCGGATCGACCGTAATTTATTTTTCCTTTCATTTTGATCATATTCCCCTCCTTTTTTAATGGGTTTCATCCTACTGTAATTTTTTTTCGTTTTTTATTATTTTAAAGGGGATCTACCCTGGTCTAATAAGTAAGATCATAACTTCATCTGCCCCATATGCCGATATCGTATCGCTTCCGCAGTACCATTGGTAGGCGGGGCCCTATCAGAATGTATCCCAAACAAGTTAATTGCTGAAAGTGCTGTAGGTGAACAACAGATCCAGTTGTAACCGATTACTGCTGCGGCTGTTGTGCTCGTATAGTGCCGCACTTTATCCGCATCGTACTCCGAACGCAAACAGGAATTACTCCTCAGTCACATGACGAGTGTTATAGCATAAAGCATTACAGCTATATAACAGCTGTAACGCCGAGGATTACTTGTGTTAACTTAAGGATCATCATGTCGATCACGCTCCACGCAGCAGGGCGCTGACTGCTGGCTCGAGCCTCGACAGTGACACAAACAACTAGTTATTTATGGAGTTGCTGTAATTAACTAATTACTATTTAAATATGAACTAGATAACGAGAAGCGGATTATAAATTTTGCATTTCTATTGTATTAAACGCGAACGCGATTCGCCCAGCGCCCGCCCAGACATTTGCATTATCTAATTGTACGCAGTCGTATTATCAGGGTTTTGTTTGATGAATAGTTGAATGAATAATTGTTTAAGGGGGATTAGCACATTTCGTATTGTTGCATTCGTATCAGTTCTCAAACAAGAGTTTATTCCATTTCGTAAGTATAAAAAATGACAGACCTTTGATGACCCGATTAGAGTGACTCGATGAACAATAGAAGTACCTATGGCCAATTTTCTTTATCTCTATTGACTACTCACGCTTGACAAAACAAATTGACGATTCTAGAATTATTTTTACACAAAAAATACTAAATAGGTACTTAATACATGCGGTAATAATACTATTTTATACACGGAACCTTCTAACTCATTCTAAAACAGTTACCGAGATTAAACTGTGTAAACCTTCTTGGATAAATAAAGTAAATTCTGTATAGGTACCTACTAAAAGTAGATTTGACATGTAAATAGGTTCTTATAATATTTAATTTTTTAACCCATTTCTGAGTAAAACTGCTCTAAAGCCAAGTAACTGGCAAGACAAGGCCACAGCAGTGATAAAGTTAATTCGTATTGTAATTTTATTCGAGTTTCAGTTTTCCTCAAGCACCGCCATGACTGCACAGCATTTTCACGATTAGGTGTAGAGATTACGTCTATAGTCTTGTAGTTAAAGCGTAACAATCCCGCCTCTTGTTGTGCTGATATGATCTCAGAGCCTGACACAATATCCGTGTGCCAACAACTAGCAACTAACAGGTGAAACGAATGGACACTGTTAAAACCATTCAATTCGCTGAATTACTATTTTACGGATAATCATTACAAATCCGAATTATTGTTATCGTGAAAATAGAGTATTCTCTATTGAGCGAGAAAACAAAAGTGTACGAATTGTTCCGCGTTAGAATCGTCTTAATATTTCGCGCGTGGAAAATCAAGGCGCTGAAAAAACTGTGATTACCTTCAAGATTTAATTTAGTTTCATCTGCCCCGATGTTTGTTTGTTTGTCTGTAATCAAATCTCACAAAGCTTTTGGTACACTTCCCCATTACCGATTGAGCTGAAACTTTTCACGCATGTGGAAATCATTGAAGAAACAAGCTTGTCTTTAAAAATATTTTTAATGTGTTACGAGTATCTAGTGTAGCAGTTAGTGTTCGCAGGGTTGAGGAATGCGCTAACGCAATTTAAACTAACAGATGACACATCGACGTACCTGTAAGACAAAATGGATATACAAAGACGCGCTGACATGAATAACTCAGCGATAAGACATACCTACCTGGAACTGGCTCGCTTGTCACTCCTCTACATCAGCGGAATGATACCCTCTCGTAAACAGTAGCAGCACATCTATTACTTATATGGACCTAAAGTGTCATCATCGCATCTCCATGTAACGGCCTCTCGGAATTAGAACGGTTTGGCTATTGAATACATAATAATAACTTCCCAGACTATTTTCTGCCATGGTGAATCCAGAGCTCCGTGGGATCTTTAAAAAACCTTCTACGGGTAGATGAATCTTTCTATGAGCAGATTTTCTACTTCCCATGTGCCAAAGTCGCCTTCATTGGACCACCATGATATTTCAAAAACCATAAACACCAGAGTGAATCGGTTACGTGCTAAAGCGTTTTCATGCACCTCCCTGCCCACCACTGGGACCTCAATCGCTCCGTGAAAGTTGACAATGAGGGAAGTTCAGAATTATTGGGCTGGTCCAATAATTGCAACCTTTCCCTACATTAGGACATAACTTATTAATTCTACAAGCATATTTCGGGAAAGTAGCCTATGAACGCGTAGGCTGTTTTACCTAAAAATTCAGCAATTACCGAGGATATTAAAAGAAAGCATAATCTGCTAATGTAATGTAGATACCCTGTAGCCATAGAAACTTCTTTTATCAGTAGCTTGGGAAAGGGAACGCGGTACGGACGAGAAAAGTAAAAGGAACAAGTAAAGGACATTAATATAGTACTAGGTACAATACCGTGATCGAAATCTATGCCAGCGAAACCGTGGGCAAACCCTAGAGAGTAGAAAACCTAGCAAGAAATAAGGATAAGGCAACGTTTACCTAATCTTTTAACTAGTGTGGGCGCGGGGGTTTACATGCATATATATATAAGCCCACGCAGCTTATATTTTACCTCAAAGATCATTTCGTCACATGACCGGCTGTGTCGCGCAATTTTCCCCGATATGTACCTGCTCAATAAATCACTACGTTTGCAAAATATTATCCTTTCAAAATCGTAATATATTTCATATTAAATAGGATGTAAAGGGGCAACCTTTGAAAAATTCGATTCGGATTTTTTAAATATCAACAGCTGTTTTACAAAAAAGTGGACGCCCCTAGTAAATAGATTTTTTTTTAATACAGGTACAGTTAAGGTAACAAATCAGTTTAGTTTTTATTGCATTTTACTTATTTAGGAGCAGAAAAACTGACTCGCGAGGTCGATTATTCACAGACTGCTATTAACGGCAATAGTGAAAATAACTGTACCTACAAGAATTGCTTTCCAGAATTTGCCTGTCTACTTTTTTATCTCTTTCTATTTTGGGGACTTCGAAAATCACGCCAGAGGTCAAATAATTCATAAGAGAAGTGTACTATCAGATTCTATTGTTCTTCAAAACTAATCTTCTACGTAGGTGTATAGTTCTTCGAAGCGAATGGAGATTAGCTTTGAAGAACCTAGTATAGGTATACTGGCTGTTCTTCTAGGAAATCTCAAGAATGTTGTTCTTTCAAAGCAAACCTTTCTGAAACTCGAGCGAGTTATTTGGATTCGAGATACGACATTCAAAACTAATTGTAGTCGTCAAGCAGCTAGGAACAATGTGTACCTACGAGTAACGAGTGAGGTCACTGGTCAAGTCCAGTAAGGTTTTCACTATTGCCTTCATCCACTGTAGGTACCTACTTGTCGGCAGACAACTGACCCCTGTGAATCGGACATCATACCAACCTAATATGTAGTCTCAACTGAGACACCAGCCAGGCGCCAGCAGCCGGCCAAATGTGGTAAATTAGAGTTAGAAAAAGTACATTCGATGCACAGTGGTGACTGCTTCCTGACAGGCGCAGTGTGCGCATTGCAGGCAACTCGGAAATGTTCCAATTCCTACCACCATATAAGGAGCAGAGGTCGCAGTTCCGCTAACTGTGCTATTTATTTTATCACCAAGTGACCGCATATGGCGAAACATCGTGTTTTCAGCCGCAGCCTCCGAGCGAGGCGCCCCGTTCAAGGCTGGACCTACATCACCTACGTGTAATATGAAATATATCTACTCGTATATTGGCTCACTGTTACGCGTTTGGTGTGCGTGATTCAGACGGAGAGGAGCTCAGTTTTTGTAGGTAGGTATCAGGTACGTAAGTGCTGCCTAGTCTTACTGACTTGTCCTGGACAGAGCGGACGGCGTGAAAACATATCGCCAGTTTCTCGGTGCCAATAATAGGTACCAACAGTATAAGGCCACGCTGTAGTTCGCTCAGCAGCCCCTAGAATTTAGACAGATGGCGCCGCTACAGCGCAAACGGTTTACGTAAACTGTTCGGATGACCATATCCTGAGTTTTATTATCAGAGCTTGTCAGACGTAATACTTATAGAACTTTGTGTAATTATTTACATAACAAATGAATTACTATCAAGACTTTGGAAATGTTACATAGTACGTGGTGACGAAGGGTGAAGTGCTCTGTGTAGTGTTCCTCGTAGTAGAAGCCTCGCGGATAGTAGGACCTATAGCCTATACCTATAGCCTATACCAATAGACTTAGGGATTCCGTTTAGGATACACTTACGTACCCTTGAATTTTTTTCCCATTTTCATTTACACGTTGTAGAATTTAAAGAAAAAAAAACCGGCCAAGTGCGAGTCGGACTCGCGCACCGAGGGTTCCGTACTCAAGAAGTACTGATGCAAAACAATCAGGCATACTAATGTAGATGTAACACGACCAAAACTGTAACGACCAAAGATGTAAAACAGTAATAATTACCTTTGTTTATGAACCGCAAAACTAACTTTGTTTGTAGAGGTTTATTGTTAATATCAAAAAAACTATGCTAGTTAGAGCATTGACTATAGTTTTCCTGTAAAATATACGTAAATTCCTATTGACCATAATTATTTGAGATTTTTCGATTTGTAAACTCCGGAGATAAGGGGGGGGAACGGTATTTTTTTAGACATTTTCCCCGATAAATCAAATATCATGACTAAAAATAATTAAAATTCGGTTTTGGAATGTACAAAGTAAACCCTTTCATATGATACCCCACACAGTACAGTTATCTCACTTTTAAATTTCAACCCTCCGATTTTCCCCCCTTTTTAAATGAAAACAAAAATAATTTCCATTTTTTTTTATTCCAGTGTCATTGGGCCACTAATATACACAACTATTCCAAATTTCATATCGATAGCTCCGGTAGTTACTGAAATAATCGAGTGTGACGGACAGACAGACAGACGGACAGACAGACGGAGAAAGTCGCACCATAAGGGTTCCATTATACCATTTTGGTACGGAACCCTAAAAACATAGAATTTGAAATTCGATTTTAACACGAAAAGCACTAATGATCAACCCATCGACCACACACCTCATTCCCATTTCAAAGCGATACTACTTTTAATATAACAAACTACCTACAATAGAAAAACCTGTCAAGTGCGAGTCGGACTCGCGCACTGAGGGTTCCGTACTACAACCGGAGGAATAAAACCATAAAAACCACTTTTCTTATCGAACCGCAAAACTAACTTTGTAAGTTCATATGGCTGCGCGGCACCGCGCGCCGCCGCGCGATGTTAGAGTTCACATGACAGGGTATATACGAGCGCCAGTCTGGCATTAACATTGATATACAATGGACGTGGAGGAGGCAATTTGCTTGTGGATTTTATATAGATGACTGAGACGTCGCAGAAGACGACAAAGGCGATACTGGGTGCATCCAATATTAAGTGACAGACTTTCTTCAAGCCTGTTTGTCACCTTATACCCTGAGTTGAGGTTACATGAAGAAAAATTTTTTAATTATTTCCGTATGTCAGTTGCAACCTTTGATTTTTTATACGATTTCATTGAAAATGATTTAAAATCCAGTGAAAATGCTGTAAGATATTGCATATCACCAAAAGAAAAACTCATTGTAACATTGCGGTAAGTTAACTGTTTATTAATCATAATCACAGTAAAAATTATAAAAAATAAGAAATTATGAGCGAGGCTTCTTGGCAAATTAACTTTTAGTTTAATTGAACAGATCTAATTCTTGAGAATCTTCGTATGACGGGTCACAAGTAACATCACCCGGGGGTGATGTTACTTGCGATGAACTTGTGGGAGGTGAAGTGTATGAACTAGTTGTATAGCCATATTGTGTTGATTCTCTATCAGAGTACTGCATTGGGTTGCTATATTGAGAACTTTGAAATGAAGCATGATAGTTTCTGGGTGGTCGTTGTGAGCTATATGAAGTAGACGGGTAGTTAAAATCTTCAAGTGGCTGTGCTCGTGTAGCTTGGTATCGTTCTAATAAATTATAAATTTCAATTTTCAGTTTTAAACGCCGGTTTTCAGGAACTTTTTTTATTTCCCTAACCAATGAAAGACAAAATAACTTATCTTCATCGTCATCTTTCTTTTCTGCTGCATTATTGTTTCGAGTATTTATGCTTTGTTGTAAAAGATTTGCAAAATGTTCATCGGCAGGGTGAAGTTTGAATTTTTTCCGGAGCACATTTTCTGTTGAAGCTTGAACGCCGCTGCTGTTAACTGCACTATCCAAATCAGGATTCTCTGCTTCAGGAACTTCCGCAACATCAAGGCTGTTGTCAGTTTTTCGTTTCTGGACAACTTGTTTAAGAAATGACAATCTTTGGAAATACGCAAATGAAGATGGTGTTGATGCTGAGGAACCGGACTTCAAATGTTTTGTTTTCTTAAGTTCTTTTACATAGGCATCTCGTAAATTTTTCCATTTTTTTTGCAAAATCGATCCTAGAAAGTAAATAATTAATTATTAGTTTTCATTGCAAAACTATTGAAAAATGTTGTACGATACGGGTGCATAAAGAGTCCTTATGACCTACTTTATGCAAATTGTACTTTGTGCACTTTATGCTCACGTGCCACACTGTAAACACTCGCTATGAATGTGTTTTCTTTGTAGCACTTATTCAGTAAAGATTTACTTAAAAGAAATAGACATAGACATAGAATTAGGAATAGGAATAGGAGTAGGCATAGGAGTAAGTAGGGGTAGGAATAGGTATGGGAATAGGAATTTGACGAGGAATAGGAGTAGGAATAGAAATGGAATATTTATCGTGGCACGTGAGCATATGCACTTTATGCTCGCGTGCCACACTGTAAACACTCGCTATGCTTGTGTTTTCACTGTAGCACTTATTCGGTAAAGATCTACTTTATGCACGTGTATCTTAAATAACTATTATGTTACAGGTACCTAGCAACTGGTTCTTCATTTGCAGAGTTACAATATGGTTATAAAATTGGCAAGTCTACGATATCGGGTATAATTAAGCAAGTGTGCCAAGTTTTATGGAGAAATTTAAAAACTTTGGTCATGAGTCCACCAACAAAAGAAATCTGGACACAAATATCTATACAATTTGAAAATAAAGCATATTTTCCAAATTGTGTTGGAGCGTTGGACGGCAAACACGTTCGTTTAATACAGCCACCAGAATCAGGATCAATGTATTACAATTACAAACACTTTTTCTCATTAGTTTTAATGGCTTTATGTGATGCTAACTATTGCTTCATATGGATAGACGTTGGAGCTTACGGAAAAGACAGTGATTCGGGTGTTTTCAAGGAAACGTCATTATTCAAAAAACTCTCAGAAAATTCGTTGAACTTACCAGAGCCTAGATCTATCACAAATAATGAGAGCGATGCATTTAAACTACCATACGTAATTGTAGCTGACGAGGCTTTCGCTATGACTAAAAATTTGATGAGACCCTATGGTGGTAAAATGTTGTCAAAAGAAAAAAAAATATTTAACTACCGCCTTTCTTTAGCACGAAGGTATGTCGAATGTACATTTGGCATAATGTGTAACAAGTGGCGTATCTTACACCGGCCAATAGACGTGAAGATAGATTTTGCTGTTGATATCGTCAAAGCTATTTGTGTTTTACAGATGAGAGATGGTATAAATCAGGACGATATGATCAATCCAGCGCCATTACCTAATGTGAATCCAACTAACAGTGGACGAGCAATCCATGAAGTAGATAATATTCGAACTAAATTCACAAATTATTTTGTTACTGAAGGTAAATTAGATTGGCAAGATAAAATGGTGTAATAGGTACCTACCTATGATTTTATAAAACTTATTTTAAATAAATAAAACTAATTAAAAAAAAACTTACCCAAATTTTTCTTTTTTTCTTCGGAATTATCATTTTTGCAAAAAATTAAAACTAGTTCTTCCCAAGACCTTCTTTTTAATATTTTATTTGAATAATCCTTAGAGTTAAGATTCCAAATCGCATCTCTTTTTTCGATTTCGTCGATAAGCAAATCGATAGGCACAATGTCATCTTCGGTACTCATTGCATCGATCTATGTGTCTTTCCGTCTCAAGGCGCGCGGATCAACTGAACAGGTCGATACAGGTTTGAAATACTTGTGCCGCGCGGCAGCGCGCGGTTCTAGATCTTGCGCGCGGGTCAGAGCGCGCCGCGCGTTGGCGTGCGGTACCGCGCGGTAATGTAGACGATAATTATCGTTTATATTGATCTTGTGCCGCGCGGTTCGTAGTTCCGCGCGGTACCGCGCGGCCATATGAACTTAGCCATATTGTAAATATCAAAAAACTACTTATTAGATTTCGTTCAAACCAATTTTCGGTAGAAGTTTGCATGGTAATGTACATCATGTATTTTTTTTAGTTTTATCATACTCTTATTTTAGAAGTTACAGGGGGGGGGACACACATTTTACCACTTTGGAAGTGTCTCTCGCGCAAGCTATTCATTTTAGAAAAAAATGATATTAGAAACCTTAGTATCATTTTTGAAGACCTATCCATAGATACCCCACACATATGGGTTTGATGAAAAAAAAATTTTTGAGTTTTAGTTCTAAGTATGGGGCACCCCCAAAATTTATTACTTTTTTTTTAATTTTGTGTGAAAACCTTAATGCGGTTCACAGAATACATCTACTTACCAAGTTTCAACAGTATAGCTCTTATAGTTTCGGAAAAAAGTGGCTGTGACATACGGACGGACAGACGGACAGACGGACAGACGGACAGACGGACAGACAGACATGACGAATCTATAAGGGTTCCGTTTTTTGCCATTCGGCTACGGAACCCTAAAAATGCATAACGTAACATGGCTGGCTGCAGTATAGATTAGGTAGACCTTTTCTAAAGTGAGGTCGAAAGCTCCCGAGCCGTGAGCGGTGAGTCAACAGTCAGCGCTCGAGGACAAAACAATAATATTTATAAATATTGCGCGAATCGTGAACGCGGAAGGGAGACAATAAATGGACACACAATCTAGTTTGGAGTTTTAATAATCACATTAAAAACATTTCGATAAAAACGAGGCAAGAGGAAAACGCTTGACGCGGATGACGCTGAACTGTGAACACGTTTCCAAAAGCTATTCGGTGTTTTTTTTTTTGGAATTCCGCACCTCAACGCAAAAAACGGAACAAAAATCTGACTATCCGTCTGTCTGCCCCTCGGAACCTTTTTTGTAAGCACCCGCACCCGTTAGAGGCAGGTATATATCAAACCTGGCTCACTGCATCTGTCATGGGCAGACGCACCTCGTGAACGTTTTGCTCATCCTATTATGTACATAACAACGCTTTTTATGTTTTGGTACAGAGCTACAGACAGAACCCTTGCGCAAGTTGAACTTGCACTTGGCGGGTTTTTATTATATCAGGTTTCTCCACTGCGGTTGCGGCCAGCGAGTGCCGAATGCTGCGGTCAATGATATGATAACGAAGAGTTTTTGTGAGCACATTCGCAACAGCGCGCAAAAACCGGCTGAAATTTACTACAGCTACGATACAGGCAGCTCTGATAAATTCGGTTTGAGCAGGCACGAGGCAGGTATCTGGCGAATAGATAGTCAATTAGGCAACTTAATGAACTGCTATGTTAATTAATGATTTGAATAATTATCACGTGTGACAGGTGAGCGCACTCGGACGACCTAACATAAACTGTTAATGGCTAGATTCTATTTCTACACGATATAAACAGTCAATTTTTTTTCTTCAAACAAGCATTTTGTACTACGACGACGATGATGAGCATCGTCGTTTTATCTGATGGACGTCCACAGCTGGACATAGGCCTCCTGAAATGACCGCCAAACACCACGATTGGCGCTAGTGTCTCCCCGTGACTTTCGCGATATTTTACTCAGTAAGTATGTAATTTGGAGCAGCCCCCCTAGCTTGGCAGCCGGGAACTATTAGTACACGGAGAGAAGATATTTTTCCTTTCTGTAACTCTATGCACTATCTGAGCACGGGCGCACGCGCAGACCGCAGGAACCCTCATGTCCCTCGCGAATAAAATTAACGGAAAGAATCCTTTCGCCATGCGTAGCGAGGGGGCCTATAGTTCGAGGGACTAAATAAGTCTTTATCCCGAGGTAAACACTGTGCTTTTCATTACGAATATAAGGAAAGTCAAAATAAAAATAGAAATTAGCTAAAGAAAATTGAATAATTGTGTCAATAAAAATCACGTATATTCGTCACCTTATATTCGTAATGAAAAGCACAGTGTTTACCTCGGGATAAAGACTTATTTAGTCCCTCGAACTATAATAGGCGCCCTCGCTACGCTCGGGCGCCAAACCCCGTCTCGGGACTAAATAAGTTACTTTCATCCCTAGGGTAACAATGTACTATTATCGAATGTCAGAATTTTATACCCTAACTACTTTTAAAATATTTTCATATTTACAAAGGGCATACCGATCAATGATACCTACTTAGGTACTACATGAATCACTAGCGGACTTCGTTATCAAACCTGACGGTTTGAATTCACATATTTCTAGCAAGTTTGTACTGCATCCAATTGAATAAATAAATCTTCGCAGTTCAATAGCAGCTCTGACCGATAGCTCAGTGGTTAACACTTACATATCGAAGTTGCGACCGGTGCTCGTTTCAGTCATGTCTGCCAATATTGATTTCAATATTGATATCGATATTGATTTGAGGAATCAATTGAAGACATCGATCGTAGCCCGACACCCACCACGAGCCAACTAATTACCTGCTGTTCGTAGTGTGTAACTGTAGCATAAGATCCTTCCACGAACACAAGTCACATTATATACCTACCAAGGAATACCGAGTAAGTAGAACTACCTTATACTATGATCACATGCACATGTTTACAAGACATTATGCCATGGAAGGTTCCATATAGGTAAAGACTTTTTAGATGACAAGGATTCTAAGAATTATTCTTAGATTAAAGTAGGTACGCATCATACTTTCATACTTTATACCAAAGTTTGTCTGTAATAACATTTTTTAAAAGAGCAAGTGAAGAGTTTCTTGCTTATTCTTCTCGCTGCAAAACTGCCTTGACGGTAGAGTTTTGACTTTTCATATAAGAGCCTATGTGAAAAATAAAGATTTTCATTCTCAGAAGCTTCACTCCGCAAAATCATCAGTGGGCTAATTCTGTACCGTTCTGTTTGTAAGTTAGTAATCTTCAAAGGGTAATAACCCTTTGAAGATTAGGTAGGTACCTACTAACTTGAATTTTAGTTCTATTTTTGCATTCTTTTTGCACAAGTTACCAACGTAGGTTGGTACTTGGTATGGTATCATGTCAATAGGGCCTGATTAACCCTTAGGCTAATTAGGCTGCAGCCTAGGGCGCGAGGACCTAGGGGGCGCGGGGGCGGGCGGGTTGAAATCGTGTCTTCCATCATTGCATCTACCCTACATACGAGTATTTCAACTAGACCGAGACAAAACACTGAACTGTGAACTGGGAATCTTGGGAGTCCCTGATTTTTTAACAATTTTTGAAATTTTAAAAGGCGCGCGTAAATCAAACTAAAAAATAAATTACTAAAAAATAAGTCGATCCGAGTTCGGGAAGTGGGAGGGGGTAAGTTTTTAAGGGTAAAAAATGGTTTTCCTTGATTTCCGGCAAAACTACAAGTCTTATGGAAAAAAAGATCTACAACTTTTATATTTGCAATTTTTTCACATAACCCCAAAATTAAGGTGAAAAATTCAAAAAACCAAGTTTTTGGTTTTATCTTTTTCAAAATTTTTTTTCTACGAAATTTGGTGAAAACTTACCTCATTATGACCCTATAGGCGTAGATGAGGAATTTGTGCAAAATAAAAAACGTGGATCTCGAAAATGAACGGACGTATATTTTTCTCAACTGGTAAACAAGTATGAAGTTGGGGTGAGCGGCCGGCGACGTGAATGAAGTTGCGGCGATGACAGCGCCATATGCGCGTACGCGGCTTGCAAGCGGCGGCCGCGGGAAACTACTAGCTACTCATTCACGCTGCCCGGCGCTCACTCGTCCTAGGTACAAAATATTGAGGTTGAAGAATGACCAACCGATATCACCGTTTTGCTTGTGTGATTTTTGTGATTTTGTAAGTGATGTTTGTATGTTGTAATTATGTATGTTTTGTGTCGGGTGGCCCACAACCCAAATACACTGTAATTATTTGATTTAAAATATTTATTTTTTTGCCTTATTTTAACTATAAAAAAGCACCCTAATTTAATCGAAAATTCTGACGTCAAAATATCAGCTTTTTTCAAAAAGTTGGTATGATTTCTGTTAGTTGAAATCTCTACTTTCCGATGGTGAAAAAAAATGTGAACTATAGTAAATCTTCTCAGAAAATGCAAAGCAGTAAGACCCAGACCCGCCTAGCCCCTTCCCCATACTCTATGAAATACCTTTTGATGGGCTACAACTTTGATTATTTACTGGCAACAATTTTTCGTAGGTCACTCAGGTTTTTTTTTATCAATGTAACATGTAATCTTACGTTTCTCGAGTAATTAAAGTGTAAATTTTATTAAATACCTCAAAATTGTATATAATAATTTAAAAAAAATCGTATTCGAGTTTTTTTTGCATTTTCTGAGAAGATTTACTACAGTAACATTTTTTTTTTTTTCATCATCGGAAAGTAGAGATTTCAACGAACAGAAAACATACCATTTTTTTGAAAAAGCTGATCAGCGGTCAGAATTTTCGATTGAAAATTAGGGTGCTTTTTTGATATTAAGTAAAAATAAGGCGAAAAAATAAATATTTTAAATCAAATAAATTACAGTGTATTTGGGACATAATAAGGTAAGTTTTCACCAAATTTCGTAGAAAAAAAAATTTTTTTGAAAAAGATAAATAAAAAACCAAAAACTTTTTTTTTTGAATTTTCACCTAAATTTTGAGGTTATGTGAAAAAATTGCAAATACAAAAGTTGTAGATCTTTTTATTACCTACAACTTTGTCATTTAACTTTTTTCCATAGGACTTTTAGTTTTGCCGGAAATCGAGAAAAACCGTTATTTACCCTTAAAAACTCACCCCCATCCCCTTCCCGGCCTCAGATCGCCCGTAAATTATTTTTCCTTTCATTTTTTACCCACGACGGAACGGAGTACGGGTATATGCGTTTAGGGTGAGAGACCGTTTGTACATTACTCTATTAAAAAGATTTTATGTTTGTTTGTATGTTAAATTGTTCACAAAAACCAATACTGCAAAAATATTTTTGTTTGTTTGTTTGTTTGTTTGTTGGTTTGTTTGTTTGTTTGTATGTTCGTTTGTGCACATCAATGTTCCCATTTATTTCAAAGACGGCTTGACCGATTTAGATGCGGTTTTCTGTATAATGTTTGGTGTTCAGCGGCAATGGTTCTTAGATAGTTGTTACGAACATCGATCACCAGGGGGCGCCATAAAATACATTTATATTGCAAACGAATGTTCCCATTTATTTCAAAAACGGCTTGACCGATTTAGATGCAATTTTCTGTATAATGTTTGGTATTCATTGGCGATGGTTCTTAGATAGTTGTTACGAACATCAATCACCAGGGGGCGCCATAAAAACATTTATATTGCAAACGAATGTTCCCATTTATTTCAAAAACGGCTTGACCGATTTAGATGCAGTTTTCTGTATAATGTTTGATATTCATTGGCAATGGTTCTTAGATAGTTGTTACGAATATCGATCACCAGGGGGCGCCATAAAAAAACATTTACAGTGCAAACGAATGTTCCCAATACAGTTGTACAGTTGGATACAGTTTTGTACAAAATACTAGTGAGTCATTGCCAATGGTTTGTAGATAATAGTTCTTGTGATTGAACAGCAGAGGGCGCCACAATAAACGTATCAGTATGACTTGGAAGGGAAATTCTCTGTTTTAATATATTTCTAGTAAATTCCTTGTGTTAGTGATTGGGTTTGTTTGAACTAGTCTCAAATATTAAATTTGGTGACGAGGGTCTGACGATGCAAGATGGGGCTGATTAGCGATGCATATTAATGGTAACTAGTAAATACCTCGAGTTTAGGCTCATTTGATTTGGTTAAACTATTCTAACACATTAGGCTTTAATGAATGAATATGGCGCATTTACCCGGCAAGAGGGCCATGGCCCAGGGCGTCAGCCTCCGAGGGGCGGCGCCAGCCGCACCTCGCTCAGTTTTTCTTACTTTATTAGAGAAATTCCCTGTGTTTAATGTGTTATCTTTCTATTAAACACGTATTGTGTATACAGTCCAGTAAACAGGGATTCGTATGTTTTAACTAGGCCCAAACCTTTAGATGTACATAGTACATCTAACCCTAGATGTATGTACATACATCTAGGGTTAGATGATGGCTTCAGACGCTGCATAGAGGAGTTAATGGCTAGTTTGAAGATTAATTTTAATTTTTTAATAATAATATCTTTTAAATTACATTAATATATTAAGGTAATGACACCAGTGTTGTACATCACCCCAATAATGGACAAAAAAAGAAAAAAGTTTATAAATTAAGGGTACAAATTTGATTTTAAATTCTGGCAACACTTAAACATAGACTTCGACAGCCCATCTGTCAAAAGGTAACGTATCATTTCCCTAGGCCATTTTGTTTCAAAATGGCGAATGGTTAGTTTCGTGTGGAGTGAGTTGTTCACAAATAATCCAGTTCTATTAATGATTTCCTTAAGGAAGTAAGTGAATACTTTTGTTTATAGACTCTAATAGAGGTGTGGTATAGAAATGAGACATTATTTTATGTGTAGTATGATAAATTGACCAAATAATCCACAGCAATAAGCCAGGACAGTTTTGATTTGTAATGCGAATTTGATGATGTACATTACTGGATTTTTTTTTCAAGCATTTACCAATCATGAACATTGTGTCACAACTACTTTTTTTTGTCTGTTCTAGAATTTGAGCTTTATTGTGTGATGCTCAATTTTCTCTTTCAAAGTAACTACTTTATTTTTATTTTGCTCAACAGAATCCAGTAATGGACATAAAATGTCCATAATTGGAAACTAAAGAATACCCAGTTATAGACATATTATGTTCATTACTGGAATTCTACAGTTCCCAGTGATGGACAGATCAATTTTATTTCAGTTATTTTTTAACCTCCGACGAAAGAAACGAGGGTTGTTATAAGTTTATCATATGTATCTGTGTAGTCTGTAGCTGTCTAGAGCATCGTAGCTTATAAACGAATGAACCGATTCTGATGCGGTGTTTTCTGTTTGACAGCTGAAATTATTGAGATGGTAAATGATGATGAAAGGTGAATGATGATGTATGATGGTGGACGGTTGGATGTTTTGTTTAATAAAAATCTGTTCACCCCTTTGAGGATTATTAGCTCTTTTCCTAGTTGATTAAGTTTTTTTTTTTTAATATCATTGAATGATGAGACGAGCAAGACGTTCACCTGATGTTAAGTGATACGTCTGCCCATGTCAGATGCAGTGCGTCCCATAATTTTGCATTGCAGTATCATACGACACACTGCACTGCACTCATCACCCTGAGACAACAGTTCTTAGGTCTCATTTTGAACAGTAATCACGTCGGCGTACAGCGCCCTTCAAACCGAAACACAGTAATACTGCTTCACGGTAGAATAACGAACACCGCGGTGGTACCTACCCGGACGAACTCCGCAAGAAGAGTCCTACCACCAGTAAAGTAATCTCAGCTATTTTCATCTGCAGCATCATTTAAAGTCATGTTAATTAATGGGCGTCCATTACTAGATCTTGTTCATTATTGGGTGTCCATTACCAGATTTTTACTGTACATCATTGGTTGAATGAATATTTTAAATACAGTTTGAATATTTTAATTATTTTATTTGACCTAGTTATCTTAGCCTAGTTATTATAATTAAATTACATAAAGGAAAACCCAACCTTCATGCTCCATTTAGTTCTAACTGTATATGTTTCTTATCTAAGGAGATATATTGAAATATATATTTTTTTGTCCTTAAACCGTCCATAATTGGTGTCGTTACCTTAATCGAAACTATAAAACAAGTGGAAAATTAAAAAATTTTAAAACACCCACGACTTTTGTAGACTTGTAATTGGAAAAGGATTAAATAATTTTTTTTTAAACTCCCCGACTAAAGGAAAGTAAGAACTAAGAACCTATCAGTATAATTACAAATCCAATAAAATCCGTCGGAGCTGCCATTGCTATTTTCGTTTTCAATATTAATTAATGAAATTAGTAAGCATTGATAAACTGCCGGTAGGTATATGAGAAGTATCAAGAAATTGAATAATTCATCGACTGGTAAACAGCACCATCAACCGTCACAGGCAGGACACAGCAGCTCCGGCGGATTTTCTTGGATTTGTAATTATACTGATAGGTTCTTAGTTCTTACTTTCCTTTAGTCGGGGAGTTTAAAAAAAAATTATTTAATCCTTTTCCAATTACAAGTCTACAAAAGTCGTGGGTGTTTTAAAATTTTTTAATTTTCCACTTGTATAATATTCTCCTCCTTCTCTAATGGGTTTCATCCTACTATTATTTTTTTTTCACTTTTTATTATTTTTAAAGGCTTCTACCCTGGTCTATATGTGTGCCTGTCTGTGGCATCATAGCTCCCCTGTAGCTCCCGGATGAACCGATTTCAATTCTGTTTTTTTCGTTTGAAAACTGCATTAGTCAGGAGTGTTCTTAGCTATGTCTGATGAAAATCGGTCGAAGATGGCCGCCGCCACAAAATCACTACAAAAAATTATAACTTTTCGGTTTAGAGTAGGTACATTACGTACAATATACCTATTATATATATACCAATATTTATGGCCGACCGTAACACACTTGGCACCTGGTGGGGGCGCCTCCTGATAATTAGCCTAGGGCGGTCAGAACTCTTGATCAGTCGCTGCATGTCAACATGCCATGCTAGTCGCTTACTGGTGCAAAAAGAATACAAAAATAGGTTTTTTGCCTCCGTTTTCTTAGTTAATAACCCAGTGAGGGTTGCTAACTGAACGATACAGAATCAGCCCACAGGTACTCGTAAATAGCTCAACGACGACACTGGTCTTTATGTCGCGTGTCTCATGATACGTATATCTCTTCCGACGACGTTATGTAACCCGTCGAAGGGTCGTGGCGTGTACTTACTTACTACTTGTAGTCTCGGACTTGTAAACTGGTTGCTATACTACTGCAGGTACTGTTATGATAATAGTAACTGACAATAGTGAGCTTTTCACGAATTCCCTGGCACTAGACATCGCGCTCGGGTTGGAGCGGGAGGTATCGACTACAGGGTAGAATCCCGGCACAGGCCAGTTTGGAATTTGATATATTTTTTAACAGTCTCTAAATTGGCTCAGGTCTGATCTGGCGGGAGGCGTCGGCCGCGGCTGATTATTATCACTCTAATAATAGCGGCTATAGACACGCGCCGCTGAGTCGCTAAACTCGCGGGTAATTAGTCGCCCACTTCATAATTAATTCATTAACACCCAACAACTCGTGAGTCTCTTGTGATTTATATTACCCTGGTACCTACGATATTTTGCCATGTACGAACAGTTCATTATTCAAAAAAAAGATAAAACGGTCAAGCGTGAGTGGGACTCGCATACCGAAGGTTCTGTTACACCAAGACCCAGATCGCATGGCTTCATTTTCAGAGTTGTTTTTTTGTCGGTTGTAGATGATGCAACTAAGTATGTATACCTATTCTGTGAAGGATTACCCTAAAACGAGACCTTCACATAAACTAACTTTCGGATATTTTTCTTCATCATATTGATGGCCTTACTTCTCGCCAAATTTCATGACTTTAGAATAACGGGAAGTAGGTCCTTACCTGCCTTATTGAAAACGACAATAATGATAATTTTTGATTCAGAGACTTGGACTTTTTATACGTCCAGCCACGTCTAGCTTAGCTAACTTTATCTTTTCCGGAGAAAATCTCAAACATGAGTGGCGGTCACTGGATGATGGTTCGGTCGACAAAATCTGAATTCTAATGTATAAAATGCTCGTGCTTTACCAAACTCCTTCGAAACAACTCGACCGATTGTTATGAAGTTTTCTGTGTAAATTGTTTTATATCCCTTAAATGGCAAAATAACGTTTGCCGGGTCAGCTATTGATCCTATGCTCTGTGATCCTATGAGTTTATCGCGTGCGAGGTTCGGAATCCTAAGGCACAGATTACTATCCTAAGCATGAATGTTGTTTCCTCACGTGGTATGACGACAATGTGTTCAGATATTCTGGTAGGTACCTACCTACCTACCTGCGTCGTCACTCGTCTGCGGGCGGCCACCTAAAATAAGGAATCCCCGATGCGTCACTCGTACTCCATGCCGCAAGGCGCTACCAGAGAAATACATGAGCATGGCACTATCTCCCACTCAAACATGACCACATTAAAATTCCACCTTGGGGTGATTTCGCCGTGGTCTGGTTGGTTGGTTGATCCGCGCAGCTCACAGACTACGGCAGTAGGCCAATCGCGGCCGACATGACCCCAAAGCAAGATTCACGAACCAATCGTGAAACTTTTGGTGATTTAAATAACTTTGGTGTCATTTTAACACGCTTTTATTAGCTTGTTCTGTGTATGTAATTATGTATCTACGTAATGTAGTCCTTCCCTTTATATGTCTGTGTCCTATCCTATGTAATAGAATCTTTGAACGTGATTTTAAGCTTAACCTAGGTATGTACTTGAATGCGTCGGATTAAATTAAAACTTCGCACACTAAGTAAGTAATTATTATCAAAGACCAATGACACTACAAACTATTAATTTAATACCTAGTGTACTGTGTAAATATGAAACTTTGTGTGTTTGAATGTTTGTTTATCACGACACAACCACGGAAATGATTTGGCTGAGAATGTAGACAGCTTAAATACCTACCTACCCTGGACAAACATTAGCTAAGTTTACTTTTTATCTAAAAAACCGAAACCAAAAATCAACGGTTCCCGTGGGATTTCAGTGTTTTTAATTTTTAAACTATTAATATTTCTTAACTAGGTACCTACCTACTCATTTGAAAGACATTGTATAAATGACGGCGGCTTCCATAGTATAATATTTCGATGTTCGCTACTTTTTCACTTCTCTACTGTATATACCTACCTACCTATAATATTCTGATTCTGAGTTCTGACGTTACTGAAGTAAATAGGTAGATGAATTTGAGTTTATGAGAAACGGGTCACAGCTACACCCGCGTATGCCTACTTTTAAAAAGAAAAGCCTTATTGGATTGTACTTATTAGGTAAGTAGGTACTTACTTTATATTATCATCTTGTACTTAACTAAGAAACAAAACAATTATTTGATTAACGTGATCGTATTGTTAGCCACAGTTGTTAGCGAGAGAATTAAAGAGGCTTAGCAGCCATAAGAATAATAAAATAATATGTAGGGGTATTATAAATACTTATGATAGCTTAGTGAGATATGAAGGTATCTAAACTGTACCTATGCAGAAAACGGTCAAGTGCGACATGAACTAGCACACTAAGGGTTCCGTGATTCTAACTGAACTCCGGTTCTCTGTTTGATTGACACCATACCTACCTACAGTGCGTTCAGCGTTATTTTGCCTCTGGCTGTCATATTGCCTAACCTGAGCTCTGTGTTGCCGCTTAAGGTTTGGAAGATACCCGGTATGAAACTGCGAAATATTTTCGTAGTTAAATTTCTCAATTAAAGTAAGTTTGGATGTTAGAATTTAAGTTTGAAATCTTTGGATTTGGTTTGTGGGTATATTTTTATCCCAATATTCATAGGTACGGGATCAGGACTTATGCGGGTAAAACTGCAGGGCGCCGGTGCGGCGCCGGTACTTTAAAATAATTAGGATAGGTATTTGAATTAGTATTATGTACCTCAAGTTTGCATTTATCTATATACATAGGTAATATATGACTAAATTAAAACAACATTTTTATAGGTTTTATTTATTTTGAATAAGAGTGATCCAAGCGGGTCGCTAGTGGTTCGTCACTGTCTGCTGATGAACGTGAATCGTCGGAACTGCTGCTGTCCGATTCTGTATCAGACTCGTCATTTAATTCTATAATAAATTTATCGATTTCAGAGTCTATAATTCCATCTGTTTTAATAAACTGTTGTTCAATATGGCACACATGTTGACACTGCTTCTGCCAGTCTTCTGCAGTGATCGATTGGAACGCTTCTTCTGTTAATTGTAGTATCTTGTCTGCTTCCTGTCCAACATTTTTAGCAGCTACACGCCTTTTCAACAGGCTCCACATAAATTCTATAGGATTAAGTTCGCAGTGGTATGGTGGTAACCTAGCCACTTTGTGTCCATGCGCTTCAAGAAGTTGATCAGCTTCATATTTTGGAGCTTCTTTATGCTCTTTTATAATTTCGTATAATTGAGCTTTCACCATAGTAGGAAGATAAGATAACCCCTTATTTGTGATCCAATTTTGCATATCAGTTTTGGTAGAGCTCATTGTTGGTGCCTTGTTCACCTTTACAGTGTGATAGGGCGCATTATCCATAACAATTAAACTATTAGGCGGTAAATTGGGGATGAGTTTGTCTTCTAACCATTTCATGAAATTCGTCCTGTTCATGTCATCATGGTAATCTCCTGATTTCGACTGCGATTTAAATATTAATTGTGCATTTGGAATAAACCCCATTTCGCCACCTGCATGAACGATGATCCAGCGTGCACCAACTGAATCGCTTTTTAAAACACCTTGTTCATTTTCCATCTGCCAACATTTGTTGACAGAATATGAAGCGTGTATATAAGTTTCATCAAGATATACGATAGGTCGGCCTTCATTTCGATTTTGTCTTAAAATATTTAAGTATCTGTACCTCCAGGCTACAATGTCATATCGTTCCATTAAAATTTTTCTTTTAGAACCACATTTTTTAAATCTAAATCCAATGTGCCGAATTATTTTCCATAGTGTGGTACGACCTCCATTGAAGTTAATATCAATTTTTAATTCAGCCAAAAGCTTGCCCAAAGTAGGCAACTCCTTTCTGACTACGTACATTTGATGTATTTTAGTTCTGATTGCACATAGTTCAAAATCATCTAACTGAATTTTATTCGATGGGCAGAGTTTTTTCCTGGGAGTACATATTTTCTTAGACGTGGAAGCAGCAACCTCACACTCTTTGGTAATAGTGGTGACAGTTCTCTCAGAAACGTCTGAAATACAAAACATTACATTAATAACATGCATATTGTACATTTTTTTAATTAATCTTGTTATTAAATAATACATAATGTCACAAAGGTTTGTATTAAAGAAAAAAAACCGATCGGGACTTGCGCGGGTGAAACCACAGGGCGCAGCTAGTTTATACAATAAGAATCAAATACTATGTTTTTAAAACAAATATAATTATTATTTTTTATTTTATTTTATTTAATAAGCACACTTACAATTTACATATAAGACTTAAGCACTAAAACATACACAACACTACACTAACTGATATGTAAATCAATTAAAAGTGTACATAGCATTCATGGGGTATGTCATGCAAACTAAATTTAGAAAATTGTAGAAAATTCCTTTATATAACTAAGAGAATTAATTATTTATACCGTTACACAGAAACAATAATGAAACAAAATACAAGAATTATACATATACCTATGTACGGAATGTATTACAATTAAAACATCGTGCCTTCATACAAACAATAATCTATTAGCAAAACAAATAACTTTCGATCCCTAATAACGGGAAACTATGAATAGCAGGTAACACTAATTTACTTACCAGTCATGGCGGCTACACGTTGACGAACATGTTCAAATGGGATTATTGGTCCTCCATTAGCTTTTTCCCGTTCACAAAAATTACGAACTGAGGATACAATTTTTCTGCCGCTACTTTGAATCCTTTTTGGCATGATTAACACGTTTAAAATCAAAAAAAATTAAGAAAAACGCAAGGAGCTTCACACTGTGTTAGAGGTACTTGTCAGCAAGAATGGCGGGTAATGCCAACCTAACAGAAACAGCTGTCAGAGGCAAAATAACGCTGAACGCAGTATACCGTGCGTAGAGCGTTGTGTTCATAGAGTAATAATATTGAATATTGGTTGTGTCTAACGCAGAATATCGCTCGCATAACGTAGGTAAATTAGCTCATAGTATAAATGGTTGGTAGCTAAACCTTCCAAAAAAAGTACCTACGATTTTCTAATGTCAGACTATACTTACGTTACGGCTTAGCTTGCGTTTTTTTTACGTCAGTAAGGAACTCTAACAAATAAGCAAAATATACATAAGTATAGTAATAAAATTATAATACCCCTGGCCGTCCACGTGACAACTTTGCATAACAAAGTGATTTAGGCAGACCGCGGAATAAAAGTTTCCGTAATGTGCCGTAAATCATAACCTGCCGGTATGTTGTTGATGATGGCATCGCTCCAAGCGACGCCACTCGTCCTAAACGGCCGCGGATGACGCGAGTGCAATTTCATTAAAACCGCAATTTGTTGACTTCATTATTGGCAGTTTTCCTTCGAGATAAACGCTATATTCGTAGAGTTATACGTATAAGTAAGCCCATAGTTATCGTATCGCGGAAACATTTTATTCGCGCACGATAGCCTTGCCTATTAATTCGTAACGTTACCTATTTAAATTTAGATTCTATTACGATTCAGTATTACGTGTATGATAATTACTCTTAACTCTATAAATCTTCTACATTTTTTTAAATTGCTTTCAATTAAGTACTTATATGTATTTTACCTACCATCCATAGAAACGCAATATTTAATATGTAATAAGTAATTATATTATAGCTCGGGTCAAAGGCAAAGATGGGAAGCATCATCGTAGAGCATGTAGATCGTATAGTAGGTAGGTACCGATCCAGCCTGACGCTGGCAGCTCAGACCGCGTGATCTAGTCACCCAGAATGCATCGCTATCATTGAACTATGCATAGTTAGAACTTAATAACCATCTTATCTTATAACTTACTTCCTAGTACCTAAGATTACAGTTAGCAACATATCACGTACAAGTGGAAAATTAAAAAATTTTAAAACACCCACGACTTTTGCAGACTTGTAATTGAAAAAGGATTAAATAACTTTTTTTTAAACTCCCCGACTAAAGGAAAGTAAGAACTAAGAACCTATCAGTATAATTACAAATCCAAGAAAATCCGCCGGAGCTGCTGTGTCCTGCCTGTGACGGTTGATGGTGCTGTTTACCAGTTGATGACTAATTCAATTTCTTCATACTTCTCATATAACGGCAGTTTATCAATGCTTACTAATTTCATTAATTGATATTGGAAACGAAAATAGCAATGGCAGCTCCGACGGATTTTTTTGGATTTGTAATTATACTGATAGGTTCTTAGTTCTTACTTTCCTTTAGTCGGGGAGTTTAAAAAAAAGTTATTTAATCCTTTTTCAATTACAAGTCTGCAAAAGTCGTGGGTGTTTTAAAATTTTTTAATTTTCCACTTGTTTTATAGTTTTTCGATTAATATATTAATGTAATTTAAAAGATATTATTCAAACTACCCATTAACTCCTCTATGCAGCGTCTGAAGGCATCATGGGTTAGATGTACTATGTACATCTAAAGGTTTGGGCCTAGTTAAAACATACGAATCCCTGTTTACTAGACTGTATACACAATACGTGTTTAATAGAAAGGTAACACATTAAACACAGGGAATTTCTCTAATAAAGTAAGAAAAACTGAGCGAGGAGCGGCGCCGGAGGCTGACGCCCTGGGCCATGGCCCTCTTGCCGGGTAAATGCGCCATATTCATTCATTAATCCTCGCCACCAAGCCTAATGTGTTAGAATAGTTTAACCAAATCAAATGAGCCTAAACTCAAGGTATTTACTAGTTACCATTAATATGCATCGCTAATCAGCCCCATGTTGCATCATCAGAGTTCAGACCCTCGTCACCAAATTTAATGTTTGAGACTAGTTCAAACAAACCCAATCACTAACACAAAGAATTTACTAGAAATATATTAAAACAGAGAATTTCCCTTCCAAGTCATACAGATACGTTTATTGTGGCGCCCTCTGCTGTTCAATCACAAGAACAATTATCTACAAACCATTGGCAATGACTCACTAGTATTTTGTACAAAACTGTATCCAACTGTGTTCCCAATACAGTTGGAACATTCGTTTGCACTGTAAATGTTTTTTTATGGCGCCCCCTGGTGATCGATGTTCGTAACAACTATCTAAGAACCATCGCCAATGAATACCAAACATTATACAGAAAACTGCATCTAAATCGGTCAAGCCGTTTTTGAAATAAATGGGAACATTCGTTTGCAATATAAATGTTTTTATGGCGCCCCCTGGTGATCGATGTTCGTAATAACTATCTAAGAACCATCGCCAATGAATACCAAACATTATACAGAAAAGTGCATCTAAATCGGTTAAGCCGTTTTTGAAATAAATGTGAACATTCGTTTGCAATATAAATGTATTTTATGGCGCCCCCTGGTGATCGATGTTCGTAACAACTATCTAAGAACCATTGCCGCTGAACACCAAACATTATACAGCAACCGCATCTAAATCGGTCAAGCCGTCTTTGAAATAAATGGGAACATTGATGTGCACAAACGAACACACAAACAAACAAACAAACAAACAAAAATATTTTTGCATTATTGGTTTTTGTGAACAATTTAACATACAATCAAACATAAAATATTTTTAATAGAGTAATGTACAAACGGTCTCTCACCCTAAACGCATATACCCGTACTCCGTTCCGTCGTGGGTAAAAACTTATTGCTATGCATATTGAGCAGGCGAAATCATTATATTGTTTGGTCTTTTGTACTGCCCACTATGTATTACCTAGTCTTTTAGTTTCTTGAGAATTGAGATATTACTTGGCTGGCGAGGTGCCTAAGTTAGGTAAACAACAGCTCTTTGGAGCTCTAGGGTTCGGGTCACAGAAATCTCATGTTTCTCGCAGATAATATTTTTGAAACTATTAGCCTGTAAATATAGAACTGGCACTAATTACATCGACTTAGGTCAACGTGGCAAACTCTGCATAATAGGTTACAGACTATTTTTATTTTAACAAAATAAAACAATTTGAATCACTTACAAATTAGTGTATTTACAAAAAATATCTAATAACAAATTAGTATATTTACAAAAAAGTAAATAATTTGATAGTACATTTAGGATTTAAGAGCCGCCGACCTTTTCATCAATTCCAGCTGTCCTTAGTATTTCTCTTCAAGTATTACCTTGCATTTCGTGAGTAACACGCAAGATTCACTTCATACTCGTATTGTCATGAAATCAAACACCTAACGTTTTTTGAAACTTCTCTGATGTGCAACATCGTGAGAAACCTGTATGCACGAAGATTTCTCTGAGTTCCCAAAGGTGTGTAAGCATTATTCCCCCACAGCCAGCAGAGCCAGTGTGACCAGATCAGCGGTCGGCGGGGAGGTAGCTGCGGGTGAAGTCGGCTTCACAAGACGCGACCAATCCTCGTCACGCGTCCAGACTATGAAGCAGTCATTTGGAGGCGGGGCGCGGCTTTTTCCTGGTGGCGGCGTCCTGCAGGCGGCGCTCCTTCTTGAGCGCGCGGTAGGCGGCCACGGCGTCCAGGCGCGCGCGCTCCTGCGCCTCCGCCGCGCGCGCCGCCGCCCCCGCGCCCGCGCCGACAGCAGCAGCGCCGCCCAGCAGCGCCGACAGCAACAGCCCGCGCCGCGCCGGCTGGAACGTCGACGCTCAGATTAATGCTACCACTACTGCAGCCCCACGCGGCGACGCATCGCTGAAGACGATCGCTGTCTCACCGCAATGCTTTTCATAATTTCACTTTTTTTTTAATATGGCCTCGTAGATGTCTACCGCTAGACACAGATGTGTCCTTTCCGGGAACACGTTACCGTGGTCTTCCACAAGTGATAATTCAAGTCATTTGGCAGGCGGGTTGGAAATTGGAGACACCAGACAACAGTTAAGCTATATTAGTGACAAAGCTAATCTACATAATAAATATGGTACTGATTTGCTATTGAAACTAAACCCTAAACAACCTTTATAACCCAAAAGTGATACAATTACATGAAGCAAAAGTTATAACACATAGAATAATTAATAACATTAATATTTAATTAATAACATTGATTGATTGCGGGGAATTAATAACATTGATTCCTTATTCCCTTTGTAACTTCCTCAAAATAGCACCTACTGCAATTGAACATGTCATAAATGCCAGTACGTTTATATGTCCTTTTATTATTTCCAAGAGCTGTACCTTGGGAGCGGGCTGCGCGTGCGCCACGTCGCCGAACTGCACGCGCTCGTACTGCGCCTCCGCGCGCGCACACCACGCCGCCTCCTGCGATGAGCTGTACCTTGGGAGCGGGCTGCGCGTGTCGCGGCGCGCGCAGCGAGGGCGGCGCGAGCGCCACGTCGCCGAACTGCACGCGCTCGTACTGCGCCTCCGCGCGCGCACACCACGCCGCCTCCTGCGATGAGCTGTACCTTGGGAGCGGGCTGCGCGTGTCGCGGCGCGCGCAGCGAGGGCGGCGCGAGCGCCACGTCGCCGAACTGCACGCGCTCGTACTGCGCCTCCGCGCGCGCACACCACGCCGCCTCCTGCGATGAGCTGTACCTTGGGAGCGGGCTGCGCGTGTCGCGGCGCGCGCAGCGAGGGCGGCGCGTGCGCCACGTCGCCGAACTGCACGCGCTCGTACTGCGCCTCCGCGCGCGCACACCACGCCGCCTCCTGCGATGAGCTGTACCTTGGGAGCGGGCTGCGCGTGTCGCGGCGCGCGCAGCGAGGGCGGCGCGTGCGCCACGTCGCCGAACTGCACGCGCTCGTACTGCGCCTCCGCGCGCGCACACCACGCCGCCTCCTGCGATGAGCTGTACCTTGGGAGCGGGCTGCGCGTGTCGCGGCGCGCGCAGCGAGGGCGGCGCGTGCGCCACGTCGCCGAACTGCACGCGCTCGTACTGCGCCTCCGCGCGCGCACACCACGCCGCCTCCTGCGATGCAATAACTTATTGTCTTGTTTTATAGTTTTACATACACATGACCTTCAAGCTCAACTACAGAAACTCAAAAAAGTAAGCACAAGATCGGATTCTGTCAGCTCACAAGATTCTATTATAAACTAATGTTATTTAAAACTAAATTCTAAGCACAATTTTTTTTTTAAAAGCGAGTTCTAAGTGTCTCGCTTATTCTTCTTGGTGCAAAACAATTTTCCAAAAATGTTTTTTATACCTACCTAAGGCCTGTGTGAAAGAGCAAACATTTTGATTTGCACACACCTTCTCGCATGCTACCTAATATCATCCTGGTTATGTAAATTAAGGAAGAGTGTACAAGTCACCTCGGCCGCCTTGCTTCTCTGTTGCTGCTTCTTGAGCGCGAGGCGCTGCGTGCGCGTGAGCGCGCTGGCCCCGTCCGCCGCGCCGCCGGCCGCACCGCGCCGCTTGCGCCGCCGCCGCTCCCGCTGCGCGCTCATCCGCTCGCCCTTCTCGTCCTCTGACTCTATGTCGTCCTACTTAGCAACAGAACGTATTATCAGCATTGCTAACACAGTGAGTTCAGAAGACTTCAGAGTTGGTATTTTTTTAAACATTGAGACTTGCTCATGTGTCATCGGTATTCTATAGAATATATTTCGGAGTGTACACAGGAACTTTTTAATTTGGTTCCCCCGTCACCTTTCTACCATAGAACGGCAAGGCATCGTAAAGGCTTCCACCCATACATAGTTGACGTACCAAAGACGTGTACGAAGCGGTTTGATTCCTTTTTCCTGATACGCACTGCAAAGGTCTGGAATACTTTCCCAGGCAGTGTCTTTCCTGCCACTTACAACCCGGGTGCCTTCAAATCAAGAGTGAATAGGCATCTTTTAGGCAAGCGCGTTCCAGCTTAGACTGTATCATCACTTTCCATCAGGTGTGATCACAGTCAAGCGCTAGCCTATATAGTATAAAAAAAAAAATGTGTAACAAACACGTGAGCAAAAGTCACTTGATGTTAAGCAATCATTACGCCCATTTGCAGCACCAGAGGAACTGTGAATGTGTTGCTGGCTCTTAAGGAATTTGTTTACCTGCACCTTGAGTAACCCCATGTTATAGATCTGAAGTAGCTGGTTCCATAGTTTGCAGCTGCATAGAAAGAAGAATCTAGCATACCAGGTAGTTGTGGATTCCCAGCCAACCAGTTTGTATGGATGGAACATGTTTTTATGTTGGAGTGTAAGCACAGACAAAGTAGAAGTTGGGATCATTTCAAACAGCTCTTCAGAGCACTCCCCATTAAACTACAAATAGTACACCTACACACATCGAGAGCTATCGTCTCTATTGTTTGCCAAGGTTTCCAGTTATTTACTGAGACTGGGGTAGTCAACACGTCAAACTATTATGACAGTAGTGTGCAAACTGCAAATATATTGTGCTGTGTGCATGCCATACTTGTGGTTTAAAAGTTTGAGCCTGTGTTTAGGTGTGAAATAGTGCTTGGACCACTCAGAGTTTCTTTGAAGCCAGCTTAAAAGAATAATGTAAAAATGTAAGGTTCTTCTTCTTTCTTGATTGCAAGAAAGAAGAAGAAATGTAAGGTTGGGACTTGTAGCAAAACTAAGAGAGTGGTTCATTGTGTTTTGCTACGTACAGGATAGTCGAGCCGGTCCAGCGGGTCGTGCAGCGCGCGCACTGCGCTGTTGATGCGCAAGGAGAACCCGCGCCCAGACTCTCCCGGAAGCTTCTTCAGCTGCGCCACCGGGTTGCCAGCTCCGCCGCGCTGTCGCTCGCTGCCTGCTGAACATTACATTCAATCAATCAAATCAAACACCTGCGAAGAGAGTACTAGTAGTCGTGTCAGTAGCACAGACCGGCGGAGGGCGGCTTCGTCTGTTTCTTCTTCGCTTTGTCCCTGTGCTGGAAGGCGAATAGCCTCGTGAGCGACTGCGGGACGGGCTGCTCGTCCGGGTCCTTCGGCGGCGCGTTGATCTTGCCTTTCAAGCTAAAACACAAGCGCAAATTATCAATGACTCTATCCAAAGGCGGGTCCACTGTCCAGTAGCAGCAAACGAAAAAGAAATAACTTTTACCTGTGCCACCGTCTCGCCTGTTGCACTAAGGGATCTTTAACACCACGATGTTTCTTTGCCGGAATTTTTCGACCCATAGCTATGGAGAATGGAGCGTATTTAGTTACCAATACTTGTTTTGAAGTAGTTAATGGTTAAATATACAATTATTGTTATATTTCTTCAATATAAAAACTATCACACGGTCTAAATAAAATATAACCACAAAACCCAGTGACACTGACAACTGACAATATTTTGACCAATTTTGACAATATGATTGTGACATTGACATTTGTTTGACGGTTGATAACGGCCGACAGACAAAAAAGACTGCATAGAGTAATGAATTGATTTGCATGGAGCTTGATAATTTTGATATTCGTTTCAAAATCGAATATCTTATAAAATTAATAGTATAATAGTATCAAAAATATAACCTCATTTTTGATTCCTTAGAGATAACATAATTTCGCTTCATTACCTTGAAATGTTTGTTTTTATTCATTAAACTCCAAAATCCAAATCAAGATTATAATAATAATTGAGCGTAGTTATGCAGAAAACGACCACAAGTCAGTGGTCTCATTCGTGGTCTTTGAAAGTCTTTGAAAGAGACGAAGAATAAGATAATAAAAATTTAATAATGTTTAGATATGTGTATTTTGGCTTCAGCTTAGTAATTCTTTTAAAATTTCAATGAAAATTAAATATCTGATTATTACAGTAGGTATTAAAAACCATAATAAATTGTGTTGTTCAATTTTAAAATTTTGCAGAATAAAACCATTGAGTTGGCTTAACCATTTTTTTAATTTACCTCAATTAGCTGAAAACGACCACGCCGATAGTCGCATTCTGCAAAAACTTCAGACAGAAAATCTGCAGATTTGTTAAAAACGACTACACTTAAATACGATATTTCTGTACTAAAATATCGTATTATAGCAACAAAAATAGACTTTACTATTTGCTAATAAAGTAATTTAACACTTTCAATCATTTTTTTAACAAATTTCGTCATACATTTAAAGAAGTGATGAAAAAACCTAAAACAGCTCGTATCTCAAAACTTGAATTTCGGCGCTGGTCGTTTTCTGCTTATCACCGTTCAATTATACCCGGGTGTCTTTCCCATTCTTCTCGGCGCAAAACTGCTTTTCGAAATTAGTGGTCAAATTTATCATTATTATAATATATATAGCTCGATTACCACTGACTCACTCACTGACTCACTCATTGACATAATTGTTCTCCCAGAAGGAGACTGAAAACGATATAATGATGTATGGGGGATGTGTTCGGGTGCGGGACTCGAGTAGGGAAAAATTATGACATTTCAGAAAAACAAGATGGCGGCCGACGTGATTTCTGTTACTTTTTTGTTTTCCGACCGATTTCGTTCAAACTCGCAACGATTGTAGATATTAGTAAACGATTAATAGAAAAAATGGAAAATTTTGGAAAAACAAGATGGCGGCCGAGATTTTCGCAAAATTTTCTCCTGTAAAATTTTGTATGAAAAAATTTTTTTTCACAAACACTTTCGTAAAGAGGAGAACTATTTCTTTCGGGGACAGTATGGAGAGAGCTGATGATTGAGGATCTTGGAGACGGGTGAAGAGCACGCTAAAGGTATTGGAGATAGGTGGGGGGTGCTCGACCAAATGTCATTTGAAACCTCGTCCAATTACCAATGAGCTGAAAAAAAATTCAAAATGGCGGAAAAAAATGGCCGCCATACAAATTTTGTTGGTCTCTATCTCGGAGGGTATGACAGTTGGAAAAGTGGTTTCATAGCAAAAGATGATCGCAATGGGGATATCTATTTAGTCACAAGAAAAAAAATTCAAAATGGCGGATTTTTTTTTTCATTAAAAATGTATGGAAGAGACCTAGGAGACGGAAAACGATAATATGATGTTTATGGGATGTGTTTGGGTACGGGATTCGAGTAGGGGGAAAATATAACATTTCCGAAAAACAAGATGGCGGCCGACGTGATTTCTGTAACATTTTTGTTTTCCGACCGATTTCGTTCAAACTCGCAACGATTGTAGATATTAGTAAACGATTAATAGAAAAAATTGAAAATTTTGGAAAAACAAGATGGCGGCTGAGATTTTCGCAAAATTTTCTCCTGTAAAATTTTGTTTGAAAAAATTTTTTTTCACAAACACTTTCGTAAAGAGGAGAACTATTTCTTTCGGGGACAGTATGGAGAGAGCTGATGATTGAGGATCTTGGAGACGGGTGAAGAGCACGCTTAAGGTATTGGAGATAGGTGGGGGGTGCTCGACCAAATGTCATTTGAAACCTCGTCCAATTACCAATGACCTGAAAAAAAATTCAAAATGGCGGAAAAAACATGGCCGCCATACAAATTTTGTTGGTCTCTATCTCGGAGGGTATGACAGTTGGAAGAATGGTTTCATAGCAAAAGATGATCAAAATGGGGATATCTATTTAGTGACAAGAAAAAAAATTCAAAATGGCGGAATTTTTTTTTCATAAAAAATGTATGGCGATTGGGTACCTACCTACTAATTTTTGCTAAATCCGAGTATGAGCGACCACGTAAATTGCTACAAGCAGTTACGCGGTCCGCTTTAGCGGGCCGCGCCCCCACGCGAAAAACTAGTTTTAGTATATAACTGTAAGTAAGATCTATTTGAAAGAATATTTTCTGTGAATACTTAATTCCCTATTTTTTTTATCTTCTCAGCTCTATCATTTTTTTTTATAAATGGAGGAGGGAAATCCTCATGGATACTAGCTACCTACTCCCTGCCTTCCTGCCATTAGCTAGCATGCCTGACTTCACTGCTGCTGGTTGTGCAGTGACCTCACGGACTAAAACCTCCTCCGGCTCACCGCTCTAGGCCTTCCCGGAACCGCTGATAGCATTACACCAGGAAGCTCTATCATTGCAGTGCTTTGCAAACCAACTTTGTTACAAACTGTTGACGTTTCTAAAGAGTCCAAAAATTAAAAGTCATTACCTACTGTCAATTCGATTATCACGATATTATATTATAGAGTTGGTATTTGTTGGAACTCAATATTTATTGCACATGAAAATCTAAGTACAATCTATCTTTTACAGCTAGGTACCTACTTATTATAGAGTACTAACGGTGCTGCTTTGTTACAAACAAAACCCTGTAGAGATATCAAAAACAACGTTGAACGTAGTATTTTATATTTATAAGATTCACTAAGGTGATTTATTGAACCAACATGTCAATATTTTAGACGTAAAGTTTCGAAGTGAAGTACGAGCCCACAGATCTTAATATATCGCGAATCGCGATATTAAGTCGAATATTGATATTAAATCGAATATTGATATTACTATCGTATCGCGATTCGCGCCTATCGATACTTCTCGATTCACTACAATGTGTTTCTTGTGGCAAGTTACTCTGTGTCTGTGTGACGAAGACAAGACGAATGACGATTAGCGAATGGATGAATCGCAGCGCTCAATCGGTTTGTTGTGTTTGTGTGCGGGAGGGGGCTTGTTTTTAGCAGTAGCAAGGTCGTCCTTTGTGTCAAAAAATCTTATTTGTGTTGTTACGATTACTCGAATTTGTATTAATTGCACTTAGCGAGTGAGTTGGTGTTAGTGCTCCGTAACGTAACAAAGGTCGTAGTGCGCGCATGTCGTGAACGGCGGTCCGTGTTCGAAGCAGCTCGCCATATCGAACGCTCCAATGAGTCTGGGAGGAGGTCACAGCGCCGAGGGATCGAATGCGGGAGGAATATTCGTTCAATTCAACCAAGACTGCACGTAAGCGAACATAATTACAGTTCTCGGTCGAAGCTAAGGCAGCCCGCGGGCGAGTCCTTCGGAACAGCTGAGCGAGCGCTGCGCCAGCTGTCGGCTGTGTCGGGTCGCTCAGGGTTCCGCACGGTCGTCGGGCACCTCGCACGGGGCCCGGGGCTGCGCGAGCGGGCTGCGGCCCTGGAGCGAGGAGCGCGGATCGCGTCAGTACTCGCGATGATGCAATATGTCAATGCCAATGTTTTCGTAACGCCGAGCGAAACACTCTCGAAGTAGGTAAACAAACATTGCAGCTACAACACGCACAGTTTACCAATGAGCTGTGTGTTAGCATAATAGTTGCCTGTGCTGTGTGTTCTATTATTGCTGGCATTTGGCTGATAAAATTATTGTCATCTTTGTTTTGGAAAACAATGACCTTCCTCAATGTAGTTATATGTTATATCCCTTCAATAAATAGCAAATACTAGTTAGGTATTGTGTTTACTTCAATAACAGCTGATACCACTGATTTATGTTGCAATTTTATAATACAGGAGATCCAGATAATACAAAAGGTAATGGAATGCAAAAACTATAGAAATGCATAATCAAGTGAATTTTTAGTTTATGACCTTTCATTTTGTAAGGTCATCAATTGTTTTTTAATTTCTATTACAGTATTTAGTTGCTTACTCAATATAGAATTGACATGTAATAAATTTATAATTAGGAAGTTCATTGTCATGGCTATATTGTGGTGACCTAGAGACTATCCGACTTCTAACTAGTAATCCTGTGGTTAGGAATTCACGGACTGGATCAATTCAATTATGTTCTATAAACCTATTTTCTTAACTATGGTTAAACCTGTTTCTATTTACTCCATTATAACTAAACCTATTAAAACTAACTAATATTCACTTACATGTGACTATTATTCGATGCTGCATATACTTGCTAAAGAATCCCTAGACCTACATTATTACTGCCCCAATATTACACTCAAAACACCAAATGAATTAATTAGTTTATTTCTGATATAAATTATATAATTAGAAGGGTATTAATTATTTTTGTGAAAATAGTTTGTTATGGTCAGTTTACTTGAGAATGAGTTAAGCATAAATTTAGTCACCTAGCTAAGCAGTAGTAAAGATCATTTGGTATGTTGATGTTATGCGTTATTGTTCAGTGGAGCCCACTCTTGTGCAGGTCGCTGGTGGCCGGCAGCAGCAGCGGCTACCACCTGTTCGCGCTCACCCCTGATGATGGCATCGAGGAGATCTATGCCAGTCGCACCGGCCAGGAGGTCTGCCTGGTGGACCGCCTTTTCAGCAGCTCCCTGGTGGCCATCGTCACCGTGGCAGCCCCCAGGTGATCACAGCTCTTTTCAATACATTAAAATTGTGTTTTGTACATGGTACATATATGCATGACTGTTGAGTTAGAAGCTGAAGAACAATAAACTTAAGTATATCACTATACTCTTTCCATTCGTTTATTTTCTCTTTGACACATGAAATCACATGAAACAGATATAGCAATAGCCAGGGACCAGAGAGAGATAAAGGTCAAGTTGTCTCTTTCTGGTCCCTCGCTATTGCTATATCTGTTTCATGTGTCACAAAGAAAATAAACGAATGGAAATAGTAGAATATTTAATAATAGCAAAATGTTTTAAGATTTTTCATTTGCAAACAAATATGTGACCTTCAAAATATTACTAAGAGCAGTTGTTGAAGGGTTTAATTTGTTTGTTGTGGTATCTTTTGATTGTGGTACAGGCATTACATGGTATCTTAGTTTTTTTTTATCTTGAAATAATAATAGTAGGTAGTATCTGCAGATGCTTCAATGTTTGATAACTTGTGTGATGCATCAGATTGCACACAGCACAAGCAGTGTTGTGAAACAGATAGTTAAATTACATCACATTACTTCATAGTAATCTATTTCTTATATATTCTGGGTATTTAACACCTTACAGTCCTACTACACATTGCCAATATATTTATAGTTTTTGCTGCTAACTCATTACCACTCACTCCTGTACTGTATGCTATTTTGACTCTTAGTTGGCATGTTGACCATTGTTCTAAAATAAATTATTAGTATTTTGGAAGAACTAATATTATGAACACCCTGATTGTATCCAAGCATCAAAATAATATAAGCTTGCTGGGATTATCAAAACATTGTGAGGAAACTTTCATGCCTATAGAGTCTAAGATGTAGTTGAAGGTGCTATGCTAAGTTAGATAGGCTACGGCCGAACCGTTTCCATAAGAGATGGACCTTACTTCAAATGTACGGATATATTGGTATATTGTGTGACCTCACACGTCACTTCCGCAATTGAGTACCGTTTCCTACTTGTTAGGACAGACTACAGCTGTGCTATCATAAGTTGCACATAGTTGCAAGTATGGTTGAGCCTCTGAAGTGCGTGGATCGCCGTACGCCGTGCGTAATGTTGGCCGCGCCACGCACGTCGCACGCGCCGCGCTGACTCGATCGGCGTCGCAATTTACGGCTCGTGCGTCGATGTCATTGCCATGTATTTTCAAGGTTAACAGCGCAGAGTCATCATTCTTAATTAGAAAAAAAAATACTTAAAATAAAACGTAATGACGTTTTATTGTAAATGTACAAGCAATCTATAACTATAAAAGGCTTTGTCCTGAGTGACTGACTGACAGACAAGCTACAGCCCAAACGGCTGAACTTAGGAACATGAAATTTTCAGGAAAGATTCTTTGTGAACCCAAACCGCTCGCTAAGAAAGGATTTTTTGAAATTCTACCCCTAAGGGGGTTAAATAAGGCATTTAGGTTTGTATGAAAGTCCCTCATTTTTCAAGTTAGATTCATGAAAATCGGTATATAGACTTTCTGATAAAAATAAGAGAATGGGTGTCCTAGGGATTTTTGAAATTTCACCCCTAGCCCTCTAAAAAGAGGGTTGAAACTAGAAAACGCGTGGTCCCGACTGGCCGGCTTTTGGACAAGCTACAGTCCAAACCGCTTAACGTAGAAACATAAAATTTTCAGGGAATATTCTTTAAGCACCCTAGATGTGTACTAAGAAAGGATTTTTTGAAATTCGACCTCTAAAGGGGTTAAATAAAAAAAATAATTTTACATATATGGGAATCCGTCAATTTTTAAGTTGTGTACATTAAAATTGGTAAGTAGGCTTTTGGATAAAAATAACAAAGTTCCTCGATTTTTTAATTCCACCCTTACTAACGAGACTACCTCCTAGGGGGTGAAACGGGGGTCCAAAGATATTACGAAGAAATGCTCCTTCACGCCGCAGTTACTGATCGGAATTGGCTGAAATTTGACAAAGAGTTAAATTATATTCTGGATTAATAAATAGACTACTTTTTATCCCACAAAAATCTATGGTTCCTGCGAAATTTGTAAAAAATAGGAATACGCGCGGGGGAAATACTCCTTCACGTCGCAATTTCTGAATCGATTTGTCTGAAATTTGGAATAGGGATAGATTATATCCCGGTTTAATACATGGGCTACTTTGTATCCCGAAAAAATCCATGCTTTCCGCGGGATGTGTGAAAACCCAAAATTCCTGCGGGAGAAAAACTCCCTTACGCAGCAACTACTGAAACGATTAGGCTAAAATTTGATTTAAAGGTAGATAATATAATGATCGAGCACTTAGGTTACTTTTTATCTCGGAAAATTACATAGTTTTTGCGGGATATTTGAAAAATCGAATTCCACGCGAGAGAAAAATCGTTCACGCTACAATTACTGAACCGACTCGGCTGAAATTTGGAATAGAGGTATATTATATCCCGGATTAACATAAAGGCTAATTTTTATCCCGAAAAAATCCATGGTTTCCGCGGGATGTGTGGAAAACCAAAATTCCTGCGGAAAAAAACTCCTTTACGCCGCAACTACTGAAACGATCAGGCTGAAATTTGAATTAGAGGCAGATTAGGCAATGATCTTGCTTTAAGGTTATTTTTTATCCCGGAAAATTACATGGTTTTTGCGGGATATTTGAAAAGTCGAATTCCACGCCGGAGTAAAATCGTTCACGACGCAATCACTGAACCGACTTGACTGAAATTTGGAAAGGAGATAGATTATGTCCTAAATTAATGAATAGGCTACTTTTTATTCCGAAAAAAATCCATGCTTTCCGCGGTATATGTGAAAAACCAAAATTCACGCGGGAGAAAAACTCTTTTACGCCGTAACTACTGAAATGATTGACAAAAATTTGGATCAGAGATAAATTATGTAATGATTTAGAACTTAGGTTACTTTTCATCCCGGAAAATCCATAGTTTTACGGGATTTTCGAAAAATCAATTTCCACGCAGGAGAAAAATCCTTTACGCTGCGATTACTGAACCGACTTAGCTGAAATGGAATGGAGATAGATTACATCGTGTATTAATACATAGGTTACTTTTTATCCCGGAAATATCCACGGATTCCGAATAAACACAAGAAATATTTGAAAAACCGTAATTATCGCGGTAGACATACCTTTACGCTGAAACTACACAAACGACTTAGTTGAAATTTGGAGTTAAGATAGGCGATATCCTGGATTATCATACAGCTTATCTTTTATTCTGGAAAATCCGTGTTTACCGCAAAATTTATGTAAAAACGAAGTTCCCAATTTTCCAAAGCAATCGATACCGCCAGCTACTTTCTTGAAAGTAGGTATAAACGTTAAGGTTGATAAAGAAATTCAGGTTTTTGAAAAATCTGAATCTCTGGGTTTGTGAAAAATCGAAATTAACGCGGGTGAAGCCGCGTGCAAAAGCTAGTAAATTATAAGAAAATAATAAATAATTAATCTTAAGATTATTAATAATTTTATACAATTAATTACAAGTGAACTGCTCTGCACTCCATACCGCAGCAAAGAGCACGGTGACGTCATGCCCCTATCAACTTGTTATCTCGCGCGTGTGTCGACTCGATAACTCATTACGACACACGTCTTCAGTTCGTCACGTCCCGTTATTATTCAGTCTCGCTAGGATTCGTTTTATGTACAGTCCTAGATAGCAACATGTGGAGCTGGGTATATGCTTCCACAGTATGACAGAGGTCCTCTTTGAACTCTCTCAAAACCCCAGTAAGTTGGGATAACTATACCTACTATTGAAATATTTCTAAATGACAAAGATGTTTTTAGAAGGATAGATTCGCTTCTGTTTGTTCAGGAGGGCCTAGATGTCTTCCAGTTGAATCGTTGATATAGCTTCCCCTCAGTTCTCAGTGGCCTGGGTCTTGTAGGAAATCAGTTTTAAGTCGTGATAACTATCGAAAAATGAAATGACTCACATAAAAGTATATAAGTTAGGTACTTAGGTGTACCGGATAGAGCTGTGTGTGACTCTGTCGGTGGTGGTTGCAGGAAGCTGATCGTGTGCCACTACAAGAAGGGCACGGAGATCTGCAACTACAGCTACAGCAACAGCATCCTGGCGGTGCGGCTGAACCGCTCGCGGCTCGTGGTGTGCCTGGAGGAGGCGCTGCACGTGCACAACATCCGCGACATGAAGATCCTGCACACCATCCGCGACACGCCGCCCAACCCGCGCGGCCTGTGCGCGCTGGCGCCCAGCGCCGAGCGCTGCCTCGTGGCCTACCCCGGCTCCAGCGCCGTGGGCGAGGTGCAGGTGTTCGACGCCGTGCACCTGCACGCCAAGTGCGTGCTGAGCGCGCACGACTCGCCGCTGGCCGCGCTGGCGTGGTCGGCGTGCGGGCGGCGCCTGGCCACGGCCAGCGAGCGCGGCACCGTCATCCGCGTGTTCCTCGTGCCCGAGCGCACGCGCCTCTACGAGTTCCGGCGCGGCGTCAAGCGCTGCGTGGCCATCGCGTGCCTCGCCTTCAGCGCGTGCGGCGCCTACCTGGCCGCCACCTCCAACACCGAGACCGTGCACGTGTTCCGCCTGGCCGACGACGCGCCCGCGCCCGCCGCCGCGCCCGCGCCCGCCGCCGACGCGGGCTGGATGGACTGGCTGTCGTCGGCCGTGTCGGCGGGCGCCGGCTACCTGCCGGCGCAGGTGGCCGACGTGCTGGCGCAGGGCCGCGCCTTCGCGTCCGCGCGCCTGCCGCGCGCCGCCAAGCGCGCCGTGGCCGCCGTCACCAAGTGAGTGCCGCCCGCGCGCCGCGCCCCCGACCTGTGACCGACCCGACTGACCCGTGCCCTCTGTCCGCAGCGTGGCGCGCAGCCCGCGGCTGGTGGTGGCGACGGACGCGGGCGCGGTGCACGTGTTCGCGCTGGACGCGGCGGAGGGCGGCGAGTGCGCGCTGCTGCGCACGCACCGCCTGCTGGACGCGCCGCCGTCGCACGCGCAGCCGCCGCACGCGCACGACGCAGGTACGCCGCACCACCCCGCACCACCCCGCCCGCCTCTCCTGCTGCTATTATTTCTTACTTTAGATTTTACTCTATTCGAGATTATGGATTAATATTTCTATTTTTTTTTTAAATAATATTACTTCTATACGAATGAAATAATGAAATGCACCAAAACGTGGCAAACGTGGTGGAAATCCACCGGTTTGTTTTCGACCCTGGGAAAGTTTGTTGTGACGCAGTGCCAGCAACTCGGGCCAGCGTGAGGCGCGGGCTCGCGTGCCCTCCGCCGACCGCCTCGCCCCACAGTGCCCGTCCCCGCCTCCCGCGCCCTCCGCCCCTCCCCGCCGCCCCGCCCCGCGAACCCCGCGCCCGCCTGCGGCGCCGCCCGTCAAAACTCGCGACTCGACTGATTCTCACTTATCTATTATTATTACTTCTCTCTCA
Source organism: Coenonympha arcania (assembly GCA_036785405.1). Classification (NCBI taxonomy): domain Eukaryota; kingdom Metazoa; phylum Arthropoda; class Insecta; order Lepidoptera; family Nymphalidae; genus Coenonympha; species Coenonympha arcania. Next base: position 181,070 of record CM072066.1, read on the forward strand.
TCTGTTTTCGACTGACTATAACACTACTATCTATCTTCTGACACATTACTTGAATCTCTTATTTTATGCTGAAATCTTGAAAACGATAAAACATAAAAAATATATTTAATGTGTGTATTATTTTCAGTATACTATGCTAGGTCCAGTATTGTATTAGTTTATTAGTATTTACTATTTATCACAACGATACATGACCGCCGAGCCGCTCGCCGCGAGTCCAGCGCGCCGCCGCACGCTCCCGCGAGTCGGAATCGAAGTCTCTCGCCCCGCTCGGTCACGTTCACAGTACATATTAATATCTATCATTCTGAAAGGTCAATCTATACGGCCAATTTGAGATCTATCCGATGAGAGGTCAGACATACATCTCGCTACCGGAGCTCGCGAGCGTGACCGAGGACTCGCGCGATGCGACTGGCGGCGCGCGGCTCGCGGCGCGGCGGGTCGCTCACCGGTTGTTCCCCGCAGCCGCGACGGGCTGCAGCTACGCGGGCGCGCTGCGCGGCCGCCAGCCGGACGCCATGACAGGTAGCCACCCACCGCCCCCCGCGACCGACGCTGCCGCCCCGCCGCCCGGCGGCGCCCGCGCCACGCCGCATCCGCCCGTCCCCGCTCTCCGTTCGCTGACCTTTTCTATTTGATTCGCTCGCTTTCTGCCACCCGACGCCCCCGCCCCGCTTTCGACCCCGTCCTCTCGCCCACTGCCGCCCGACGCGCCCGTCGGCCGCTCGCCGACGGGCGTCGAGGGCTCACGCTCGAGTCGTCGACGCACGGCCGGTCGCAGGAGGATCGGTCGCGCAGAGTGCAGTCAGCAGTGGGACACTATACTAACTCGCTCCTCGTTTCCGCGGCGCCAGACGCGACGATGGACGCGCCGCGCGACTGAGCGGACGACGACGCGGCGGTCGCGCGGCGAGACGACGCGCGCAGGTAAGTGCTCCGGCGGCCGATCCTCTTAACGTTTGTGACGTCATCGTGCGCCACCGTCACTCATACGTCTCCTCCGTGACGAGACATTCAGACTCGATCTGCTTTAATAATTGTATTTTTATTCTGTTTTTACTAACCATTTCAAATCATCCCATCAGCTTTAAACGACTCTCGTTAAAAAAATCCACATGTGGGCACTTATTCCGCAGTGGTTTTCGTCGCTCTGTCTCCACCGTCCACAGCCAAACACGATCAAATCATAATAAAAATCATTATTTCTGCTGACTGCATGTTAAGTGTAAAGAATCATCGAATTATAAAATTAAGAAGCTGGTGAGTTGCGGTGAAGGACTATTTTAATAATATACTTTTTTTTTGTAAATAACATAGGTACTTCGTGTGATCGTAGTGTTTTTTTTAAATAGTAATACTGAGTGTTAGGTTGGTGATATTGTCTGTTGCATATTGACTGACGTATGACGTACTTTATGTGGCCGAGTATAAGTTTGCACGCACGTAAGTCTCAACTCTGAACTTATTTTTACAAACCATTCACTAGTCTCGAATCTCCACTCAGAAATATATATTGACGCATGGGCCCCTGATTTAGGAGCTGTATTGATGCAAAGTAGTATATTTTACAAAAGTCTAATAAACCCGAGGTTGTGGGTTTGTTAACTTAACTACCATAAAATTTAAAGATTTATGATTTAACATTTTACTAGAGAATAAGTACTAAATCTCTGGTTTCTTTGTAACACTACGACAATAATTTATTATACTCAAGCTTCGTCCTCGAGATTAGCATAGACACAATGTAGTAACACGTGCGGTGTTGCCTTCACGCACTGAAAGTTGAAAGCCCTAAACTAAAAATAAGATTTTTTTTTTTTTTGTTAGATGAGGGTACCTCGGTAATAGGTAGCTCCCCTCTCTTTGGCGTTGCGTTCGATTGCTCATTCACAGTTCAGTGCTCTGCCGGAGCGCACGCATTTTAAAATATTTTTAGTTTTTATCAAAAGTTATTAAATTTTAAATTATAAGTGTTTAGTGTCATGGGGAAATGAAAACGTAATCATGATTACGATTATATTGCAAAGAAGTTGCGGAAATTGGAAAGGAAACTTCACAGAGATCGATCAACGTCGAGTTCCAGAGGTTAGTCCAGTGTTACATAATATATTATTAAACGTAAATTAACTTACCTAATAAAGATTTGTTGCGGTTAACTTTTGGGGTTAACACTTCAAACACAAGTAGGTAATCGAGTTAATTTTCACGTGCAAGGCTAATTCTGCGAGCAGTTACAAGGACTGTTACTTTATTAGCATACGTGAGGCCATGATTGATGCGGGCAATCTTTGGGATTGTCACTTCAATGTAATTGTACACGCTGTGTTCCCATATTGGATAACTGGTACATCAGTTCATAAGCATTGATTTTTCTTGTAGCCACAATAGTAGCCTTAGTGAACGACCCGTCAGTAGAAAATCTATATGGCAACGAAATTCAATCAGACCGTGCCATTCGTTTACAACATGTGGCTACAAAAGGCTTAACAAGTGAACTGCGTAAGGAGCTAACGGAAAAATACCTACCTTCTAGTAATTGCACGCTAACTGATGCGCCAGAACTAAATTTGAAAATAAAATCCGCTATTTCGGAGATCGTCTTAAAACGGGACAAAGACATCGAAATAAAACAAAAACAACTGGGCCGTGCTATTTCCTGTCTAGGAAGTGCTTTCACTCTAATGATCGCTAAAGAGGACAAGGACACAGAGATAGTCAAAATGTTGATGGATTCAATTCGCCTCATGTGTGACAATCAACATTCCGATTCAATACTTCGCCGAAACTTTATTCTAAGCAATTTAAAGAAAGAGATGAAAGAACAATTGCAAAAAACGATAATTGATAAACATCTATTTGGGTCAGACTTAGCAGAAACACTAAAAATTGCGAAAAATCAAGACCGGAGCAGAATTAAAGTCAACAGTATCCAAACCACCTACCACCAGAGAAAAAACTGCGCCTCTTCAGTCGCAGTTGACACTCCAACAAAGGAACACGCCCGCGAGCAACTCACGCGGGTCATATCGAGCTCGGCAGTCGACAACGCCCGCGCCGCGGACCAGCCACCGCAGTCGTCGATAGGCGGCATGGTAAGCAACAACGCTGGTAGACTAGCATTCTTTTATGATACCTGGACAATAATTTAGCCTGGCAATAATTTACCTGGAGAATAATTTCTTGGGAACAATAGATTTAAAAGACGCCTACTTTTTAATAAAAATTTATGATAACTACAAAAAATATTTAAGATTCGAATTCGATAGTAACTTGTATGAATTTAATGTTTTACCGTTCGGCTTAAACACGGCACCATTTGTTTTCACAAAAATAATGAAATCTGTAGTCAGGCTGCTTAGATCCTGTGGCTATGTGTCTAGCATATACTTAGTTATATTACTTATTGGCGATACTTACGATAGTTGCTTAGAAAATATAGAAGTAACACAACAACTTTTACTAGCCTTAGGTTTTATCATTAATAAAGATAAATGCAACTTGATACCTCATAAATCTTGTAAATATTTATGTTTCATAATTGATACTATAAAATTTCAAATCAGTCTTCCTACAGAAAAAGCATTAAAAATTAAAAGTAAATTACAAAGCTTTCGAAATAAGTCACGGCGTAAAATTAGAGATTTTGCTAGTTTGGTAGGTTATTATGTTCCGCCTGTCCAGCCATTGAATATGGTTGACTTTATACGAAAGAATTCGAAAGATGTAAATTTTTAAATTTAAAAAATAACCCAGAAAATTATGAAAATTTTATGAATATACCATCCTATTTATCACCCGATTTCAACTGGTGGATTAATGCATTAGACAATCCTATTTGTAAAATTAAATATGACGAATACTGTTTGGAAATTTTTAGCGATAGTTCGACTAAGGGGTGGGGCGCGGCTTGCGGAGAGGAAACTGCTAGCGGAGCTTGGACAGTAGAGGAACGCTCTTATCATATCAATTATTTAGAGCTCGTTGCAGCATTCTTTGGTCTAAAAGTTTTCGCTGCAACAAAGAAAAACTGTCAAATACTTCTCCGCATTGATAACACTACCGCCATATCTTACATAAATCGGATGGGGGGCATACAGTATCCCCATCTAACACGCATAACAAAAGAATTATGGGAATGGTGGCAATCCAGAAATATTATTGTGTATGCGTCATACAGACGCTCGGCGGACAATGCAGTAGCTGACGCGGAATCACATAAAATTCATCCAGACGTAGAATGGGGATTGAGTGATTCTGTTTTCAACCACATTATAAGCACGTTTGGTTCTCCTGATGTAGATATGTTCGCAAGTCGTGTTAACAAAAAATGTTCTCACTATATATCCTGGTTTAGAGTCCCTGACGCCTCGGCTATGAATGCTTTTACCATATCATGGTCAAGAACGTTTTTTTATGCATTCCCTCCTTTTTCTATAATCCTAAAAACGCTACGGAAGATTGTAAAGGATAGGGCCACAGGTATTGTCCTCTATGGCCCTCCCAACCTTGGTACCCCTTATTTAGAAAGTTTCTTATATCAAAAGTTTTGTACTTTGATCCAAATAAACAAACAATTTTATCCCCTTAGAGCAACAACCAGGCACGCCTTCGGTTTACCCTGGCTGCAGGTCTCTTATCCGGGAATCGATGCTGCGAAAAAATGTCCCTTCAGCAGCCCTTGACATTATGATGGCTTCACTCTCCGAATCATCGATAAAACAATAAGATACCTGCCTAAAGAAATGGTATAATTTTTGTATATATATTGATATGTTTAGGGCTTCAGCCAGTGAAGTGGTACTATTTCTAACAACTTTGTTTGAATCAGGTGCTCAATATGGCACCTTAAATAGCTATCGATCAGCCTTAGCCTTGATTCTGTACGAAAAAATTGGCGATAGTGAAGTTGTAAAACGGTTTTTTAAAGGTGTATTTAGACTTCATCCGCCCTTACCAAAGTATAACATAACTTGGGATACGTCCGTAGTTTTAAACAGGTTAGCCTCTTGGTATCCTAATGATAGTTTATGGTTAGACAAGCTTTCACGAAAGTTAGTCACTTTATTATCACTGTTTACAGCACACAGAATGCAAATTTTGGAAAAATTTAACATTAATAAATAATATTCAAAATTTTCCAGACAAAATTACCATTAAAACTCTAAATTAATTTTAAAACTCTAAATTAAATAAAAACTTGATGTTTTTATTATTTCATATTTAGATTGGTACTTGCCAACCAAATCTCATCTTACCTTACTACCGCGAAAAACCAGAAATTTGCCCAGTCTTGGCCCTCCTGGCTTATCTAGAACGGACTAGTTCACTTCGTGGCAACGTCGAAAACCTATTTATAAGTTTAAGGAAACCCCATAAATTAGTCTCGGCACAGACATTGGCCCGCTGGGTAAAGCTCACGCTGGGTGAGTGTGGAGTAGACATATCAATATTTACAGCTCACAGCACCAGACATGCCTCCACCTCTAAGGCGCATAAATTAGGGATAAATTTAGAAATTATTAGAAAAACCGCTGGCTGGAGCGGTCCCTCGCAAGTATTTGGCAAATTCTATAATAGAAAAATACAAATCGATAAAAACGATTCATTTGGTAGATCAATTCTGAATAATAATAATGTCAATAGCTAATATAATATTATAGCTACATATTGTATCGTAATTAAATACCAATTAGATATTTATCATAAACCAGTTCACATAATAATTATTCCTACTGTAAGACGAGCTGATTTAAATGGGTAATTCTTAGTAATTACAAATCAATATTTACTTATTGAATAATGTAATATTATATTGTCCAGTTCATAACAACAATGATTATTCATTTTGATTAATTTTGATTAATTAAATCTAATTCTATCCTTACACATGTGTGTTTTGATATTTCAGTGGCTCTCAAAGTCTACATTGTGTCTATGCTAATCTCGAGGACGAAGCTTGAGTATAATTAATGATTAAACGAACTTACCTGTACGTGAAGTTCGATCATAATTATACGAGAGCTTCGTCCGAAGAGATTAGCAACCCACCCTCCCATATTTTTGTTTCCCCCGAAAAATAATCCCTTGTCTATTTCCTGAAATATCAAAAACCAGGACTGGAGAATCGAGGCTCTAAACTAAATGAGCAATCGAACGCAACGCCAAAGAGAGGGGAGCTACCTATTACCGAGGTACCCTCATCTAACAAAAAAAAAAAAAAAAAAATCTTATTTTTAGTTTAGGGCTTTCAACTTTCAGTGCGTGAAGGCAACACCGTACGTGTTACTACATTGTGTCTATGCTAATCTCTTCGGACGAAGCTCTCGTATAATTATGATCGAACTTCACGTACAGGTAAGTTCGTTTAATCATTAATTAGTTGGAATAGTATATACACACAAAGTCGTACGTTGCCTCGGTCGCGTCGCCCGCTGGTGTGGCGCGCCTGCGTCTGTCTCCGCAGATACAAACAAGATAGTAATATAGAGACGGTTAAAAGTCGAAGTCAAAGGTCGGTTGTGTGTATACAAAATATTTAAAATCACATTAAAATTGATCATATCTTACTATCCACTTGTAATACTGAGTAATTTAATTCATGTTTATTTGTTTCTTAAAAATTTCGATTCTTATTAAGCTCGGGACAGATTTCTACTTTGTATGGGGCATCCTATATTTTGTTTCGGTTAGTCAATTAAACGTACAGTCGTGTTCAAACTTTATGTATTTTCTGTTTGCGTGCGTCTCGATGCGTAAAATTCAATATTCAGTGTCAGCGGAACTACTATACCTGCGCAAACCTACACTCGCGGCAGCACGTCCTGTGAGAACATAAAGTTCGAATCGGGCTGTATCTACAATTGTCACTTGTATGTAAGGAGTGGAGTGAGGGGTGCGGCCTGTAATCGCGCTCGCGTGTGCCACAGATTCGGAGCGCGCGGCCGAGCTGGGCGCGGCGCTGGCGGGGTCTCCGCCGCGCGGCACCTTCGACCTGCGCGACCACCGCCACTTCCCGCCCATGCGCACCGCGCCCGCGCCCGCGCCCGCCGCAGACCCCGCGCCCGAGTAGACCACCACGAGCACCACCACGTCGCAGCGGCCTCCTCCCGCTCTGTGCACACAGAACCACCGCGTGCCAGGTGTGTGGATGAGTGTGTTCAACATCAACGCGCGAAGTCATGCCGCTGCGACGAGGGACGACCCTGTACATTACCGCGCTCGCCGGAGCGCCCTGTACATACCGCTGTAATTATACGAGGCCCTGTAATATATCTTTGTGACGTATTAGCTAAATGTACTATGTGATAGCGTGACATGGACGAGTGTGTGTGTGTGAATGGAGGGATGGATGTTTGACGCAATGAAAAAATTGACAAAAAAAGTGTGAAAATTAAACATATAAGTGCGGCCATCGCGAGACGATTTTAAATATTTTTTTTCGCGACTGACACTCGCACTCGCGGCTTGATATATCAGACCATAGCGCATCGCAGCTGCGAGAGACGTTTCTTCGATTTGATCATCGTTACATTCGAACGAGCCAGGTGTTAAGTACCAGTTACATCAAACAGTTGCTATGGCGAAGTAGGTATATACCCCTGTCAAGGATGTGCTCCTTTTCCTGACTGCAACCGAATTTGGAGCGGATATCTAGACAGAAACGAGAACAATAGGTTGAAAACGTTGAACGTGCTGCTGGAAGCAGAGCAGCCTGCGAAGCCGCCGAATTGACGCTGCGCAACCTAGACTAGACTGCGCAACACAGAAATTTTGAAAGCCCCCAAAATTAACAAAACAGATTTATTTGTTTTTCCCCCAAACTTCTGATCGAGTCGAAATTATTAATAAACCATGGTTTTGTTCTTTGCTTAAATATTTATTTTCAATGATAGGTACTCCTGCAAATATTAGCGTTTGTAAATCTAAAAATATTTGTTCGTCCCCAATCCCCATCGACTATTAGTTATTGTATTTAATAGGTTATTACCGTCTGTAGGACGTCAACTTACATATAAATTATCATTGCTGAATCTAAAGTAACTGTTGGTGGGTTCAGAAGCTATAACGCTCTGGACATGGACAAGTGCAAATCCACCCAACACAGCTCTGAGAGGTACGAATATCGAAGGAACGTCTCTGAAACCGGCTTAATATAAACTTAGTTAATTGTATATTGTAATTAAACCAAAGTATTTCGACACAGCGCACGATATTTAGCTGCGAAAGAGGATCGCTCCGATGCTCCTACGAACTTTGACACAATGCGTATTTCCACCTCCCGGTATTTCGAGAATTAATCATCAATCGTTTTGAATTGTACCTATATACCTATTATGTGACCTGAATGTCGATGTAAATATAAGTAAACGTAGGTAAATAAAAGTTGCTGCACTTCGAATATATTTGTATAAAAAAAGGACATGTGCAATTCTTTTGTAAAAAATTATTATCTGCATCTACCAGACTAAGCTGTTTGTACACTGAAGACGTGCTCTTTGCTACGTTCAATGCAACCAATAGAATCGCTTGATATTCATAAGCTGTCAAAACATAGCCTAACGAAATCATCTCTAGTGAACAAGCCACTTAAAACTATGAGGTTGCTCAATATTTCTCTGCCCGCGGTGTTATAAAATGAGGAAATAGACCGTCCTGTTGCGATCTCTGTCGTACTTAGGGCTGAACAAGTACCGTCATGTTTTCCAAATTTATTGCATCGCGGGCAGCAAGATAATGCGCCGACTACGGATATTCTTTTCTATACGGGAAAAACTATGAAGCGTTATTTTTGAGACTTGTCAAGTTTAAATAATTATTATATTGATCAACAGAAGGATCGGCATCTATAGCTGTTATTGTTACAAGTGTGAAGTGAGTAGTGACAGTGCGCGCGGCTCGTGTGTGCTGAGTCTGAGCGTGTGTGTACACATGTGTATCATGTGAGTGTTAGTTTTTGTTGACGCAACAATGGAAATATTAAAAAAGTACAACTAAAGACTACCAGTTATTACAAAGGTAAACATAATAAGCTTGTGCTGCGTCGCTGTCTTCATTATATCATGGCCACACACAACTCACGTACGCGCGCGAAAGTGAGCGCGATCAAAGAACTCTTGAGTTGATATCAAACCTTGAAAGATCTTCCGGGCCTAATTTCATGGTGTAAACGATTATTTCGAACAAACCACTTTCATATATTTGTTTTTCTTTCAATTCTCGTCAACAGCAACTTTGCTAAGATTGGTGTGAATTAAAGGTAGGTACTTTTCTAATCGAGCGATTTTATTGGTGCGTTTGATACACAAACGTTGAACATCTCTGGTGGACAAACAGCTTATGCCTGATATTATGCCGAACGCGACACGATACGCGCGCACGCTCAGTTGGGAGCTGGAGAATATCGTTAAAGTCTGGCGAGTGCCGGCCGCTTCAAAAAAAAGCAAAATTGTACATATTATTATTAATATTAAATGAATATTTTATAAAAACTCATTACTCGTATTTTTTATTATATTACCTATCGCCTCCCTTATCCCCAAACGCAACTTTTATAAGAAAAACCAAAGACCCAGGAAACAATATTATGTACTGCTGGCCCGTCTACGAAATTAGCGTGACTATTTTAATCTGTTAAGTGGCGTATAAGATGGCATCGTATAGGGTAACAAATCATGGCGTCGCATGCCACGCAACTCTAGGCTAGAATTAATGATAGAGCATCTCCGTAGTTATAAACATATCACAAAAGTGAGTGGACGAACAATTAGATAGATATATAGATAAACACTTTGCACACCAAAGAATAAAAATATTAATAAAATGGAAAATTCTTTCCAAAAAACCAACTTCAAATGCCACTACAAAGAGTGAAATAATTTTTAATGTACACCAATTCGAAGTCGGGCAATGTTTTGTTCAATCATTAATAGTCCTTCGTATTATTAAACTTAATGTGCAAAGAAACGACAAAATTATCGTCAATACGGAGGACTATTATTGAATGAACGAAACATTGCCCGACTTCGAATTGGTGTACATTAAAAATTATTTCATTCTTTGTAGTGGCATTTGAAGTTGGTTTTTTGGAAAGAATTTTCCATTTTATTTTTTACTTTTTAGTGGAAAACAAGTAATGCGCAAGGTATTGGAAAAAATGCCCAAATCGCTGGAAGTATGCTTCTAAAATCTGAAGAGTTCCCTCAATTTCTCCAAGATCCCATCATCAGATTCTGACTTGATGAAAACAGTCATTACTTGATGACTGCTAGGAAATGCAATAGTAACTATAAAAAATACCTAAATCGCTTCAAGTATACTAGCAGAATTTGAAGAGTTCCCTCGATTTTACCAAGATCCCATCATCAGATCCTGACCTGATGACCATAATACAACCTGGAAAAAATTACTCTTTTAAACAATACCCAAATCACTTCAAGTGTGCTTATAAAATTTGAAGAGTTCCCTCGATTTCTCCAGGATCCCATCATCAGATCCTGACTTGGTGACAATGGGACCATCTGTGAACTATACCCTTTCAAACAAAAAAAGAATTTTCTAAATTGGTCCACGCATCTTCGAGTAATCGGGGATCATACATAAAAAAAAATAAAAAAAAAAAAAAAAAAAAAAGATTCCGACGAATTGAGAACCTCCTCCTTTTTTTTGAAGTCGGTTAAAAAAAAATACAATATTTACCATGACATCAAAATCTGTTGAAAGTCCGCTAGTAACACTGCGCTTCTGCGCAATTGCTCTTCTTAAGTATCAGGCGTATTTTTCACTTGGACCTAAAGCTTTGCCGCAGACTGTAAAAAGTGGATCTACCTTTTGCTATGAAATTAACGTGCCTGTAAATAATCGTGATTTATTTCGTTTATATAAGGCATCTTCATACTATTTTAGCGTTACGTTTGTAATTTTCGGAGAAATTTCCATCATCCATTTATACCTATAATAATCAATAGAGACAACTTTCATTTCGGTCATTTATTTACGTGACATTAAAGTCTCTACAAGATGCCACAACACTCTATGGATGCAAATAAAAAGCGTGTTTAAGAAATACTTTTACAATTAAATTTATTTATATTATATAACTTAAGTAACATAACATTATCCTAAACATAAATTTAATTTCACCAAAAAAAACAATATTTCTTTAATCTAAAGGTATTTTTTAATGGTACACGTAACACGTTACACGACCACAAGATCCGCATGGTTTGAGCCAGCGTGCGCGACGGCCTCGGCGACAGCGGAGTGGCGACATTGACATGTAACCAATTCCTCTCTGCCGCTGTCGTGGAGGCCGCCACTACACGCCATGAGCCGTAGGCGAGCGGGCGCCGACCGTTGAACTAAGGCCTTATTATAAAGTCGTGTGTGGTGTTTCATGTGGGCGGCGTTCCTGCATATTGTACTATACAGATTCTTTTCAAGAAGCGGATTAAAGCAAAACAAATGAACCTGTCCTGCTGCTTCTTATTAAGATAGTTATACATCGTGTGTCGCGACCATCAAACAGACTCGCCGGCCAAACAGCCTGCGAATGGAGATTGCTCCTCCGACCCATTTCTTTACAAGAAATAACAATGTTTGCGATGAAGGAAAAGGGAATGGACCAAGAAATTTCAACAGATGGTTGCAAAGGAAGATCACTTGGTGAATTACCAAATAATGGCTTATGTCAACATAACGAGAGCAATTGAAGAGAATAGAGAAGAATTGGTAATTTATAACTTCGTGCAACAAGTGTCGGGGGTGGAGGTTGTTCTAAACAGTAGTATATAGAGGATTTCACTGTATGGATGTGTGTGTTATTAAGAATGTGACTTTCTGTAGTGTTAGTCGTACTATCACAGACATCGGATTGAATCCGTACCAATGAAACTGCGTATTGAGCCGCTACTATACCCAATAACTACATTATGGGAATAAATATCCGTAAAGTACGACGCTGATGTTGCACATTCATGTAATGTTATGAACATTGGATCTTTGTGTACCCGTTCTTTGCGAATAATGGATTTGTGAGTCGCGAAAAGTCAATAATGCCTAATGACGACCCGCTCGCTCGCCGCCGCGCTCATTGCGTAAGAGCTCATCCATACAACTACCAAATAAATGAACGGGGGGTTGTGAAGGAACAGGTCGACGACGAGAGGTGCGCGCGTGACGTCACACGCCGGGCGCGCTGCGCGTCGCTTCAGTACAAAAGTGATCCGCCGGGATCAGTGAGCTACATCGCGTTCCTGCAACCAGAACAAAATGAATTTTTAGTATACTTTTACAACACAAAATGTGAACAAAAAAAATTGGTTGCCTGTAAAGTCGGTTTACTGACGATAGTTGAACGTGACAACGTCTTCTTTGTCGCTCGTTCCGCGCTCGCGAGGTAACGCCGCATGAGCGAGGTAACGCCGGTAACGCCGGATGAGTCATGTTTTTTCGTGCGTGCAACCGGATCTATCGATTTATAAGACGTTGTCACGTCAAAAATATATCCTGACAGAAGTAAACCATCGAAATCGATGGTTATTAAAAGAACAATAATAATAAGAAGAAGATGATTTATTAGTGACGAGGAACCCTAAGTAAATAGTCACGGCGCTCGCGCCACGCCACGACAGGGTGACGGTCACATGAGTCGCGCGTACCTGGGCATGGCGCACATCTCGCACGCGTCGAGCGGCGCGGCGTTGTGGAAGGTGCACAGCGGACACGTCCACACGGCCGGCGCGGCGTCGGCGCGCGGCGGGCGCGGCGCGTCGGGCGCGGCGTCGTGCGCGTCGTGCGCGTCGTGCGCGGCGCGCGCCAGGCGCAGCAGCGTGGCGGCGTGCGGCGCGGCGCACCACGCGTCGGCGGCGGCGGCGTCGCGCGCGCGCACCGCGTCCAGCAGCGGCTGCAGCTGCTCGGGCGTGAGCGGCAGCGCGTCGTTGGTGGCCAGGTACAGCAGCACGTGGAAGTCGGACGCCGCCTCGAGGAACGAGTCGGCGCGCTGCAGGTGCTCGTGCAGCGCGTGCATGGACTGCAGGTGGCGCTGCAGCGGCCGGTTGGCGGGCGGGAAGGCGGAGGCGGCGCTGAAGAGCGGCGGCGCGGCGGCGGGCGCCACGCCGCACGGCACGTCCACCAGCAGGTACGCGACGGGCAGGCGCTTGGCCGACACGCCCACCTCGTTGCCGTACGCGTCCTTCTCCTGGAACGAGAGGTAATCGATTACCAACCGAGGAAGTTAAAACGCGTTACGGACACACGCACGATACATACTTATTTTTTCCTTCAACTACAACAGCAGTCAGCCAGAAAAATAAAGAGGATGCCGTCCCGCACCAGCGCCTGGCACTGCGCCGACACCTGGTATCATACGCACCTTGTAGTAGACATCGGGCACGTACTGCTGCGGCGTGCAGTCGCGGATGTAGCCCAGCTCGGGCGCGTCGCGCGTCGGCAGCAGGATGTCGTCCCGCACCAGCGCCTGGCACTGCGCCGACACCTGGTATCATACGCACCTTGTAGTAGACATCGGGCACGTACTGCTGCGGCGTGCAGTCGCGGATGTAGCCCAGCTCGGGCGCGTCGCGCGTCGGCAGCAGGATGTCGTCCCGCACCAGCCCCTGGCACTGTCCCGACACCTGGTATCATACGCACCTTGTAGTAGACATCGGGCACGTACTGCTGCGGCGTGCAGTCGCGGATGTAGCCCAGCTCGGGCGCGTCGCGCGTCGGCAGCAGGATGTCGTCCCGCACCAGCGCCTGGCACTGTCCCGACACCTGGTATCATACGCACCTTGTAGTAGACATCGGGCACGTACTGCTGCGGCGTGCAGTCGCGGATGTAGCCCAGCTCGGGCGCGTCGCGCGTCGGCAGCAGGATGTCGTCCCGCACCAGCGCCTGGCACTGCGCCGACACCTGGTATCATACGCACCTTGTAGTAGACATCGGGCACGTACTGCTGCGGCGTGCAGTCGCGGATGTAGCCCAGCTCGGGCGCGTCGCGCGTCGGCAGCAGGATGTCGTCCCGCACCAGCGCCTGGCACTGTCCCGACACCTGGTATCATACGCACCTTGTAGTAGACATCGGGCACGTACTGCTGCGGCGTGCAGTCGCGGATGTAGCCCAGCTCGGGCGCGTCGCGCGTCGGCAGCAGGATGTCGTCCCGCACCAGCGCCTGGCACTGTCCCGACACCTGGTATCATACGCACCTTGTAGTAGACATCGGGCACGTACTGCTGCGGCGTGCAGTCGCGGATGTAGCCCAGCTCGGGCGCGTCGCGCGTCGGCAGCAGGATGTCGTCCCGCACCAGCGCCTGGCACTGCGCCGACACCTGGTATCATACGCACCTTGTAGTAGACATCGGGCACGTACTGCTGCGGCGTGCAGTCGCGGATGTAGCCCAGCTCGTCGGCAGCAGGATGCCGTCCCGCACCAGCGCCTGGCACTGCGCCGACACCTGGTATCATACGCACCTTGTAGTAGACATCGGGCACGTACTGCTGCGGCGTGCAGTCGCGGATGTAGCCCAGCTCGGGCGCGTCGCGCGTCGGCAGCAGGATGTCGTCCCGCACCAGCGCCTGGCACTGCGCCGACACCTGGTATCATACGCACCTTGTAGTAGACATCGGGCACGTACTGCTGCGGCGTGCAGTCGCGGATGTAGCCCAGCTCGGGCGCGTCGCGCGTCGGCAGCAGGATGTCGTCCCGCACCAGCGCCTGGCACTGTCCCGACACCTGGTATCATACGCACCTTGTAGTAGACATCGGGCACGTACTGCTGCGGCGTGCAGTCGCGGATGTAGCCCAGCTCGGGCGCGTCGCGCGTCGGCAGCAGGATGTCGTCCCGCACCAGCGCCTGGCACTGCGCCGACACCTGGTATCATACGCACCTTGTAGTAGACATCGGGCACGTACTGCTGCGGCGTGCAGTCGCGGATGTAGCCCAGCTCGGGCGCGTCGCGCGTCGGCAGCAGGATGTCGTCCCGCACCAGCGCCTGGCACTGTCCCGACACCTGGTATCATACGCACCTTGTAGTAGACATCGGGCACGTACTGCTGCGGCGTGCAGTCGCGGATGTAGCCCAGCTCGGGCGCGTCGCGCGTCGGCAGCAGGATGTCGTCCCGCACCAGCGCCTGGCACTGTCCCGACACCTGGTATCATACGCACCTTGTAGTAGACATCGGGCACGTACTGCTGCGGCGTGCAGTCGCGGATGTAGCCCAGCTCGGGCGCGTCGCGCGTCGGCAGCAGGATGTCGTCCCGCACCAGCGCCTGGCACTGCGCCGACACCTGGTATCATACGCACCTTGTAGTAGACATCGGGCACGTACTGCTGCGGCGTGCAGTCGCGGATGTAGCCCAGCTCGGGCGCGTCGCGCGTCGGCAGCAGGATGTCGTCCCGCACCAGCGCCTGGCACTGTCCCGACACCTGGTATCATACGCACCTTGTAGTAGACATCGGGCACGTACTGCTGCGGCGTGCAGTCGCGGATGTAGCCCAGCTCGGGCGCGTCGCGCGTCGGCAGCAGGATGTCGTCCCGCACCAGCGCCTGGCACTGCGCCGACACCTGGTATCATACGCACCTTGTAGTAGACATCGGGCACGTACTGCTGCGGCGTGCAGTCGCGGATGTAGCCCAGCTCGGGCGCGTCGCGCGTCGGCAGCAGGATGTCGTCCCGCACCAGCGCCTGGCACTGCGCCGACACCTGGTATCATACGCACCTTGTAGTAGACATCGGGCACGTACTGCTGCGGCGTGCAGTCGCGGATGTAGCCCAGCTCGGGCGCGTCGCGCGTCGGCAGCAGGATGTCGTCCCGCACCAGCGCCTGGCACTGCGCCGACACCTGGTATCATACGCACCTTGTAGTAGACATCGGGCACGTACTGCTGCGGCGTGCAGTCGCGGATGTAGCCCAGCTCGTCGGCAGCAGGATGCCGTCCCGCACCAGCGCCTGGCACTGCGCCGACACCTGGTATCATACGCACCTTGTAGTAGACATCGGGCACGTACTGCTGCGGCGTGCAGTCGCGGATGTAGCCCAGCTCGGGCGCGTCGCGCGTCGGCAGCAGGATGTCGTCCCGCACCAGCGCCTGGCACTGCGCCGACACCTGGTATCATACGCACCTTGTAGTAGACATCGGGCACGTACTGCTGCGGCGTGCAGTCGCGGATGTAGCCCAGCTCGGGCGCGTCGCGCGTCGGCAGCAGGATGTCGTCCCGCACCAGCGCCTGGCACTGCGCCGACACCTGGTATCATACGCACCTTGTAGTAGACATCGGACACGTACTGCTGCGGCGTGCAGTCGCGGATGTAGCCCAGCTCGGGCGCGTCGCGCGTCGGCAGCAGGATGTCGTCCCGCACCAGCGCCTGGCACTGCGCCGACACCTGGTATCATACGCACCTTGTAGTAGACATCGGGCACGTACTGCTGCGGCGTGCAGTCGCGGATGTAGCCCAGCTCGGGCGCGTCGCGCGTCGGCAGCAGGATGTCGTCCCGCACCAGCGCCTGGCACTGCGCCGACACCTGGTATCATACGCACCTTGTAGTAGACATCGGGCACGTACTGCTGCGGCGTGCAGTCGCGGATGTAGCCCAGCTCGGGCGCGTCGCGCGTCGGCAGCAGGATGTCGTCCCGCACCAGCGCCTGGCACTGCGCCGACACCTGGTATCATACGCACCTTGTAGTAGACATCGGGCACGTACTGCTGCGGCGTGCAGTCGCGGATGTAGCCCAGCTCGTCGGCAGCAGGATGCCGTCCCGCACCAGCGCCTGGCACTGCGCCGACACCTGGTATCATACGCACCTTGTAGTAGACATCGGGCACGTACTGCTGCGGCGTGCAGTCGTGGATGTAGCCCAGCTCGGGCGCGTCGCACGTCGGCAGCAGGATGTCGTCCCGCACCAGCGCCTGGCACTGCCCCGACACCTGGTAGCCCTCCAGGTGGATCTGGTAATTGCTGTCTCCTGCGAAGACCAGACATGCACGTCTCAAGATGGGAAAATAGAGGCACTACCGAAATATAAGCCCACAAGGAAGTTGAAACAATTGGATCAGACCTGTATGTTGTAGCTCAGTGGCTTTCTATTTGAAACCCACGAAGCTCATTAGCCCCAAAATCCCTTATTCGTTTTATTAATTAAAACAAATCAAGGACAAACAGTGACTAGACAGCAAGTGTCAAAATCACAGCCCACAGGCCCAAGACACACCACGCAGCTTTAACAGAATGTTAACCTTAACAAGCAGATTACCCGTGACGCAGACGGTGACGAACTTAGAGCCGAAGTACCCGGAGGAGGCGTGGCGGCACGCGTTGGGGTGCAGGTTCTGGAAGTGGCCCGCCATGATGCACTCCTGCGCGGACAGGAAGTGCGTGTCGACGCCGCGCAGGCACTCCACGGTGGCGGCGGCGCGGTCGCGCGGCAGCAGGTCGGTGAACAGCCAGCCCACGCGGCGCAGGCCCAGCCGCCGCGCCAGCTCCTCCACCGTGGCGGCGTGCTCGTCGTCCGCCAGCCGCACGCTGTCGCGCGAGCACTCCTGCGGCGGCTCGTAGATGGCGGCCACGCGCGCGCGGATCCCTGCGCACACACACCCGTGACACCCTAGCGCGACAAACCAGCACTCCGCAATGGTCATTGGTTGAATTTATATAAAGTTAAATAAAATTTATATTGAAGTCATAGAAAATAGGAAATTGTACCAATTTCAGTATGCAACAGAACTCTTTGGATGCTTGTACAAACAGAAATGTGTAATCAATACAAAACAAAGAATAGCGACTGTTGTACATTTTGTGACAAACACATCAAAGGAATTTTTATGTCTCATATTCAGCATATTAATATGAAAAGTAAAATCAATTTAACTTTGGTAATCTAACCATTTCTTATTTATTTTATTTATTTAATCTAACCATTTCTACCCTCAAACTTTTCTGCTAGAGATAGAATAAAAATCAAGCGATTGGTGCATTTGACGCAAAATATAGCATAACAATGTTAGTAGCACATCTTTGGTGGACAGTCGTCAATGCAGTGGCGGAAGGCGGCAGTGGCGGGAGGTAGCTACCTAGCGGCACGTCAGGGTGCTGCTCGTACTGGCCGTAGAGGAAGCCGATGCGCTGGTGGCCCGTGGCGCGCCAGTAGGCCAGGAAGCGGTCCACGGGCGCTGCGTGCTCCAGCAGCACGTTGTCCACGTGGCGGTAGGGCTGCCGGTTTAGCGTCACGGCGCCAGGCTGGCATGTCGAGCAGATGCCGCGCGGCCACGGAGGGTGCTCCTTACACCCTGCGCTCATCACATATGCAAATCATACATAATATCTCCAAACCCTCCTCTAAAAGGGGTTTTAGCACTTTAAGCCAATAAATAAATAATAGCAAATTGTACCTCGATATAGATAGTTCCCTATACACCAAACCACAGATAATATAATACTATACTAGTACAGATACCCCATCACGAAGAAAGAAATGCGACAAGCTTAATTTCTTGGGGTGGGCCACCCGACGGATAAAACTGGAAATAATGGCGCTGTTACTGCGAGTAGCTTCATAGCAGATAATAAGTTTAAAAATAGGTGGCGCTGGCGCTGCTCTACGGAACAGTTTGATCGAACCCCCATAGATGGCGTTGCTTTGGCAATAGTTGCAGTTATGAAAATGCTAATAGATGGCGAATCAGCTGGATTGCGTGTAAGTAAATGCTGCGTTGCCAGTTCGCTGATAAAATAAGACAGCAAGCGATGTTGCCGCTCTTCGTTGTATGCATTTGATACAAAATTAAAACTTTGTTTTCGACGTTTGCGTTGCGTTGGTCAGGTATTGCCAACTGTATGAATTTTCGGAAGAAATTAGGGAAAAATTCTTTTGAAAACATGAACTATATCGCAGTATTATACTAACCCCCTTATTCATAAATGTGAAATAGCTGTGAAATAGTTATACTCTGTTTGTTCTTTTTCCTTCGAATGTCAAATTAGTGTTGACAAACAAAGACAAAACGGACTACCTATTATACAGGTGGTAGTGTTAGCAACACCTCGATTTGGGGCCAGACAACGACGCTGGCAACACTGGCGGCGTGCCGGCGGTCGTGACATCGTGTTTCATGACGCCGGAAGGCGCCGAACGAAGAAAAACGACAGCCCCGCCACCGTCGCGGTCGCCGCGGTGTGGTGTGGGCTGTGGCTTAAGGATATAAATACTCTCTCCCGAGAGGGTGTGTTACTTCTTGGTGGGACGCGGTCCGCGATACATCTCGATTGTCGTTAATTATATTTGTGAATTAAGTGTTGTAATATAAATATATTTGTGGACGATTGTCGTTAATTATATTTGTGAATTAAGTGTTGTAATATAAATATACTTGTGGACGATTGTCGTTAATTATATTTGGGAATTAAGTGTTGTAATATAAATAAACTTGTGGATTAGTACGTGGCTTGCGTTTTTCTTACATCAGAAGTAACGATACCCGCGTTATGGGAAAAACAACGATCTAAGTGTAAACGTGCTCGGTCTAGCTCGAGTTCCTCGAGCTCCAGAACGCCATCACCTCCAAGGAATAAGGTATCTCGTAAAGATACCGAAACTGTGAGTACTCTGAACAATATTATACCGGACTTCGACCCGTTAAAAGTTTATATCAATGCATTGCTTAATATTATTAAATCTTACGCTAAAACTTTTACGTGGTTAGATGAAACTATCCGTTATCAAGCGCTCCATAAATTAAAAGGTCTGGTACTATTCCTGTGGCCCCTGTGGCAGTGGAGCGATTGAAAAATAAAATTAGCAGCCCGTTCCAAACCGGAGGAAATATGTTTGATCTTTAAAAGAAATTATCGTTTAATGGCAATGAATCTTTGTATTGACCGTTTATGTTTAAAATTCTCCGAACAAGATATTGTGTCGATTATAGTTGGTAACATCAGTAAATTATATGTCTTAGAATCAAGTAGGTAATTGTAAAACGTGTAAAGATTTATTCAGTTATGAATATGAGTGTATTTACTAGAAAATTAAGTGGGTAATGTACGCGACGCTTTGGTTATATGGGTAAAAGTAGCGCGTAACCAAACACTAAATTAGGTGAATAATAATCTAAAAAGTTTGTTAGTTTATTCAAAAGGTAGTTAAGCTTTCTTTCGATACGATCACTGTGTGACAATAATGTATCCGTTATAAAATTTGTTTCAAATTCTTACGGTTTTAATATTAATGTTTACGGTACGACAACATGCCTGTCATGTCGTCATGTCATGTAGGTTGTGATTTAGTTTATTCCCGAATCCCGAGTAAGTATTATTTCAGGACGCGAGCGATTTGAAAAGAATACTTTAGTCGTATATTAGCAACTGAAATAAACGCTTATGTGTGTCGAAACTGAATTAATTGATTTAGGGCCGATTTTCAATCGCCAGATAATCGTTAACTACTAAATAAATATGACGTTTTTGACAGATTTTCTCCATGAATAATATTATTTCTTGAGTGAAGTTATGAGTTTACAGCTAATAAAAATGTAGGTAAAGTAAATGATTACGAAATGTATATAATGTAGACCGTTAGGGACCTCTTATTTAAAAAGGTAAACGATCCACAAAAATGTTCAACGAATTACTTGTAAATAATATCGTTCGCGACAGTAAGTTGCCCTTGTAAGCTAGTCTAGCACTCTGAGCTAATAAAAAGAACGGAAAAAGGCTTTGCGTTGATAGGGAATTAAATAAGATACGTATTAAAAATAAGTGTTCAATGCCCCGAATTCAAGATTTTGTGGGTAGGTTTTAATGTCACCAGCATAGATTTAAAAAGTGAATACCTACTACTAGACTGCTTTATATTCGGATTATATTCTGATTCGGATGAGGAGATCGCTGTATAGTGATAGGGCCACCACATTTGTATACATTGACACCGCTGAGTGATATGTTGTTTTTCCTGTTTTGTGGTGTACGAATTCTTGCGGCTTTGGTTTGGGTTGGCAAGGGCACCTATTTGTGTTAACAAATGACGTACAGGACTTTTAGTAAATTGAGGGTTGGGAAGGGATTTTCTATTTAGATGACGTGCATTTCATTTTTGGACACTGTAGAGGAAACTATGAAATTACTAAAAGAGGCAGTTCTTTTCAGTGCAGGGCGCGTTTGAACCCTCGTAAACTTAGTTTTAAGTCGACTTTAGCTATCACCATATCACATATGCGACAAATATCATATTGATGATCATTACAAGAGCCTGTACGTTAAGCCTATGTCAAAAAAAAAGAGTTTTGAGTTTAAGGTGTCGCAAATATTTAAATGAAATGGTTTGACTTTGAATCTCGAGAAGTGCCATTTCTTTAAGAATTGAATTGAACTCTTATGCTACAAGGTTGGGTCAGGGTGCGTAATGCCAAACGAACCCAAACTGGGAGCAGTAAAGAGTTTTCCGCTGGTAGTACCGACTTCGACAGTTTTTGGGGTTGTTAGCTACTTCTGGAAATTTATATGGAGTTGTGCTGTTTTGTTAGCTTCTCTCACAGGACTGTCGAAGAAGGATACTGCTTGAGAATGGAGTGAATCACGGAATCGAGCATTTTGTATTTGACTGAAGTAGGGAAAGGTTAGGCTTATTAATTAAGGTTGGCCTTAGAATTCTCACGTATATTCCCCTATGTGAAGGTGAAAAGTTTCATTATTATAGTAGGTAGATCACGATCGACGTAAAAAAAAACCATTTAGCCCATGGAATGACACGATGTAAATCAATAATTTTAATAAAAATATGAATTAAGAAGTTAAAATGTTAGTTAACAATGGTACTTATCCTTTGTTAGTAATTGTTAGTAAAAATGGTACTTATCTGTAATGTAATGGTACTGGTAAAGGGGCATAGTGCTCCGGGTAGCTAGATGGGCGTTGTCTGCCTAAGAATTCACGTTCTAAGTATTACATAGGGAGGGTGGTCGGATACAACATGTCGATGCTCTCAGCCGTGCCGTTCGAAAAAAAAAAAAACCGTGGTCGAGTTTATTATGTCGATAACGAAAGCGATTTAGTTGCTGGTGATACAAATACACTTGAAATTAGAGAATTGTTAGAATCAGGACAGGCCGAAGAAAATTAGAGGTTTTTGTAACTGCGAGTTATGGATAAAAGGGTCCGAATTAAACGTTTTTTGTTTATTTATTGGGTGGTTCAGAAAATGTGTATCTAGCAGATAATGAAATATAACCACAATGATGTGGGCCATTATTGACCAATCAGTTGGGCGTATCTCTGTTATATCCTTATCCTTAATCATTGCACTTTACTGGTTCCCACTATTATTTATGATGAAAAAAAAGGATATTAATAAAAACGGTTTGAATTGCATTTATTATAAAAAAATAGGGTCCGTTCATAATAAAAATAAGAATTTATTGGTACTAAGCTAGTAGGCAAATTTGTGTTTATTTCTGTGGTTCGAAACACTAATACTGTGCGTTTTATTAGGGAATTAGAAAATATATCAACAGTATTTGACAATCTTCGACGCTTAATCTCCGATGCCAGTTGATATTTTTCGTAGGGTAAATTTGCTCAATATTGTGGGGCTGGAAATATTTGAATGCATATAGTAGCAACAAGTGTTCCTTGAGCTAATGGACAAGTCGTGAGACTTAGCAAAACTATATTAGAATCATAAAAATCTATGGGGTGCCGTGGACAGGGGAGGTCAGTGCATAAAGACATTATATACTGCAAGGCTGTCCTGTCCCGTGTCAGGTTATAGTAGGTTGTGGATTGCGCATAGATTTGAAGGGTAGTCCTTTGACTAGTGGAGTTCTGAAACGCGTGATGTGGCGTTGGCAGTAAATATGAAATCATGGATCAAGGTCGATGATTTGTGTTGTTAAGTGGAGAACCGTGTTAGCAAGGTGTTTAAAATATGTAGTATGGTACAAAAGTGTTGTGGTATTATTAGTATAATGCCGGGTATTAAGTGTACTATAGTAAAATATTATTATTCTTAAAAGTAAACGTAATTATTATTTATAAAAAAAAAAGAGTTAATTTGCTTAATTTTCAATGCTTTAATGCGAGTACACCATACCTGAAAGTATAGTACAATGAATCTCCCTTTAAGTATTATTGTTTCATTGGAGCTCGATTAGTAATAATAATTAATTCAGCGAGCCGTGACTAAATACTCGGAAGGTTTAATTGGGAATATTGCTTTAAGAATGTTAAATTGTAGTGGTGTGCGTCACCTCAACTCGAAGATTCACTTGGTACTCTTAAGTGAGCGTAATGCCTTTGAGAGCAAGTGGTCTTCACCATCAGGGCACTCAAGTGAGCTAAATGTTCTTTGAGAGAAAGGAAAAGGCACATCTGTCTCCTAAGTGTGGCGTTGGGCCCTTTGGGTGGGATGGTCTTGTTCTTTAAGCGGAGATGGTTTTCGACAACGGCACATCTGTCTCCTAAGTGTGGCGTTGGGCCCTTTAGGTGGGATGGTCTTGTCGATTGAGTTGAGGGGGGGGGGTACGTATGATGGGAAGTAGTAAGCAGTATTCCGATGAGCCTTACAAGTATGAAGAATCTGTATGTGTATTTGAGTGTCTTCATGTATTAACAGTCTTGACTTTCGCAGAGATTTCACCGCAATTCGTGGGGTGCCCGGGGCGTGCACCATGCAGCATGGCCGTGTTAGCAACACCTCGATTTGGGGCCAGACAACGACGCTGGCAACACTGGCGGCGTGCCGGCGGTCGTGACATCGTGTTTCATGACGCCGGAAGGCGCCGAACGAAGAAAAACGACAGCCCCGCCACCGTCGCGGTCGCCGCGGTGTGGTGTGGGCTGTGGCTTAAGGATATAAATACTCTCTCCCGAGAGGGTGTGTTACTTCTTGGTGGGACGCGGTCCGCGATACATCTCGATTGTCGTTAATTATATTTGTGAATTAAGTGTTGTAATATAAATATATTTGTGGACGATTGTCGTTAATTATATTTGTGAATTAAGTGTTGTAATATAAATATACTTGTGGACGATTGTCGTTAATTATATTTGGGAATTAAGTGTTGTAATATAAATAAACTTGTGGATTAGTACGTGGCTTGCGTTTTTCTTACAGTAGGTATACCTATTCCACCGCTATTGCGAGGATGATGATTATGATAAATAAATATACTTTCTTTTATTTGCCTATAGTAGTAGTTTTTGATCTTGTTTTTCCAAATCCAATCCAAAGGCCGCCATCTTGTTTTTCCAAAATTTTCCATTTTCTCTATTAATCGTTTACTTATATCTACAATCGTTGCGAGTTTGAACTAAATCGGTCGGAATACAAAAAATTTACAGAAATCACGTCGGCCGCCATCTTGTTTTTCGGAAATGTCAGATTTTTCCCATACTCGAATCCCCCACCCGAACACATCCCCCATACATCATTATATCGTTTTCAGACTCCTTCTGGGAGAACAATTATGTCAATGAGTCAGTCAGTGAGTGAGTGAGTGAGTGAGTGGTAATCGAGCTATATTATAACTAGTGTTTACGCGAGAGTAGCTGGCGCGAGCGCCGAGCCTATTGTATTGTGTTGAATCGTGTTCTCTCTCTCTAACCCGCGGAAGCCCTCATCGGCGCGTCTCGCTCACGCTTTGGTTACGGCGAGTTTTTTGCTGCATGCGTTTTGTATCGAATCGTGCGCTCCCGCTCCAACTCGCGGAAACGCCAATCTTCCTATCCCGCTCGCGCATCGGTCGCCGAGATTTTTTTTATGCCTGCAATGACGCGGCGACTTCGGTGCGCGCCAGTATTAAGCACCATTCAGTCTGCTGTCGACCGACGAACTTAGCGGTCCCCCGCGCGTGGCTGACGTAATTTTGATCACGTGTCGTCCTTGAAACGCGTAGTCGCGAGACGCAAATTACTACGTTTGAGTAGCCACGTTTCTATTTGCGCGGGTGTTTAGTCATCGAATAACATCGCAACGGGACGTCCGTTTTTTGATGCGCCTGACTTGTTTTTCGCACTGCGTTTTTTGTCTGTTGCCGCGCCCCCTCTCTCGCGCGCTGGGGCGCTGGTGCGGTCCCTTTCGCACTTCGAACCGGTAGCCGACGGAAAGTGGGTTCCTGCGCGTGTGGTCTTCGTGTTTGGAGGCTGATTTGAAGCGGAGGTCAGACGGCTCTGCCAGTCCCATACACACACGCACCCTTGTACATACCCTTAACACTTTCACGTCACACACTGTCACACACCTACTACAGAGGACTCCGTATCAAGGCCGACGCTTCGGGATCAAGGTCAGTCAATAAGCACCTACTAATTTTAAACTATTTTTATTGTTGGCCGCGTCCGGTGGCGTACTGTATCAGCCGTAGTGGCCGACCTGTTGTCTAGTAAAAGTCGCTGATTACTATTTCCACTGATCGACTAGTGAGACTCGATTGCTATCCGACTCGGATTGGATGCCGTCATCTGACCCGAGACTGATCGTACACTAGTGATCCCGCGTAGTCTCACTAGTCGGTCCCCCCTCGACCTGTCCGGGCTCGTTCCTCTATGGGCCCGGGAACTGAGCCCTCATCTGGACAGGCAAGGGGCCGTAACAGTTGGTAGCAGAGCGTGGTTTCGCGCCTTTTGGTTAAGCGGCTTTTACACGTTCGGCGCGTCGATATCGATATTTGTTGCGCGTATTTAATTCGTCGCGTATCTCTGTCGGTCACACGTTTGTAGGCGCGGTACGCCACGTGTCGGACCGATACGCCGCGTTAACGGCCACAGATTATTGTACCGCTACACCACGCGTTTTTGTAGCAACGCCGCGTTATTTACCGCGTGCCGCGCGTTTGTTAACCGCGACCTTGATTAGCGTTCTGCACGTGTTGGTGTTTGCATCTGTGCTTGTTCTACGTCCTTGTTGTTTTATTTTTCGGTTTCGTGCTTCCTTGTAATTATCTTCGCGCAGTCTCGCCATGCCTTCGCATAAGCCTCCGGTGCGCCGTATGCAGGATGAGCTGCGGTGGGCAGCTAGCGCGCATGCGCTTATTACTCGTCCAGACAGGACGGCTAGCTTGCTCCACCGCCTTGAGCAGCTCCCAGCCAGACGAGCCCATTTTGAAGAGGCCTATTCGGAATTCCTTGCTACAGTGGAGGACGACGAGGCGCGAGAATCGGCCCAGAAGGACTATGAGCAGTTCTTCGAGTTCACAGACGATGTGCTCGAGGCTGGGGCCAAAATGAATCGTGAGGCTCGAAAGAGCATTCTGTGCGAGTCGCCTCGCCCGCAGCAGCAGCCCGCCCTATTGGGTCGGCTGCCTACTTTGGACCTTCCACACTTTGGTGGGCGGCTTCAAGACTGGATGGGGTTCATCTCCATCTTCGACAGTCTAGTCCATACCCGCCGCGACCTATCCCCAGGCCAAAAAATGGCCTATTTGCGGACCTCCCTTCAAGGGGAGGCACTTGGGGTAGTCTGCCATTTGAAGTTGTCTGACGCCAGCTACTCCACGGCCAGAGAACTCCTCGAGAGGCGCTACGCCAATGTGCGCCGCCTTGCTGACGCGCACATGATGGAGTTAATATCCCTCCCGGTTTTGAAAGACCTAGCGCGTCTCCAGGAGGTGATCATTGACCCAGTCGTGGTTGCTTGCAACGCCCTTCGACAACTTGACTTACCAGTGGATCAGTGGTCCTTCTGGCTTCTTCACCTGGTTCTGTCCCGCCTGCCTCTCGATCTGCGGATCCGATTTGAAGAGAGGTACGGCGGGGACGGGGCTAATTATATACCCCCGTTCAGTGACCTCTTAAAGTTCCTTGAGGAACAGAGCCGCCAGGTGGAGAATGCCGTGGCCTCGGGAACACCGGCAAAGGAGCCGGCGCGACCGACGCCCGCTTCTAAACCCACGACTTCCACCAGGGGTTTCAAGCAGCCAGTAGTGGCGCAGCAGACTGGTCGCCGCACAATCCCCAACTTTAGTGGCCTTGCTGCGACCGAGGCAACCCCCTGCAACTATTGCCGTGCTTCCACGCACACAACGGCCGATTGCCCTAAATTTTTGGAGAGACCGCCCAAGTACCGTAGGGCCATCGCGAGGGAGCGCCGTTGGTGCTACTCTTGCTTAGGTCGGCACTTGCAACGCAATTGCCAGCACCAACGGCCTTGCACACACTGTCAGGGCAACCACCTTCCTATTCTTTGTCTCGACCGCAATGGTGCCGGCAGGCAGGAGGTGGTTGAACAGACACCCGGCAGGAGTGGAGGCTCCTCCTCGGTCACGTGCCCAGCCGATGGACGGCGTGGGGCGAACACTGTTCGTCCGGCCCCTGGTTTTGATAGGGCTTCACCCCCCCCTCGGGCGGGGGTGCAGCCCTCCAGGGGCGGGGGCGTTCCGCCCTCTGTCAACCCTGAGGGAGGTTTTGCCGTCGCTCAGTCTGAACCAAGGAGGCACTCCCCTCCTCTGGCTGAATACCCCAGGCTGGAGCGATACCCCCCTCGATGGTCTGGACACCCCCCTCCGCACTACGTCGTCCCGCGGCTGTCGTACGTGACCAGACCCCCTCAGCCCATGAGGGACGCTTGGGTGTACCCTGGGGGAACCCCACCTATTGGTGTGGTAGAAGTTCCGCAAGCTGGCCCCTACGAGCGCCCGAGGCTGGAGGAGTCGCCCGAAAGGGGCAACTCCCGTTGACTAGTTGCTGCCCTGGCTCCCACCACCGCCACCTCACCCGACAATTTGAGCGAGCATAAGACGGTCTGCCAGACCGTACTTTTGCCCACGGCTTTGGTCAGGGTGTTTAACCCGAACGGTGAGTGGCTAATGGTACGCGCGCTGCTAGATCTCGGTTCACAGCGCTGCATTGCATCGTCGTGGTTGGTGAGGACGCTGGGGCTCCCCTGGAGTCCGGACAATCGTCCAATGTTAGGAATAGGAGGATCGGTTCCTCCGACTCCCAGGGGTCGGGCAGAACTTATGTTTGGTCCAGCCGAAGGTCCCCTTCGTATCCTAGTCGATGTGAACGTTCTTGACGATATTGTGGGACACCTCCCGAACGTTCCTATCCATAACTCGGCGGTTCATTGCGCGTCGGGTTTAACCCCGGCGGACCCTTCATGGTCTGAACCTGGCCCCACTGATTTGCTCTTGGGCGCCGATGTGCTGGGCTTGATCATGTCAGGAGAGATTAGGACATTGCAGAAAAATGGTTTGTCGGCCATGCCCACTATCTTTGGGTTTAGTTTTTTCGGTCCGGTTTTATGGACCAACCTGCCTCCTGACGTGGACCATCTCCAAACTATTGGAGTGGCACTTTCCGATGTAGTCCAAAAATTTTGGGAAATTGAAGAGCCCCCTCAAGCGGCTCGGGTAGACCCCCTCCATCAGGAATGCGAGTTATTCTACCAGAATAACACAGGTCGTCGCGTCGATGGCAGGTTTGTAACTCGGCTACCCTTCCTTGCCTCACGCCCCCCCCTTGGTCATTCAAGGGCGTTAGCTGAAAAAAGACTTCTGTCCATGGAACGCCGCATGAAGCGAGACCCTGCATTTCGAGAGAAATATATTGAGTTCATGAGGGAGTACGAGGCGTTGGGGCACATGTCCCCTTCCTCATTTGACTGGCGCTCTCACGAGCACTATTTTCTCCCTCACCACGCGGTCTTGAAGTCTCCAGGCGGTAAAATTCGTGTGGTCTTCGACGGGTCAGCGGCCACGTCTAATGGGGTTTCCTTGAACCAGTGTCTCCACACTGGCCCCAAACTTCTTAAGGATCTATCTGACATCCTCACCAACTTCCGTAGGCACCAGGTGGTTTTTGTGGCCGACATACGAATGATGTTCAGGCAATCGGTAGTGCATCGCGATGATCGTCGTTACCAG
The DNA here is from genome assembly GCA_036785405.1 of Coenonympha arcania. Lineage (NCBI taxonomy): Eukaryota > Metazoa > Arthropoda > Insecta > Lepidoptera > Nymphalidae > Coenonympha > Coenonympha arcania. The sequence goes on from CM072066.1 coordinate 209,923, forward strand.
CTGATTTTGTGGCGCGAGAATCCCAGTGATCCTGTGCGCGTGTTCGAGCTGAACACTACAACTTATGGCCTTAGGTCTAGTCCTTATATTGCAATGAGGACGCTCTTGGAGCTGGCCAACCGGGAACGACTGAATTATTCGCGAGCAGCGGATGTCCTAGAAACTTCTGTCTATATGGACGACATCTGCGCCGGAGCATCCAGTGTTGAGGAAGCTCGCATCCTGAGGGACGAGTTGATCGCCATCTTGAAATCCGGAGGGTACGAGTTACGTAAATGGCTATCCAACTCACCTCAGGTTTTGCAGGACTTACCTGGAGAGGATCAACAGGATCCTCACCTGTTTGAACACCCGGAGAATCCCAATTTGCTGACGGTGCTGGGTATCCAGTATCAGCCCGTTCAGGATTCTTTTACGTACCGGGTCAAGTTAGATGATCCTCCGAAGTCTTGGACCAAACGACTGGTCCTGTCCACTGTGGCGCGCACCTTTGATCCAAACGGTTGGATAACTCCGGTTGTTTTTCTGGCCAAGTGCTTTCTTCAAAAGCTTTGGGTGTCTGGGTTAGGCTGGGATGAGCCTCTTCTTGGTGCTCTCTTAAGAGAGTGGCTCTCTTTGGTGTCCTCCCTTCCCGACATCAACCAAATCTCTTTACCCAGATGCTTCTTGCCTCCGGGCAAATGTCGGGCAAGCTTACACGGGTTCTGCGATGCCTCTGAGAAGGGATATGCAGCTGTGGTATATCTGCGAACCGTGAGTGCTTCTGGGCAAGTCTCGTTGCACCTTGTCCTAGCTAAGAGCAAGGTTGCACCTATTAGGTCTCGTCTAACAATTCCTAAGTTAGAACTTTCGGGAGCCGCACTATTGAACCGGTTATTAAACCACGTCCACGCTTCTTTGAAGCCCTTCGTAAACATTTTGGACGTTTTTGCATGGTCGGACAGCGAGATTGTCCTGTGTTGGCTTCGGGCTTCGGTCCATAATCTTGAAGTTTTCGTGGCGAATAGAGTGTCACAAATACAAAGTTCTGTCACACCCTTGAAATGGAGACATGTACCCGGGGAACTAAACCCAGCTGACTGCGCTTCTCGCGGTTGCGAGGCTTCTTTGCTAGTCTACCACCCACTCTGGTGGGGACCGGGCTGGCTATCTGGCCCAGAATCCTCCTGGCCCCCGGACAAATTTGAGGCTCCAGCCGAATTACCCGGCTTGCGATTGAGGGTTGGCGTGGTCAACGATAGGCCCATTTATGACCGCGCCCTCTTGGAGCGGTATAGCTCGTTTGACAAGCTGATCGGCGTAACCGCTTGGCTGCGTCGATTCATGCATAATGTCAGGGATCCCCTCAATAAAAACTTAGACTCGGCGCTCTCGCCCTTGGAACGGCGAGAGGCGTTGATGTACTGGATACGTGTGATCCAAGTGGAACACTTTGAGTCAGCGATTGAGTCTTTGAAACGAGGCTCGCCACTGAAGGGCCACCTTGCTCGCCTGAGTCTATTCTTGGACAGTTCCGGATTACTACGTGTTGGGGGACGCCTTAAAAACTCCAACCTCCCTTATGGAGCGCGACATCCTTTGCTGCTCCCAAAGGATGGCACCTTTGTCAATCTGTTGATAACTCATTATCATATTAAAAATGCTCATGCGGGTTGCAATACCCTCTCAGCCATTTTGCAGCGTGAGTTTTGGATTTTGGCAGGCCGACGAACCATTCGAAGCGTGATCTTCAAATGTATTCCTTGCTATCGTTTGAAGGCATCCATTGCACAGCCTGTGATGGGTGACCTGCCTGCGGACCGCGTAAGGGCTGCTCGACCTTGCGCCGGTGTTGGAACCGATTTTGCCGGTCCTTTTCTAGTTAAGAGCTCTAACCTTAAGAATGCTCGGTCTTTTAAGGCCTACTTGTGCGTCTTTGTTTGCCTCGCAACCAAGGCAGTTCACTTGGAGCTTGTCAGTGCCCTCAGCACGGAGGCGTTCGTGGCCACTCTGGGCCGCTTCGTGAGCCGTCGCGGCCTACCCGACTTGGTTCGGACAGACTGCGGGACCAATTATAAGGGAACCGATCGTTATTTGAAGGAGGTCGTTGACTTCCTTGTTAAGAACAGGCACTGTGTAGGCACCGCCATGTCTAGAATGGGAGTTACTTGGAAATTTGACCCTCCGGCGTGTCCTCACTGGGGCGGAATCTTCGAAGCTGTTGTTAAGGTCGCTAAAACGCATTTGCGTCGCGTTATTGGGGAAACCATCTTAACCTTCGAGGAACTGTCCACGGTATTTTGCAAGATTGAGGCGGTTCTTAACTCTCGGCCTCTCGGTCCCGTCTCCTCCGATCCAAATGATTTGGAGGCTTTAACGCCGGGTCACTTCTTGATTGGTCAGCCTCTTAACGCGCTGCCCGAGTATCCCTATCGGGAGGTCAAGACCTCACGGTTGTCTCGGTTTGAAATGTTGCAGCAAATGACTCAAAATTTTTGGCACCGTTGGTCTCTTGAGTATTTGCACTTGCTGCAGCAGCGCGTCAAGTGGGCTGACAAAACTAACCCTCCCCAGGTGGGAGATCTTGTTCTGCTTAAAGAACCTAATCTACTCCCACTATTTTGGCGTCGTGGACGCATTGTTAAACTGCTATTTGGATCGGATGGCGTTCCCCGGGTGGCCGAGGTATTTGTGGGGGACTCAGTATTGCAACGTGCCGTGGCCACGTTGTCCCGACTGCCTATTGATTAGCGAATCTACATTCTTAGATTCGGAGCGGGGGATTGTTTACGCGAGAGTAGCTGGCGCGAGCGCCGAGCCTATTGTATTGTGTTGAATCGTGTTCTCTCTCTCTAACCCGCGGAAGCCCTCATCGGCGCGTCTCGCTCACGCTTTGGTTACGGCGAGTTTTTTGCTGCATGCGTTTTGTATCGAATCGTGCGCTCCCGCTCCAACTCGCGGAAACGCCAATCTTCCTATCCCGCTCGCGCATCGGTCGCCGAGATTTTTTTTATGCCTGCAATGACGCGGCGACTTCGGTGCGCGCCAGTATTAAGCACCATTCAGTCTGCTGTCGACCGACGAACTTAGCGGTCCCCCGCGCGTGGCTGACGTAATTTTGATCACGTGTCGTCCTTGAAACGCGTAGTCGCGAGACGCAAATTACTACGTTTGAGTAGCCACGTTTCTATTTGCGCGGGTGTTTAGTCATCGAATAACATCGCAACGGGACGTCCGTTTTTTGATGCGCCTGACTTGTTTTTCGCACTGCGTTTTTTGTCTGTTGCCGCGCCCCCTCTCTCGCGCGCTGGGGCGCTGGTGCGGTCCCTTTCGCACTTCGAACCGGTAGCCGACGGAAAGTGGGTTCCTGCGCGTGTGGTCTTCGTGTTTGGAGGCTGATTTGAAGCGGAGGTCAGACGGCTCTGCCAGTCCCATACACACACGCACCCTTGTACATACCCTTAACACTTTCACGTCACACACTGTCACACACCTACTACAGAGGACTCCGTATCAAGGCCGACGCTTCGGGATCAAGGTCAGTCAATAAGCACCTACTAATTTTAAACTATTTTTATTGTTGGCCGCGTCCGGTGGCGTACTGTATCAGCCGTAGTGGCCGACCTGTTGTCTAGTAAAAGTCGCTGATTACTATTTCCACTGATCGACTAGTGAGACTCGATTGCTATCCGACTCGGATTGGATGCCGTCATCTGACCCGAGACTGATCGTACACTAGTGATCCCGCGTAGTCTCACTAGTCGGTCCCCCCTCGACCTGTCCGGGCTCGTTCCTCTATGGGCCCGGGAACTGAGCCCTCATCTGGACAGGCAAGGGGCCGTAACAACTAGTTTTTCGCGTGGAGGCGCGGCCCGCTAAAGCGGACCGCGTAACTGCTTGTAGCAATTTACGTGGTCGCTCATACTCGGATTTAGCAAAAACTTTGGATTTTCTTATAGTAGGTACCCAATCGCCATACAATTTAGTATGAAAAAATAAATGTTCCGCCATTTTGATTTTTTTTCCCTTCAATAAATAGAGCTCTTCGTCCAAATCATGTTTTGCTAAGAAACCACTTTTCTATCTATCATACTTTCGGAGATAGACAGAGGAGAAATTTGTATGGCGGCCATCTTTTTTTCGCCATTTTGAAATTTTTTTCAGCGCATTGGCAATTGCATGAGATTTCGAATGACATTTGTTCGAGCACCCCCCACCTATCTTCAATACCCTGGCTGAACCCTTCATCCGTCTCCGAATTCCTCAATCATCAGCTCTCTCCATATTTTCCACCGAGTAATTTCTTGACTTCTATACGAAGCCACAAGTGAAAAATAAATTGTTCATACAAAATTTTACAGGAGGACATTTTGGGGAAAATCTCGAAAACTACCCCAAATGTGGCAACACTGCTTTTATATATCGATACTGCTCATCGAGTTACACAATCGGTTCATACATGTCAACTTTCCGAAATGTTGCCAAATGCCTCAAAAACACGATCAAAATATTCAAAAAAATTCAATGAATACAAAATGGCCGCCACCGCATTTCACAGAAATATTTTACATAGTTTAGTACTTTTCCCAGTAATTACATGATATACCGCTCCTGATGACGTTTCAAGTTTTCATCTCGCTCGCACCCAGGCGACATGATTGCCCCTGAAAAGTGACCATGTCAAAAATCACTTTTTCTTTAATAAATTCCAGTGTCGCCAATCCTCGGCGACAAAAATACCCAAATGTCATTTGTACGAGTAAGACACGTGATGGCTCATACTCGGATTTCACAAAAAGTCCGTATTTCGATTTTTTGCTTTTTGGGGAAAATCTCGAAATTTCCCGAGAAATGGGGTAATTTTTTTTTCCCCACTCAATACTTCGAGTCTGTACTCACGATCGCCCCGATCGATCGAACGCTCCGAAGTTGCCAAGTGTGTGAAATTTGAATTTTAAAATTGCGTTTTTTTCGTACCTCAGACTGATTGGCCGCCAGAACAGCCGCCATCTTGGATTTTGAAAAATTACTCCCGTTCTGTCAAAATTCAGGATAATTGGGGGCAAAGCAAAAAAAATCATCATCCTCGAGTACCCCGTTTAGGATCTGTGGCGCCGCGGTTTGGGGTCGAAAAATGAAAAATTTTAAAAAACCACAGCTCGGCCGCCATCTTGTTTTTCCAAAATTTTCCATTTTTTCTATTAATCGTTTACTAATATCTACAATCGTTGCGAGTTTGAACTAAATCGGTCGGAATACAAAAAAGTTACAGAAATCACGTCGGCCGCCATCTTGTTTTTCGGAAATGTCAGATTTTTCCCATACTCGAATCCCCCACCCGAACACATCCCCCATACATCATTATATCGTTTTCAGACTCCTTCTGGGAGAACAATTATGTCAATGAGTCAGTCAGTGAGTGAGTGAGTGAGTGAGTGGTAATCGAGCTATATATAGTATAAATAAATATAATAATAACTAGTTTTTCGCGTGGGGGCGCGGCCCGCTAAAGCGGACCGCGTAACTGCTTGTAGCAATTTACGTGGTCGCTCATACTCGGATTTAGCAAAAATTAGTGGGCAGGTACCCAATTGCCATACAATTTAGTATGAAAAAAAAATTCCGCCATTTTGAATTTTTTTCTTGTCACTAAATAGATATCCCCATTTCGATCATCTTTTGCTATGAAACCACTTTTCCAACTGTCATACCCTTCGAGATAGAGACCAACAAAATTTGTATGGCGGCCATGTTTTTTCCGCCATTTTGAATTTTTTTTCAGCTCATTGGTAATTGGACGAGGTTTCAAATGACATTTGGTCGAGCACCACCCACCGTGGTGTTGCTCTCCAATACCGTTAGCGTGCTCTTCACCCGTCTCCAAGATCCTCAATCATCAGCTCTCAGCTCTCAGCTGGACAAATACAGGCTATTTAGGTATAAAAATATTATATTACATACTAGCTGTACCTACCCTGCGCGCGTTTCTACGCCACTAACTAAAATATTGGAATGATAGGGGTGTGTGAAGCCCGCCAACCCGTACTAACTCTGAAACCTTCGTGGGCCGATGCACAACACTTTTGCTGAAAATCACCATGATCAATGCATAGTTTACGATTCTATAAAGGACATACACACAGACAAGATAAAAATTCATTTTTATATTTAATATATAATAATAATTTTAAACAATAAAAAAATAAAAAAAGGATTTCAAGTCAGTGAATAGAACCCAGTATACGTAGTCATTGTAGCTAGTGTTTGTACCAATAGGCTAGTGAGTATTTGTCAATAATAACGAAATTAGTAAACAGCTTCGTAACCAACAAACCTTTGAATGTGTGTGTGAAAATTTCTGCTGCTACCACCTCGTAATTGTCGGTACAAATGAAAGTATTTTGACAATTAAAATACATCTGAACTGTAGTTGGATACTTTATAAATATAGTGCTATAACCGGGAACCATATTATTATAAAAAAATATGCACATTTTCATTCATAAAAAAAATAAAATTATCTAATTACAAAATAAACGCCATCTATTGGCGCTGATGTGCCTAGCTGACCGTATCGTACCACATCTTGCAATGTAGTTCAAATTATTATCGCTTGTCGCTAGTGAGCTGACGCTAATTAATAATTTCATTCAAATCGCTACCCCTAATGCCCTCTATGAACATACTCTAGTACTACAATTTTCGATGTATGAGATGGTGCCCCCGTGACCAAACCTACAGTAAAAAGCTCTATACTAACCAGGTTTTATTTTGAAAGAGAGTTCATCCAATGTGATAAATTTGCCAGAAGTCATCTTTCGCAAGTATGAATGGAAGGACAAGTGCTTAATGTTGTGTTCCTTGAGGTAGCCCTCGTCCCAGGGCTCCAGGGGGGAGCAGTGCACGCAGCAGCCTTTTGAGTTGTGTCTACATCTGAGGACAGGCAGATTTAACAAGTGTAACACAGAAGGTCAACAAAGTGGGAAAGTTAAGGTTTGTAATAGATCTCTTACAATTTATCATCCCTTTGTCTCTGGATGTTACCAGAGAGGCCATACAGCTGGAGATCCACTTCATCTTCCACTGGACCATTGGACTTAGTAGCGGTGCTGGGTAGCTTGGTAGCTGCTGATGATGGACCCGCTACTGGCTCTCCAATAGGTTTACTGTTTGTCTGTAAGATAGTCATGTAATTTATCTATTATTTTTCTATTTAAATCCTAGATTTCTTAACAGTATGCCTCATATCGATTTTTAATTTAAGATTTTTTCAAAATCTACGATAACGGCTCCCTAACTGCAGCAAGTGAATAAAAATTAAAACTCCTTTAGAGTGCAGCAAGCAATGTTTATACAAACAAAAGGTCACCTCTGCACTGGTGGAGGGTTGGTCAAACAGCACGGCCCCATTGACAGGGCTCAGGTAGAGCATGTCGCCGTGCTGCAGGCCGCAGGAGCGCAGCTGGCGCGACTTGCTGGACAACACCTCCTCGCGCCGCGCGCGGTCCTTGTGCAGGCAGAAGGCGAACGTGTTCAAGTTGAGCGCCTCGTATACGCGCTCGTACAGCCGCGCCGTCGCGTCCGTGTCCTGCACCTCCACGCGCGCCGTGCCCTCCGCCGACTGCACGCGCAGCATCTGCAACACCACCGCTCACCGTTACCGCGTCACTGGGCCCAACTACTGCTGCTCAATAGCGTCCCACAGCTGGACACATCCAGTCGATTGTGCACCATCATTGTCCTGATACGAGACTCTCTAATGCATTGCGATATACATATATGTCAAGCTAGAGATTAAAATGATGCACTACTTATGAGAGCAACTAAAATCCAACTAAAATTTTATAAACTTTTGAAGATTTTGTGCAAAATTCAAAAAGTTATCTAGGAGGGGGCGCACAATTAGTACAATTTTTTCCTTTTTCCATATAATACTTCCCGACTAAAACGCATGTAATCGAAAGATAAGAGATTCAGCTTTAGTTTTGTGCAAATATATTTACCATTTTCTTTGATCCCGACATTTTATTTATAAAATTGTAAAATAACTACACAACACTAAGCACTGACATGACAATTTTAGAAATTGACAAACAGTTGACATTTGACAATGGTCGTGGTGACAATGACAATCACAAATTCGTTCAATAAGTTTACTGTGAGGTCAAGAAAAATAAAACTAAAACTAATAAATATTATTGTATATATAAATAGTGTGCAGTTCTTCAGTGTAAAATTTATTATTTCCATAAAGGCGTTAGTTTATATCTATGGTTTTATTGATATTAATAGGTATGTTTAATAAATACCATAGACATATAACATAAATACTAAAATGACCATAGACCCTTCATAGACCTAGGATGGTTTCAGAGGATAGTTTTATTACCCATAGAGCTATTAAGTATTACCTATCTCTGTGAATTAATGTCAAGTGCTTTTACCTATTTTAGATGTTTCTTTAATCCATAGATTGTAATAGATAGTAGTTTAATCATATACCTAATCAAAGGTTTAATCATTGGTTCCTAAATACTAAGACCAAGAATACTAGGGATTAGTTACCACAGACCACAAAACCGTTATACTCCTTACTCTTTGGTCTATGTTTCAGTTCTCTAGTTTTGTGATCTGTGGTTAGTCCTGTCACCGTTGTCACCTCAGATTGTCACCATGGTCACCATCATAGAGTAGGTTGGTAATAGTCACCATAGACAACCCACAGCAGAGCCTGTCACTGTCAGTGTCATGCTGTGAAATTTGAACCAACAACAGGGCTAAAATAAAATAAATTTAATATTTTTTAACGTTTTACTGAAAATTAGTGAGTGACCACTGAGCAGTAATATTAATAATATAAATTCCCTATTTTGTAATGATGTTAAATTTTTTTGGCAACGTCTCTCTCTTATTATTTTACTTATTGCAATAATATTGTATCATTTTCGCTGAGTAATCGGTGGTTTTTACTTTCTAATCAGGTAATGTATTTGATCAAACGTTCTTCTAATTATCTTAATAGTCGCTAGGTTAAATAGCATTGGCAGAAAACGATGCTTCTTTCTTAATTCTTGTCCAAATTGTTGCGAGCGTCGCAGTCACCTCAGTGGACAGTGGGCCGTTGAGACTTGAGAACAATTTATCTCTGCACGTTTATAAATAGTAAACGTGTAGTGGAGGAGGCAGTGGGCGGTGTGCGCGCGCGCCGGCACAGGTGTACAGACAGTACAGAGCGCGCCGCGCGCCGCGCATTCCTCCGCTTGCAAGCACTGTCTATCTTCTTGTAAACATTTCGCCCACAACGATCGTGGTTCTGGAATTATTGTCCTTAAGTCTGTGTGTATTGTCTAGACACATAAATAATAACCACATAAGTATATAAACCAAAAATTGTCTCTGTAAAAAAAGTGATTATCAAAGTGTCAAGAAGACAAATTACAAGTGTGATATTGTCACTTTGACTGCTGTGGTAATATACATATCTTCTTGATTTATTTTAAAATGTACTCTGTGACCATTTACAAGAATTTTGATATCTTTAGTAAGTATGGGGTTCTCTAAAATAAGCTGAAGACGAGTTGTTAAAAGTCATACTATCCATTCTGTAATCAGACATACCTAAAGATCTCAATGTAGTGTCATCATAGAACTCAATCGCTCAATGGATTGTCCCTGAACTGACAACTGACTCCTATAGTCATGACACTATAGCCATGTAGTTACAACTGTAGTCATGTAGTGAGAGAAGGAACAAGAATATAAGGCTCTAAGCCCCTCTGCCGGCAGGTGAGGTGTGAGGCGGCTGCAGCATGGACAGCGAGGATGGTGTGCCGGTGGACCTGTACATCTACGACCTCACCAACGGCCTGGCCTCCTTGCTCTCCCCTGCCATACTAGGTAACACTACTGGAGTATACCCTGGAGCTACTCATTTTATCTTACCACCACTTATTTATTGACTTTTTTGCACCCTAAACACCTTTATCTCAATCTTTTTTAAGGTCCATTACTAAGCATATAACTCCTCTCAATATAAGAAACATTTAACCCTTACCCACTGGCCATGCATAATTTTGCAAAGCTTCAAATGATTTTGAAAAGAATTCCCTGGCTGTGTTTAATCTTAGTTTGTCTCATTTAGTTTTGAATGCTCTGAATGTGTTAGATTATTTTATGTTTTCCTACTTTATTACATTTACTTTTGTTTATAAACTTTATTTTTAATGTGGAATACTAATCTTGATGAAATAATCAATTGTGAAAAATTCTGAATCAATAATTCCTGTCATCTTAACTCTTTACCATTACTTTATATCTTAATCATAAATAGAGAACAACATGTGGCTATTCTTAGTGAAGATTTTGATAAAAATATGTGAATAGTGAAATTGCTATTGCCATAAAATTAATTTCAATTGCAATGACTGTTGTCATGAGGGTCATGTTAAAAAATGAACTTCACAAGCTATTTTGGTGCTTGCAAGTTGCACCTTAATTATTTGCCTCTGTATTTTAATTTTTCAGTATGTAATTTTACTTACCTATATGTACATAATTATCTTGAAGCAATTTGCATTAAGAAGTAGGATAATACCTTGGATTAATGCATAATACTATTATCTGCAGTTTTATCATTTTGTTTATTAATAAACACAGGCTAGTTTTTATCCTGGAGAAATCCACGAATGTTATTTTTAATGAACTTATGGCAAAATCATAATGATGATTGTTTTTAAACAACACAGAGTTTGTATACGCTAAACAACACATACAGACAACAGCAGTAAATCCACCTTCATTAGAGATTGTGTAAATATAACAATAGTTACGTATTCACAAACAGGTGACCCACTTGCATGTTAGTAGGGCGCGACAGACGCTCGTTCAGATATGTTTCAAGGACATTTGTCAAGATTTCCTTACCACTCTTTACTACCAGTATATTCAATAGAAACCATTAAAAAAAACTATCGGCGCGGAAATATGGAGTTCCATTGTATTTCAGTAAAAGTGTAGTAATTTCATTTCCCCATAAATGTTGAGTTTTTCTTTGATTTTAATGCCTACCCTACTTTCAACAATCTCATGAGGCATGTGTTTTTATCCATTGAAGGCTCGCCAGAAAATTTTACTTTTATTTAATAAAGCAGCAATGTATAATAAACAATAGGCAACAGTGAACATTACTGCAAGGGTCCATATACAGGGCCCATAGAGATCATTTAGCCAGACTCATGTGCTTGTGATGAGTTGAGATTAGAAACTTTAGTGTGGTAAAGCGAGCTCTGGCAGTTCCCTCGTGACGATGACGTAGTGGCGTGGGAACGTCACTGCTTGGCGATGACGCCGGTTTCGTATTCACGCGTAGTTAATATTGCGATGATAGTCCAAATACGTGTCACTGCCGCGGGAGAGTTACCATATTATATGACGGCAGAATTCTTGCTCGGTGTCATCGATCGATTTGTGCACCACACTGATTGACTTTATAAATAGACCGGCAAAAATAAATGCGAAATGAGTAGGCGGCAATACCATCAATAGTTCTAACTTTGCATACATTAGATTTGAAATATTGTGCCTTAAAAGTAAGCATATATTCGGCCAGTGTGAGCGTTGACGTCTTCTTGTAGTCCAGACATTTTCCCGTAGAATTTTTCCCCTTGCAGTGATTTTCAGATGCAGTCAAATTCTATCAGACCACGTAATTTGTGTAGCAGTCTCACTTACCTGGTGCAACAGGCCAAAAATTCAGTTTTTTGGCCACAATAGCTGACCTATACTGCGGTACCTAAAACACAGCGAAAGCTTGTATAGAGAAAGCTGCTCACACCTTCCCTTACTTATCCCTCAATCATGCAACTAATCTGCTATCGGCAAATGAAAAAAGCTTGTCAGCAGGAGCGATTCAATTGTTTTGCTATAATCCGCTCCTTCAAAAGAGTCTGTATGGTCCAATATGCAGGAACTTGGCCCACATGAAACACCATTCAACCACCACACAATTCTTCCTACAATTTCTTCGACTCACTTTCGTCACGACAAGCTCATCCTCAGGAGATGTTGACTTCACAATGCGAAATCGTCGAGTCTGTACGTAGCAAAACAATTTAATCTGTTCTGCTAATTATGGATTTCCGTAAAATAACATCTTCTTCCATTTAATAAAAAAAGCTTGTATCTGAGTATGTGGTTGTGTTTGCAGGGCGGCAGGTGGAGGGCGTGTGGCACACGTCGGTGGTGGTGTTCGAGCGCGAGTACTTCTACGGCGGCGCCGGCGTCACCAGCTGCGCGCCGGTAACTATACCCACACAAGCAACACGGTGCAGTATTATCATGCTTCCGAAACCGAAACACAGTCACGGAATACATAATAGTACTACAGAAGGTTCACTCCGCGAGATGATTTAAAGAAATTGCGACTTTAGCGCTGATTTGTGTCAATGCAATTTAGTTCGCGATAGCGCCTGGCTCCACCTCCGCAAAAAACACGCAACAAACGCAAAGTTGCGGTCGCTTTCTATCGCGTAACACTATCTCACTTGACGTACCAAAGTTGCCTCGCCATCGGGCGCACGCAGCGTGTGAAATAGACCGTACGAGAACTAACAAGTGCAACATAGCCGACGCGCGGCGGCCGTCTGAAATTAGTACGTCGAGACGGGTACCTGTAGTTTCTTCGATCACGTGATAAGTGGACCTGGCCGGCCGAAACACAGTGCATTACTGCTTTACGACAAAATAGCTGACATTCTCATGGCACTCATCTGGGCTCTGCGAAAAGTCCTTCCCACCCACACGCTTCACACCTTGAAGAAAATTATAATAGATCTCAGGGATTGTGTCTTTATTGCGTAATTAATAAAGTAATGATTGTGTAAATATGTGAGATAGGTACAAATTCCACCTTTTCCAGTTTATCGGTGGCAGTAAATCATTATGCCCACGCGCAGCGCGCGGCAGTCTGCGATGTTATAATATTAGCGCGTTGTAAACATTCTGCTCATACAATTCATACCGAAATTCACGCTGCGACGCGACGCGTTATGCGATGGAAGTAACACATCACGCTCTACGCCTTTGTCTATTAAATTGTTTGGTTCTTGATGCCTTTTTGGGGGTAGTTTTAATAAAATCCAACATCGGGGCAACAGGACACTACCTAGGTAGTTCATTTAACATTAGCTGCAGCTGCAGACCTTGTTCTGCCAGTTACAAGGTGTGATTTATCAATGTGTCTTCACATGGGTCTGACCTATAAGATCCTAATGTCGTTTAACTATGAACTTTCTACTCAACAACTCTACACATCCTTCCTTCCATATACGTGGCATCAAGGGTAGAGCAGTAGGAGCTCATTAAAAACTGAAAACATCAAACCACAATAAATTAGGATTCAATTTCCGTTATCTGTTATTGTATGAAGGCATCAGAAGTGCGGAAGGTATACAAATGATGATATAACCGTTGCATCTGTGCAGTCGCTCTTCCTGCGCGGCCCCAATATCTAGGTCCCGGAATAACAACGCCACACGGCGTCTCGCTCGCACTCGCACCTTCCAGCAGCGCTGTCCCGTTCCCTCCGGCCCGCTAGAGCGGCGCTAAAACGATCATTTCCACCAGGAATGCTCCCCGCACGGCGGAGGTGACAGTGTTGTTTTTTCCACGTCGTTGATGTCAGAGCGGCGCGCGTGGGCGGCTGTAATTTATTCTGTATTTGTGTGGGGAAGTATTCCAGCGGGAAAATGGCGACAATTTATTAATTTCGCTACACGAGTGTTATAATATGACGGGTGGTGACGCTCGCGGTTTGAAAAATATCCAATTTGTATTTATATTATAGAAGACGTGAAGAGTATGCATGTTATTCCTTCTCGATTGCTAACACTGCATATATTATGACATACTGGCGTAGAAATGTGTTTCATAATTAGACCCTACCTATAAATGGCTGGCTTTCCACGACTACCTGTATGACCGTTTTTCCGGACACATGTAGTCTAGAAAAGTGGTGTCGTTTTCGTCGTGCGCATGCTACATATACCCATGCAGCATGCGCACGTACAGATAATTTTCTCTTGGTTATAGTGCCACACCTTCTGCATAAGGTACAGAGGTCATTTGTGGGGTTGAGTGTACGCTTCTACTATATGACCCCGAAGTCTGTTTTGGACTTACCTTTGCACAGGTTTAAAGACACTGTCAAAAAACATTTAATTAATCATGGTTACTATACTTACCATTGAAGAGTTTCTTAACGACAAAGATTCTTGGAATGATAGAAATATGCTTCCATCTCTTCACAAGATATCTTAAACATAATCTAAATATATAAAAGAAGACACTGACTGACTGACTGACTGACTGACTCATTCATTGACATATCAACGCACAGCCCAAACCGCTGGGTCTAGAGACTTCAAATTTGGCACACAGGTTCTTTATGAGGTGTAGGGGTGCACTAAGAAAGGATTTATCAAAATTCCCCCCTCAAGGGGTGAAACGGGGCTCCAAAGTTCGTATTCTATCAAGTTTCAATACTCCTTCACGCCGCAACTACTGAACCGATTTAGCTCAAATTTGGAATGGCGATATACTGTATCTTGGATTAACACATGAATTGCTTTTCATCCCGGGAAAATCCATGGTTCCCGTGGGATTAGTTAAAAACCGAAATTCACGCGGAAAAAATCTTCACGCCGCAAGTACAACACGGATTTGGCTGAAATTTGGAATGGAGATAAATGATATCCTGGGTTAGTAAAAAGGCTACTTTTTATCCCGGAAAATCCATGCTTTTCGCGGGAAAACTGAAAAATAGATATTCACGCGCAAAAAATACTACTTTACGCTGCACTTACTGAACTGATATGACTGAAATTCGGAAAGGAGATAGCTGATTTTATCCTGGATTAATACATAGGCTACTTTTCATCCCGGAAAATTTCATGGTATATCAAAGAAGATACTGACTCACGCACGTACATATCAACGCACATCCCAAACCGCTGAGTCTATAGACTTCAAATTTGGCACACAGGTTTCTTATGAGGTCTAGGGGTGCACTAAGAAAGGATTTTTCAAAATTCCCCCCCTAAAGGGGTGAAACGGGGCTCCAAATTTCGTATTTTACCAAGCTTCAATACTCCTTCACGCCGCAACTGTTGTACCGATTTGGCTCAAATTTGGAATGGAGATAAATTGCATCTTGGGTTAGCACACTAGCTACTTTTCTTCCCGGAAAAATCCATGGTTCCCGTGGGATAAGTCAAAAACCGAAATTCACGCGGAAAAAATCTTCATGCCGCAAGTACAAGACCGATTTGGCTGAAATTTGGAATGGAGATAGATGATATCCTGGGTTAATAAAAAGGCTACTTTTAATCCCGGAAAAATCCATGGTTTATGCGGGAAAACCGAAAAATTGATATTCACGCGCGAAAAATACTACTTTACGCTGCACTTACTGAACTGACATTACTGAAATTCGGAAAGGAGATTTTTTCCTGGATTATTACATAGGCTACTTTTCATCCCGGAAAATTTCATGGTTTCCATGATAAAAGTGATAGATAATATATGCCTTTATGCCGTAATTACTGAACTGATTTGGAATAGAGATAGATATATCCTGGATTAAGGCTACTTTTTATCCCGGTAAAATCCATGGTTATTTCCCCCGCGTGAATATTTGTTTTTCACTATTCCAGCGGGAGAAATACTCATTCACGCTGCAACTATTGAAAATTTTTAGCTGAAAGTTAAAATGGAGATAGATTTCGCTCTAAATTAACACAAAGGTTACTTTTTATTCCGGAAAAAACGATGGTTCCCGTGATAATAGCGAAAACTAAAATTTACGCGGGCGAAGCCGCGGGTATCTGCTGGTATGTTATAATTTTTCATACTTTATAAGAAATCTTGTATTATAACAATGATATTTTTGAAAAGAGCAAGTGCCGAGTTTCTTGCCAGTTCTTCTCGTTGCAAATCTGCTTCTGAACCTGGCAGTAGAGTTTTGACTTTTCATAAGAACCTATTATTTAGGCCTAATTAAAAATAAATATTTTCATTTTCTTCTTTTGTTGAGCTCTTTTCTCTGTCTATCAATATGGATGAGAAAGAGAAAACAGAGCGAGAAAAGTAGAAAGACAACATACGTTTACGGGCACATCCTATAGCTGTGGTTGTAGAGCCATCTAGTTTGATACGTGGAAAGTAGCGCGTAGGAAGCTCGCACTAGTGACGGTGGCGGTTGTGTCGGCAGGGCAGCACGCAGCTGGGCGCGCCGCACCAGGTAGAGCGGCTGGGCGTCACGTTCGTGCCGTTCCCCGTGTTCAACGAGTACATGCAGGCGCTCGCCACCACCACCTACACGTGAGTGCCGCCCCCTGGCCGCGACTGGCGCACACCGCGCACCGAGTGACGTACCGCGTTCTGTGCAGCGGCGACGCGTACCGGCTGCTGGAGCACAACTGCAACCACTTCAGCGACGAGGTGGCGCAGTTCCTGTGCGGCGCGCGCGTGCCCAAGCACATCGTGGCGCAGCCCGAGCGCGACCTGCCGCCGCCGCTGCGCCTCGCGCTGCAGGCCGTGCTCGACAAGCTCGTGCCCGACGGCGACCAGGTGACGAGCGCTCGCTAGCGTGACGGCAGCGTGCAGTGTTCGCAGAGCTAACGCGCGCGTGTTGCAGGTGTACGCGAACGGCGTGCGGCACAGCCGGCGCGACAGCCCCGACTTCCTCACGCTCAACAACCAGATAGAGGAGGCCAGGTACCGACTAGCTTACTGCCCGCCGATACACAGGACCCACGAGCCTCCGTTGATTCGATAGATAACCAATACAATCGCTAAACAAGGCACCGAAAATAACATTTGATCTTCATAAGTTAAAAAAAATTGTGAAAGCAACCGCGCCAACTGTAGAATGCGCGTGTGGCACCAGGGGGCGCTGTTGCAGATGAAACCTGTTAAACAAAAATCTATCTACGATGTTTATTGTCACGTACCTGATGCGTTTATATTAATAAAGGTACTATTGACGGGTCAAATTTGAATTCACAACAGCGCCACCAAACGGAAAAAAATTTGTCTGTTCCCATTGCGGGACGAGACGGCTAGGTACAGATTGCGTGTCTCCTTGATGTGTGGCTTTCACCAGCACTCCTGCTTCTCTATTGCTCGTCACCCTTCAGTAGTGCGAACAACACTCCACCTCCTAAAGGGCCAATAATCCTTTCAGTGGAGTTGTATCGCTGGACACTTGTCCTCGCTACTTCTGGGGCTGGCCAATTTTTATTCGCTCCGCCTGTTGTGTAGTGTGGTGCAGCGCAGAAAAATGTAGTGTAGTGTAGTGCGGTGTGGTGCGCTGTGTGGCACGCGCGTGTGCACGCAGATGCGGCGCGGCGGGCGGCGCGGCGGGCGGCGCGGCGACGTGCGCGGGCTGCGCGTGGTGCGCGTGGCGGGGCGCGCTCGGCGTGCTCAGGGCGCTGGTGCGCGCTGCGGCGGCCTGCCGCGCCCTCTGCGACACTCAGCGAAGATCAGTCTAATATTTGGTTACACATTGTTGTCATTAGATGGCACCATAGCACTGTACCGATTCCTTAAAAATCGCTAACTCTCGTCCAAAGAAGTTGAAATAATAGATCTGTCAAAAACGCTCACTGCTGAGCCACACATTTAACAGATACACACACGCAGTAAGACCGTCATTACAGAACAATACTAATATTTTGTTAATTATTATTGAAATCCAAATAAAAATCGTATAACCAACCTGTGAGTTCTTTTTTTCGCTTATTCTTTAATATTTATTTATTTATTTACTTAAAACACACATCACGTACTTACGAGATGGGATAAATATTAGTTAATACATGAAACACAAATGATGGTCTCAAATTTATATTTTGGCCGCCGCCTTATTTACATTTTGGTTTTAGAATTGCCAAAGTCAAACCAGCAGAATTTGTTTTACTGCTTCTTAGTTCTTAGTGACAGAGAGTCACAGGTAGAGACCTACCTGTGGATCGTACCTGTAGATGAATTTAAATTGTGTGTGTAGAGTGGTGTCGCAGGAGCTGGAGGCGCGCCGCAGCACGCTGGCGGAGAAGCTGGCGCGCAAGGAGCGGCGCAAGGAGAAGAAGAGGAAGAAGCTGCAGGCGCAGAACGGCGACGCGCCCGACGACGACGGTGAGCACGTGTGTGTGTGTGTAGAGTGTGTCGCAGGAGTTGGAGGCGCGCCGCAGCACGCTGGCGGAGAAGCTGGCGCGCAAGGAGCGGCGCAAGGAGAAGAAGAGGAAGAAGCTGCAGGCGCAGAACGGCGACGCGCCCGACGACGACGGTGAGCACGTGTGTGTGTGTGTAGAGTGTGTCGCAGGAGCTGGAGGCGCGCCGCAGCACGCTGGCGGAGAAGCTGGCGCGCAAGGAGCGGCGCAAGGAGAAGAAGAGGAAGAAGCTGCAGGCGCAGAACGGCGACGCGCCCGACGACGACGGTGAGCACGTGTGTGTGTGTGTAGAGTGTGTCGCAGGAGTTGGAGGCGCGCCGCAGCACGCTGGCGGAGAAGCTGGCGCGCAAGGAGCGGCGCAAGGAGAAGAAGAGGAAGAAGCTGCAGGCGCAGAACGGCGACGCGCCCGACGACGACGGTGAGCACGTGTGTGTGTGTGTAGAGTGTGTCGCAGGAGCTGGAGGCGCGCCGCAGCACGCTGGCGGAGAAGCTGGCGCGCAAGGAGCGGCGCAAGGAGAAGAAGAGGAAGAAGCTGCAGGCGCAGAACGGCGACGCGCCCGACGACGACGGTGAGCACGTGTGTGTGTGTGTAGAGTGTGTCGCAGGAGCTGGAGGCGCGCCGCAGCACGCTGGCGGAGAAGCTGGCGCGCAAGGAGCGGCGCAAGGAGAAGAAGAGGAAGAAGCTGCAGGCGCAGAACGGCGACGCGCCCGACGACGACGGTGAGCACGTGTGTGTGTGTGTAGAGTGTGTCGCAGGAGTTGGAGGCGCGCCGCAGCACGCTGGCGGAGAAGCTGGCGCGCAAGGAGCGGCGCAAGGAGAAGAAGAGGAAGAAGCTGCAGGCGCAGAACGGCGACGCGCCCGACGACGACGGTGAGCACGTGTGTGTGTGTGTAGAGTGTGTCGCAGGAGCTGGAGGCGCGCCGCAGCACGCTGGCGGAGAAGCTGGCGCGCAAGGAGCGGCGCAAGGAGAAGAAGAGGAAGAAGCTGCAGGCGCAGAACGGCGACGCGCCCGACGACGACGGTGAGCACGTGTGTGTGTGTGTGTAGAGTGTGTCGCAGGAGCTGGAGGCGCTCCGCAGCACGCTGGCGGAGAAGCTGGCGCGCAAGGAGCGGCGCAAGGAGAAGAAGAGGAAGAAGCTGCAGGCGCAGAACGGCGACGCGCCCGACGACGACGGTGAGCACGTGTGTGTGTGTGTAGAGTGTGTCGCAGGAGCTGGAGGCGCGCCGCAGCACGCTGGCGGAGAAGCTGGCGCGCAAGGAGCGGCGCAAGGAGAAGAAGAGGAAGAAGCTGCAGGCGCAGAACGGCGACGCGCCCGACGACGACGGTGAGCACGTGTGTGTGTGTGTAGAGTGTGTCGCAGGAGCTGGAGGCGCGCCGCAGCACGCTGGCGGAGAAGCTGGCGCGCAAGGAGCGGCGCAAGGAGAAGAAGAGGAAGAAGCTGCAGGCGCAGAACGGCGACGCGCCCGACGACGACGGTGAGCACGTGTGTGTGTGTGTAGAGTGTGTCGCAGGAGCTGGAGGCGCGCCGCAGCACGCTGGCGGAGAAGCTGGCGCGCAAGGAGCGGCGCAAGGAGAAGAAGAGGAAGAAGCTGCAGGCGCAGAACGGCGACGCGCCCGACGACGACGGTGAGCACGTGTGTGTGTGTGTAGAGTGTGTCGCAGGAGCTGGAGGCGCGCCGCAGCACGCTGGCGGAGAAGCTGGCGCGCAAGGAGAAGAAGAGGAAGAAGCTGCAGATGAAGGTCGTTATGGTACTCGACTATACCACGAGGTCCTGTAGTGCTTTGGTCACAAAACGACAACGTCAAAACATTGGGGAGTTGCTGTAAACACATCAGTGTGTATAGTAACCGTATTATTTTCATTTGATTGTTTGTAATTAAAGCTAAGAGCAATTTCTCAGTGCGGCAAGATTGCCACTGTGCTCGTAATCTATAACATCGTGGCCTTTGAGAAAAAAGTAACAAACGTCAATCAATCCTTCGTCTTCACAAATTCGCGTTTCGCATATTTTTGAGGCGAATAATAAGTCTGAAAATGCATATAAAGTTTTCGTACTTTCTGAAACAATTGCTTTAGCGGATCTTATAATCTTATAAGCAAAATATAATATAAGTCATATTGTGCGTACTCAACACTCGTATCGGTACAGCGATCGTATTGCTATCGCTACGTCGCGCGTCGGTCGGCGCATAGTTCGCGGGCTGTTGCGTGTAACACTAGACAGTGTGATCGACCGCGTCTATTATTGCGCGGTGAACGGTCCGCAAATAGGTCGCTCACACTCCCGCGCACCGACACGTGGCGACACACGCGGGAACACTTCGCAGGCTCGCGGGGTGGAGTCAGTGGGACGATAAACTGCGGGTAGTTCATCACTTCACCGCGCACTACGTTACTATAAGGAGATACACATGCTCATAAAAAGCATGCTCAAAATTATTTGCATGCGGAAGAAGCACTATGTCTGCTAGTTAGTAGCAACTGCTCGAAACTAGCATGCTTTTGTAATTATGTAGATAATATATCTGTGCCGTTTGACCCGCGCTTAACGTTTATTCGAGCTAATCTTACAACTAGATTCTCACATGCTTCACATCAGTAGAATGAGTTTTTTCGACCCGTATTGACAGGCGAGAATGAAGTCCTAAAAATCATCCTGTATGAGAGGTTTCGTGTGCGTAGCGTACTGCATAGGTAAATTAACGATTTATTCGTATGGAAATGAAACGTATGGAAAAAAAACTTGACCAACTGACTCTGGCATATTCCGGGATAAAAGCTGAGGAGAAGAAGAGAACGTATGTAAAAAAATCCTATCAAAACGGAAAGTCCGAAAATTCTGCTACTTATATAAAGTCGAATTACAAAAATTATATTCACCGTCCACTGTACCTACTCGTACCTACCACTTAATGCGCTAAATCTTCGCTCTATCTATATGTCAAAAATTCTAACCTAACCTAACCTAACCTAAGTCAAATTAAAAAAAATGCAACCTAAGCTCCGGAGCCAGACAATACATATTACTACTGTTGTGACATAATGTAAAGTCGGAGCGGATCGCTAGTCTATGCTAAAAAGCTGAGCGTGTCAGAGCTGTGTGAGTGGCCGCTAGGGTGCGGTATACACCGGCGGTGACGAGGCACGCCTGGCGCGCTGCCAGGGCGGGCGGCGCGGCGGGCAGTGCGCGCGCCTCCTGCCACAGGACCACTCCACACCGTCCGCGATCCGCAGACTCCGCTCGACAGGTGCCTAGACACACTTGCTCTATCTGCGCGTACGCCTGCTCGCCTGGTATATGTGAAAAAAATCACATCTTCGTGTGCCTCTGTGCCCGTGATCGTGCGCCGAATTCTCTACGTGCCGGTGTTTTCCACTCGCGACCTCTGGAAATAGACTGTGTTAAAAATATCCTGTGATTTGTTAGGTTTGTATGTTTTAAACTTTTTCATAAACCAGTTACGAGTATACTATTCTGTTTTGAGACACACGCTCGTGGTTATGGATGGTATGCGACTTGTAAAAAAAATCGATTGGTGACAGTTGGACCTAGAATATCGCGGCAATCTATTGTCGATTGCACGCCTAAAATATCGTGTGATAAATGCCGCGGCGTGCGAGCGTAGACTCGGCTGTGCTACAGTAAAAACGCAACTGTATTCAACAATCATTATGATTGATAAAAATAGCCAATTATACCTTTCTGCAATTTTCAGTCACCTGTAATGCTTATGCTTTATGTTGCAAATTGAATAGATTTAGCGACTTTTACAAAGGTACTCCCCTCTCTGAAGTCTGAACAGATTTAACTTCCCTTCTAGGAAAAGCTTTCACATTCATGGTATGATACGAAACGAAAAATGGCCCTACAGAATTAGAATATCAAAAACCAGCTCTAGACTAAATTAAGATAAAATTCTACTCGACTCTTAGTTTTATGTAAACAAATTGCGTTCCGCAGCTTACCTACTTGTTCATTGAAATTTAGGTCAGATCAAATCTTCAGAACATTCAATCCGCTTAGCAACAGGGCCGGCTTCAGGGATGTTTTCAAAGGCAACGAATTCTCTACATACCTTTGAATATGCTTTTGGGCAAAATTTTCACCGTTTCGTTTCGATCAATGTCTCATGCGACATGGATACAATAAGATAGCAATTATTGCACACCTATAACCAAACCTTATGTTGTTTTTGACGGAAACTCACTCTACTGCAGAAATGTGCACGATACACTCCAAGATGATAACTTAAATTTTTCTGGGTAAACAGCAGTTGAAAATCTAATGTTTACCCAGACCCAGAAGGTCAATGACCTCTTTGAACTCGGTCTCTGGTATCAGAAAGTTTTTATACGTTCTTTGAAAACTCCCTTGAAGAAGTGTGGTTGACGCAAGAGTATAACATACGTTGTCGTATGTTCAGACATGGCGGAGGCGGTGGAGGCGGTGCCGGAGCCGCGCGCGGCGCTGGCGGGCCCCAGCTCGCGCGACCTGGACGCCGAGGCGGACGAGCGGCGCCAGGAGGAGCAGCGCCGCCGGGAGCGCGACCCGCCCATCATATACAGAGACATCGACGTTAGTACCCCTCACTCCACACCAGCACCCGGCCCCGTCCACTGCTAGCTGTTAAAAGACCGACGATTGTTGTAAGACATCCCCATACATTGCCCAAGCTCCCAATCGTTCGCTGGATGGTAACAAACCTTATACCGTATGCGTAAGACCATACGCATCTTCTCCATGTTGAGGGTCTACGTGATGTTACATTGTTTATGTTTTCACATGCTGTGTGAAGTACAAGTTGAGGTCTATTTTCACATAAAACATCCAACTTTTGGCAATTAATATGATTTTTAATTGAATAGGTACCAACTACCAAAAATTCAATCAACAACAACACTTATGTCTAATGAAACTTTTCCATAACAACCATCAAACTGACGCTTGTTGATCCCTCAACGATTGGGCCTTGAAGTAGTCATAATCTATTTATAACATAACATGTATGATGCACACCCCCACGTGGTCCGCGCCAACAGATGGCAACATTACATAGTTTCATTCGCGGCTGTATGTGTATTATTGTGGACTGCAAGGATCGTAACCTTTCTAGAAGGAACGCTGCCATGTGAATGTGTGTATCTGTAAGAATATGTTACGCGGGTTGCGGGGTGCGGGGGCGAAAGCGCTCCCGAGCCAAAACATGTAACGAGTAATCTTACAGCGTGACTCATTGCATGTGAATAAGGAAGTAAAAATAATTTACGCTCCAAAATTTGAAGAGTTTTGCAGTGAAATTATTTTTACTTACTGATTCGTTGAGACACATTTATGCGGTACTCTTTTCAGATTGGGGCGATTAAGCTGAATATTTCTTTTGAAATTATTAGTCAACATTATTGCTGGAAGTTTCGTCTCATTGTATTCTGAAACTACTTCCATTTTGTTTGTGGCAGTTCCAAGAGCGATATGTTTTCTTTACATACTACATAATAATAGAACTTCACTGCAATTTATGTCCTTATAGTAAGCAAGATGCAGCTGAAAATTTAATCATAGTAACTAGGGGTAAGTATTTAGTCTCTAATGGTTGCTCCGTGCGTTTTTGTAAACTATTGTAACTAGCCGCGGCTGGAACCCCCCAGCCGATGCATCGAATCCAAAGCAAAGACAGCTGGTAAAAAACTCGGCATTTTATATAAAGTTAAACAGTACTTCACCCCGGAACAGCTCCTAACCTTATACCAGGCACAGGTTCGCTCATGTATGGAGTACTGTAGCCACTTGTGGGATGGCTCTGCCAAGTACCAGCTTGATGCTTTGGATTCGGTGGATCGCCGTGCTAGAAGACTCATTGGCAACCCGACACTGGTCCACAAAAAACTCCAAAGTCTTGAACATCGTCGTAAGGTTGCCTGTCTGTCGGTATTCTATAGAATATATTTCGGAGAGTGTGCACAGGAACTTTTTAATTTGGTTCCCCCGTCACCTTTCTACCATAGAACGGCAAGGCATCGTAAGGGCTTCCACCCATACATAGTTGACGTACCAAAGACGCGTACGAAGCGGTTTGATTCCTCGTTCCTGATACGTGCGTATGTCCAAAGGCCTGGAATACTCTCCCGGGCAGTGTCTTTCCTGCCACTTACAACCCGGGTGCCTTCAAATCAAGAGTGAATAGGCATCTTCTAGGCAAGCGCGTTCCAGCTTAGACTGTATCATCACTTTCCATCAGGTGTGATCACAGTCAAGCGCTAGCCTATATAGTATAAAAAAAAAAGCTTCGCAGATCAGACCAAAGCTAATTTGGAGATAATGTACAAATTATACAAATTGGCCTATACTGATAATTTACTGGGCTCCCTCTGTTTAGGAACCAGTTTCAAGTTTGCCAACTGCGTTAGAGGTCGTCACTCGTTAGATTGTACAAGTGAAACATTTGTGACGCAGGGCGCGCAAGAGTTCGAGGCGTTGTCTATGGCGCTGGAGGGCGCGGAGCTGAGCGCGGAGGAGCAGCAGAGCCTGGACGAGCTGCAGCAGTACCTCGTGCAGGGCGAGGGCAGCTGGGTGCTGGGCGACGAGTTCCTGGCCTTCATCGGTGAGACCGAACGTTTGTGACGCAGGGCGCGCAAGAGTTCGAGGCGTTGTCTATGGCGCTGGAGGGCGCGGAGCTGAGCGCGGAGGAGCAGCAGAGCCTGGACGAGCTGCAGCAGTACCTCGTGCAGGGCGAGGGCAGCTGGGTGCTGGGCGACGAGTTCCTGGCCTTTATCGGTGAGACCGAACGTTTGTGACGCAGGGCGCGCAAGAGTTCGAGGCGTTGTCTATGGCGCTGGAGGGCGCGGAGCTGAGTGCGGAGGAGCAGCAGAGCCTGGACGAGCTGCAGCAGTACCTCGTGCAGGGCGAGGGCAGCTGGGTGCGGGGCGACGAGTTCCTGGCCTTCATCGGTGAGACCGAACGTTTGTGACGCAGGGCGCGCAAGAGTTCGAGGCGTTGTCTATGGCGCTGGAGGGCGCGGAGCTGAGCGCGGAGGAGCAGCAGAGCCTGGACGAGCTGCAGCAGTACCTCGTGCAGGGCGAGGGCAGCTGGGTGCTGGGCGACGAGTTCCTGGCCTTCATCGGTGAGACCGAACGTTTGTGACGCAGGGCGCGCAAGAGTTCGAGGCGTTGTCTATGGCGCTGGAGGGCGTGGAGCTGAGCGCGGAGGAGCAGCAGAGCCTGGACGAGCTGCAGCAGTACCTCGTGCAGGGCGAGGGCAGCTGGGTGCGGGGCGACGAGTTCCTGGCCTTCATCGGTGAGACCGAACGTTTGTGACGCAGGGCGCGCAAGAGTTCGAGGCGTTGTCTATGGCGCTGGAGGGCGCGGAGCTGAGCGCGGAGGAGCAGCAGAGCCTGGACGAGCTGCAGCAGTACCTCGTGCAGGGCGAGGGCAGCTGGGTGCTGGGCGACGAGTTCCTGGCCTTCATCGGTGAGACCGAACGTTTGT
Organism: Coenonympha arcania; assembly: GCA_036785405.1. Classification (NCBI taxonomy): domain Eukaryota; kingdom Metazoa; phylum Arthropoda; class Insecta; order Lepidoptera; family Nymphalidae; genus Coenonympha; species Coenonympha arcania. The sequence continues at coordinate 235,614 of CM072066.1, forward strand.
GACGCAGGGCGCGCAAGAGTTCGAGGCGTTGTCTATGGCGCTGGAGGGCGCGGAGCTGAGCGCGGAGGAGCAGCAGAGCCTGGACGAGCTGCAGCAGTACCTCGTGCAGGGCGAGGGCAGCTGGGTGCTGGGCGACGAGTTCCTGGCCTTCATCGGTGAGACCGAACGTTTGTGACGCAGGGCGCGCAAGAGTTCGAGGCGTTGTCTATGGCGCTGGAGGGCGCGGAGCTGAGCGCGGAGGAGCAGCAGAGCCTGGACGAGCTGCAGCAGTACCTCGTGCAGGGCGAGGGCAGCTGGGTGCTGGGCGACGAGTTCCTGGCCTTCATCGGTGAGACCGAACGTTTGTGACGCAGGGCGCGCAAGAGTTCGAGGCGTTGTCTATGGCGCTGGAGGGCGCGGAGCTGAGCGCGGAGGAGCAGCAGAGCCTGGACGAGCTGCAGCAGTACCTCGTGCAGGGCGAGGGCAGCTGGGTGCTGGGCGACGAGTTCCTGGCCTTTATCGGTGAGACCGAACGTTTGTGACGCAGGGCGCGCAAGAGTTCGAGGCGTTGTCTATGGCGCTGGAGGGCGCGGAGCTGAGCGCGGAGGAGCAGCAGAGCCTGGACGAGCTGCAGCAGTACCTCGTGCAGGGCGAGGGCAGCTGGGTGCGGGGCGACGAGTTCCTGGCCTTCATCGGTGAGACCGAACGTTTGTGACGCAGGGCGCGCAAGAGTTCGAGGCGTTGTCTATGGCGCTGGAGGGCGCGGAGCTGAGCGCGGAGGAGCAGCAGAGCCTGGACGAGCTGCAGCAGTACCTCGTGCAGGGCGAGGGCAGCTGGGTGCTGGGCGACGAGTTCCTGGCCTTCATCGGTGAGACCGAACGTTTGTGACGCAGGGCGCGCAAGAGTTCGAGGCGTTGTCTATGGCGCTGGAGGGCGCGGAGCTGAGCGCGGAGGAGCAGCAGAGCCTGGACGAGCTGCAGCAGTACCTCGTGCAGGGCGAGGGCAGCTGGGTGCTGGGCGACGAGTTCCTGGCCTTCATCGGTGAGACCGAACGTTTGTGACGCAGGGCGCGCAAGAGTTCGAGGCGTTGTCTATGGCGCTGGAGGGCGCGGAGCTGAGCGCGGAGGAGCAGCAGAGCCTGGACGAGCTGCAGCAGTACCTCGTGCAGGGCGAGGGCAGCTGGGTGCTGGGCGACGAGTTCCTGGCCTTCATCGGTGAGACCGAACGTTTGTGACGCAGGGCGCGCAAGAGTTCGAGGCGTTGTCTATGGCGCTGGAGGGCGCGGAGCTGAGCGCGGAGGAGCAGCAGAGCCTGGACGAGCTGCAGCAGTACCTCGTGCAGGGCGAGGGCAGCTGGGTGCTGGGCGACGAGTTCCTGGCCTTCATCGGTGAGACCGAACGTTTGTGACGCAGGGCGCGCAAGAGTTCGAGGCGTTGTCTATGGCGCTGGAGGGCGCGGAGCTGAGCGCGGAGGAGCAGCAGAGCCTGGACGAGCTGCAGCAGTACCTCGTGCAGGGCGAGGGCAGCTGGGTGCTGGGCGACGAGTTCCTGGCCTTCATCGGTGAGACCGAACGTTTGTGACGCAGGGCGCGCAAGAGTTCGAGGCGTTGTCTATGGCGCTGGAGGGCGCGGAGCTGAGCGCGGAGGAGCAGTAGAGCCTGGACGAGCTGCAGTAGTACCTCGTGCAGGGCGAGGGCAGCTGGGTGCTGGGCGACGAGTTCCTGGCCTTCATCGGTGAGACCACACACGAAATGGAACTAGATATTACGTCTAAAAAAGGAAACTGTAATTTTAAACATGCTTGAAAGTTCTCCATAACGCTCTTAAGTTAGGGGTTGTCCATCCCCACTCGGCCAGCGTTTTGGGTTCTGGCTAAACCTTTCTCACACTGTCTGTATTGAGAGCCGAGAGACACCCGAACCGCGTATATGTAAAAAAAATCGAGGTGTCGTCCTCGTCATATCAAGCTTGTGCATTTCGCTTATTTCTACAGGTTTGACCGACTCTTCAAAAAATTTTGAGTTTTGAAAGTTAGGTTGATGAGAATTGGATATTGCGTGCGTAGGTCGCATCTTGTCGGACGGCGGGCTAAAGTCCGAGTGCCGCGTGCGCGCGCTGCGCTGCCTGGCGGCGGCCGCGCTGCGCGACGACGTGTCGCTGCTGCTGCACCAGGACCGGCGCCACCACGCGCTGCTGGCCTTCGCGCACCGCATCGACGCGCACCCCCCACCCGAGCAGCTCGCACTCGCCACCTTTGTGAGTGAAAATGAAAATGAAAAATCTTTATTTTTAATACATTTGCTCAATGCACGTGCGGAATTGTCATTTTTACTCGTCCTTATAGTTGACCCTCGCCTTCGGCTTGGGTCATCAAACCGGGACTCGTAAAGAAATGACAAACTTTCCGCACTTATATTGAAATGTACTATTTCACATAGGCCCAATTAATAGGCTCTTATGAAAAGCCAAAACTCTACCGCTCGGTTCGGAAAGCAGTTTTGCACCGAGAAGAACTGGCAAGAATCTCGGCACTTGCTCTTTTCAAAAAAAAATGTCATTATATACAATTTCTTATATAATATCAAAAATTATTGCATAATTATTAAGATATTATTACGTGAGGAGATGGAAATATATCCCTATCATTCCAAGAATTCTTGTCATTGAACAATTGTGTCACATCATTGAGTGTCACAACACTACGCCTATTATAGTATGTTATACCATTGTAGAAGGTCTTTTCACCTTCTTTCACAGTGTTGCGTCTTATGGACTCTTATTGTGGGGCAAATCTGTTGATATCCAAACTAACTTTGTATTGCAAAAATGGCAACTAGGTCCATTTGCAAACTAAACCCATGCGAATCACTTCTCAAAGCAAAACTGCTTTTCGAGCGTGGCGGTCAAGCTTTAGTGAAACATACTTTAACTTTCTTCTCTCACTTCACGTGTGGCCTGTGGCCTGTTATACTGCTGGAATTTTTGTATAAAAATTTAATCTGGGCCTATACTATGAACTTTTCTAGCGACGCAGTTCCGGTTACGATTCAGTTTTTAATGTCATCTTTTTGTCAAATTCAAAGAATTTATGTCACGAATTAGCGATGCAATTCAGTTTAGGTCTGTTGTTGAGTCGCGATTAGAGTTGATGGTAGGCCCTCTGATCACCTAATTACATCTATATGTTGTCCAATAGTCGCCAGAATACTGATATTAAGTTCTTGCCATCTTCATCTTGCATCTGTAAACTCTTGGTTAAGTGTCGATTGAGGTCACGTGTTGGGATGCCAAATTTTTCATAATTTATCTTTAAGAAAAACCATAGTACTCGGCTCGTGGTTGTTTGCAGATGTGCAACCTGTTCGAGAACACGTCGTCGTCGGAGTGGCTGCTGTACATCAGCGAGTGGGAGGCCAACGGACAGACGCTCTCCAACATACGGGTCACCACTAAGGTGAGACGTGGGGCCAGCGTGTAATGCGGTAGCTAACCCTCCCACCCTTCGCTCGAATCTCTTGGGAATTTCCAGAAACTCTTTCTTATTCCTTGTCTACAATATAAAGGTAAAATACTGATATAGTTTTCTAGATTCAAAGGTTTGGGTGGACGATAATGAGTCAGTGAGTCAAATCTTTTGAATATATTAAAAATATTTAAATATACTAAAAGGCGTAATCGACATCTTGAATTTGAGAATGGGTATTATTTTGGTTCTTTGATGACTATTAAAATCCGCGATGCGTGAGATGCGATTGCGCACTCCGCGGCGTCTGCACACGTGACCGCTGCGCTCGCGATCGCGTGTCGGGACTGAGATGTGTCACGGAATACATAATAGGACCTAACGGTACAGAAGGTTCACTCCGCAAAATGATTTAAAGAAATAGCGACTCTAGCGCTGACACAAAAATGTGGAAATCAGTTCGCAATAGCGTCCGGCTCCGCCTCCGCATCTACAGTTGTGATATCTTTCTATCGCGTAACTTTATCTCTTTCGACGTACTAAGGTTGCCTTGTAATCGGGCGCACGCAGCGCGTGAAATAGACCGTACAAGAACTAACGCGTGCAATCTGGCCGGCGCGCGGCGGCCGTCTGTAATTAGTACGTCGAGACGGCTACCTGTAATATGTTCGATGACGTGATAAGTGACCGGCTGGGCGTGTGTGCCAGGTGTGCGTGCACTGCGTGCTGAGCGAGGGCGAGCTTCGCGACGCGGGCACGGCGCTGCTGTACAACGTGGCCACCAAGGAGGTAAAGACTGTGGTCAGTATCGCATGCCGCTCTCTTCCACATTACTAGCGTTTAGCGAACGACAGCATTCATTGCATCTACAGTCCGGCTTACGAAAGATGAACCTAGCAAGTATTGTAAAATTAAAAAAAAAACAACTGAAATTAGGTATACCGCCTCTTACACTTGAATAAAAACCTTGTTTCATATTAACGTTACAATTCGCAACGGCTCTCAAAAATTAGGATTGCTAATTTGTTTAAAATCGTGAAGCTTTCTTATACATATAACTTTTGACCATCGTATGATTAACTTAAAAAAACAACAACAAAGTTTACCTTTGTTGTTTTTTGGAGAAAGGGAGTTTGATGTAAATATTGCCAACGAGAGCTCATCAAATTGATGCCGATTTTGAGGTGCCAATTAATGTTGCTGTTTATCATCCACACCGGTTCCTTGTCTGTGGTCAGTCTGCTTGTAGATAGGTTCAAATTGAGAGCCGCTCCGGGTGACCATATCTTGACATAGTGATACCTACTTAGCAAGGACTAGGACAGACAAATTACAGACAAGCCACGCATACCCAGTGTTGCTATGTAATGAATTGCCATGTTCAGCTTTTGTTAGCCGGACTATTCCAATTGAAGGGTAGACTTGATTGTGTACTATATCGCATTTCTGTTATCGACTATTTTGTGTACTATTAAATCCATCTCCATATGTCCTGTATAGCTGAACACATTGCCACATTGCGATCGTTCTAAAGTCTAAACTAACCAGCATAATTATGCCTACTTCGCGGAACGTATATACGTCAACGTGGTACTATCGACTTCCTCTTTTTGTTGAGAGACAATCGCTATCGTTGTTTACGTTCAGCCGCATGCTTACGAATTTGAGCCGATCTTGACAATATAATATTTTCCCAACAAAATATTGTCGCTTAATAGTTTAATACATTGATTCGAGAGCGTATTTACTCTTGCGATAGCACGATTCAGCGTAAATCGTGGAAAGCGTTTGTTTGAACATCATATCACATTTGCTTATTATAATGCGACATTAAATATTTTTCAATTTTAATTTATTACCGGTGTATTTGAGGTAAAATAAAATTATACACACATAATAATAGTCAGCTCACTCTACCAATATAATAATTTATGATCGTTGACGCGAGCCGCTACTGTTTTTTGCCCTACCACCAAAAACCTACCGAGCGAACCTACCGATTTAGCGTTGCAGTGTGATGCGGTGTAGCAACCGTAAAGGGCTATGTATCCCTTAGAAGATACTACAATAATCTTTGGCTACATCTTCATCTACAATATCTGGTGAAATTCCAGTTGAGTATATGAATAGGAAAAAAAAATTAGGGGCAAAGCTATTTGGGCATAAGGCAATTTGTACCTAGATTCGTAGCACAAACTTAACGCTTATTTAGGTAGCAAAGCACACGTAAGTCGTAAAATGAAAAGGCGAACATTGCTAGTGGGTTGGAATAAACATTACTTTTGCCCTAACAGTGCACTTTTTGTATTTTCATAATAATAGTATTGACAGCAGTTGTTACTATAAACGTTTAGATGGGGCGTCTCGGTAGGATCAGAGTAATTGCGTCAAAATCTTACGCCAGGGTTTTCTACCGACTTCGCATTCAATTCATCTGATTACTTTCGTATCTTCTGTGTCTTCCTATTCTGCATTGTTGGCTAACATTTAACTATCACTGGCTACAGTGTTCTAACAAGAGACGTGTAAACTTCCCTGACTCTCACTCTCGGAGCGCACTAATTATGTACTTACTCGAAGTCTCGAACGGTAACAGTTGTTAGTCAGTCTGTTCGATTCCCGCTCCAGCCCTGCCACTCATCGAGCATGTCAATGTGCTTATATCTGTTATCTTTGTAAAGCACGTGTATTCACTTTATACTCTACTTATTTTAAATATTAGTTTAGAACGATGTAAGACCGCTAAATATATCGAAGGGTCCTTTAGTAAAATTTCTTCTGAATGTTTTTGGGTCACTTTACAGTTTGCCCATTTACAGTTGTAGTGCATTCAAAAGATATTTTAGAAAATCTCAAGGTTTTAATGGTTGTTTTGGATTTCAAATTAAATTATTTAGTTCTTTATTATCTTGTTGCCGCTCACTATTCCTACTCTCAAATGCCTCGGCTCCTGTCCGGTGCACGCTGGGTCGTGGTGTTGTGCAGAGTGTGTTGTTGCAGCGGCTGGGGCTGGGCGCGCTGCTGCGGCGCCAGCTGCCCGCGCTCACCAAGTTCAAGGTGAACCCGTAGCTCTCCTCCGCTCCGTGACGCTCCGTGCCGTCCCTCGCCGCTCTGTGCCGCTCCGGGTCTCCTCTAGCCGCTCCGTGCCGTCCCTCGCCGCTCTGTGCCGCTCCGGGTCTCCTCTAGCCGCTCCGTGCCGTCCCTCGCCGCTCTGTGCCGCTCCGGGTCTCCTCTAGCCGCTCCGTGCCGTCCCTCGCCGCTCTGTGCCGCTCCGTGCCGTCCCTCGCCGCTCTGTGCCGCTCCCTATCCCGCCTAGCCGCTCCGGGTCTCCTCTATCCGCTCAGTGCCGTCCCTCGCCGCTCTGTGTCGCTCCGGGTCTCCTCTAGCCGCTCCGTGCCGTCCCTCGCCGCTCTGTGCCGCTCCGGGTCTCCTCTAGCTGCTCCGTGCCGTCCCTCGCCGCTCTGTGCCACTCCCTATCCCGCCTAGCCGCTCCGGGTCTCCTCTAGCCGCTCCGTGCCGTCCCTCGCCGCTCTGTGCCACTCCCTATCCCGCCTAGCCGCTCCGGGTCTCCTCTAGCCGCTCCGTGCTGTCCCTCGCCGCTCTGTGCCGCTCCGGGTCTCCTCTAGCCGCTCCGTGCCGTCCCTCGCCGCTCTGTGCCACTCCCTATCCCGCCTAGCCGCTTCGGGTCTCCTCTATTATAGCCGCTCCGTGCCGTCCCTCGCCGCTCTGTGCCGCTTCGGGTCTCCTCTAGCCGCTCTGTGCCGTCCCTCGCCGCTCTGTGCCGCTTCGGGGCTCCTCTAGCCGCTCCATATCGCTCCCTATTCCTCCTGTAGTCGTTCCCCGGCGCTCCTCGAGCAATCTTCCCGTGTTTTTCAGCCCTTGAGGTTGATCGCAGAAGAAGTAGTAAAATGCCTAAAACTGTATGTATAACATTGTTTGTGTGTTTTTAGTTTAAAAGGCACTTAAAATATGATCTAGGGTGATACGTGCAGTGTAAAGTTTGGTATGGTATTTATATCCTAAGTCGTGGGACACATTACATGATTAGCATAGTTTAAAGATATTCTTTTTAGGAGCTTAACACTGTGATAGGCTATCACTAGTTAATTGATAGGCTATCACTTAACACTCGTTAGATAAACTCTCGTTAGATTCCTTCGAAAAAATACGTTTATGTAAAAATGGTTGATACCACGTTATTCCGGGAGCTCGTAGTAAACAAAGATATCAAAACAAACATATCAAACGGTATTTGCCGCGCACTTGTTTGCCGACCGAAAGAAACATTTCCAGGAAAACGAGTTTGGTTTTTATTTATTATGTTTTGACTACGTCATGACCAGATAAAATAGATACGTTTGCACTACTGCACTGTTTGCAACCGTAGTATAGAGGGTTTCCGGCGTCTAAACTACAGTGCGCAAAATCCTTTCATTGTTAGTGGGTTCGATTTAGACCGAGATATTTTTAAATTTTTTATGCGATTCTTATTTCTTAAAACAAGTTATGTTTATTTTGAATGAAATTTGATATCCCTAATGTTTAATTTCCGTTCGCTTTTTAGGGTTCAATACCGAAATGGTAAAAATGAAACCCTTATGAATTGACTGCTGGTTGAATTTTTCCGAACTGACCTCACAAAAAATGTATAAGTAAAGTCAAAGTGGAAACATCGGCTCATGATAACTTGTATGATTGTGTTACGAATGTTATCTGGGCCATGATCGCGACCCTGCGCGCTGTTTGTTTGTTTGTTTGCGTGTTTGCTCTGTCAACTGTACGCTTTATGGTGCGCATCGCTATCTGCAATTGAATATAGAACACACAATTGAATGTAGAGCATTAGCAAGGTGGTTCAACATACTGTTCGACCTATTATTATTTCTTCTTAAACACGCACGCTAATCCGCTCATTAGCTGAAGCGGGATTGAGTTCATTGATACAAACTCACAAACCTACACATATAATACCAATAGAATATATTATTATATGTTAAGTGGAAAGTTGATGAAGATCAAGGGGCCACCCGTTACTTGTATGTACCGTAACAATATAATTTTATGCTGAGATCTATTCCGCATTTATCTTTTGTTGGTTTCCATATCAAATAACCACATTTGCAATTAATATTTGGCGTTAAACGGCATTTTTATTTACGACTTGTAACTTGATACGGTTAAAATTTAAAAATATTCATTGGATTAGGTTTTATTGTGTACCTACATCCTTTTGGGCTTTGATGATTGGAAATAAAATGTATTTCTCGGAAGAGGTAATAATAATGTATTATTTGAGGCTGATTTTTCAATCGCCAGACAATCGTTATCAAAAGAGTAAATAATATGAAGTTTTGACAGATTTCAATCAGGGTATTGGCGATTAAAAAATCAGCCATTAGAAGTAAGTTAAAACAAAATACATTGTTGGAACGAAGTTCCTTATCGAAAATTTCTTAGACGGAAGATTTCTTCCTATTCCTTAGACGGAAAAAATTAAGATGAAAAGTTGTAACGACACTTTTTGCTATAGTAAGCTATTGTAAGTCGTGCGGCGTGCGCATGTTTCTCTGTCTGTCTCTCTCTCTCTCTTATAGAAAGCAAGCCAGATATACTTCGTTCCATCCGGGTGTCCCTTCACACCTCTAAAGTTTTTTATTTAATTACTAGGGTAGTACATCAATGTCATATAATGTCATTTCTTTGCGAGTCTTAGTTTGTTGATCCAAGCCATTTGATTGAGCGCGGGTCAATTTTATAGACGAAATAGAAATGACAATTCCGCATGTGCATTGAACAGCGTTTTTTAATACATTTGTGAAAAAAATACATTGGTTTTACTTGTTTGCTTGCTGTGTTTGCGTGCTGCGCTCCGGGCGGTGCCGCGCAGGAGGAAAACAAAAAAAACAATAGTGCGGAAAAGAATAACTTTCCGCATGCAAAACACACGCATGACATATGCGTTTGCGTACATACGTTACATTTGCGTACTGTTTGAGCAAAGTATTAAAAAAAAATTATCATTACTTATCTGCGTGGGCGTTATGGAGATGGATTGTTACACTTTATAAAAATAGCATTTTTGATCTTTTGTAATAAGTGATATTATTATGATAATATTATACAGATTATCCGGGATTGAAGTTGCGATAATTTAAGGGAGTGTTCTATAATTCATTACAAACAAAAAATCCCCCATGAATGGGGGGTTTGAGGGGTGCCCCCGTCACCCCCTCCCCGGGAGAGCCATTTCAAATTTGGTTGCGTTTTTTGGATATGTGCACACAAAAACAGTAATAACTTGAAAGTCTGTCACCAACGCGCCCTGGTTTACACGCAACGACGAAATCCATAAGTATCTTGAACTACCAACAGTCAGCGATGAAGTCAGCAAATACTGCGAAAAACATAAGGATCGTCTTGCTAAACACCCCAACCATCTCGCTAGCTCGTTATTGCTAGCCCCACGAGTGAAACGCCTTAAACGAGCTCACATGCTTGATACCTGACGGACGGATGAGCGTTGGCTCACCTGTCTGATACCGCCACAAATAACGCAACACATCTGATTATAGTCGCAAGACTGATTGCAGATATCGGAGAGGAAAAAAAAAAAAAAAAACTTGAAAGTCTGTTGCTTCGCATGTTCTCAAATGGTCTCATTCTATTGGGTACAATGTTCTCCATGTCTAAATACCTAGCAATAATATAAATCGTAGTACCTAATGCCAATAAAAATGCCTCGAATTCGAAAAAATGGCCCAAACAAAATTAAAACGTTTCTTTTGGATTTTTTTTAGTTCGAGGCATTTTTGTTTGAGTTATTTTAACGTTTTACATTACTGTTAGGTATCCGGCGATGGAGAATATTGTAGCCAGTCGAATGAAATCATTAGAGAACATGTGAAGCATCACACTTTCAAGTTAATACTGATTTTGTATGCATATACCCAAAAGAACACAACCAAATTTGAAATGGCTCTCCCGGGGAGGGGGTAAGGGGGGCGCCCAATTAATGGGAGATTTTTTTTGTAATGAGTTATAGAACACTCCCCTAATTATCGCTAGTTCGATCCCGGATACACTGTATAAGCGTCGGCGCGGCCGTGCTGGTTTGAGATCCCTGCAGTCTGCAGGGCTATGGTGTAGACGTTATCTGTAGTGAAGGCATGCGTGTGGCGCTGAGTGTAGGGCCGTGTGCGTGCGCAGGTGTTCGACGAGGTGTGCGTGGAGCTGTGCATGGCGGCGCTGCAGCTGCTGGCGTGGGCGCCGGCCGAGGAGGCGCTGTGGCGCGCGCTGGCCGCGCTGCAGCGCCTGGCGCACCACTCGGCGGAGGTGCCGCAGCTCGTGGCGCTGGTGGGCCCCCACCCCTCCGCCTTCAGGTGAGCGACTCCCTTTACTATTTCATATTGTTTAACTCGGCCGGTGATGAAAGGCAAAAGAGGATCCCCTAGCAAGTTCCAAACACCTCGCTTCTGAACTTGAATTTATAACCCGCGCGACTAAAACTTCGTTAGCGTGTAACTAATTAACTGGAAACGCCATCTATCGTAGAACTGCTACATAACTAATTGACAAACATTCTCGGGGGCCATAGGTTAGCCCTGCATATATCATACTTTACTAAGATTTTGATATTTCAGTGAATGCGTTAGGAGTAGTTGCACATTGTATGTTCATGGTCTGTGGACACGTCCGCAGGGGCACGAGCGCGCGCATCGACGAGCAGATCGACCTGCTCATGAGCAGGGTGCAGAGCGCCGCGCCCAGCTAGGAGCCGCCGCCGCCGCCGCTGCTGGTGCTGGGTGACTGCTGTACACTTTATACCGTTACATGTTTCACTTTATCTATTGCTGTTCATTTAAGATCTTGTCGTCGCACTGTACTGTACAGTGTACGTGCTGTACGTAGCGCACGGGAGAAATATTCAAAATATCTTCACTTCCACCACTTCATACTTTAGTAAATGCCTTAAATTTGGATGACTTGTAACAGCTTTTGGCATTGAAATGTTTACCTCACGGTGGCAAAGCAGCATCTTAATGTAATTGCCATCCAACCTAGAAATTCAACAAACCGATCAATAAATTCATCGCGTCACTTAATAAATTCAATGCGTGTTGATATCTCACGCTCTCAAAAATTTGGTAATGTCTGCTTTGATATTAACCGAGGCCTATGGGGGAATGTGAATATACATTTTATGTTCATGGCAAGCGCGCTGGGCCCGAGATTGCCATTATGGATTGACTTCAAAAATAAAGATTTGTAAATCAAGCCTATTAACGCTTATTTGGAAGTTCGAAACCGAAAAAATGTCTATATTATTTTAGGTATACATTTTTCAAAGAATTATCATTATTGTTCTCTGCCGTGCAAGTCATAATAAGTACAGTGCGATAGATATACTATTGAACTTACCTTGCAATACTAATTGTACTAGTTATTTTTTATTTATCGGACATATTTGTTTAAATAATGTTTTATTATTTCTTAAGTTTTTTATACATATTTATAATATGACATTGGTGATGTGGTGTAAGAGATAAAAGTTTGCTCATTTTCGATATATTGTATTATATTTCAAACACAAGGTGGGTGACCTCAGGGTCAATCTTGAGACGCGGTTAAAGGTTGTATCATATTGTAGGTATATTGTAAGTACCTGAGTTTATGAAACTAAACAGGAATATACGACGGGATATGTTATTAATTACAAATTCGACATATTTATTGTAAAGCGAGTGCATTTAGTCATTTCACGTGATACCTTGAACTGTTATTGTAGAATCTATCGGTTACGAATAAATCTGAATTATTTAAATCAACAGTGTTTTTATTTCTCATCGTAACATGACACTTTACTACCAGTTAATTAATTATGTGATCACGATTAAACAAATTTAATTGTAAAGTCAAAATAATATATGATTTATGTAACGTAGAAGCCGTATTTAAGCGATTTTGAATAAAGTTTTATTTAAAAACTATTAAGACAATGTGGTCGATTCTGTTGTGCAAAATCTCTAAGCTAAACTAATTTAAAGTAGTCCTATCCTTTTCAAACTGCTCCCGATGGAAAGAATGACACTATTTTAAATTAGTTTAGTTTAGAGATTTGGCACAACAGAATCGACCACACTGACTTTCAAATTTACACGTCATGTATTTTGGGTCTTTAATCTAAAATCGCTTAGAAGCAGAAACACGATTGGATAAAATTTTCTCGACAGAAAGTTCTCCCAAAAATTGCTCCAAAATCTCAGTTTCTCTAGTTTTTATGGGAAACTACATGGGATGTAATTGTAATTTTTGTTTTAAAGTGTCGGTAATAATAATATCCAATAACCTGTCAAGTGCGAGTCGGACTCGCGCACTGAGGGTTCCGTACTACAACCGGAGGAATAAAACCATAAAAACCACTTTTCTTATCGAACCGCAAAACTAACTTTGTTTTTAGAGGTTTTATTGTAAATATCAAAAAACTACTTATTAGATCTCGTTCAAACCAATTTTCGGTGGAAGTTTGCATGGTAATGTACATCATATATTTTTTTTTAGTTTTATCATACTCTTATTTTAGAAGTTACAGGGGGGGGAGACACATTTTACCACTTTGGAAGTGTCTCTCGCGCAAGCTATTCATTTTAGAAAAAAATGATATTAGAAACCTTAGTATCATTTTTCAAGACCTATCCATAGATACCCCACACATATGGGTTTGATGAAAAAAAAATTTTTGAGTTTCAGTTCTAAGTATGGGGCACCCCCAAAATTTATTACTTTTTTTAAATTTTTGTGTTAAAACCTTAATGCGGTTCACAGAATACATCTACTTACCAAGTTTCAACAGTATAGCTCTTATAGTTTCGGAAAAAAGTGGCTGTGACATACGGACGGACAGACGGACAGACAGACATGACGAATTTATAAGGGTTCCGTTTTTTGCCATTCGGCTACGGAACCCTAAAAACGCTTAGAGACAGATTTTTGATAACTAGCTCAGATTTTGAGTAATTACGTAAAAGGTCGTTTTTCTGTTAGATTCTTCCGCGACGCTGCATGTCGCACCTATACCAACGTATCCGTGAGAGTGAGAACGACAAAAATAAATTCAATAAATCCCCTTAATAAAAAGCCGATCAAGTGCGAGACGGGCTCGCGTTAAGGGTCCCGTACCATAAACGATACCCGTGAGATAATAACCGAAGTAACGCCCAGAAAGAAGCAGTCATTCTGTTAAACCTTTATTCGTTTTAAAGCCTAAAAATGAACATGTAATATTAAATGCGGTAAGGCGACATAATGTTATTAATCTAACGGCGAGCCTACAACAAAAGCTGGTTCTGATAGCACGTAACTGGCTCCACACTCGATACTTACACGTGTAATGTGTAATGCTATATAATCCTAATAATAATGACGGTTTTAGCACTCTCGCACGATCCGACTAGTGATGTAAAGAATATTCGCACTCGCTATCGCCAATGTTATGTTCTATAGTCACTTACAAGAAACATAGATTACTACAAGAAACTATGAAGTTAACAATTATATTTATATTGTTAACCATTTATGAACATATTTGGTGTGCAACTAGATGACCCGTAAATATTATTCCTCACTTAGTAGGAATATGACAAATAGTAGATGTCCTATTTTCAGTTCTAGCATATAAAAATATACAAAAATTTCATAAAAAACGGTCATGCCGTTCCAGAACAGTTTTGTTATCAAACACTGAAATGAGAATTTTATATATTAGACGGATTGTGAATGGAATGTGGCGAATAACGATAGATGGAAAATATTGATGTGATTTATTAATTTTACATTCATAGTGGCGTATGTGGTGTGAATATACCTGTTGTTTTTCAAATGAATTCTCCCAACATCGCAGTTTCTTGCAAACTTCAATAAACACCTATAATATAATCATGCGAATATTCTTTACATCACTAGTCAAACTCGCGTGCTTTCGGCGACCATTGCAATAGATAACATTGAAATTTTACAACATTACTTAGTTGAATCGATAAAACTGCGATTTTAATATATTTGAATCGATTAAAATTGCAATAGAGAGGACGCCTGCTGTTTAATTTGCATATTCAATAACTGATCTTATTTATGTCGAAATATCCCACAAATATTATAAAGACGAATTGTATGTGTGTAAATGTATAGCTAAATGTTCACTTTAAAGTGCATGAAAGTGCATGAAGCCTGCCGTGGGCAACGGTCAGACTGTCAGAGAGCTGCAATCGGCGATGTGACGACGTCGTAAGACTTGGAGCTAGTTGTAGTGCGAGCTGCCAGTTAGTAGCTACTTGTCTGCGATCTGCAGCTGAAGATGTTTTTCGTACCTCTTTACATGGGGTAAGTAAACTCATCGCTAACGATTTACGCTACACAGCGTGGTGTCGGAACGCTTAATCGCATGGCAGCGTGTCGTCGAAGCCTCCCACCAGACCAGACCGGAGTTAGTTTGGAAATTAAGCCAATGTAGCCCATGGCGGGAATCGAATCCGCGACCTGCCACTTGAATCCTAGTACAGGTCACTGGTGTCGCAATGGAGATCATAGGTAAGTATATCTCTTTCTGCGTACGGGTAACGCGCCGTGGCCTTTGAACAGCATCAGTGGAGTAGATAACTGACGCCGCGCGCTGCTGTAGGTGTAGACGCCACCGACAAGGACTCGATGCTAATGTCGGCTGCATCTGCGCGATAAACTGCATCGTATCAGCTCAGATAATACGTCGCTGATACAATATAGCGCTAATTACTCGTGCAAATGAAGATTGCACTTGCTATCGCGCTAATTGCACCCTAATTAATTTGCGCGCTAATTGCTATACCTATATGCAATTAAACTTCATACCGATGAGAGTAGAATAATGTCTGGAATGGAATGTTTCTCCTACTGCTACTGCTGAACTTGAGCTACAAGAATATCAGTAGGTAAACTGACGTATGAGTCTAATTCCTTTAGGACTAAAGTCCTTTTACTTTATAGAAGGAATGTTTAGTGCGGTTTGAAGTACTTCACACACCGAAGAACTCTCGAATCATGCGCGACTTCTCGCAATGTTTGCCTTTACAGTCAAAGCAAGACGGTATTCATTTTGCCTACTCTGAAATACAGTGGCTTCTTTTAAGTTTTGACAATTCTTAAATTATTGTTTATCAAATCATTAACAGATAAGATCGGCATAGGCGAGCCTATGCCGAGCTTATCGTGAACTAACACAAGGAGCGCAGTCAGCAGCTCGTGGCCGAGGATTAAAGGTTATACTTACTATCTTCCTGATACCGTCGTTTATCGGTACCTATCCTATCGCAGCAACGACGGCGTCGGAGGACGGGTTCCTGCGACATACACATTATGGCAGCACAACACACATCTCAGGCGCTAATCCTGTGGCAGGCGGCGCGACGCGCGAACGCAGGCACTATCAAAATCGATACAGAATCTTTTGTACGACTAATACGGTTTCGGCCCAAACCGAATTATATTTTAGCATCATTTACTAAACTAGTTATCTAGACTGATTCTGTCGATCTGGTTTTTCTTTAAAATTTTGTGCTTTTATCAGTAAAAAATCTCCACTGTGTCATATGTGGTACGCAAACGGATAGAAACTTATGCTCGATTGATCTTTTTGTTATTTTGCTGGACTCGTCTCCGGATCAAGACGGTTCCGTTCGTGCGTCACTCCGTGGAGTCACAGGCTTCGGTGCACGTGGATCCTGATGGAGAGCGTGGAGGAGGCCCCGCTGCCGGCGGCGGACGCGCGCGGCTGGCGCGGCGCGCTGCGGCGGCGGCTGCCCGTGCTGCGCTGGGCGCCGCGCTACGAGCGCACGACGGCGGTGGCGGACGCGGTGGCGGGCGTCACGCTGGGGCTCACCATGGTGCCGCAGAGCATCGCCTACGCCTCGCTCGCCAACCTGCCCGTGCAGTACGGCCTCTACTCCGCGTTCGTGGGTGAGACCAGCGGCAGTCGTGACTTACGAGCACTTTCACGGTCCACCACTTACTTAATTACGGAAAATTAGATCTTGGGTCGGGTATCCCTAAAGTGAGAGTGATAGTGCCGATAGCACTCCCGGCTTATTGGCTTCACACAGCTCTGGAAATTTTTGTTGCCTCTGGTACCAACAGTCCTAAACTCCTAACATTGTGGTGAATTCTCAGGTCTCCAGTTTTGCTCACGATGTTTCCCTCCACTGCTAAAGCGAGCACAAAGTTTCGCATGATGGTTTTGGCCCGCAACGTCTCTAAACGATACTTATGCATTTTCCCATGAAATATAATCACTTCAGTTTTTCTCGAAAATTAAAATCTATTCTTTTCTTGAAATGGTCATTGGTCAGCTATGTCGGATCTACCGAGAAATCATAATAAGATCGGCGGTGAAATTCAATATTTTTACCTAAGTTATGGTCGGCCAGATCATTAAATTGAGTTTTGAGATTCAGACGATCATCATATCAATAAAATTTACCTTTTTCAATGTCAACAATCGCCTCAAAAATTCTGAAGGGTTCAGAGTGGTGTAGTGTAAATTTTACTGCTCTAGTCTAGTAAAAAGGTCTCGTAAACAAAAAGCTAAAGTCATAACCAGCCCAAAGCAATGATTAAAGAAGTGATAGTCCTCATAACATTGGCCCAAAGTGACTGCAGCATATTCAAGCTAACTAGTAATAACAGCTTTGCAATATCCAAACATACCTATTTGCTCATCATTGCAGTCAAATGTTTTGCTTGGGACTGATTGTTGGACTATCTACAAGTGGCGTGCGTATAGCAGTGCCAACGTATTCGTTGTGTCAAAGGTCGCGCAAGAAAGTACCTACCTAATTTGCGTTGATTTTACTTGGATAGGTGATACGAAATTAGTGTTTAAAAGCTCTTATGACCCAGCGGTGGCTAATGCTGATTGCTAATGCGCTGGTGGTGCGGCAGGTACGATGCTGTACGTGGCGCTGGGCACGGTGAAGGAGGTGTCCATCGGGCCCACCAGCCTGATGGCGCTGCTGACGCTGCACACGTGCCGCGACCTGCCCGTGGACTTCGTGGTGCTGCTCACGTTCCTCGCCGGCTGCCTCGTGCTGCTCATGGGGCTGCTCCGACTGGGTGAGCGGTTACAGCGACGTGTTCGCTCCGGCCGTGCGTGCTTGGCTACGTGCGACTGTGCTTGGCTGCGTGCGTGTGCGCAAACATAAGAGCCAACGTGCAGTTTCAGTTACTTGTCTTTGCTGATTTTATTGTACCTACTAAATCGTGTGCAGGTATTTTTCTAATTGCAAGTGATAAACTTTTCTAAAGTACTTAATTGAAGTTGAAATTTTAGTTCATAAAACCTATTATCTACGTAAATATTTACATTTATCGTAATTATTTTTAATGAACTAGTTAGAGAACAATAAGTAAATGATAAGCTACCGTAGAGTTTCATCATCTAATTACCCACACAAGATTCGTCACAAAAGCATCTAAGTAATAATATAGGTACCTACCTACGTATTTATTTACCTACATAAATTAGGAAATGTTTAATTAATGTTTAAAATGACATGAGCCTTGAGATTGTTGACAGTCTAAATCCGGACAATACACCCGCAGTAGGCACTGCCCTGTTCCATCACCTACCTGTTTCGCGTGGCTTCTCCCGCGTGGATATTGGGTTTTCATGTATCTCGTGGGGCCAATGGATTTTTCCTGGATAACAAATAAATTATGTGCACAGTCTATTTTCATTCCTTTCATCCATTTGGATTCAGTATTTCTACTTGCGATTTGTACACACTCAAGTAGGTACCTACTATATCGTGACAAAATGATTAGCCTATAAAGTAATCCTAATTTCGCGGCACACACCTCATGTACTTAATGCAATGCAAGTCAGAGTTTTGATTTTATTAATTTGACCTCTTTAGTCCTTCAGTATCCTCGCGTTTGACATATTCCCCGGCCCCGCGCAGGGTTCCTGGTGGATCTGATCTCGCCGGCGGTGACGAGCGGCTTCACGGCGGCGACGGCGGTCATCATCGTGGTGTCGCAGCTCAAGGGGCTGCTGGGGCTCAGCTTTGTGGCGGAGTCGCCCTTCGACAACATCCGCCTCATCGCGCGCCACTGGCCCGGAGTGAGGCTCGGCGACTGCGCGCTCGCGGCGATGTGCTGCGCCGTGCTGCTGGCGCTGCGGGTGAGTGGCTCACAGACGCTCTCACAGACTCATCGCGCGCCACTGGCCCGGAGTGAGGCTCGGCGACTGCGCGCTCGCGGCGATGTGCTGCGCCGTGCTGCTGGCGCTGCGGGTGAGTGGCTCACAGACGCTCTCACAGACTCATCGCGCGCCACTGGCCCGGAGTGAGGCTCGGCGACTGCGCGCTCGCGGCGATGTGCTGCGCCGTGCTGCTGGCGCTGCGGGTGAGTGGCTCACAGACGCTCTCACAGACTCATCGCGCGCCACTGGCCCGGAGTGAGGCTCGGCGACTGCGCGCTCGCGGCGATGTGCTGCGCCGTGCTGCTGGCGCTGCGGGTGAGTGGCTCACAGACGCTCTCACAGACTCATCGCGCGCCACTGGCCCGGAGTGAGGCTCGGCGACTGCGCGCTCGCGGCGATGTGCTGCGCCGTGCTGCTGGCGCTGCGGGTGAGTGGCTCACAGACGCTCTCACAGACTCATCGCGCGCCACTGGCCCGGAGTGAGGCTCGGCGACTGCGCGCTCGCGGCGATGTGCTGCGCCGTGCTGCTGGCGCTGCGGGTGAGTGGCTCACAGACGCTCTCACAGACTCATCGCGCGCCACTGGCCCGGAGTGAGGCTCGGCGACTGCGCGCTCGCGGCGATGTGCTGCGCCGTGCTGCTGGCGCTGCGGGTGAGTGGCTCACAGACGCTCTCACAGACTCATCGCGCGCCACTGGCCCGGAGTGAGGCTCGGCGACTGCGCGCTCGCGGCGATGTGCTGCGCCGTGCTGCTGGCGCTGCGGGTGAGTGGCTCACAGACGCTCTCACAGACTCATCGCGCGCCACTGGCCCGGAGTGAGGCTCGGCGACTGCGCGCTCGCGGCGATGTGCTGCGCCGTGCTGCTGGCGCTGCGGGTGAGTGGCTCACAGACGCTCTCACAGACTCATCGCGCGCCACTGGCCCGGAGTGAGGCTCGGCGACTGCGCGCTCGCGGCGATGTGCTGCGCCGTGCTGCTGGCGCTGCGGGTGAGTGGCTCACAGACGCTCTCACAGACTCATCGCGCGCCACTGGCCCGGAGTGAGGCTCGGCGACTGCGCGCTCGCGGCGATGTGCTGCGCCGTGCTGCTGGCGCTGCGGGTGAGTGGCTCACAGACGCTCTCACAGACTCATCGCGCGCCACTGGCCCGGAGTGAGGCTCGGCGACTGCGCGCTCGCGGCGATGTGCTGCGCCGTGCTGCTGGCGCTGCGGGTGAGTGGCTCACAGACGCTCTCACAGACTCAAACGGTACTCGGCTGTCACACAGAGGTGCTTGAAAAAAAAAACAAACCTTTCTTTTCCCCTTTCCTTATACGAGGACCTCCGGTGCTTGCTGCTGGACGGGATCGTTCGCGAAGTTTCTGGCCCAGTTTATTATCAGGATCTCGTGGGTTCGGCGGCCAACGTCGGAAAGCTACGGGAGTTCGCGCACGCGTGGTAAAGAGGCGAAGCGGCTTGAAGTGACACAGAGAATTTATGCTGCGGACAGCGACGGGGCGGAGAGTCCGTCTTTTGTATCGTCCTGCCCCAGAACGGTTAGAGTGAGCCCATAGGGACAAGGAGCGAGAGGAGTCAAGAAGGTGCCCCGGGAGCACGCCAAGAGCAATTGTACCGAACGGACGCCCTCCCGCGTTTCGGCCCCCATAACCGCGAGGTTGATTGGGTCATGGGTGGTGGAGGGTTGTCCCTACATTTTCTCCTTTCCATCACTGTCTTATTCCGTGTTATAATATTCGTTATAATATTTCCGCGTAATATAGCTAAAAATATTATATTTTCCTTGTTGTGCAGAAACTGAAGGACATTCCAGTGAACCCCAAGCGGCACAAGCTCAAGAAGCTGCTGTGGCTGGTGTCCATCGCACGCAACGCGCTGGTGGTGCTGGCCGCCTCCACCGCCGCTTTCTTCACCTACGACGCCGAGCGACCGCTGTTCAAACTCTCCGGTAACAGCACTGCCCTATCAAAACGGCGCAGCTGTGGCTCGTACCGTCTTGTCTATCGCCAACAATTCATTAGTCGTGTTGGCAAACTTCAGGGACGCTCAAACTGCCACAATTACTTAATTGTGTTCTTGTTATCACCCGCGGACATTCGTCAGGGGAGCCACCAAGTTTCGAAAACGTACAATGGGTTTGCTTGTTGGGTTTAAAGCTTGTTCGGTTGCTGGTCGCAGGTAAAGTGGAGTCGGGTCTGCCCCGGTTCGCGCTGCCGCCGTTCAGCGCCACGCTCGGGAACGAGACCGTGGGCTTCTTCGGCATGGTGGAGCGGCTGGGCCCGGGGCTGGGCGTGCTGCCGTTCGTCATGGTGCTGGCCAACATTGCCATCGCGAAAGCTTTCAGTGAGTACCTAGAACACCGACCTACCTTTAGAACACCGACGCAGTGTTGCTTGTTTAGCGGTTTTTACAGGATATATTTTGGAGAGTGTGCTCAAGAACTCCACAACCTTGTGCCTCCTTCACCTTTCTACCACAGAACCGCGAGATGTCGAGAGAAGTGGCATCCTTATGTGGTTAATGTCCAGCGTACTCGAACGAAACGTTTTTCTTCTACGTTTCTGATACGAACCGCTAAGGTGTGGAACACCCTTCCAGCTTCTGTGTTTTACGAATACAATCTTCACCTTCCCAGCCAAATACAATCTGGGTGCCTTCAAAAGAAGAGTGAATAGGCATTTTCTAGACAAGCGCGCTCCATCCTAGCTAGACCTCATTTATTTCTGTTCATCAGACTTGATTGTAGTCAAGCGCAAGCCTATCAATTATAAAAAAAACCTGCGTTTGACACGCCACAAGCCAGAAAACTTTTGCAACTGTTTTCACTATTTTAATGGCAATACTTACGTTGAAAATACATTATAGGTACTTGACGTTAATGTTGAGGATGTTAAGTTGGAGCCACCTACCTGTAACGTACGTGTGTGTTGTGTGTCGTCGCGCAGGCGAGGGCGGCGTGGTGGACGCGACGCAGGAGATGCTCACGCTGGGCATCTGCAACGTGGTGGGCGCGTGCATGCGCGCCATGCCCACGTGCGGCGCCTTCACGCGCTCCGCCGTGTCGCACTCGTCGGGCGTGCGCACGCCGGCCGCCGGACTCTACTCCGGTACCTTTTATTCTGATTCACGTATTTCATGGACGTTTTCTTCAAGCCCCTGGATTATGTAAGAAAAACGTATTCATCGTTATCGTAATCGTTTACCAATTTGGCCTACCGATTGGTTTCCTGTTTTATGTCAGCCAATCGAGGGGCAGAATTTGCAACCGATTACGATAACGATGAATACGTTTTTCTCACGCAATCCCCTGGTTTCTAATTAATATCGCAATTGCAAATTGAATGATTATTCACTATAATAGGAACACACCCCTCTGGCTTCCGTATTCTATTCTATGTAAGAATTAACTGGCATGATTTTTTTCTTGTTTAAGAAAGAGAGACATTTGTTGAGATTCACCGCATGGTCACAAGTGACAGCTGTCTAATTTTGATACTACGTCTCTTGTCTCGATACTGTCTCGGCGCCACCAGTGATCAGTTCAACTGTCGTGCTTGCAGGCGTCATCACGCTGCTGGCGCTCAACTACCTGACGCAGTATTTCTACTTCATCCCCAAGGCGTGCCTGTCCTCCGTGCTCATCTGTGCCGTCGTCTTTATGGTGAGTGCTACATCGAAGATTTTTTCACATTTGCTTATACTCGTATTATAATTCTTGTCCATAATATCTACAAACGGTCTGTAGATAATTGACGGCATTCTAGAAATGGCTATAAATTTACAAAGTGAGGAATCGGGCGCAGACTTATTTAGCAGTGTTGCGTTTTAGATCGACGTGAGCGGTATGATGAAGCTGTGGCGCGAGAGCCGGCGCGAAGCGTGCGTGGCGCTGTTGACGCTGGCGGCGGGCGTGGCGCTGGGCGTGGAGGCGGCCGTGCTGGGCGGCGCGGCGGCCAGCCTCGCCGCGCTGCTGCGGGACCTGCTGCGGCCGCCGCGCCTCACGCTGGCCAACGACAAGGTGAGCCATGGCTTCCGACGATCATCCGTCTTCTGAAGTATACCTACACAATTGCCACATGCCCATTGTCACCTCAGCTTCGTGACACGCCAATCTGTTTCGGGTACTCCGGTACTCGTTTGCGTGTCTTGCGCAAAGAGACTTTGAGCGTAGCTCTACGCACCGCTCAGATCAGACCGCGCGTTTCAGGCCTATGGTAAAAGGGACAACACCACGTTTAGGAAAGCCACGTTTAGGATCTATACATCATAGTGATGTAGAAACTGCTCGTAAACGAATATGTTAAATGTGTGTTCGCGTGGTTCCAGGCGAGCGGCGCGTGCGTGCTGCGCGTGCAGCTGCGGCGCGCGCTGGTGTACCTCAACGCGCAGCACGTGGCGGCCTCCGTGCGCGCCGCGCTGCTCGCGCCCGCCGCGCACGCGCACCGCGCCGTGCTCGTGGACTGCGGCACGCTGGCGCTGCTGGACCACGCCGCTGTGCAGGTGAGTGTGCTGGTGTACCTCAACGCGCAGCACGTGGCGGCCTCCGTGCGCGCCGCGCTGCTCGCGCCCGCCGCGCACGCGCACCGCGCCGTGCTCGTGGACTGCGGCACGCTGGCGCTGCTGGACCACGCCGCTGTGCAGGTGAGTGTGCTGGTGTACCTCAACGCGCAGCACGTGGCGGCCTCCGTGCGCGCCGCGCTGCTCGCGCCCGCCGCGCACGCGCACCGCGCCGTGCTCGTGGACTGCGGCACGCTGGCGCTGCTGGACCACGCCGCTGTGCAGGTGAGTGTGCTGGTGTACCTCAACGCGCAGCACGTGGCGGCCTCCGTGCGCGCCGCGCTGCTCGCGCCCGCCGCGCACGCGCACCGCGCCGTGCTCGTGGACTGCGGCACGCTGGCGCTGCTGGACCACGCCGCTGTGCAGGTGAGTGTGCTGGTGTACCTCAACGCGCAGCACGTGGCGGCCTCCGTGCGCGCCGCGCTGCTCGCGCCCGCCGCGCACGCGCACCGCGCCGTGCTCGTGGACTGCGGCACGCTGGCGCTGCTGGACCACGCCGCTGTGCAGGTGAGTGTGCTGGTGTACCTCAACGCGCAGCACGTGGCGGCCTCCGTGCGCGCCGCGCTGCTCGCGCCCGCCGCGCACGCGCACCGCGCCGTGCTCGTGGACTGCGGCACGCTGGCGCTGCTGGACCACGCCGCTGTGCAGGTGAGTGTGCTGGTGTACCTCAACGCGCAGCACGTGGCGGCCTCCGTGCGCGCCGCGCTGCTCGCGCCCGCCGCGCACGCGCACCGCGCCGTGCTCGTGGACTGCGGCACGCTGGCGCTGCTGGACCACGCCGCTGTGCAGGTGAGTGTGCTGGTGTACCTCAACGCGCAGCACGTGGCGGCCTCCGTGCGCGCCGCGCTGCTCGCGCCCGCCGCGCACGCGCACCGCGCCGTGCTCGTGGACTGCGGCACGCTGGCGCTGCTGGACCACGCCGCTGTGCAGGTGAGTGTGCTGGTGTACCTCAACGCGCAGCACGTGGCGGCCTCCGTGCGCGCCGCGCTGCTCGCGCCCGCCGCGCACGCGCACCGCGCCGTGCTCGTGGACTGCGGCACGCTGGCGCTGCTGGACCACGCCGCTGTGCAGGTGAGTGTGCTGGTGTACCTCAACGCGCAGCACGTGGCGGCCTCCGTGCGCGCCGCGCTGCTCGCGCCCGCCGCGCACGCGCACCGCGCCGTGCTCGTGGACTGCGGCACGCTGGCGCTGCTGGACCACGCCGCTGTGCAGGTGAGTGTGCTGGTGTACCTCAACGCGCAGCACGTGGCGGCCTCCGTGCGCGCCGCGCTGCTCGCGCCCGCCGCGCACGCGCACCGCGCCGTGCTCGTGGACTGCGGCACGCTGGCGCTGCTGGACCACGCCGCTGTGCAGGTGAGTGTGCTGGTGTACCTCAACGCGCAGCACGTGGCGGCCTCCGTGCGCGCCGCGCTGCTCGCGCCCGCCGCGCACGCGCACCGCGCCGTGCTCGTGGACTGCGGCACGCTGGCGCTGCTGGACCACGCCGCTGTGCAGGTGAGTGTGCTGGTGTACCTCAACGCGCAGCACGTGGCGGCCTCCGTGCGCGCCGCGCTGCTCGCGCCCGCCGCGCACGCGCACCGCGCCGTGCTCGTGGACTGCGGCACGCTGGCGCTGCTGGACCACGCCGCTGTGCAGGTGAGTGTGCTGGTGTACCTCAACGCGCAGCACGTGGCGGCCTCCGTGCGCGCCGCGCTGCTCGCGCCCGCCGCGCACGCGCACCGCGCCGTGCTCGTGGACTGCGGCACGCTGGCGCTGCTGGACCACGCCGCTGTGCAGGTGAGTGTGCTGGTGTACCTCAACGCGCAGCACGTGGCGGCCTCCGTGCGCGCCGCGCTGCTCGCGCCCGCCGCGCACGCGCACCGCGCCGTGCTCGTGGACTGCGGCACGCTGGCGCTGCTGGACCACGCCGCTGTGCAGGTGAGTGTGCTGGTGTACCTCAACGCGCAGCACGTGGCGGCCTCCGTGCGCGCCGCGCTGCTCGCGCCCGCCGCGCACGCGCACCGCGCCGTGCTCGTGGACTGCGGCACGCTGGCGCTGCTGGACCACGCCGCTGTGCAGGTGAGTGTGCTGGTGTACCTCAACGCGCAGCACGTGGCGGCCTCCGTGCGCGCCGCGCTGCTCGCGCCCGCCGCGCACGCGCACCGCGCCGTGCTCGTGGACTGCGGCACGCTGGCGCTGCTGGACCACGCCGCTGTGCAGGTGAGTGTGCTGGTGTACCTCAACGCGCAGCACGTGGCGGCCTCCGTGCGCGCCGCGCTGCTCGCGCCCGCCGCGCACGCGCACCGCGCCGTGCTCGTGGACTGCGGCACGCTGCCGCTGCTGGACCACGCCGCTGTGCAGGTGAGTGTGCTGGTGTACCTCAACGCGCAGCACGTGGCGGCCTCCGTGCGCGCCGCGCTGCTCGCGCCCGCCGCGCACGCGCACCGCGCCGTGCTCGTGGACTGCGGCACGCTGGCGCTGCTGGACCACGCCGCTGTGCAGGTGAGTGTGCTGGTGTACCTCAACGCGCAGCACGTGGCGGCCTCCGTGCGCGCCGCGCTGCTCGCGCCCGCCGCGCACGCGCACCGCGCCGTGCTCGTGGACTGCGGCACGCTGGCGCTGCTGGACCACGCCGCTGTGCAGGTGAGTGTGCTGGTGTACCTCAACGCGCAGCACGTGGCGGCCTCCGTGCGCGCCGCGCTGCTGGACCACGCCGCTGTGCAGGTGAGTGTGCTGGTGTACCTCAACGCGCAGCACGTGGCGGCCTCCGTGCGCGCCGCGCTGCTCGCGCCCGCCGCGCACGCGCACCGCGCCGTGCTCGTGGACTGCGGCACGCTGGCGCTGCTGGACCACGCCGCTGTGCAGGTGAGTGTGCTGGTGTACCTCAACGCGCAGCACGTGGCGGCCTCCGTGCGCGCCGCGCTGCTCGCGCCCGCCGCGCACGCGCACCGCGCCGTGCTCGTGGACTGCGGCACGCTGGCGCTGCTGGACCACGCCGCTGTGCAGGTGAGTGTGCTGGTGTACCTCAACGCGCAGCACGTGGCGGCCTCCGTGCGCGCCGCGCTGCTCGCGCCCGCCGCGCACGCGCACCGCGCCGTGCTCGTGGACTGCGGCACGCTGGCGCTGCTGGACCACGCCGCTGTGCAGGTGAGTGTGCTGGTGTACCTCAACGCGCAGCACGTGGCGGCCTCCGTGCGCGCCGCGCTGCTCGCGCCCGCCGCGCACGCGCACCGCGCCGTGCTCGTGGACTGCGGCACGCTGGCGCTGCTGGACCACGCCGCTGTGCAGGTGAGTGTGCTGGTGTACCTCAACGCGCAGCACGTGGCGGCCTCCGTGCGCGCCGCGCTGCTCGCGCCCGCCGCGCACGCGCACCGCGCCGTGCTCGTGGACTGCGGCACGCTGGCGCTGCTGGACCACGCCGCTGTGCAGGTGAGTGTGCTGGTGTACCTCAACGCGCAGCACGTGGCGGCCTCCGTGCGCGCCGCGCTGCTCGCGCCCGCCACGCACGCGCACCGCGCCGTGCTCGTGGACTGCGGCACGCTGGCGCTGCTGGACCACGCCGCTGTGCAGGTGAGTGTGCTGGTGTACCTCAACGCGCAGCACGTGGCGGCCTCCGTGCGCGCCGCGCTGCTCGCGCCCGCCGCGCACGCGCACCGCGCCGTGCTCGTGGACTGCGGCACGCTGGCGCTGCTGGACCACGCCGCTGTGCAGGTGAGTGTGCTGGTGTACCTCAACGCGCAGCACGTGGCGGCCTCCGTGCGCGCCGCGCTGCTCGCGCCCGCCGCGCACGCGCACCGCGCCGTGCTCGTGGACTGCGGCACGCTGGCGCTGCTGGACCACGCCGCTGTGCAGGTGAGTGTGCTGGTGTACCTCAACGCGCAGCACGTGGCGGCCTCCGTGCGCGCCGCGCTGCTCGCGCCCGCCGCGCACGCGCACCGCGCCGTGCTCGTGGACTGCGGCACGCTGGCGCTGCTGGACCACGCCGCTGTGCAGGTGAGTGTGCTGGTGTACCTCAACGCTCAGCACGTGGCGGCCTCCGTGCGCGCCGCGCTGCTCGCGCCCGCCGCGCACGCGCACCGCGCCGTGCTCGTGGACTGCGGCACGCTGGCGCTGCTGGACCACGCCGCTGTGCAGGTGAGTGTGCTGGTGTACCTCAACGCGCAGCA
This sequence comes from Coenonympha arcania, assembly GCA_036785405.1. Taxonomy (NCBI): domain Eukaryota; kingdom Metazoa; phylum Arthropoda; class Insecta; order Lepidoptera; family Nymphalidae; genus Coenonympha; species Coenonympha arcania. Next base: position 262,979 of record CM072066.1, read on the forward strand.
CGTGGCGGCCTCCGTGCGCGCCGCGCTGCTCGCGCCCGCCGCGCACGCGCACCGCGCCGTGCTCGTGGACTGCGGCACGCTGGCGCTGCTGGACCACGCCGCTGTGCAGGTGAGTGTGCTGGTGTACCTCAACGCGCAGCACGTGGCGGCCTCCGTGCGCGCCGCGCTGCTCGCGCCCGCCGCGCACGCGCACCGCGCCGTGCTCGTGGACTGCGGCACGCTGGCGCTGCTGGACCACGCCGCTGTGCAGGTGAGTGTGCTGGTGTACCTCAACGCGCAGCACGTGGCGGCCTCCGTGCGCGCCGCGCTGCTCGCGCCCGCCGCGCACGCGCACCGCGCCGTGCTCGTGGACTGCGGCACGCTGGCGCTGCTGGACCACGCCGCTGTGCAGGTGAGTGTGCTGGTGTACCTCAACGCGCAGCACGTGGCGGCCTCCGTGCGCGCCGCGCTGCTCGCGCCCGCCGCGCACGCGCACCGCGCCGTGCTCGTGGACTGCGGCACGCTGGCGCTGCTGGACCACGCCGCTGTGCAGGTGAGTGTGCTGGTGTACCTCAACGCGCAGCACGTGGCGGCCTCCGTGCGCGCCGCGCTGCTCGCGCCCGCCGCGCACGCGCACCGCGCCGTGCTCGTGGACTGCGGCACGCTGGCGCTGCTGGACCACGCCGCTGTGCAGGTGAGTGTGCTGGTGTACCTCAACGCGCAGCACGTGGCGGCCTCCGTGCGCGCCGCGCTGCTCGCGCCCGCCGCGCACGCGCACCGCGCCGTGCTCGTGGACTGCGGCACGCTGGCGCTGCTGGACCACGCCGCTGTGCAGGTGAGTGTGCTGGTGTACCTCAACGCGCAGCACGTGGCGGCCTCCGTGCGCGCCGCGCTGCTCGCGCCCGCCGCGCACGCGCACCGCGCCGTGCTCGTGGACTGCGGCACGCTGGCGCTGCTGGACCACGCCGCTGTGCACAGTGCAGGTGAGAATTCTGTTGTATAATAAAAGCTTAACCCCATTATAAATAAACGTTGAATAGAGGTGGAATAGTTATACTCTCTTTTGTCTCTTTCCTACGAATGTCAAACGAATGTCAAATAATTGATAACAGAGAAGCAGAGTATAACAGCTATTCCACCGATATTCCACGTTTATTTGTTAGGCGGTTATTTAGACTGTCGAGACAATAATTCTGTATTGATGTTCCAGGTGCTGGATCGTCTAACGACAGAGTTGGAGGATCAGGGTCGGCACCTGGTGCTGTACAACGCAGGCGCGGAGGTACTGAAGGCTCTGCAGCGCGTGCCGCGACTCGACGCGCGCGCACTCGCCGCTGCCTCACTGTCAGAAGCGTTGGTGCTGGCGGGCGAAGCTCCGCGCGCTGCGGTCGCCGCTGCACCGGAAATGTTGCCATTGTTGGACAAGAATAAACCTGAGCGAGAGGACGTGTGAGGCTTTTCTGATGTGCGGTGTAGGTATTTGTAGGAAATGTTACTTTGTTTCACCTAGTGCAGCAGCTGTGTAAATAATAATTATTATTCGACGTGGTATGACCGCAACAATATTCATATAGGGAGTTTTGATTCATGTGGTTTAGTGGCTTCCGCTAAGTATTAATCACCTAGGTAAGCAAGACCTATTCTGTAACCCGGTGTCGTTTCTGTCCACTGAAGGTTTTGTATGAATGAATGTTATTCCGCTTCTCTCAGTTGCCTCAGTGAAGCAGCAAAGGTTTCCTTGATTTGAATTAAGGTTCATGTGCAACATAGAAAGAAAGAAAGAAAACAAGTTTATTTAGGACCATAAAAAGTATAAAATACAAAAAAAAATAAAAACATGCTAAAAAAACAACAGCAACATCAAAAGTACTTAGTAAAAAGAATTAAAAAAAAAAACTAAATAAAATGTGCATGTGGTCCCAAAATGGTATCCACTCAGAGTTTACTGAGCATGTGGCCTGTGGGAGGGCCCACATGCAAAGTACTGGTCTTCCCGCTTCCGTGGAGCCATAGTGAGTGTGACGGCCGGTCGAAGTAGTAATAGATAGTTAGTGCATTAGAGAAGTTAAAAATGATTCCACAAATTATAATAATGTATTAATGTGAAATATTATAACAAAATTTAAAAGTATTTAATATGATATATTAATTATGAAAAATTAATTATGATAAAAAATAAAATAATTAGTTAAATATAAAACTGAAAACAGAACCTAAAAAAGGGTGCCGCGGGTACTACCGGGTAGTACCCGCGGCACCCTTTTGCTAATGTAGTAACAATAATTTATGTACTACTCTGTGTAAAAAGTATCGGGAATATGTCAATAAAAAGACCCGTGTAAAAGAGGTCGTTCTAATTTTTTTACTGCATGTTGGTAGCACTGTACTGATTTAGCGCGCAAAGTTTGAGCGGGATCTGTCATTTAATTTGTTTTAAACTACACTTTTTGTTGGTCATAGGTTTGAGTTCTCGGCGATTTTTACAATGGAAAATATTGTTGAACAAAGAGTGTGCCTTAAATTTTGTGTTTCGAATGATATTTCATGTGGCGAATCACTAAAAATGTTGCGAAATACCTACCGCGAATCGTGTATATCGAAAACAAGGACTTATGAATGGTATAAAGCTTTTAAAGAAGGCCGAGAATTAGTAGTAGACTTGCCTCGTTCTGGTAGACCTTCAACCGCTACGACCAAAGAAAACATCGACAGAATCAAGAAGCTAGTGCTCGAAAATCGACGTATGAGTCTGAGAGAGTTGGCTAGTGAGGTGAACATATCTTTTAAGTCCGTCCACAATATTCTCATTGACATTTTAGGCATGAAACGCGTCGCCGCTCGACTAGTTCCAAAAGAGCTCAATTTTGTTCAAAAAGCGCAGCGAAAGCATGTCGCTGAAGACATGGTTTCCCGAGCTTCTACGGATCCGACCTTTATGAAACGTATAATAACTGGCGACGAGACATGGGTTTATGAGTACGACATGCAAACAAGCCAACAGTCTTCAGAATGGCGTCTCGAAAACGAGCCGAAACCCAAAAAACCGCGGCAAAGTCGCTCCAAAATCAAGGTGATGCTGACAGTTTTTTTTGACTACCGTGGTGTGGTTCACTCCAAATTCCTTCCAGAGGGAGAAACAGTGAATAAAGAATATTATTTAGGCGTCATGAAGCGTTTGCGTGAGAGTATCCGCCGAAAACGTCCAGATTTGTGGCAACACAACTCATGGATGCTGCACCATGATAATGCACCATCACACACAGCCATTATAGTGAAAGAGTTTTTAGCGAAAAATTCAACAAAAGTTCTCGACCAAGCACCGTATTCACCTGATATGGCTCCGTCTGACTTTTTTTTATTTCCCAAGTTAAAATTACCACTTCGAGGAAAACGTTTTGAGTCGATAGAAGCCATAAAAGAAAATTCGCTGAATGAGCTAAAGGCCATACCGCAAATAGCCTATGAAAAATGTATGGAAGACTGGGTGAAGCGTTGGAGATGTTGTATTGCAAGCGATGGGGCCTACTTTGAAGGCGATAAAATAAATTTAGATGAATAATTTGTATTTTTTGTTTTATTGACAAATTCCCGATATTTAGTACACTGAATGTATACCTAATCCTAATGCTTAGCAGTGTCAAAATATGATCCTTGATCACAGAGAATATTATTGTAGGTAAGTATTATGAATTTTATTAGATTTACGTATTGTTCATAGTATTTTTTTGTTATAAGTAGGTAGGGTATATTAAATAGGTAGGGTTTTATATTAAATAGGTAGGGTAGGTACCTACTTATTATAACCAAAATGTTACAAACATAACTTCAATGTTTAAAATTGTGAGTTATGATTTTCTCATGTATTTTACTAAAGAACCAAACAAAATTAAATAATTTTTTATCGAAATATAATTTGTTGATTATTTTAAAACTTTTATTATAGATTACCTACCTACGCAGACTAACCCGTCTGAAAATTACCAACCTACTCTATGCGTCTGAATTCCCAAATCAGAATCGCTAAAATTAGCAAGAACCCAGAGTCCAGACCCTTGCCAGTGCCCATGAGCAAGTGCAAGGAACAAGGAATATATCCCTGAGCAAGTGCCACAAACTGTTTGGTCCTGTCACCTGTGAGGGTCTGAGGGGTTGAGGGTGTCGGCCCCACAGAGCAAGGAATGACTTTTATGTTGTCGGCCCTACGTTAATGTCAGTTCCTATCCAATAGGTACTTAGTTTCATTGACTTATGAAACAATGAACGTATTGTTCCTAGTTTTTAACCGACTTCGAAAAACTAAAGAAGGACAACGTTCTTAATTCGGTGAATATATGTGTTTCTGTGCTTTAGTTCCAGTTTTGGGCACTGGACAAGAAATAGCTCTATAACTTCGGCGAAAGCACAGCTCAAAATAAATACAAGAATGCTGAGTTCGATAAATACCGATAGCGGTATTTTAGTAAAATGGTTACATCTCTCAACGTCTAACCTTTTTATACATTTTAATCCACGATGACCCGGTGATTTAATTATGGTGTTAGTGTCAAAGGAAGAACGAACAATTCACTAAAATACCGTTGATGGCAAGCTTGGCTAAACATAAACAATCTAATCTGTTCTATTTAATCTGTAATAGCAGCAAAATGACAATGACGTTAAATACAGAGTACTTCTGCAGTAGAGACTTCAGAATCGATTTCTCGTCGAACATCGATATTGGTGCCTATTTTAGTAGGTTTCCAAAATTTCTGATATTAAAAGCAGCCTTCCCGCTAGATTTTTTCATACAAACGCTCGTACGCGATTATGACGTTTTAACAAACGATTAAGACGTTTTTCTTGAAATATTTTTTTAACACTATAATATCTATTTTTGTATAGAAACAAAAATTAAAATTTATTAGCAAACAAATTCAGTACCAGCCTCCAAAAATCTACATTCTTGCTGAAATTTTACATAAACTTTGGTAGTTTCGCTCAGCACATAATTTATATTGTTGGGGGGCTGGCCAAGCAACCTCCACGAGTACCCGAGTGCTACGGTGCCCCATCTGTAGCGCACGGGCCGGTGCTCCCTGGTAACGTCGGTTAATAACCGACGGCTAATAGCTTGGCCCGGTGGATAGGTGACGTTTCTTCGCGTGTCCCTCTGAGCCCCAGCAGAGGGCACAGTATCGAAACGTCTACACCTACCCCGGAGGAGGAAGAAAACCTCATTAAAAAATTACAGGCCGGGGCGGAAACGCCCACAAGTCCCTTCGGGATTTCCGACCCGAATTCCACCGACAGGCCGAGGTGGTAGCGCGACCTGTTCGGGACGCGCCTCCAAGGAGGGTCGGCAGCGGCCAGGCTGCCGGCAGCAGCGACGGGACCTGCCGCTGTGGTGGCCAGTCGAGGCCTGGCGGGAGCGCGGTGAATACGCAAGTGAATCCCATACTCCTGCCAACGTGGTCCGTCGTGGCAAAGCACAGGTTTTAGTGGGTGCAAGCCCCACATAACCCCTTCGTGTCCCCTGACGGAGGGGTTAGCGTCAGGCATATCCTGTGGGTAAAAAAAACCACATATATTGTTATTATAAATAAACAACTCTCTATAGAAACCTAGTACAACTAATAAAGTTTCGAAATAACAAACATTATTTACACATACTTGTAAGGCTTTTTCAAAATCACGCCAAAATGTGCTCAAAATGGCCGCCATTCGAATTTCGTCGGTATCTAAAAAAGTATTAAAAATGGAGGAGTGGTTTCTCGACAAGATATTTTATGGATAGAAAAAAAAACCAATATGGCGGATTTTTTTTTTCATAGAAAATGTAGGGGGAATTTTGAAGGGATTTTTTATGGGCGGGAAGACACGAACGGCACGCGGGCCACGTGTGGCCCGCGCCTCCACGCGCCCTACTAGTTACTATATATATAGCTACTCGTGCAGATTCACTGACTCACTCACTGATTGATCACCTCTCCCTGAACAATTTTCTATGAAAAAATTTTTTTTCAATGAACATTTCGTATATAAGGGAAAAATTCATTCGGAGGAAAAATACGGAGAGTGCTGATGATTGAGGATTTCAAAGATGGGTGAAGAGCACGGCAAGGGTATCGCAGCTAGGTGGGGAGTGCTCGATCAAATGTCATTCGAAACGTCATCCAATTGGCAGGTGAGCTGAAAAAATTTTCAAAATGGCGGATTCAAAATGGCCGCCATACAATTTCGTCGATATCTCGGAAAGTATAAAAGATGGAAAAACGGTTTCTTGACAAGAGGTGATCAGGACTCGAATTGGATGGATAGAAAAAATTATCAAAATGGTGGAACTTATTTTTCCATAGAAAATGTATGGCGAATGTCGAAGAGACTAAAGGTGGGAAGGCAAATAGGGGGCAGACAGCCCGAGGGCCACATGTGGCCCGCACCCCCACGCGCCCTATTAGTTTTATAATATTTTAAGTTATTTTAGTGAAATATACGCGGATAAACTTCAGAAACGATACGAAACGTCATTTTACTGCATCGAATTAAAAGTCGGAGTATAGACACTGGTCTAAGGTATCGATGCAGGGAATCGAATAGTGATTACAAGAAAATCCATAAACCCATCACCATCAGTGCTCTGTAATTTTAGTGCTCTGTGTCTTTCATTGCGATTTGAGCAGTCCATCGACCGAGCCGACTCTGTTGCCTTGTTGTGCGGTCAGTTTCGTATTTTCATGAAACGACAAAGAAAATTCTTTTCATAAAGAAAATTATGACTTAAAAATAGGAAAATCTAAGAGTAATAATATTAATACGTCATTTTAGGCTCGTGATTTGATTAAAAATAGTATAAATACGACTAATAATTCGTGTCGGGGGTTGGTGCTGTGAGTGACCTTATTCGTGTTTATTTATGTTTGGCGAGTCGGTATCTTTGTGTGTTTGTTTTGCAAACAAGAAGTCGATCCCGATCGGTGCGAGTGCGGCTATGTGCGGAGTGCGGTGCTGAGGTGATGCGCCGGGGAGCCTGACTCCTGAGCGGTCAGTGCTGCAGCGATGTGGCTGGGCGCGGTGCTGTGCGCGCTGCTGGGCGCGGCGCCGGCGGCGGCGCAGTCGTGGCTGTCCAACATCACGGACCACCTGCGCGCGGGCACGTCCAGCGTGCTGCAGATGGCGCCGGTCAACTACTCGCGGCCCGTCATCAACGCGACGTACGTGGCCAGCGTGGAGTTCGACATGCGCGCCATGGGCCACCTCTACAACTCCACGCACGCCATCATCGACTTCATCGCCAACAAGCAGGCCTACCCTGAAGGTGAGCTCGCTGACTATCCAGTGCCCAGTACCCCGTCCTCTACCAACATATTTCGTATCTACCACTACCTACCTACTACGATCTTCAGAAAATATTCATTTCTTTTCTGTTGTTCACTCTTGACAGAGTGGTTGTGATTATGCTCATTGCAATCTTAATTGCTCTGCCAATTCTATACTTTCACAAACAAGAGTAGCGCAGCAACTGCTAAATGACAAATGATGAAAACTGGTTTGTTAATTTATTGATGGTAGGGTAGGACTCTTCATGTGGGGTTTGTCCAGGTGGACACCCAGTGTCAGTTATTCTACATCGAAGCGGTATTGAATGGAAGCAGGCGTTATTTTAGCAGGACAGATTAATTTGTTTTGCTGTAATCAGCTACTTGAAAAGATTCTGTATGGTACAATATGCAGGAACACTGCCCACATGAAACACCACACACAATTTTCCAACACTTTCTTTGACGCATGTTTCGTCCCGAACCGGGACATCCTCAGGAGATGTTGACTTCACAATGCGAAATCGTAGAGAGATCTCTACGATTTCGCATCTCTACGATTTTCAAGTAGCAGATTACAGCAAAACAAATTAATCTGTCCTGCTAATCAAAGCGGTAATTTAGTTTGTACAGCAATTCCTTTGTTTCGAAAAACATTGACAAAAATGATTTACAGAATTATAGAAAGAAAGGCCAACAAAATACCATTGGAAATGATGTTTTTACATCAGAATACCCAGATTTTGCCCCTTGGTATTTGTCAGCAGAAGGTCACTGGCCATCTAATGATTAGCAGAAGACTATCATAAAGACCTGCATTTGAGTGGTGTGAATCATCTTGGATCTTGGGTTGGTGACAGTGCTCATATGCAGCAGAGAAAAATCAACTAATCAAGTAGTCACAAGACTATGCTTTTACTTACTGCTTTACGGTAATTAAGGAATTAAGTTTAAGTTGTAATTAAGTTTCTGGATTAGTTAAACTGATAAAAAAATGTTTCATGAAGTCTAAACACTTATCCTATAAAATCAAATCAAAAATGTATTTATCCTTTATTGTGCTTAGGTCTAACTTATAGCACAGATAAATAATACTTAAGGTGCTCATGAAAAGTCAATAACATATTTTAACTAATGTTGATGACTACATTGACATAAAACTATGTTTGCGAGAGTGCCAACACACCATATACCGAGAAGAAGCACAGAACAAACTGGGCTAGGATCCTTTTTTTTCTATTGCTATTTCACAATAGCCCTTAAGAACTGAATATTGATTTGTCAGTATTGTTGAGCAAAGCTAATAGAAAGTAAGTGCTAAAGTAGCAAGGTGAACCAGTAGTTGAAGTAATATCAACTGAAATGGTGAAGTAATATCAACTGAACAGTTCACCCACTTTCAGTGTTTGCTCACTCCCAGTAAACATTACAAGTGGCTAAACAATAAAATTACTTTGTGGATAATCTTACTTAGGTATTCTTTTATTTGGTATTTAAATATAAGTGTAACCTTTGCATTTGTGTATGATATTGTTTAATAATCATTTCCTGAATACTCCAACTGAAAAATAAGGAGCTGTAAATGCTGACTTTATAAAAGCTAGTTCAACTTAAGCCACAGTAGGGTGTGCATTACAGACTTCATTGACACATTGATCACAAATTTGTTGTTGTAAATTGAGGTCCATAGTCCATACTTCACCTTGACATCTTGGAATTTCATAATGTCTCTACTATATTGGCTCAAATTTGTTTTGGTTTTGACCACAGTATTATCACTTTATCAGCAAAGAATTTAGCATTCCCGTGCAACCATCTGGGGTAACTTAACTCTTCCAAGTTAGTATGAATTCAAGAAAAATTTCTTGGTTCCTGAGGTAGTTTTCCTATACCACCTATGATTTCTTTATCATTATGGTTATCCCATATTATGGTTAATCCATTCCATCCGAGTTGAAAAGTTCCACTAACTGTAGATGTTCAATGTAGTAATTCTTATAAAACTGTTTCCCCATAAGTTAGGTCACAGTTGAATTGACATTTAAATGTTAACCCATCGCTCGGTGCTCGCTGCTCGGTGCACAATGGCGCACATTAGCACACAATGTGTTGATGGAGTTGGAGCGTTACTGCGTCGCTGCGCTTGCGCCGACCACACACGCCCAGTCGCCCACACGCTGCGCTACATTAGTGATAGTCATTTTACATACAACTAGCTGTTGCCATCGACTCTGCCTAATAACTGGTAAATTCGACAGCGAGAGCCTCAGTTCTATTTCCACATTTTATTGCGCCGCGTGCAGCGAGGTGATGCGATCAGTAAAGGCAGACCATGTTCTGCCATCTGATCGCAGTGCCACGTATCCAATTGTGAATCTACTTGTAAATCATTACCGAATCCACTGAAACACACAAATGACAAAAAAACATCAAAATCAGTCGAGCTATTTTGAGCTTTAGCACGACTAAGGTTTACTTATTTTGACGACTTAGTTCGTAGCTAAATCTATCCCATTTATTAGCTATCTATTAATGTTTTTGTATGTGCTTGAATAAGTTGCGGCCGTAAATCGAGTTTTATTATTATCTCTATCATTTATTGATTCAACCAATAATGACTTAAAAACCGATATGCAATAAACATCCGGCGATGTTATTACCAAACTATCTATGCAATATGCAATCATATCAGTGCATATTGCAATGACATTGCAGTGACAAGTGGTCTGTTGTCTTGTCGCCAAGTGCAAGGGAACTTGAGCATGTGCAGTGTGGCATGGCGACCGTCGACCGTCGACCGTCGGCCGACGCGCTGCGAGCGGCCGTCGACCTTGCGTGTCGTGTCACGCATCCCAACGACGCACCGCAGCGCATCGCCTGACGCGTCTCACACCGCTACTGCACACTGCATAGGGCTGTTACTTGACAGCGACTGTCGTGACGACAGAAACCGGGCTTCAACGCCACATCGATTGTAAATCGCGCGCCGCGCCGCTCCGTCTCACTGCTATCGCTTTTCACCATGGTAATCAGACCCTAAGACATGCTTAGGGTTCCAGAATCAGAAATGATATGATATCCTTTAGACACTAGTGCGGGAAGTAGATATAACTTGTGCAAACACTTGCGTTTCACCATCGATCATAGTTCGCATGATTTTTCCGGACAGGACAATTTAATTATTCCGGCATAAAAAGTAGCCTATGTGCTATTCTTGTCAGTAGTTTTGGCGAGATTGAGAAATAAACACCCAATCAGTTTGTGACTTGTTGGTAACTCACCAACTTTCTCATAAAATAATAGGACGAAACAGAACAAAAAAAATTAGAACACATCTGGGTGAAGTGTGGACTTAGAAGTCAGCAGTGTCGGCTCATTGCGTCGCAAGTCACGCCCGCGGACTTGAAGTGCTGCTAAACGTGTCACCAACCTCACACTACCTCGCACTTCACACCTCACACCTGGCCACACTTGAAACCCACAGATTAAATAATCTATTTGTATTCACTGGATACGTCGAATAAATGTAAATGCCTCGTTGGTCTGGTGGTGAGCAAGCTCGAACTCAGATCATCTGGTCTTGGGTTCACCTCCCAAGTCCACCCTATATTTAGTATTGGCTGTTTCTATCAGAGAATTCTGAGTACTTGCTACTTAGCGCACCAAAATAGCTAGTACAACATACACCGCTAATTTACAGACCTATAGGTATATGCCTCGGAGATCATGTTAAGCTGTCGGTCTTGTGCCTGATCTCTCTTTAGTCGTGTCTAGCTGCCGTCCCATCGGATTGATTGATTGTTCGGATGACAGAGAGGAATAGAGAGTGCACCTGTGTTTGCGCTCACACTATGCACTATAATATGTTTTGCGACTGTGGAAAATCTCTGCAGAAATTTACTGCGGTGGCTGGATCGGTCTGAAGAATATAATAAATGTATAAAGAGAATTCTGAATAGAAAAAATACGCTTGGTGATGATTACAAAGTAATTACCTGTTGCCTAAAGTGGATTAACTGCCACACCTTTGTTTCATCAGTCTTGTAAATAGTTCCACTGAAGCGTAACTATCTATCAATAATTCAGCACGAGTATGAAAAGTCTTAGTTCAACCCTTTTGATCGACGTATCATGTGGACTGATACTATGATAGATGTCATTGGAGTCAAGGAATAACTAGTACTTAATTTCTAACTGAATAAAAGAAAATATTATATCCTCTAAGTAACGGTAAACTAAAGTATCAAAATATGAACATCCCTATATGTCCCTTTTAAGTTTTAAGCCAGATCAAAACGTAGCCATTCTGGTAGTCTTTCATACTGGCTGCACTGCACTGCACCCTGCATCCGTCTAACTGCTTATTTTCCTATTGTGCTCCAGCAGACTGCAATCTGCGATGTTCGTTTCCCACTTAGGTAGGAGTTGCGTTCGTGAATCCCCTACAATGCGTGTAGTTCAGTTCATACGTTCATACGCCTCTCGCCTGCAGGAGACAGCTTTGTGCTCCGCTCGAACGCGAAATGCAAAAATTCATAAAGCAACAAAGCACTTCGCTCCGTTTCATGCGAGACAATACTTTTTAATTTCACCCCCAGTATTTAGCTCTCGTTTACCCATTTTATTTGTCCTGCTTTTAACGTCAAGGAGGTGCTTATTCTACTTCGCACAAATAATACGGTTCTTTACGAATGAATGAAAAATCGAGTCAAGTTTTAATGTATTTGTTGAGGTGAAAAGAAATAAAACAATATGCACTCGATAGCTATTATTCAAATGATTTCTTTCATTGTTAACAACACCAGGACAACATGACTTCGTTGCCGATATACAATCCTCTCGGCGGACAACCCTTTCTTTGGCCTAAAATACCCATAGCCCTCTTATAATGTTCTGGTGAGCCCCGAGTCCCTGGGGAGACAGTCCCCCAACCCCGTTAAGAGGGGAAACGCTACCTCAAGATAAATTAGCGGTATTCTAACTGCTAACGTGAGATAGATACGATGGTGATTAAATCCCTAAATTCTTCTCGTCGCAGTTATATTGTAAAGCCGAAAGAGTGTGTAGTTGTACATTATGTCTCTGACTCCTTGACGCCAAAACTTCTGAATTGATTTAGCACATAGGCTACTTTTTAAACAGACTACATAATACTGAACTTCGTGTATCAGTTTTCCTCAGCTTCCCTCGAAGCCGCGGAGTCGAACCAGAGTGCAAGAAGATGCGTGAGCTTAAGTGTGGAGTAGGTCGCTCACGCTTGCGGCTCGGTGCTCATACTATCAAGATGCGTTACATAACACTGTACATTGTATCTGTTGTGTGCTCACTGCTCAGCTGTTCGTAACTCTCGTAAGCGAGCAGTTAACTCAGCTTGTGTGCTTGTTACATACTTTCGCATGTTGTGCCGTTCGCCAGCTCAAAGTCAATGCCAACTTTACTACATTTGTCTTTACGCAATACAAATAAGTAATTTTACCCTACAGTCCGTTGTGAATGCGTGAAATCCTAAAAGTTTTTGGGTTTTATTTGTTGTAGACATAATAAATTAATAATTATAATAATAAATTAATAATTGTTGAATCTTTCAATCACGGATTTACTCAATGTATCAAAGTTGATTTTACCTATGAATCAGAAACTTCTCAATCTCTGAACACTAGGTATTATTATGGGGCAGATACTCGGGCAAGTGTATGTCCCTAGAAAGTAGCTAACTATTTAGAGTTTCGAGAATTCGAGTTTACGAGAATTTTAGAAAGGCGCATTATGAGGTGAGGGAAGCTGCGAGTAACAAGTATGTTACTTTATAAAACGCGTTTGATTTGACCATGTATGTAAATTTAGGTAGGTACAAAACACAGTGAGAAAGTTCGATCAACTAATTTGTTATATGCGACGTGGAAAACAAAAATGTCGGTGTGCATACAGATAAGATAACAGTTCTAATGTAACACGCATTTAACTTTCGGTTGATTAAATAACATTAACTAAACATAGGTACTTAATAGATACTTGTGGTGACTTCAGCTTTTCGTTCATAAATGTAGAATTGACCCTGAGATAAAAAGGCGAAGGTTATTCACATAGTCAACACATTCGAAATCAGCGAGGATTGCAAAAACGTACAATGAAATCACAATTCACAGCTCGAGAATCGCTCTACATTTGCATTTTTTATGCAAGGTCATATTATGATATCTAATTAATTCCGCGTTTAACAATACCTACAGTTTAAAATACACATAAAAAGCTAAGTACCTATTTATTTTGATTTGAGAATATTTTTGCAGACGATAAAAACATGTACGTCAATTCGAAGGTACCTATGCAATATTATGTACCACCTATAATATACAGAGTTGTCGATAAACTTAACAATGTGCTTTGTCTTAAATAATTAGTTAATAACTCAACGATGAGTGAATTTGACCTCATATGAATGATTCATTGCCAGTAGACTATTTAATTTAAAAATAGTAAAATGGGTATTTAGGAGAAGAGTCGATTTTCTAAAAGGTCAATCCCTGACATTTTGTCGAGTCATACTCGGGCAGATCATTAGAATAGAATTAATACATATAAAAATATAGTTATCTTTTGATGTTTTTTGGATTTACCGACAAAGCTTGCCCAATCAGGGTACCTAAGCTTAGAAATAAAGGTGAAAATCCGGAACATCAGCTGTTATGTGTGCAGAAACTGCTTAGCGGACTTCTACTCCCTCTTTCTATCATTAAAATAAGGTTGGGTCGATTTGAAAACAATTAAATTATGCTTAGTAAATGAGTTTTTATAGGACTCATCGATGATCGTCAAAGAGTCCTTTCGATCGCTCATTTCATAACTACTCGTATATGAAACATACACAAAAATGTATGAAAATGACAGTAGTTTTAAAATAATCGTGTACGTCGGTCGGATATTATGTTATTGTCATACATTTTTTGAATTTCGTACCATTCGGATTCGAAATAAGAAATCGACAGGTTTTGATGAAGATAAGGGCTGTCCACAAATGTTTCCATCCTATCTTTGTCGCCTAGGCCGGTGTCGCGTGGAGGTCAGGAGCAGATGTGGAGGCTGGTGGAATAGGTCACCGGGTATGTGGGACGCTGCGGCGCTGCAGGGGTTGTTTAAAGAGCGTATTAATGAGATGAAAGGCATTAATTAGCCCACTCCTTGGTCTGACCTCATCTAGCTGTTTTAGTCTCTCTATCTCGATTCACCTCAAAGGTTTGGTCGTTAACTGGCGATAGCAGCTAATGGCTTCACTGTTGATTCATAATGATTCATCAACAAGTGTCAGCGGTTTCTCGCTTTTTGATTGCGACTACGGTTGCTACACATATCGTCCCACACTCAACACCTCCTCATAATATGTGTTGGATACCTTATTCATATGACTCAAAGTAAGAAAGCGGCAAAACTTACGTTTAGGCAATCCGTCACTTAGCAGAAGATAGTTTTTAATTAAATTTTGCGTGTAACATGTACCTATATCACGTCTTGTTTAAATCAATTTTAGTGATTTTAGTCTTTTTTTTGTAATCAATTTATTGTTAGAGCCAGTGCAGGGTGTTCATGAGAGATTTTTTTGTAACAATGTCTCAGCTCTAAGAAACTCAGAGCAACAATCCGCAGCTTCCAACATCAGATAAGTATGAATGTACACGCGGGACACTGTAGCGTGTCGAACGATGTCAGGGTCGCCCTTCCTCCCATCAGTGGCGTTATTAGGTATATTGCGAAAATATTGTATTATGTACAGAGCAGAATAATATTACTTTTAACTTCGCTCGTGTTGTGACTCAAACAGGATCCTGCTGTGACTCTCATATTTCGCCACCAAAAAACTGAACTGCTTAATATTAATAGTACATTTCAATATAAGTGCGGAAAGTATGTCATTTCTTTACGAGTCTCGTTTTGTTGACACAAGCCGTAGGCGTGTGTCAACAATAGAGACGAGTGGAAATGACAATTCCGCACGTGCATTGAACGACATTTTTTAACACATTTGCGAAAATACATAAAGTTGGGGCCAAAAATAAAAATATTATAATAGTAGTAATTTACCATGAATGCAGACCACTCACGCACAAAAAAAAATAAACAAAAAAGTGGACATGAATTGTTTATGGTCAACTGATGCACTCTGTGAGCTGGGGTCAGAATCCGGAAGTTATGAAAGTCCTAATATTTTACAAAAAAGTAATTCTGAAACAAATAACAATAAAACTTTGTTGAAAAATTATATTTTTATTTTAGATTTAACAATTTAAAAAGTTACGTCCTTTAATTCAAGTATTTATAGTGTTTACGCTATAAAATAGTCATTTAATATAAACATTTTGTACTACAAACTTTTTGATTGAAACCTCCATGCAGAAGGAAAACAAAAAGTACTAGTGCGGAAAAGAAGAACTTTGCGCACGCCAAACATACATGGAAAAGTTCACTATTTGAGCAAATGTGTTAAAAATTATATTACAGTTTGTTTTCTTTTTATATATCAATTTCAATTCACCCATTGGGTTCAGATTCTGGGAGATATCTAATCAGTAATCAGTATTAGACAGTTTCTACATGGAAAGCTGAAGTTTCTATTACTATCAGTATTATCAGTAGGTAGCCTTTATAATCACTTCCTTTTCATCTACCTAATCCTTGTATCAGTTGTTCAGGTAACCGACTTGTTGTTGTGAATAGTGTTGACGATGCTCTAATCATTATCATATTCATTTATCGCCATCATCATTGTTTCAAAAATATTTCTTTTTAGTTTAGATTAGGTATAGATGTTTCATTGTTGCCGGTCGTCCACTCTCCGTGACGACCTTTAATTTTTTTGTAGCCATTACGCGCACACTTACGTATATTACTACTCAATATGGTTCCAACCTTGTGAATATATTACTTAATTAATTGAGTAGTTAATTAACTGAACCGTTGATAAAAACAGCTACTTCATCCGTAATAAACTTGTTTCATAATTCATATCCATAAAGCGATGCATGTATACGGAAACATGAGTAATATAAGTACCGTATTCTGTGAGAAGGGGGTATCATTCGTAACCATTCTGATTTAGGATCTCTAAATTTATTACGACTAAAAATCCTTTCGCACCGGTAGAGTTATCCCTTTCTACAGGTACCGTTGTGAAAGGGACGCGTTTAGAGGCTATAAAACAAACGTTTCCATTATCGAGTAGGTGCAAGAGGTGTGTAACGGTTTGTTTAGACAGCTGAGCCGCGTGCGCCGGGTTGCCACTGCCAGACGTTAGACGCGCGCTAACTGTTCTGTAAACTAACTGAGCAGAGTAACAGTATACACTATACACTTTACACTGCAGACTTGTCGCACACACCCACTGACAATATAGCAACTTATTCTGTATGAAAAACATTAAAAGTCTGTAACAATATAATGTAATAATGCATGCGTCAACTGTAAAATAACTATTTAAGAAAAAAATTGTATTCTCTTTAAGTGAACTGTTGTTCTTTGAGAAATAAAGCTCTTTAAACCGAAACCGAAAATATAAATGTAAATACGAATCAAAATTTCACTCGCAGCGTGATTTGGATTCGCGTCGCCCAGCTATGGCGGCTGGGTGCTCTTACCGCTGAGCTATACATATCCCTCCGCGATGAAATTCTGATTCGTAATGTTGAGGTCCTTAGGTAGAACTAGCTATAAAATTACCCAGCTAATATACACAGTTTGAATCTGTGGGCGATGTCCTCATCTCTTCTGCTTAGCTTACCCTTGAAACTTCATTCATGTTTTTTGAAAGACCTTTTACTCGCAAATGAGTCATTTAGCTAAATCATACAGAGGACCGTTATTTATTTTGTCTGTCATTTAAACATTACAAGGGGTTCGAAACTGATTCATGATCGCAAATGTGACCACAAATGTTTTACACTCGTTAAACTCTGACGCTTACGTACGTCGTGTCGACGACCTCTAAGAATTTAGTGTTTATTTGTAAGAATCTTTATGTATTATTATAATATATATATACTTACTTAATAAATATTAAATATTATATAATAAAATAAGTTTCAATAACTGCGTTACAAACGGCAATAAATAATAATCATTGTTATGTTTGTACTGTATGTTTTATAGAGTGTAGTCGTTACTCGTAAGTTAAAAGGTCGATGACTCGACATCTCGCGCCTTATCTCGCTCCCTGCTCCCTTTGTGATTCACAGAGCCACGGGCAATGCATACAGAGTACTACACCGAGCACCAGTCTCCGGACTTCTACCTGACTGATCAAATATGTAGGGATACCTCTTGTAAAACAAAGGACAGACACCTTCATGTATGCAGTCAACATGGACTTAATAGGCGAAAGATGAGAAATGGCCGGTCAAATCAATACGAGAAGCTTATTTGATACTTGCATAAAAAGCAAAACTTATTTATACTAAAGTTTTCTATAAATCCTTGGCCTGTTTAGTCCCTTTCTTTGTAACAAAGTAGAAAAAATAAGATAGATAACTAGTAAGAGGGAGAGTAGGGTTTTCTATGCGTTGGACTTTGCCTGTTAAATACGATCAAACAATATAACACTTGTATTAATTATTGTGTACTTACGCATTATATTAATACCAAGCTAATTGTCACTACAACAATTTCATGTGAACTCTGTTGGCTTTGTTCCGAGAAAAGAGAACAGTACGCAATTGCGTTAATTACACATTGTCAGTTTCAATGGAACAAGTGTGCACGTAATACATCATCATACGAGTCACTCGCATTATATCAACTTACCGAGCATGCAGTGACGTATATGCAGAGCCTGTAAGTATGCCTTTAGTTAGCATTTTAGTATTATAAAAACTTCATTTCAACTCAATTTTGGCACTGAGGTAAACGAAGTAGGCATAAGAAAGTGGAAGAATAGAAGGAAAGTTGTAATTTGAGTAAAATGTAGCGCACTATTTCACTAGGAACTCATGAACAGTTGGAGAGTTATTAGGCATAGCGCGGTTCAAATCAGCCGCGCAGCTGATAGCTTATCAATGTAACGTAGTTAAACGTAGATACGGTTGCGACGTCACTCGGCCCTCCCCGCCCGCGCGCAGTGGTCGCGGTCGGTGCTGATAACAATGACTGCCATCGGATCATGATAGCCTAGTACTTTTTCAGCTGGCACTCCGCGCGGCGTGAAGAGCGTTTTTCAGAACCGCCACGTTTGAAAATACACCACAATAACCACAATCTACTTTTTCCAGCAATTTAAACCGCTAACTCTTAACTTTTATTCTTATTTTCGATCTTGCTTGGTTAATAGTTTTTTGGTTACTTTAAGAAGTAAACATACTCTACTTACTGGCAACCTTTGAATTACTCTCACGCTTTGTATAGTTTATATCAAAGTAATTTTCATTTAAACTCATGTTACAGGAAAGAGTGTATTGATTTATTTGCAAAACTAATTCATATATTCATTTGTTATCGCGATTCGCGATAGCATAACACCGCCAAATTACATGACTATTGAAATATTTTCTGCGTTCTACATTTTTGTTTGTGTACAAGTATAATATTCGTGAACACTCATGAAATATTTATGAATAATTATGAAATACAAACATTAAATTAAAATCCTGATAATCCTAATCGTAATCTGAGATCCCTATAAATTTTTTCATCCGTTTATTGGGAACTAAGTACGGCCTATACATGCAATTGACATAGCACAGGCACAGCAGTTATCTGTACGATTATGTTGTAAACATTGCGTATATTAAAGCAGTGGTAATATTCTGCATAGAGACTGCAAATGTCGTACCAGCAGGGCAGTCAAAAGTGGAATATGACCCGCTTTGGCTGAGGGGCCGGCGATCTGGGTCGCTCTGCATTGCGTCGACAGAGGAGCTTTCCTCGCCGAGTTATATCATCGATGACTCGTCCACTCCTAGCTCCCTGCACACTCCGCTCTCCATCGAGCGTTGCCAAAAAGTTTACCTAAATCCGTTGGTGAAGAGGCCGAGGATTTAGGTCACTGCAGTGCGTCGAGCCGCGAGCCCGATGGTGCACTTGACTCGGTTACTTTGTTGCGGTTCGTGCGGTGATGCTTCTTAGAATATTAGGTTTCTAAATGAAACAAAAACAAAGTTAAAGTAAAGCCTCTTTTGTCTCGACCCATTGGATGGTCAATAGCAGTTAACCAAGTTGAGGCATCAAAAGAGGTCGTTGAAATGGGAGCATCAAGCATTGCTTTTCGTCTAAATCCTTGAACATAGCTCTCTTGCAACTCACATATCAATAGTGACATAGATTTTGGCAATGTTCGATCCTCATTTTGGAACGTGAACTGACCTACGACTTGCACTGCGTTTGCCAAAGGTCTTCGCGCGACCTCTTTACTAGTAAATGTTTGTCTTTTCTTTGGCTCACAAGACGAAAGCCGGCGATATTTTTTATTCTATTTTCAGAGTTTTAACTTTCCGCATATCTATCTGACTTTCCGTATCGTTTGTTGCTGACAAATTTTATCATGCTTACCTGCGAGTTGTCCATTATATTCTCAACAGTGTGTAAAGCCTTCCAACTGGTTTGATGGTGGACAAATGTTGTTACCATCGTCAAACGATTTTCGTTTTGAGTGTAAACCCGTGTCTTATGATCCTCCGTAAAACGGTTGACATTGACATGAAGTTGATATTAAAATGTTCGATGCAATAAGAGTGGCCATTTATACAATTGTATCAATCGGTGGGGCTGCACCGTGCACGGCTAATTATATCCTGTCCGCGTGTCTGTGTGTGGGCGGACACACGCAGGGCAGAGCCCGGGGCGCCGGTGAGGCTGAGGGGGCGGAGGTCGAATCAATTGCAGTTTGCAGCAGCGTGCGGCCCCCACCGCCACTGCACCGCCTGGCGGCAGGTACACCCCGGGATTGGTTGAACATGTCCAACAGCTGACGAGCTCAGTAGCTGAAAATCTGGCCAACGAACCAAGACCAAAACAATGACCTCACGACTTAAAAAGTTCAAAATTTCACGCGAGGAAGCCGCTGATTTTTTTTTTTTTTTTTTTTTTTTTAATTTATTGTTCAAAGACATTCCAAAAAAAAACATATATTTTATCAAGATATACTGGCCATCCTCTTAAACTCAAGTAGTTTATGTGAGGATGGCGAGTTCACATGAATTCTTATACTTATTTAATCTAATTTAATTCTACATAATTACTGCAAAAGGCACTTCCTAGCCAATGCTTTCACATGAAGAGGCACCTATGTCCAGGAAGTGCCTCTTGCATTGCCTTAAAAATAAATGTTTTTTAGATATTTTACTAAGCAGGGAATGAGGCAGATTATTTAAAATTTTAGGTAATGTGTATTTAAAGTTTCTACTACCGTGGATATTATTAGTTCTAGGTAAATTATATTTTTTGTAGTTTATTAGTTTGCGTAAATTTTTATTTCGTTCTATACTCTTGATATCTTTGATATTTTCATACTCTTCCCTAAGTACCGCCAATTTTACTTTACTGTGCACTGGCAGCACTTTACAATATTTGAATAATTCGTTATAGTCATTTGAGAATTTACTTTTAATTGTTTTAGGTACTATGGTTTTCAGTAGTCTTACTTGTAAGTTGAATATACGTGCCAGATAGCTTTTAAAAGTTCTTCCATAACTGCTAATGCCGTAATCAATAATTGAGTCTGCCAGTGCTAGGTATAGCAATCTCAGCGTACTGTAGGGAAGTTTAAATTTAAGGATATGTAATCTACTTAGGATAGCTCTTAATTTATCGCAGATGTAATCAATATGAGGTTGCCAGTTAAATCGATGATCAATTTTAAGACCAATATACATGTGTTCATTGACCAGTTCAATCGACGGGCAGATACACGGTTGTATGTTGCCATGAAGGCAGTCGTGCGTATGAGCCACTATTGAAACTTTATGAGATGTTTTATTATGGGCCGTGTGTATGTGCATTGCTTTCGTTTTTTTTGTATTTATAACTAAACCTACATCATGCGCCCATTTACATAGGGTGTCAAAATTAGCTTGCATAAGTCGCTCGGCCGCCCGCAGATCCTTTCTGGCAACAATCAAACATGTATCATCCGCGAACTGATACACGGAACCTTCCCCGAATAGGTTACACATCTGATTAACATACATTAAGTATTCGGTAGGGCCAAGAATCGAACCCTGGGCTGTTCCTTTGGTCGTTCGGATTCCGTCACTGAACGTATTATCAATTTTAACATGTGTGAGTCTGTTTCGATGATAATCTCTAAACCATTCGAGGAGGGTTCCCTGTATTCCACATTGTTTTAATTTTAGGTATAGCGTATCGTATACCAATAAATCGAACGCTTTGCTAAAATCAATAAAAACAACGAGTACATGCTTTTTTTCATTCAAGTACTCGTTGATTTCATTTGTAAATTGACATAAGAGTTGTGAAGTATTCCTATTTTTTTGAAAACCATATTGTTTCTTGTTAATAATATTGTGATTTTGTAAGAAGAAATTGATTTTATCGCCAATATACTTTTCAATGATCTTGTCAATGCAGGACAATATAGTTATTGGTCGATAGTTGTTAAAATCCCTATGGCTCCCTCCTTTATAGATGGGTCGAATTATTCCTATTTTTAAGGGATCTGGGTAGGTAGATGACGAAATACATGTGTTTATAAGATGTGTCATGACAGGTGTTATTTCTTTGCTTATAGCTTTAATATCCGAAGCTCTTATTTTATCG
This sequence comes from Coenonympha arcania, assembly GCA_036785405.1. Taxonomy (NCBI): domain Eukaryota; kingdom Metazoa; phylum Arthropoda; class Insecta; order Lepidoptera; family Nymphalidae; genus Coenonympha; species Coenonympha arcania. Next base: position 285,007 of record CM072066.1, read on the forward strand.
TAGCCTGGGCTTTTTTTTCCGTTTAAGTTCTTAATTATTTTAAAAATTTGGTCATTTGTCGCCCTCTCCATCCTCATTGCCACTTCTCCCTCCTCAGACCCTATCGAACTTAAATAAAAATAGTTGTTACATGATACTGATATAGAATTTACATTTTTCTCAAATTCTTTTGCGAAACTGTTAGATAAATCTAGTTTATTTAATTTAAATGAATTTAACAAAACATCATCGATTGATACTCTAAATTTACCACAAATTTCATTTATAATTCTCCATAATTCCTTTGAATTCTTAAAGTTTTTACTAATTTCTTTTTTTATATAATTATTTTTTATGTAATTTATGTATTTATTTGTTTTATTCCTATATTTATTATACAAAATTTTTTTATTTATGTCATCTGGATCTTTTTTCCAAAGTAGATATAACTTTTTTTTCTGGTCACACATTTTAAGCATTTTCTTATTCGCCCACTTACAATTATTTCTTTTATTACAATTTGATTTTATAACTCGTGTACATTTAGTATAAGCGGTATTAAATTGCCTTTGTATGAATTCATACACTTCGTTCGGCGATTTCAGCGCGAGCGCTGCGCTCCAGTCCACCTGACGCAGTTCTTGTAAAACATCTTTGCTATTGAGTACAGAAACCAATCGCGGTGTATTCATATTAGTATAAGTACATTTAGTGCAACGTCGGTGGCCTTGCGCGCACACGTCTTTCGCTTGCACCGTAAGCGAGCATCCTAATATTTTATGATCGGCTATTTGATCATTAAGGACAGCGGTATACACAGTTCGCGCGCATGCCATCCGCGTAAAAATATGGTCTATGCATGATTTCGAGATATTATTTAGTCCTTGCGGTTCAACCCTGGTATATTGCGAAATACCGCAGCTGAGTCCCAACTCGGACATTTTGTTTAGGTAGTTTGTACTTGAGGTATTTAGTTTCTTTAGATCTATGTTCATGTCGCCTACGATTAGTAAATCAGTCCTATCCGCCGTCCTAGTGATATGTAACGATAGTTCACTTATAAAACTATTCCTACACGTATCAGGTGGGCGGTACACAGCGCACACGCCTAACTTATATTTGTCGTTTACATGTATGTATCCCGTTACTGTTTCAAAAAACTGAGTAGTTGATGCTATCCTCGTAAAATTATATTTTTTGTGAACGTATACCATAATACCGCCTCCCCTACGAAATTTTCTTAAGTTAGTATACATGTTATAGTTACGCAACTCGAATAAGTTTTTTGTTGAGTCTCGTATATTTACTTCACATATGATAATCAGGTCTACCGTGCGACGACTATTCGTTATTAAATATTCTAAATAAGAAAAATTAATTAGCATGGATCTTATATTAACAGTGAGCGTGATGAGGCCCTTATGCTGCGATGGAAGAGAATCCAAGAAGTCATTCCACGAGTCGTAACTTCCTTCTGATATATTAGAGTTGTACCTATCCATATAAATATTGTAGGTAAATAATATGATAAGTAAGTATGGTTAGATAGTTCAAACCTCTGAGTCCTTTCGCATCGAAGTTACCCACTTCTCCACGTCGTTTTCGGATCTAACTATATGAATTTTGTCTTTTTCTGATTTTCTAATCAGAATATTTCCCCGTTTACACCACACAAACTGCACTATGTTGGTATCCTTCAATTCCGACTTGGTTTTCCACAGCAGATATGCAGTCGCTGGCGTTAGGGCTTCTCTTAGATATATCCTTCCATCACCATCCTGGCCGATGTGTCTCGGGGTTATCGTCGAGGTTTTGGCTGCGTCGAGCCACTGGTCCCTCCGACCCTCACGCAGCTGCACCACCACAGTTGAGGAATTCCTCTTACGTGCTGCAGGCGCTTTGTATTCCTTTCGAAACACCTTCACGACGTCAGTACTATCCTGTTTTATAATCTCTCCTATTTTGTTTGTTTTTTCGATAAGGTTTTCACCTTCTTCTCTCGGAATTCCGCATATCTCTAGAGTGTTCTCCAACTTGTTTTGTTCTATAGAATTGAGTTTAATGTAAAAGGCTTCATAGTTATTCTTCATATGTAAGTATTTATTGTTTAAGTCTTTGTATTGATTTTCCATTGTTTTAATTTTTTCTTCACATTTATCCATTGTGTTTTGATAGTCATCTATCTTGTCTGAATAAAATTGCAAAGTTTTCTTTAGTTCTTCTTGTATTGTGTCCTTGATTTCTCTACGGATTGTTGCAAGTACGGTGGTTAAGATTTTTTGACTATTGGCATCCAAGGTGGGTCCCGGTCCTGGAGTAACCGAGTCCGTATCCGTGTTGTCCTCGTCCTCGTCTGGTAGAATTACCGATATTCTTTTTTGTTTCGCGGAGCCAATGCATCCGCGGCACTTCCAATCTGCAGCTTCGGTAGTGTATAACGCTGCTAGTTGATCATTACTTATTGAAGCGCATGACGAATGCATCCACTTATTGCACTTTCCACACTGCAATCCAGGACTTTTTCTGTTAACTAGTTTGTTACATTTTGCGCACTTTGCCATTTTAGAATGAAATCGTCTATTAATATAAGAAAAAACAATACACCCGCGCTGTGTTGGTACAGTGATCACGCACCTGTCGGCGCACACGTCACCTCACTACGCGAGCCGGGAGTGAACTGATGATATAATGCGAGTTACGAGTACTATTAAAATTTATGCAACTTTCCCTCAAATATTAACCTTGCGGAATTTTCTCGTAGTTTCCACTCAAGTTGAACAAATTGGATCTCGAAACTTGAAAGTCCTTGATTTGCTAAAATGCTTTGTAAAGTTAATCTAGACAATTGACATTAAAATTACTTTGGAGAAATATATTCTTGCAGCTCACTGCATTGTACCGACTCTTTTGTAGTTCTCGTCATTAGCGCTATTATACTCGTAGTATTGTGGATCAGTAGCTCAGTTGTTCGCCTGAGGCGAGCAAACCACATACAAATAATCTGCAGTTGGAACGACTGCACACAATGAGAAATGACGCATTATGATGTTCCCTTGAACGATCGGCGAGAATGGTAACCATTTCGTTGTGCTGTGCATTGAAATTGAAATTCCAAATATCGGGCGCAGGTGATGGGGCTCTTGAATTTCAGCCGGAGATCCTGAGTTTGATCTTTGGCATGGACCACTTTGAATTTCATGATTTCTGGCTGGATTTATGGCTCAGGTCTGGTCCGATGGCTACAGCTGGTTATCGCAACCGGCATGACTGACAAGCGACTGCGCGTTAGTTGCAACGTAGCAATCGTTAGGGTTTAGTTACCCCTTCTTATCTTTGGCTACATCATTAGCTACGATCAGGTTAGATTGCAGTCAAGTAACTTGTGGTGTTTAAATATAGATTGTTCTCGGCAGCGGTATGTATCGTAACTGCACAAAGCTGAAACAAGCAATACCAGTTGCCTCTCGCTAACGACACTCGCCAACGGTCACCAGCCACCTCTGACTCACCAGTGTCTCCAGCAGTTCGATTAGGACCTTGAGATGCTGTCGTAGGATTCAATATTGCTTAGCAGTTGTTTGCAGCTACCAGTTAGATACTTATTTGGGCTACCAATGAATAAAGGAGTCGTGCATCTCGTGCAAGGAGATGTGCCTTCTTGTAGATTTGTCTTTTGACTATTGAGTCACTTGAACGTTTTCATGCATTTTGAATATGTAAGAGCCTGTCACCTCAAGTTTTATATTGTTTTTATTCTAGGTTAGGATTTTTGATTAACCTAATAATCGGATTACTTGAGTTGAAGTTTGACGCATTCCTGTAGGTTGGATGACAAAACTTAAATAAATGATCATTTGATCTCCATATCTGATAATATTTTCACGAACTTTGCATAAACATTAAACACATTATTATAGGTTTTTTTTATACGAGGAACACTTGCGGTATAAACATAGACAATGAAATATTCAAGATGTCTTTCAACATTCGTTTCCAGTTTTTGATTCTGTTTTCCTGTTTTGGCCCCGGGAATGTATTATATTTTGCAGGTGGGTTATTCCGAGAAGAGATAATATTATAATTATTGCAGCGCATATTTACGTGGTTAGTCAGCAAGTACGGCTGTTATTCGTTTCGGGTCGAGACCTTTTGTTTCAAAAGCCTTTTGAGACGAGTCGTTGTAAAGCCTCTCGTCTGGCGCTGCTCATGCTAAGATAACAAATAATATTATGATGAATCGTTGAGTCAACCTACTGACCGATATTGTTTTCTTCCACGATTATGTTCTTTGAGATAGGCTCCCGTGAATCGTGCTTGTGATATTTTATCGCTTTGTTTGGATATCCTGATTCCCGATATCCCTTTGTAATGATTATGCATAATGAATCAGCAAAACCAAAGGTAGCGCCTTGATTTCGTAATACTTATGAGGTTATAGCGTTTCATAAGTGCCTGTAAGCTAGGCCTTTGTGTAAGAATAAACATTTTTTTTCGCTTCTGCTGTTGGTGTTAATGTATTAATAACATGGATTCCGTGATAAATGATTTATATGAATGCAGGTTACAATATCTAAACATTTTTTCTTATAAACTTACATAAAACCTTTATCCAGCTGTGTGCTCCTAATAAGCTATCAATAACTAAGCTTAGCCCTTATGGAAAGGGCTCAGGGAAACGGATCAATACTCGTACCCAGATCGCATCTAATCTTAACGTTGTAAAATCTTTATTCTATAACATGATCACAATGAAGACTATGATTATAGTTACGTATAGAGTGCTAGGACGACGTCAATCTGTCAATGCAATCTGGAACACAAGTAAGGGATAAGGAGTATAGGTAATGTTGGTTACAATGTCTCATTTTTCACCGCACCATCCTATAGCCTTTGTTGTTCATGATGGTGTACTGCATACATAATGTATTTATGCTAACACGCTTCCTGTCGCCTCGCTGACTTCTCGCCTCGTCGCCTCGTCGCCTCGTCGCCCAGACGTCGCGTCGCATCGCGCATTATGAGTGGAGATCAAATAACATTAACGAGACTGCAGACGCCTTGGTCATGGTCAATACTTAATGCAATAGTAACCAACGTACGTCCAATTGAGTTTTTGATATTATTCCCTCAGCAATTAGACTCTTGCTTTATCCAATGGATGTGTTCCCTTGTGTCTTTCAAAAGCACACTTACCTTAACTAGTCTCTTGTCAACTGAGTTTAGTCTCTGTCATTTTTCTAGTTGCTTCCCAGATTTCCGGATCACGAGTTCGCACCCTGGAAATCGGATCACGTCTTTCATGGACTTGCAGTCCTGTCGCGCAGTACAAGTAGGTATTTAAATGAGGCGAGGTGCGGCGGTAAATTGCTAGATGCTTTGCTCTGTAAATAGGCATTGTCGGGGATCGTCCCCTGCCAGTAGCCACACAGTGCGCCAATATAGACGAGCGACCCGCCTCAACCGGTGCGGTCCCCACAACTTGTAGCGACGTCCTAGTTACCGTCTCGATTATTGCCATCCGGCCTTCGAAACGGTCCCATCGGGCCCGTTCGGTACCGTTAGCCTTAGTTGCGACTTGTGATGGATCTACGATATTTTACGTCTTTGAAAACTTGCTTTTGGTCATTGGGCTACTAATGCTTTTGGTGCTCGCTTTTGGACGCGTCTGAAATCCAGCTTTTATGCTGAGACGCCACCATTTTGAATCATTCGAAATATGATCTGCCAATAGTCTCCTGAAGTTTCCCTTAAACGATTGCTCGTCATTTACACAATCGTTGAAATAATTTTGGGTGATCTTAATAATAATTAGAAAAAAATTGGGAAGCAGCAATTTTGCAACTTTTGTAGAAATTATTTCAGTTTACGTGTAAGGAACATTTCAGGTGTTATCTTTTACGCATGTCTGGGACGAATCTCATGCATTGTCTTTGGGAAACGCTATGTGTACTTATTAAGTTGCATTCCCATCCACCGCGCTGTACTCGTAACTGTGATTCAAGGTTTTTGCGCCCTTCCCAACGGCTCTACATGAGACTAGCGGCTCTTAATCAGACTCAGTTACTTCCATGTATTGTTGATATATTACATCTTTGCTATACTACTTTTCCCATAAGTATAACACTGCATTAAATAATTTATATAGTTTACTTTTACTTCGCTAGTTCAATAGTATATTGGCAAATACCTCTTTGGATCTGCAAGGTTAGCAGATCCAAAGAGGTGTTTCCAATTATTATTAATTGAAGTGTATTTTTTTACGCGGTCTTCAAACAAAGTTTTACGATACTAATTTTCCTAATAACTACGTTAATGAAAACGCCAATTAGCATTTTATTTATTTCTTATGACGAATTGTTCTTTCAATAAACACGCGTTGTGCTAGAAATGGGATGGGAGACCTGATGTTCATTTGTAATTTTATTTGAGGCTAGTTTAATCGAATTTATTCCCAGGCCAGCATCGAAAACAATAAGCCGGCTTAGCATCAAAACTGTTTTCTGTTGCAGTATACTGCTAACAGAATCACCACCACCACTATTGGTAACAGACTATATCGCTTTCTTTATTTTATGGTTTAAGCTTCATAAGCTGTTAATTCGATTCGAGAAATCACACTCCATCATTCACCTGCTTTATGTGTCGACGTGAAAGTGATATGTACTGCATGTCACTTCATCGCAGCAAGTGTATCGTCGAACACCTGATGACCGCAGTACAACCGCGATGCCCAGTGCCCAGTGCCCAGACGTGTCACCTGTCCTCCGACTAGAAAGTAGCCGCTTCGCGTTGCGGTGGCAACAATAACAAATAAAAATCCCTCGACAATAACAAACAAACCAACGTTGGACAATGAACCAAGTTGACGACGCGTGACTGATTGCCTACACAAAAAATCCAATTTGTTTGTTTCGTCCGCTCCAAAATACGCTAGCTGTTTTTGATCATGTTTTGTAAGAGAAATAAATAATGTCAAGGTGGCTGAAAAGAGATTTCTTTGTCTTCTTTTGTATTGATACGCGGCATGTCTCGATTTCAGAATACTTAAGAAATATTTTGGAAATCTTGATTGTCGTCTTTCGTTTCTCGTTTCATGATCAAAGTATCCTTTTCTTGTGTGTGACGCGTATGTGTGACCTTCGGAATGGTTTGAGCGTGACACATTTGGACAGGTTTGTGATGACTTTCACCTCTACCTTTTACACTCTACCTGTGTATGCTGCGATGGCTGATACGGTTCATATCAGCCAGATGTTTGTTATTGAGGATACGAATTCCTACCAATTCAAATAATAAGTAACTAGTGGCTATAATTGTGTTTCCTACGTGTGAATAAAGCTACCTCAGTTACCTTCAGGATTCATTGAATTATTTAATTTCATTTATTTATAGTGTGTTTATAATTGAATGCTTATTACAAATAAGAACACTATATAATATATGCTATGAACTTAAATTTTCTGCTATTATATTATTTTATGAAAGAAATATTTATATACAAAACCTGCTATAAAAACCTTGCAAAGATAATGTTGCCGTAGGTTAAAACATTTTATAATCTGGCTCAGGTTAAAAGGATTGTCGCATTAATCTGCTGAAGCCCTCAGCGACGCGATGTATGGTGCAGGTCGCATAGGCCGTGATGGGGACTCGTTAACCTGATTTACTTACGTTTCATCGGATTTTCCTTCACGTTAAAATTTAACCCGTTTATAGGTAACTGCTAAAGGTTTTATTTATTCTACACAACTTGATCGCGTACCTATAGATATTGTCGCGACTTGAGTTCCTCGTTTCCTTGAAGATTCTCTTTTCCACATGTTTGTGAGACAGAAAACTTTACAATACAAGTGTCAGCTTCCTTTGTATAGATTTTACTTGCTTCATTCGGATTGGGGTTTTTTTTAGATCATTAGAAACATGTCGCACAGAGGGTTCTATATTTTGCTTTTTATCAATATTCTTAGCAGTATACTTACGACGTTCACAATTCTAGAGTGGCTCTGTATGAATCTCGTTCGAGTTTCATCGTCCGCATTGCGAATATAGGTCAATGAGGTGGTTTGTAGGTTTGTTATGTTGTAACTTGGAAAATACTTTGAATTTCAAATGAAGAGAAATGTATAGGAAACTTTTCAGTTTTGTAATGATAACGCTGGATCTTTTTGTTTTTTCAAGCCGACTACACGTAACTGTTTTTATTTAAAACTCTGGAAAAAAAATGTTAAAATCTTTAAAGCGGTTTAACCGTCCTAAGTACTGATGAGAATGACTAATAACTATCCATGTTAGGATAGTAAAGTGAGTTTAAGAATAGGAGGGTTTCGTAGAGAATATAGGATTAAAATAAAAACCAGCTTGTCTCTAGGTAAAATAGTTGAGGATAGACTAGGCGGTCAGGACCTCTCAGCATGCCTTCAGGGCTATTTTCAAAGTGGTATTGCCGAGTCAATCGGCGAGTTAATTGAAACCAACTACTGTTTGCTTTCGTTTAGTGCGTGTGAACAGGCATTAAGTAGCTACGAATTCTGATCAGAGGCAAGCTTGGGTCGGAAACAGACATCTGTTTAGCATAACGCCGAGCTATAAATGTCGTTTGTCTCTGAAGTCGTAACTACCCGAATGTGCTAGACCTAGAGAGCCCTTCCATAAGGACGTTTAGCTCAACAATTTGAGTTTGTATGGTAGGGTCGGTCAAAGAGGTTAGTGAAACTTGACAGCCATCAAAAATGTAATTTGCCAGAGGATGACCACTCGGTGTCAGTAAATGTTATAAAACTGTTCGCTCTCTGTTTGCCATGGCTCGTAGGTACTATCCGATGCTTCGGGAAAGAGATGAATTTAAAACTCATCATGTCGAGTTCACAAAGTTCCTTACAGAATATCTTAAACATCGCAATTTCATACTTTCAGTACAGAATACATTCATAATATAAAAAATATATAATATTATGTTCTCTCGTTGTAAATCTCTTTACGTAGATCAAAGAGGCATGACGTCTATATGATATGAGCTGTTGGGGATATTGATAAGATGATAAGAGGTGTACATTTCGGGGCTTTCCGTCGGCTCGTAAAGAGATTAATGATATTGTTTACAGTTTACAAGGGAGATTAGTGATAAATGTAAAGCAACTAATTGCTCCCTCTGTTTGTCATCATTTATCATTCATAATATTGTTGTTCATGCTATCTTAATGACTTTTTATATTTTATTTCATTACCAAGAAAAATCCAATTCAGGGTATTACCTGATAGCGTTTTATCTGAACATATTATTGAACATGAATATTGTAAGACATTATCCTGTCGATAATTTTATTTGGGAAAATCGTTTAACAACACTGAGTAAGGCCAAAAGATTACTTAGGCAGAATAAAGATAAAGGTTAGGCATTACTAGCTAACTATTCAAGGAAAGTTTTATAAAAATTGTATCTACTGGGCCTCTTAATCACTTGACATTTTTGCCGATAGGGTGGTAAGTTGGCAGTCAGCCATAGTCAAAGTCTTTCTATAGGCTAGACCTGAGGCAATTTAGAAATTACGAAGTCCCAACCTAGTGTGTGTGCTAGGATTTTAGATTTATACCCGAAATTCATCGTGAATATCAAAGAACCCCAGTCCCCAACCGTGCCAGCGAGGTCTTCCTCTACTTCTTTAATAACATTCACAAATATTCCTATAAAATTGTCATAGTAGATTTTCTACTTTCCGCATTGCATGCCCTTGCCTTACATCGCGATCAAGCAGTATGGCAATTTTACCCCATTCGTGGTGCTTTAACAGTCCCCTGTACGTACCGCAGCGATGGTATCCGTCGGCACAGGTAGTAGGTGTCCGCTGATAAGCCCGCGCCGCGCCCCGCAGCAGGCGGTGTCCTGGCGCGAGACAGGATCGGCGGCGGCGGGTATCGATCCGCGCTGCAGCCCACACACGGGGCCCACTTGCAGCCCGACAACCTTCACAACATACTTGTGATTGAGGATTAAGCGATTGCATTTCAGTCCCATCATTGTACTAACATTTAACTATGTTCTTCAAAAAATTCATTAACATTAATTTTTGCCGTTGTTAGGGCAATAGGGAAATTTCCCTCCAGGCAGGTGTTATGCCTGGGGACCGTTTGTGATCCGAGCGTGTGACGTCAGAACTTCTATATATAGCACGCTCGTCGAAAGCTCCGTCAGCGTGTGCTAGGGTACTGGTTACGCCATCTATCGTCAGCTATCGAAGACCGCTACAATCACTCCCCTCTGAGACTGTTGATTCGTGTGTCGTCGTTTGCCCGCGTGGGGCATTCGTGTGCGTCAACAGCGTGCAGCATCGTGAATCAGTCAATGATAATACATAATATAATATCATTGACTGATTCACATTATCATCCTCACGGACTCCGAAGACGCCAATACAAACTGCAAGTTTCTTTTGCAGTGGCGCGGGCGTCTACTTCCTAATTATTTCTTATCCCGGTTTATAAATTAGTTTTATTTGCTATCGCGTCTTTGTCTGTATCCTGATTGAGTACCAGAGTCGGTCTATGTAGTATCTGCCGTCTACAAGTAGCTTTCATCATCAACTTCTGAATTCTGTTCATTAACGGCGTCATAAGTAAAGACACAAACTGTAATCAGGAAGTTGTGTTCTCGGTTGCTCCCGTGTGTAGAGGGTGAAAGGGCTGCTGCTCCTTTATCCCCCTCCCACTCCTCTCCTCCCCCCTCCTCCCTCCCCGGCCTGCTCCCCTCGCCCTTCCGCGCGGCGCATCCACAACAGCCGTGCATCCTCCCGACACTTATTTATACTTTGAGATGTTTGTCTAATGTCTTCGAGGTAAGGATTCAAAGAGTCTAAGACAAGGATTAAAAGAGTCATGTCACCGACGCGAAGCGCGACGTCATCACGAGTCACGAACACGTGACGAAAATCGTTTGATTTATTCGCATTATGAGGAATAAGCCTCACCTCCTCCACCAATTGGACCTCATCTGGCAGCACGGAATCGCATTTGTTCCGCCTGTGCTACCACGTGCTGCAGTATGCTGCCGCATGCGAACGCGCGCTGTCGCATGCCGTAGACAAAAAAGTCGCATTCCGCACGCTATGCTATTGCTATGCTCCGCATGCTATCGCGCGCTTCAGCGTTCCGGAGTCTCCCTGCCTACCATTGCATTTTGTCCGTGATGCCGATCGCCTCGAGGATTCCGCCGCATGCTATCGCATTATGCTTTCTGTCTCGGTCTAGCAAATGGCAGTTCTAAGCGACAGAAAGAGAAAGGGCGACGGAAAAAGGCGATTCCGTGCTGCCAGATGAGGTCCAACCCTAAAGAATTATTTTGTGACTGGGAATTTCATGTGACGGCATGCAACACAATATGAGTATTATTCATTATAATTGTGAGTTGCATTGTAAATTAATGTTTCTGATATCTATGGTCTAGGTAACCTACCGTAAAACAGCAGGACTTCTGATTTCTATAAAACTGAAATGCTACTTCTATAAAATCACGAAGTTGAAACCTATTATTTGACTCAAATGCTCGAAGATTATAAAAAAAAAACAGTTATCACATCGAAAGGTTAAAAATGTGAAATCTTAGATGTTTTATCAGCTGCTCATATTATATTGTTGTCATAGAAAGCAAATAAAACTTATCAATTCACAAGCAGCGGTTTTTTGTGTGCTGTGTGTTAAAATAGATTGTAAATTTTACCCAGTCCATATCTCCCGTATGGTCTAGTGGCTAGGATACCTGGCTTTCACCCAGGAGGCTCGGGTTCGATTCCCGGTACGGGAATATCTTTTTAATTTTTTAAAGTATTTTTTTTGGCAATTTATTTATAACCTTTCATCACTCTTTAGTTTTGGTTCGCTTGTAAATGTACAATTTCGAAATAAATTCCGAACCTTCGAATTGTACACATAATTTCGAGGTCAAGTTCCTGAATTAATAAGTCACAATTAACATGTTAGTAGCTCTCATCACAATCACTATCCGATATTTTGTCTCACTTTGGCAGTGCGGTCTTTCTCACAAGATAAAGGTATTGAGAGTTTTGAGCTACTCAACGACGCTGCTCTTGGCATGTGCGTTGTTGGATCGATTAATTAGCTAATTGGTGTATCCTCTGAACGATTGTTCGTGCTTGGTCGATCGTTGCCTTAGTGTCGGTCGGCTCGCCTTGTGCCGGTAACCGATTTACAGTGGTAGTCGCATTAAAACGTTCGTGTTTCGGCGATCGATCGACGGAAATGCCTTCACGCTCTGATGTGATTCGATGAGCCCAGATGTTTCCATTCCGTGGATCCAATTTATTACACTTTTCATTTATGATTAGACTTAACGTACTGATATGCAAATGCTTATCGCTTAAGCCTGTTTATAAAGGGTTCTGAATTCCCATTTCCGAAGCCAAAACTCAAATAAACTTACCTTCAATCGAAATCAGTCCAGCCTATGGAGTATACGCACATAGAGACAGGTTTCTCTACTTTCGTCGCTCACATTTCTTTGTCTATCAATATGGATCCAGAAAGAGAAAAGAAAGCGACAAAATTATAGAGACATAATTATTATATCTACGCGCGTATACTAGGCTGGCTGGCGTTGATAAGTTATGGTGGAATAAGGAAACTCACATGCATACATAATCTTGAAAACAATGCACTTCTTTCAGGTAGTCATGTAACAAGGAAACCCGTATAAATTTCTTCATATCAATCTGTCGTAGCCATTTCAGTGGAAGAATAGGCGTGCCATAGCACATGCGTGTGGGTTGTGTAACGCTACAATGTGCTTCTGCACGCACAGCATGGGCCCGCAGATATGCCGGTGCAGCACAGTTCAGCGTAGCGCGACGGCCAAGGCTGCACCGCCTCCACCGTGCCGCATACAGCATTCACAAACCACGCACCGTACATTGCGTAATAATTAGCAGCTCTCGACAGTGGCCTCAGCACATATACAGCCGGCTTCTGATTAACGGGATACTTCTCTCAGAGAGCAAAGGCCACCACTCCATTCATGCTTCAATAGAAACTCAGACATGCCAGTTTTCCCTGTAAACGATCAAATCCAGTTATCGGGGTGGATGGGAAAGCATCAGCAGTCTTATGTAGCCCAATAATTTGCGTATGTTTACCGGGGCAGATAGAAGTTTTCAAAAGCACAGCCTTGAACAGCGTTGGAGGGCTATGTCTAAAGCTATAGGGCGGAATACAATATCAAAAAAATAAAATATCAAAGTAAGTGGTGTTTAGTTTCCTCGAACGGACATTGCAAACTCGGAAAAACCAAAAAAAAAAGATTAAGCAATTAAGTACTTATGGTGTTGCTGAATTGCACCATGCACTCTGTTAAGTGCTTAATTTCCCAATCCCACATTTTTTTATATAGAAATATGGCTGCTTCCTTAGGTCTGCTTCCAAAGACAATGAGTAAAGTAAGAGGCAAGGCGTAGAGGTCGTCGCCGACACGTCATTCGGCGACCTCAAATCAACGCTTATAATGTTTCTGCTAATAAGGCAATTGTTTCATTATTATAATGAGAGAATAATAATAAACATTAAATAACTAAAAAATATGTGTTTGAGAATAAAAACGAATTGGGCTCGTCCGGGATTTGAACCCGGGACCTCTCGCACCCTAAGCGAAAATCATACCCCTAGACCAACGAGCCGGCTGCTGGCGTAGTCTAAACTATGGACCATTTACTTTCTCTTAGAGCTCATACCTAATACCTATGCAGGAAGCAAGTAATGGCAGTCTTATTACTTAAAATTTTGAACTGTCTATTATAACTTACAACAGTAAGTACTTAATACGGCTATACGGTTCCAAACTTCTCTTATACAGTTAAGATTGAATGCACATTGAAGATTTAAGATAGTCGTAACTGAATACAGTTAAAGATGTCTGTACGTTTTAATTACCAAGCCAATAACTACGTGCAGTTAAATGCTAACTATCGTCGCGAGTACAACAACATCCGCTGAGGGATTCTTGTAAATAAATAACATTAACATCGGTGGAACATCGTAAACGAAGACTTAAGACTTCGGTCTACTAATCGAGGTTCGACCACAGGCACACTTTTAGTTGCACTTTCTGCAATTGAAAAATCTATAATTTGCTATGACTGCACAAAACTATAAGACAAGTGGTTTGCTTTACACTCTTTATAGTTCTGTGTTATGTTCCAAAAATGTGAAGAGCTTACCATTCTCTACTTGACCAGCGTGTGGGCTGTGGTCAAAACTGCACTCATACTGCGAAACTGGCATCCTGTGGCCAATAAAATGTGTGAGTGTAAAGGGTTTGAGTATTGAGAATATTTTTTAAGAGATGAATACGTAGAAGTTGTAATTAGCGATGTGCAACCAATGTCAGTAGTACTTATTCAAGAGAATCGCCCAGCAGTTATTGGCCCGGGAGTCAACCGCGGGCTATCGCTGCCGGCTGGCCCAAATACCTCTGCTGGCCCATTTCATACTCTATCCCTTCACGTCAGAGTGCACTTCAGATTGTCATAGCCATTGTCGTTTATTGGGGCAACTCAGCTCGCGTAATGAGAGGCAATTGACGCCGGCGATAACTCGTATTAGTTAAACTACTGAGTAACTTAGACTTGAGACCTCGTTTCTCCTGTGATGCAACGCTGAGAATGTTTTTTTTATTCTCTACAAATAACTCGTCAAAGTTGCTACTGACATCGTACCGGATAAGTTAATCCTAAATTACTGCCAAGGCAATAGAGAGGTAACCAGCTGCATCCAAAGCTTCCCACCAGAACAGAGCTGAGCCATTTGTTAAAATGGCAGATTATTATATAATTGGGAACCCTCGTTAAAGGTAGTTTTAAGTTAGGAAATATTTATCCTTATCTCCATAAAATAAGTACAATTATATCCACGTATTATTCATAAGATCCTGTAAGTTAGGCCTATATGAAATATGTAAATTATTTTGAGTCTTGACTTTTTACTTGTCGCGTAAGTTCTCCTGTCTCCATAAATTTTAACACAATTCCAGGCTATTAAACGAACTGTGTTGGCCATTTGGAAGTAGGTGTTGGAAAGCACGGTAGGCTGACACGGTTTGAATTCTCGACGTTTTAAATGTCTCGATTACTCACGAGGAGTTTACAGTTCAAATACCAGTTTATCGAGATTTCGTTAGTGGGTTACGTCGTCTATATCGAGCAGTGATCCAATCGGCCGAGATCAAGGCCACGGACGACTGCCACAGGTTAATAGGTTCTTAGGTTTTATGAAATCGTACTAAGGCTTGCGAGCTCTTGAATGTCTAACGCCAATTTTAAAGATTATTTGCTACAATATATATCGGTCGAATTAACCTCCATAAAACTTTGCTGATGTTAACTTTCATGCATCCCGTTACAGTATTGGGCAGCCAATTCCCCAAATATTTCAAATTGCACTCTTTCACTTTTGGTCGTGGGCGTTCCAGGCTCCCAATATCTCTCCAGTGCTAGTAACATCAATTTTGGGGCATCGGGTCTGTTAAAACCTAGTATAAACTCTAACTTTAGTCCTCCACGGTAACTAATTATAAGTGTACATGGTAACAATTGTAACGGAGCACCTAATTACACGACGTCCCCATTCAGAAAGTTCAAAGCGTGTCACTAAGTTCAGTTAGATTGTGTCGTCTCTTCCGTCGCTCGCTCGGAGTCCGGAGTGCGAGGGCCGTTCATCTCGGATGAGACGACGTGGATCGTCTTAATGACACTGTTCCGCCTCAGAGCGACAGGCCGCTCGTCCGCCGGAATGAACGCCTTTATCCTTTGTACTGCAAGCAATGTGATGGTGACATGAAGCATCCCCTAATTTAAATATCATGAGCTCCTACAAAGTTGCGTTAATGCTTTAGGGAAATTTAGTTGACCTCGTATTACGCGTACACCAAGGAGAGTATGCCAAACTTAACTTCGACTTTTGGATGTCTTGTCCGTTATCATAACAAAATTGTTCTATTTGCTTCCCACAGGCAGTTCTTTGAACGCAGTCTGACAATCTAACCACAACTTTTGGGTGCTCAGAACGTGCTTTAAGGCGATGCTCGTTGCTGCTGTACAGCTGGAAGAAGCAGCTAATAAATGGATGGTTGGTTTTCCGCAGGTATCGTGACGGTGTCGGACGGGCACGTGGAGTTCGCGTCGGCGCGTGACGAGTGGCGCACGCTTCTGGCGCACTACGCGGGCCCCACCGCCGTCATCGTGGTCGTGGCGCTGCTGGTAGCTGTGCTGCCGTTGGCCGGGTGAGCTCTACTCCTTGTTACATCGGCGCGTGACGAGTGGCGCACTACGCGGGCCCCACCGCCGTCATCGTGGTCGTGGCGCTGCTGGTAGCTGTGCTGCCGTTGGCCGGGTGAGCTCTACTCCTTGTTACATCGGCGCGTGACGAGTGGCGCACGCTGCTGGCGCACTACGCGGGCCCCACCGCCGTCATCGTGGTCGTGGCGCTGCTGGTAGCTGTGCTGCCGTTGGCCGGGTGAGCTCTACTCCTTGTTACATCGGCGCGTGACGAGTGGCGCACGCTGCTGGCGCACTACGCGGGCCCCACCGCCGTCATCGTGGTCGTGGCGCTGCTGGTAGCTGTGCTGCCGTTGGCCGGGTGAGCTCTACTCCTTGTTACATCGGCGCGTGACGAGTGGCGCACGCTGCTGGCGCACTACGCGGGCCCCACCGCCGTCATCGTGGTCGTGGCGCTGCTGGTAGCTGTGCTGCCGTTGGCCGGGTGAGCTCTACTCCTTATTCACACATTCTTGGTAGAGGCTACTGGGACGGTAGGTGATCTATTTTAACTAGTTCTTATGTGGATAGGTTGAATATCAAAATTTTCCACAATTTCGAAATTATATTCTGAGGCACGTTTGTGCCCCGCCCCGCTCCCGGCATGTCCCGTAATTATGATGCACAGCCACGAATTCTACCCGGGATGCGATTATGGCTGCTTTTCCACTATTCGGTAGTGGAGTGGCGATAACGTGGCAAACCACACACATGCAATGCAAGCAGAGTAATGGTTTTATTACTGTTGAGCTAAATAGACAATTGGTTAAAATGAATCGAGTAAACTGAGTCAATTGGGTTATTTGGGTCAGATCTGAATATACCCGATAGTGTGTTGTGTACAATAGGGACAACCCTCCACCACCCATGGCCCAATCAACCTCGCGGTTTGAGGGCCGAAACGCGGGAGGGCGCCCGTTCGGTACTTGCTTTTGGCGTGTTCCCGGGGCGCCTTCTTGACTCCCTACAAGTTGTTTTCTCTCACTCCTTGTCCCTATAAACTCACTCTCCCCATTCTGGGGCAGGAATATAACCGATAGCCGATGCGAAGAAACATTTCAGCCATTAAAATATTGCAACACTGATGAAGTGCATTGGATGCGCAGGCTGTTCTGGTGCTGCTGCCAGTGGTGCCGCGCGGGGCGGCGGCGGAGGCCGTTCGACCGCAAGTACGACTCCTGCCTCAAGGGCATCCTCGCCATCGTCTTCATCGCGCTGCTCACGCTCTTCCTGTGAGTATACTTCCCTAGAGATTTCACCACTGGCTAACTTAAATGAAGGTATTGACATTGATGAATTACGAGAAAATTCAGTGGAATCAAACTGGAACTTTTTAGGCTTAAGTCACTAATGATCACATTTCATTATCACTAATGATCCGCATAGTATTATGTTCCTGTGACGATTGTCCTTACAATCGTCACAGGAACATAAAACTATGCGGATCGAAAGGGTTGCAATACACTGCTCTGAACAGCTTGCTTTGGTACTTAATTGCATCTTCATGTTCTGTCATTAATTTTGGCAAAACATATTTTAGACAAGGAGGGTGTAAAGTAAGGTATACTTGTAATATTAATTGAGCGTGTTTGTGCCAGATTCGGCGTGGTGTGCGCGTTCGCCACGGACTCGCAGATCGAGAGCGGCTCGGCGGCGACGCCGGAGTCGCTGCGCGCGGGCATCAAGGACGCGTGCACGTTCCTCAACAGCACGCAGGCGCACGCGCGCCACCTGCTGGTGGACAACTACCGCGAGCTGGAGGCGCAGCTCAACGCCACGCTCACGTCCAGCGGGCAGTTCGTGCTGCGCCAGCTGGACGAGTTCACGAGCGCCACGTCGGTGCAGAAGCTCAGCCACATGGTGGAGCAGCTGGAGCGCGTGCCGGCCGAGCTGCGCGACGTGCAGCGCGCCACCGTCGACCTGCGCAACAAGGCCGACGAGCTCAACACCGGTCAGTTGTGTCGGCAGTACCCGCGAGATAACACTACACTGTCCGCATTAACTGATGATCTTGAGCAGCTAATGCTAAAATATGATGTCTGGTCAAACGTACTGTTAAGTGATCCCTTATCTGTTTGTATGGTAACTAATATTTCTACAAACACATAACCAATTTGGCTTTAACTTCAGAAAAACTCACGTTCCTTGACTTTTTGTTGCAGGTCTCCGTCAGGTGAAGACGCAGCTGCTGCGCACGTTGGCGCGCTGCCAGGAGCCGCAGTGCATCCAGCTGCAGGAGAAGTACAAGATTGGGCAGCTGGACACCGAAATACAGTATGACAAGGTAGCCCCTTAGTTCCCGTTTGTCTATTTTGTGAATTTCCTCATTTTTTGCCATTCTTGCTGTTGTAATTCTAATCTTTTTCTATAAGGGACATCACATGAGATATGGCTATCTGCTGGACAATAATACGCTTCTGAATGTGAATAAATTACTTCTGTGTTATTTCTTACTTTTTAACTGCATTAATGCTTTAATGTACATATTTTCATGCTGTCATTCACGGAACAGATGCTTGACAAATATTTTCCGACGGTAAGTGTTGTCGTTCGTCTGTTCAAGAGACATTGTAAAAATCATATAATTATTGTAAAAAAAAAAATTAAAAAGAGAAAGAACTGGCCAATTCATCTCGTTTCAAAGATATCCATTTTCTACTCGAAGGATCTTAACATAATATGTGAGTGGGTCGCTGAACGCTAAGCGGTGTGCTCGTGCGCAGATCCCGGACGTGTCGGAGCTGCTGAACAACGTGACGGCGCTGGTGGACGGCGCCATGCGCGCCGAGGTGTCGGCGGGGCTGCAGGTGTTCGCGGGCATCAAGCGCACCGTGGACCAGCACATCCCGCGCGTGCGCGAGGCCATCACGGCCACGGGCGAGCGGCTGGCGCGCGTGGCCGACGACGTGTCGCGCGCGGCGGGCGACGCGGCGGCGTGGCTGCGCGCCGGCGACGCGCCCGCGCGCCTGCAGGACGCGCTGCGCCGCTACGCGCCCTACCGCCGCCACGCCACGCGCGCCGGCGCGGCCGCGCTGCTGGCCGTCGTGGCGCTCATGGCGTGGGGGCTGCTGTGCGGCGTGTGCGGCAAGCGCCCCGACGCGTACGGCGCCAGCGACTGCTGCAACAAGGGCTCCGGCTCCTCCGCGCTCATGTGGTTAGCGCCTTTACTGTCTGTCGGCTCACTTGATCCGTCGCGAAGAACTTCACTCCGAGTTTATGGAATTAGAACAGCGCCATCTATTGACTGCTATAAGGCATATTGTCAATAGACGGCGCTGTTGGAAAATTAAATTAAAGCCGTTACTATACTACCGCAGAAGTTTTGCCGATGACTTCCCCGCCCACTTTATACTACCTTAACCCGCGCTCGTAACAGACGTATGCTGGCGGCAGCTTATAAAGCTTCTGCGAACGTGTTATAACTTTACATAACACTATATGGCAATCACTAACAACATCGGTTTAATATTTTATTTGTGTACGGTCTCAGAGTATAACATAAAACGTGTAAATACTAAAAGAGCACCCAGCCGCGAGAGATGGGAGACGCGGGTTCGAATCCCGCTGCGAGTGAAAACATTTTGATTCGTATTTAAATTTATATAAATACTTTTCCTCCTGACTGAGCGGTTGTCCGCAGCGGCATGGGAGTCACGTTCGTGGTGGGCGGCGGCGTGGCGCTGCTGCTGCTGGTATACTTCGTGCTGGGCGTGGGCACGCAGCGCCTCGTGTGCGACCCGCTCACGTGAGACACACTCCATTATATTGCATACTGGTGACACAGCTTTAGGATACCTGTTCAACAGAGATGAGCTATGTTACATTTTGAGTCAAACGCACCAATAGAATCGCTTTGTATTTTTCATAAACTATGATTTCAAATTAACATCAAGCGAATTCTATTAGACATACGCCGCATTCTCTACAATTTAACTAAAACATGATTCCAAAGGTGTTGAAACCTGGCTAACTTTGCGTGGAAGCCATTTTTTTTCTGAAAGGACCCTCGTCACCAATATTGACTATTCGAATAATTCGGTTTGGCTTAATAGACCAGTAGATATTCTCTATCGTATCATACTAGATTGAGAAGTCACGGAAACCAAAAAATATGAAGATCAAGGTATTGTTACCTTTCCACTATCGTTTACTTCAAAGATAACCTTGCGATAACGCCATGTTTTATTGAATATCAAGTTTAAACGATTACTTCGATGACCCAATTTGTTATCGTACCGTACGCATGCTATTTCGGCTATTCGGTATTAAGTGTAAATCAGACTGTAAAATATATTATTTATTTAATGTTTTAACGCCAGCTCACGAAGCAATTTACCATAGTTAAGTGAAATTGTTTTCTTTTCTTTTTGAAAATTGCACATATTGTCATCTTTCAAAAAAATATAGCATTGCAAATCTATTTGGTTAATTATGGGTCCAAAATTACAAACTAAAATCTCTATGGTTGAAACAGACTCCACTGTTTCGGGTATTGACACTCGGAGTACTGTCTTAGTTTACAAATTGCGATGCGATTCATACAAAACAATCTGAACTTTATGGGCGTGGTAACAAAGCTTCATTCACTGTGTGATCATCAGCGAGCCTCGCGGTAATCGCGTGTTCGCTGACGTGGAGCGCTTCGTGGAGTTGGAGCGAGTTCTGTTCAACGAGCGCTCCGACCCCGACTTCAACCTCACCTACGTTCTCGTGAGCTGCCACCAAAATCGCACCATCTACGAGGTACGAGCGTCACATGTGTTGTCATTAATAACTACCAGAAATAATGTTGGCCCCAAATGGGATCCTTGAGGGACGCCAGATGGAAACGTAGAATTAACTTATTTGCATACATACTTTAAGATTTTGCTGTTAATATAATAAACATAAGAGCAATTTTTCTTAGACTATTCTTTGATATTATACAATGGTCGACACGATCAAAGGCCTTACTTAATCTCATGTAGTTCCAATTGTTTCAAAATGTGAGTTACTAAATTTTTTATCCCTGTAAATTAGATGATGCAGACATCATACGTTTCTAGATATTAAAATAGATCGATGGCGGTTATTAATTTTATTCTAATTTTTTTTATTGGTTTCGGCTTACGTCGCGCGGATGATAACGAGACAAGTTGTAGCGCGCTGCGCGACAGTAATGAACGGGTGTTACCTCGACGCGCAGGCGCTGCAGCTGCACCGGCTGTACGACCTGCAGGCGCTGCGCGCGCAGGTGGCGGCGGAGGTCAGCACGCGCGTGGCGGCGCTGCGCACGGACTACCCGCCGCGCGGCCGCCCGCTGCGCATCCTGCCTCCCGCCGCGCGCCGCAAGCTCGACCTGCTGGCCGACACCGGCCTGTCCGACTTCAACTTCGACCGCATCCTGTACGCGGTGAGTGTGAGCGCGCGCAGCGGCCGGCCCAGGTTCACTTATTACGTTATCGAAGAAACTACAGTACAGGGCCGCCGCTCGCCGGCTAAGTTGCACGCGTTAGTTCTCGTACGGTCTATTTCACGCGCTGAGTGCGCCTGATTACGAGGCAGCCCTGAGATGTCGAAAGGGATGAAATTCTGCGATAGAAAGAGACCACAACTTTAGATGCATAGCGGAGGCGGAGCCGGGCGCTATTGCGAGCTAAATTGCACGTTTTTGTGTAAGCGCTTGAGTCGCTATTTCTTTAAATCATCTGGCAGAGTGAACCTTCTGTACCGTTAGGTGCTATTATGTATTCCGTGTCGTGAGCGTCGCGTCGTGTTGCAGCTGGAGACCAACATGACGTCGCTGTCGCTGGACGGGCTGGCGTCGCAGCTGCGCAGCACGGCGCGCGCGCTGGCCCCGCGCGGCGGCTTCGCGGAGGTGGCGGACAGCCTGCAGCGCGCCGCCGACAAGCTGTCCGCGCTGCACGACGACGTGGTGCAGCCCATGATGCAGCGCGTGGCGCAGCTCAACGTGAGTGTCGCGTCGTGTTGCAGCTGGAGACCAACATGACGTCGCAGCTGCGCAGCACGGCGCGCGCGCTGGCCCCGCGCGGCGGCTTCGCGGAGGTGGCGGACAGCCTGCAGCGCGCCGCCGACAAGCTGTCCGCGCTGCACGACGACGTGGTGCAGCCCATGATGCAGCGCGTGGCGCAGCTCAACGTGAGTGTCGCGTCGTGTTGCAGCTGGAGACCAACATGACGTCGCAGCTGCGCAGCACGGCGCGCGCGCTGGCCCCGCGCGGCGGCTTCGCGGAGGTGGCGGACAGCCTGCAGCGCGCCGCCGACAAGCTGTCCGCGCTGCACGACGACGTGGTGCAGCCCATGATGCAGCGCGTGGCGCAGCTCAACGTGAGTGTCGCGTCGTGTTGCAGCTGGAGACCAACATGACGTCGCAGCTGCGCAGCACGGCGCGCGCGCTGGCCCCGCGCGGCGGCTTCGCGGAGGTGGCGGACAGCCTGCAGCGCGCCGCCGACAAGCTGTCCGCGCTGCACGACGACGTGGTGCAGCCCATGATGCAGCGCGTGGCGCAGCTCAACGTGAGTGTCGCGTCGTGTTGCAGCTGGAGACCAACATGACGTCGCAGCTGCGCAGCACGGCGCGCGCGCTGGCCCCGCGCGGCGGCTTCGCGGAGGTGGCGGACAGCCTGCAGCGCGCCGCCGACAAGCTGTCCGCGCTGCACGACGACGTGGTGCAGCCCATGATGCAGCGCGTGGCGCAGCTCAACGTGAGTGTCGCGTCGTGTTGCAGCTGGAGACCAACATGACGTCGCAGCTGCGCAGCACGGCGCGCGCGCTGGCCCCGCGCGGCGGCTTCGCGGAGGTGGCGGACAGCCTGCAGCGCGCCGCCGACAAGCTGTCCGCGCTGCACGACGACGTGGTGCAGCCCATGATGCAGCGCGTGGCGCAGCTCAACGTGAGTGTCGCGTCGTGTTGCAGCTGGAGACCAACATGACGTCGCAGCTGCGCAGCACGGCGCGCGCGCTGGCCCCGCGCGGCGGCTTCGCGGAGGTGGCGGACAGCCTGCAGCGCGCCGCCGACAAGCTGTCCGCGCTGCACGACGACGTGGTGCAGCCCATGATGCAGCGCGTGGCGCAGCTCAACGTGAGTGTCGCGTCGTGTTGCAGCTGGAGACCAACATGACGTCGCAGCTGCGCAGCACGGCGCGCGCGCTGGCCCCGCGCGGCGGCTTCGCGGAGGTGGCGGACAGCCTGCAGCGCGCCGCCGACAAGCTGTCCGCGCTGCACGACGACGTGGTGCAGCCCATGATGCAGCGCGTGGCGCAGCTCAACGTGAGTGTCGCGTCGTGTTGCAGCTGGAGACCAACATGACGTCGCAGCTGCGCAGCACGGCGCGCGCGCTGGCCCCGCGCGGCGGCTTCGCGGAGGTGGCGGACAGCCTGCAGCGCGCCGCCGACAAGCTGTCCGCGCTGCACGACGACGTGGTGCAGCCCATGATGCAGCGCGTGGCGCAGCTCAACGTGAGTGTCGCGTCGTGTTGCAGCTGGAGACCAACATGACGTCGCAGCTGCGCAGCACGGCGCGCGCGCTGGCCCCGCGCGGCGGCTTCGCGGAGGTGGCGGACAGCCTGCAGCGCGCCGCCGACAAGCTGTCCGCGCTGCACGACGACGTGGTGCAGCCCATGATGCAGCGCGTGGCGCAGCTCAACGTGAGTGTCGCGTCGTGTTGCAGCTGGAGACCAACTGGAGAGTCTCAGAATAGGTCTAATAGCCAAGTCCAGGTTCACACACCTCTGAGATTGTTGTGGTGAAGTCTCAGGCATGCATGTGTCCTCACGTTGTTTTCCTTCATCACTAAGCAAATAAAATAAATATTTACTTTCATAAAACGTAACTCCCAAAAGTAAGATGTGTGTGATCGAGATTCTAACCCTCGACCACTGGCTTTTTTAGTGCAGATCAGAATTTCCAAGGCCTTTTATCTGAAAACATGGCCACACTCGCATATTGGCAACATTAACACTGAACAAGAGCGACGTGAACGGTTGCAGGCCACGGCGTCGGAGCTGCGGGACGTGCTGCGCTTCAACCAGTCGTCGCTGAAGGAGGCCATCAACTCGCGCATCCGCGACACCACCGAGGTGGAGCTGTTCCTCAACACGCAGGGGCCCGACCTCGTGCAGAACGTGAGTTGCACTCCACCCGATGACCTTGAGTAGCGTAAGTTGTGGCGATGATCAGAGTGCAGCAATCTTCGCCAATCAAAGCCAATTGATGGCGTCACCAGCCCAGTAGTTCACGAGTACGAAGTTTTCCGCTGAAGTCCATAAATACATGTTCTGAAGCAAGATTCTTCCACTAACAGGACCTAGGCATTACACTAACCTAAAAGAAAATTGCCCTCTTGCTTTCATCACTGGCAAAAGAGCAATAAAATAGAAAAATTTCCTACCGCAAACAGCTTGCCATCCAAGGGATGAGCTTTCAAATTTATATTCATAGAGTTCGTGTCGAAAACTTAATGATATGGTCAAATGAATGGACTGGTGACTCCAGTCCATAAATTTGGGCACTTTTTTATCGTCGGTATCGATAATAGCCGCTAATAACGAGACGTTGCCCTAATGTTAAGACTGCAAATGGATTAGATGCAGTGCACTCAAAGACGCGGTTCTACTCATACGAGTGAACTCTGCAAAATAGTCCACATGTGGTAAATAAGTGATGATGAGCACACGTTGAGTTTGTCAAATCAACCGTTAGTTATGTGAGCGTCGTTTGTCGACAGCTGACGCGCGAGTTCGCGGAGGCCATGGGTGCGCGCCTGCAGGAGTACCTGGAGCTGGTGGTGCACGCGGCGCGCGTGGACGTGGGCGTGTGCGCGCCGCTGTCGCACGCCTTCAACGCCACGCGCGACTCGGCGTGCCGCGCCGTGCTCATGCCCACGGTGAGTCACTGTCACCTGGAGCTGGTGGTGCACGCGGCGCGCGTGGACGTGGGCGTGTGCGCGCCGCTGTCGCACGCCTTCAACGCCACGCGCGACTCGGCGTGCCGCGCCGTGCTCATGCCCACGGTGAGTCACTGTCACCTGGAGCTGGTGGTGCACGCGGCGCGCGTGGACGTGGGCGTGTGCGCGCCGCTGTCGCACGCCTTCAACGCCACGCGCGACTCGGCGTGCCGCGCCGTGCCCATGCCCACGGTGAGTCACTGTCACCTGGAGCTGGTGGTGCACGCGGCGCGCGTGGACGTGGGCGTGTGCGCGCCGCTGTCGCACGCCTTCAACGCCACGCGCGACTCGGCGTGCCGCGCCGTGCTCATGCCCACGGTGAGTCACTGTCACCTGGAGCTGGTGGTGCACGCGGCGCGCGTGGACGTGGGCGTGTGCGCGCCGCTGTCGCACGCCTTCAACGCCACGCGCGACTCGGCGTGCCGCGCCGTGCTCATGCCCACGGTGAGTCACTGTCACCTGGAGCTGGTGGTGCACGCGGCGCGCGTGGACGTGGGCGTGTGCGCGCCGCTGTCGCACGCCTTCAACGCCACGCGCGACTCGGCGTGCCGCGCCGTGCTCATGCCCACGGTGAGTCACTGTCACCTGGAGCTGGTGGTGCACGCGGCGCGCGTGGACGTGGGCGTGTGCGCGCCGCTGTCGCACGCCTTCAACGCCACGCGCGACTCGGCGTGCCGCGCCGTGCCCATGCCCACGGTGAGTCACTGTCACCTGGAGCTGGTGGTGCACGCGGCGCGCGTGGACGTGGGCGTGTGCGCGCCGCTGTCGCACGCCTTCAACGCCACGCGCGACTCGGCGTGCCGCGCCGTGCTCATGCCCACGGTGAGTCACTGTCACCTGGAGCTGGTGGTGCACGCGGCGCGCGTGGACGTGGGCGTGTGCGCGCCGCTGTCGCACGCCTTCAACGCCACGCGCGACTCGGCGTGCCGCGCCGTGCTCATGCCCACGGTGAGTCACTGTCACCTGGAGCTGGTGGTGCACGCGGCGCGCGTGGACGTGGGCGTGTGCGCGCCGCTGTCGCACGCCTTCAACGCCACGCGCGACTCGGCGTGCCGCGCCGTGCTCATGCCCACGGTGAGTCACTGTCACCTGGAGCTGGTGGTGCACGCGGCGCGCGTGGACGTGGGCGTGTGCGCGCCGCTGTCGCACGCCTTCAACGCCACGCGCGACTCGGCGTGCCGCGCCGTGCTCATGCCCACGGTGAGTCACTGTCACCTGGAGCTGGTGGTGCACGCGGCGCGCGTGGACGTGGGCGTGTGCGCGCCGCTGTCGCACGCCTTCAACGCCACGCGCGACTCGGCGTGCCGCGCCGTGCTCATGCCCACGGTGAGTCACTGTCACCTGGAGCTGGTGGTGCACGCGGCGCGCGTGGACGTGGGCGTGTGCGCGCCGCTGTCGCACGCCTTCAACGCCACGCGCGACTCGGCGTGCCGCGCCGTGCTCATGCCCACGGTGAGTCACTGTCACCTGGAGCTGGTGGTGCACGCGGCGCGCGTGGACGTGGGCGTGTGCGCGCCGCTGTCGCACGCCTTCAACGCCACGCGCGACTCGGCGTGCCGCGCCGTGCTCATGCCCACGGTGAGTCACTGTCACCTGGAGCTGGTGGTGCACGCGGCGCGCGTGGACGTGGGCGTGTGCGCGCCGCTGTCGCACGCCTTCAACGCCACGCGCGACTCGGCGTGCCGCGCCGTGCCCATGCCCACGGTGAGTCACTGTCACCTGGAGCTGGTGGTGCACGCGGCGCGCGTGGACGTGGGCGTGTGCGCGCCGCTGTCGCACGCCTTCAACGCCACGCGCGACTCGGCGTGCCGCGCCGTGCTCATGCCCACGGTGAGTCACTGTCACCTGGAGCTGGTGGTGCACGCGGCGCGCGTGGACGTGGGCGTGTGCGCGCCGCTGTCGCACGCCTTCAACGCCACGCGCGACTCGGCGTGCCGCGCCGTGCTCATGCCCACGGTGAGTCACTGTCACCTGGAGCTGGTGGTGCACGCGGCGCGCGTGGACGTGGGCGTGTGCGCGCCGCTGTCGCACGCCTTCAACGCCACGCGCGACTCGGCGTGCCGCGCCGTGCTCATGCCCACGGTGAGTCACTGTCACCTGGAGCTGGTGGTGCACGCGGCGCGCGTGGACGTGGGCGTGTGCGCGCCGCTGTCGCACGCCTTCAACGCCACGCGCGACTCGGCGTGCCGCGCCGTGCCCATGCCCACGGTGAGTCACTGTCACCTGGAGCTGGTGGTGCACGCGGCGCGCGTGGACGTGGGCGTGTGCGCGCCGCTGTCGCACGCCTTCAACGCCACGCGCGACTCGGCGTGCCGCGCCGTGCTCATGCCCACGGTGAGTCACTGTCACCTGGAGCTGGTGGTGCACGCGGCGCGCGTGGACGTGGGCGTGTGCGCGCCGCTGTCGCACGCCTTCAACGCCACGCGCGACTCGGCGTGCCGCGCCGTGCTCATGCCCACGGTGAGTCACTGTCACCTGGAGCTGGTGGTGCACGCGGCGCGCGTGGACGTGGGCGTGTGCGCGCCGCTGTCGCACGCCTTCAACGCCACGCGCGACTCGGCGTGCCGCGCCGTGCTCATGCCCACGGTGAGTCACTGTCACCTGGAGCTGGTGGTGCACGCGGCGCGCGTGGACGTGGGCGTGTGCGCGCCGCTGTCGCACGCCTTCAACGCCACGCGCGACTCGGCGTGCCGCGCCGTGCTCATGCCCACGGTGAGTCACTGTCACCTGGAGCTGGTGGTGCACGCGGCGCGCGTGGACGTGGGCGTGTGCGCGCCGCTGTCGCACGCCTTCAACGCCACGCGCGACTCGGCGTGCCGCGCCGTGCTCATGCCCACGGTGAGTCACTGTCACCTGGAGCTGGTGGTGCACGCGGCGCGCGTGGACGTGGGCGTGTGCGCGCCGCTGTCGCACGCCTTCAACGCCACGCGCGACTCGGCGTGCCGCGCCGTGCTCATGCCCACGGTGAGTCACTGTCACCTGGAGCTGGTGGTGCACGCGGCGCGCGTGGACGTGGGCGTGTGCGCGCCGCTGTCGCACGCCTTCAACGCCACGCGCGACTCGGCGTGCCGCGCCGTGCTCATGCCCACGGTGAGTCACTGTTATTTATTAGACGTGAGTGTTGTAGAGCACTCGGTAGTTTCGAATGATATTTAAAACTAAGTTTCATTTTCTATTTTAATGTGTGATTTCATCCATCGCTTGATAGATGGCGCTGTCTTCGGTTAACTCGCGCTGGTCATACCAAATTGCCGTACACGTATGCATGCGTGTCCATTCTGTTACAAGATAAACTTTCATTGTACTTTTAAGAGAAACTTTCTTCATTCTTCTTTTTCGTAGATTTTCTTCGGGACAGGACTTTCATTTTTAGTCACGCGAAATATTCATTTTCTTACGCATAGCCTCCTGCGCGATACCGTCTGGAAAGAAACCTTGCTTCAATAAAGAAATTACTATTGCCGAACTTACTTGCCGAAGAATTTATAATACCAGTCTCGCACGGGAGTTTGTACTGGATTGACGTGTGTGTATTGAGTTCGTGGGTACCTACTACGACTACCCGCGCTGCAATTTTTCTCGCGGTGTGCCGCGTCATTTTGTGAAATAAATGTCTTAAGCGCTAATTTGGACTTTATTGCCTACGGTTCAGTGATTTAGAAAAGTATAGAAGGATGCCACTTGCCTGTTCTGCTTGCGCGTCTGCCTTGGAAACGAAGGAACTGATAAAATGTTCGACTTGTGCCTCAACCTATCACTATTTATGCGTGAGCATGACAAAAGATAATTACGCAAAACTTTCGGCAGCATATAAATCGTCCTGGAAATGTCCTTCGTGCAAAGTGGCGAGTAAGAAGGGGCCACAAAACGCGGACAGCACTCCGGTCAAGAGCTCTGATCCAAGCACAACTTCGGATAGCGGCGAATGTAAATATTCTCAGGAATTTCAAATCTTGAAGAAGGAATTAATAAGCAGCATGGTTAAGTCACAAGAGGAGCAACGTCAAAGCCTATTAAACCTAATAACAGAAAAATTTCAAACTATGCAGGGCTCGCTGGATTGCTTCTCTAATGACTTAAATATTGTAAAGAGAGATATCTCGGAGTTGAAAAACACATTATCTGCGAAAATTGAAGAATTAGACAATCGAGTATCCGACCTTGAGTTAAGGTTGCCGCAATTGGAGAGTATCAAGTCAGATTTTGATGAACTAAAGGAAAAGGTGAAAAGTATCGTGGAATCTAACTTAAAAAATGAACAGTGGGTCCGGCGGTCTAACATACAAATAAATGGCATTCCGCAGAGAAAGGATGAGAATCTTGTCAAGGTCATCACTGATTTGGCGGAAAAGAGCGGATATCAGCTGGACCCGTCGAAAGATATAGACTTTGTCACTCGAGTTGCGGTGAGAAATGACGTTGACAACTCAAACCCCAAGCCGATTATTATAAAACTGCTATCGAGGTACAAAAAGGACGACTTCCTTGCATGCTTGCGTCGCTTGAAAGATCTTAGGGCATCGGATATCGGATTTCCAGGAAACCAAAATCGTGTCTATATCAACGATCATCTTTCAAGCTACAATAAAATGCTGTTACAAAAGGCCAAGCTCATTGCGAAGGAAAAGAATTATACCTATTGTTGGGTGAGAAATTGCACAGTAATGGTTCGCCAAAATGATACTTCCAAAATTTTACATATTACTTCCGAAGAATCGTTAAAAAAGATTGTTTAGGTGATATCTTTACTCTCGCAAACGTGTCGGTATTCGAACATTCGTTCAACTCAAGTTACTCAAGTGATCGCTTAACTCTTATCTGTTATTGGTACCACATAGTGTGCAGTGAGTTGATGCAATGTGCAATACCCATTGCTCGTCCAGTTTATATGGTCCTGCATGTGATACTGTCTGTAGCCGCAATGTACCGTTGTGTATTAAGGTCTTTCAATTATTACACAATACCCGTGTTTGCTTTGGTTCTAGCAAATTGCATTGTACTAGTAGAAATGGTAATGCGTTCGAGACTACGATATGTGTTTATAATTTTTATTATGCTTTGTCTGAATCTAAGAATTGTAAACTTGATCCTTTTCCCTTGGTGTTTAATTGTAATTAGTATCTTTATAGCACGTGATTTCGACAGCAAAT
This sequence comes from Coenonympha arcania, assembly GCA_036785405.1. Classification (NCBI taxonomy): domain Eukaryota; kingdom Metazoa; phylum Arthropoda; class Insecta; order Lepidoptera; family Nymphalidae; genus Coenonympha; species Coenonympha arcania. Next base: position 315,386 of record CM072066.1, read on the forward strand.
GGCTATTAGTGACGAGTATAAAAATGGTTGTGAAATTAATTAGTACTTTATCAGTAGATGTAAGCTCTCGTTATTTATTTAAACGGCAATGTTTACTTTGTCTGTCAATTGTCATTGGAACGCTCAAATTCAGTACTGGAAAATATTTTGGTCTTCAAAAGGGGTTTGTATTATCTGACGAGTGGCTGTGCCTATTGTTATCTAACCGGTACTGCATGGCGCTGTGTATTGGATACTCAATAAATTGCTTACTATCCATTGCCTGCTTTGTAAGCGCGTGTTTATATTATTGCTATCTATGTGAGGCAATGTATTACAACGTAATTAAATCTGTCATCGTCACTTACTTTTGCGACCTAGATGCCGTTTACGACTGCATATTGAAGTCAGCGTATATTATGCTTGTAGTTGTACTGTTATTATGTTTAATATTTATTATGAAGGAGTGTGGCGAAGGGCTACGCTTAGACGAAATTTCGCTTCTATTATTATTGTCTAGGTTGTACTATTATAAGAATAAGATCTGCGTCAGGTACCTTGTGGTAAAAAATTATTGCTGTAGTTCTCATAAATGTATAGGTAAATTTGGCGTGGTTTATTTGTGTTCAGTATTCCAAGAAGTGTGTAACAATGAATTATGCATAAATGAAAAGGTATGGTATATTCTGATTATCTTTCGTTGCATTACCCTGGAAGCTACAATAAAATATACTAAATGTCATATAATTAATGATATTATATTTTTAACGATGCTTAGGTCTAGATTAAATATTCGTTTGTCATGTTGTGCTTTATACATTAATGGTTGTGAGTCTCACGGACTATTCATAATTAAAATAAAACCCGAGTCGCAACGGTGTTAGTTAATGTCTTTTATCAGAATGTTCGCGGTTTGCGAACAAAAACTACGCAATTCTTTAAAAATATTTTACAACATGACTATGACATTGTGTGCTTAAGCGAAACCTGGCTCCTGCCTGGAATTTACGACTCAGAACTGTTTGATTCGCGATATAACGTATACCGAACAGACCGAGATTATCAACGTCTGGGAATGACAATGGGTGGTGGAACCCTAATAGCAGTACACCGCACATTTACTGCGAACATCTCAATTGCTCGTCCATTGCCGGTTTTTCAGGATGCAGAAATTACTCACATTAGTATATTATTAAATCGTGGGCCTACTAGTAGGAACTTACGACTATTTTGTTGTTATTTCCCACAGAATGCTCATCAAGTATGGTCTCAGTTAAACTTTTTTGAGTACCTGTCTGACCTGCATATTGATAACCCTAACGATATATATCTGGTGGTTGGGGATTTTAATATCAGGAATGCTGAATGGGAACATAAACCTAGCGATTCCAATTGCATTATTTTAAATCCAGGGGTTGATCAACTGACAACTCAAATATCCTCATTTTTGTATTTCACAGGATGGTGGCAATTTAATTCTATTAGTAACGCTAACAATAGGTATTTGGACCTGGTAATATCTAGCTCGCCCTGTTCAGTGTCCAGGTCTGAACCTCTATCCGTTCCTGAAGATAGTCATCACCCAGCATTAAGCATCAACATCAATGTGGATTATTTACAGCCCACTCTGCGACCACCCCCTCGTCTTGTTCGTCGATTTTATTCTGCTGATTACAATATAATTAATGCCGAACTAGCTAAAGTTGATTGGATTGAGTGCCTTGGTGATAAAAACATAGTTGATGCAGTCTCTGAATTCTATGCAATAGTTAACTCTATAATTGATAAATTCATCCCGTCAAAACTTCTTACTAATAACTCTAGATATCCGGTCTGGTTCTCGCGCCCCTTAATTAAACTTGTAAATAAAAAGCTAAGGCTACATAAAAAATGGAAGCTATTTGGCAGACAGGGTGATTATATTTCGTTTTCAGATCTTCGGCATGAGTGCAAGACTCTTGAGAAATCGTGTTATAATCTGTACATTGAGCGTGCGGAAGCTAACATATTAACTGTTAACTCCAAGTACTTTTGGTCATTTGTACACTCGAAACAAAACATAAATAGTATACCTGAAAGTCTTTACTTAGACAACGTAACCACTCAAGAGGGGCAACGAATAGCTGAACTCTTCAATAATTTTTTTAAATCAGTTTTTTTGGACCCATCTGTATCAATCGTAAGTCCTCCGATCCCTGAATCTTCCCAAACACTTATTGGGCAAGTCGAAATAAAAGTTGATACCGTTAGAAAATACTTATCCACCTTAAATACGAGTAAAGGCAGTGGCCCTGATGGCTTGCATCCATTATTTCTAAAAAAATGTTATAGACAATTAGCTACGCCTTTAACTCTTCTTTTTCAACGCTCGCTCAAGTCTGGTGTTATGCCAACGACCTGGAAACGATCAATCGTAGTACCAATCCACAAAAGTGGAGATAAACATAATATACGTAATTACCGTGGGATTTCTAAGTTGTCAGTCATTCCTAAACTCTTCGAGAAGATTATATATGATACATTATTTCCCGTAGTAAGACAAGTATTGACGCCTCTGCAACATGGGTTTATAAACAAAAGATCGACGGAAACCAATCTTTGTGAGCTATTAGACATAACCCTTGAAGCAATGGACAGAGGCTTTCAGGTGGACGCCGTGTATACTGATTATTCTAAGGCCTTTGATAAAATTTCTCATGAGATCTTGGTAAAAAAGCTTGGTGCGATCGGTATACACGGTGATCTCTTGAGATGGCTTACGTCATACTTACGTGAACGTACCCAAGCCGTTGCAGTCAAGGGTTTCACAACAGCATTCGTTCCTATTACTTCTGGAGTACCCCAGGGCTCGCACCTTGGACCACTACTTTTTAATATCTTTATTAATGACGTCGTAAAGTGTGTCAGAAATTCTAATTTATTATTGTATGCAGATGATACCAAAATTTTTAAAATTATTAGAACACCAAAAGACTGTCAGGACCTACAGGTAGACTTAGATTCTATAAGTCAATATTGTAAGGCTAATGGATTGGATCTTAATGTGGATAAATGTTGCTCGATAACCTTTACTAGAAAGAGGAATCCGATTCATAATAGTTATTATTTACTTGGGAAAAAAGTGTGCAGAGTAAATGAGGTCAGAGACCTTGGGGTTCAGTTAGATAGGCAATTATTGTTCGATTCACATATTACCACAATTAGAAACAAGGCGTATAAAATGTTAGGTTTCGTTTTAAGGCAGACAATTGATTTCAAAAACCCAAAAACCCTTGTCTTGCTTTATAATTCGTTTGTAAGATCTCACTTGGAGTATGCCTCCTCAGTTTGGAATCCCCAATACAACGTTTACATTAATATGCTTGAAGGTATTCAGCGCAAATTTCTCAAGTGTCTAAATAGAAGATTTAGTTCCTTCAAAACTACTGAACTGATTTCTCTAGAAACTAGAAGGGAACATAGGGATCAAATTATGTTGTATAAGATTATAAACAGTATAGTAGACTCTCCTTACATGTTAAATAAAATAAAATATACCATACCTAGATCATTACGACGTATTCTTAAAACCTACTCAATTCCTAAAGTAAATACCAATTATGGCCGAAATAGGTTTTTAGTTAGAGCGTGTGATGTATATAATAAAAAGTATATTCATGTGGACCCCTTTCAAAACAAAATTGGAAAATTTGTATCCGAGCTAAAAAAGAAAAGGCAATAAAATTCAAAAAAAAAGGAAAAAAAAAATAAATAAATTGTAATTAAAATTTGTCATACTAGTTAGCTTTAAGTTAATTCATAATTAACATTACTAACTTATCTCTAGTTTAATTTTATATACCACGACTAACATCCTTTACTAACTCCCGTATTACAATTGTATGTAATTATTAGTGAATACTTGATTGGCTTATGTATGACTTACTTGTAATAGCCATTTATTGTTTATATTTATGCTGTTTGTATTCCAAAATAAATAAAAAAAAAAAAAAAAAAAATACTAACTCAGAAGGTCCGCTAGGCTTAATCGCTTAACGGTGCATCTTTACCGGTGTTCTATTCAGTTGTAAGGAATGTCAATGTTTCCAGAACGGGTTCTGGATCGCGGTGGCGTGGTGCGTGCTGCTGTTCCTGCCGCTGCTGGTGGTGGCGCAGAAGCTGGCGCGCCTCTACCGCCACCCCGACCCCTACCCCGGACCGCTCGTCGAGGCGTACGTACCCCTACCGCCCCCCCACACACACACGCACACACCCACACACACCACACACACACACCACACACACACACACACACCGCACCACACACACATACACACACATACACACACACACACACACACACACGCACACACGCACACACACACACACACACAACGCCATCACTCATCACACTCAGATTGTCTCTCAAACAAATAATATCAAAACAAACAAACGTATTATGCATATGAGTACATATTCGTGAACATTCATTGCGCCACTTATGACTTACGTCATACTTTTGGGAATACGCAATTACACTTAAATTTATAGTCACACACATGTACACTGCCACACGCACGCACACACACACACTCACGCTCCCATACATTCGCAAACACTCATACACAAATACACGCATACAAATAATACAAACATTGGCGTTACAATTTATTGTAAATTATGATAATTATTATAATAATAATTTTACTAAATAGTAAAAATACAATAAATTCTAACGCTAAGTATTCAAATATTACATCCTTTTAGAAAGTTGCACAGACTAATGTAGTAATTTTAAAAGAATTTTAATGATTTTATTCGTGAACTTCTACAATTTTTGATGAATCTCACCTGCTGTTAAAAAAGTGCTGAGTAAGTCCTTCGAAATTTGAAAGATGATGTTACCTTTATTAATTACTAACGTCTGTACAATTTACCAATTTTAAAATATCATGGTGGTTGCAGCGATAGAACTATCCATTCAAAAACAGTTTCGCTGCAACTCCATACAAATGTTTTAGATGTAAGATGTCATCCATTTACCATTGTTATTGTTCTTTTGGTGTCATCTGCAGATTCGCTAAATGAAAATAAATGTTAATTTTATCAATAGGTCTCTGCAGACGAGCCCTTCTGTATGTTATTTTAAATTTTACATTTCCGTTGAAGTTATTTTACGAATTGTTTTTGTATGATTTGAGGTCTGTTGCCGTTCCCTTGGTTATGTTATGGTTGTCTGACTTGTCGATGTGTTATCGCCTTTGGGTTTGTTTGCACCCCTCATCCCGTAGCGGAATGGATCGCCCCCTGGTTCTTTATCATTTGCCGGAGCATCAACTATAGTTGTAGTCTTAATTGCCGATGCTGAGGCGTGCGTGTATTCGAGAGAGCGGGATCAAACTACTGAATATATCGATATTTTTGTGTTTGATACATTTAAGCTGCATTCACAAGAAAAAAGGTTCAACTGTTTTCAATTAACGTATTATAATGGCTGTCTAAGTTTTGTGCTAGAAGGTTTGGCCGATGCAGCAAAGTTATTACTTGGAAGTTTTATAAAGACTTTTGAATATTAGTGCCCTATGGCGGCCGGCGCCATCTTGAATTTTTACAAAAGTCTTGTCAGAGTTGGAGATATTCTGTTCATTGCGAAAATATATACCAAGACCCCGTTGTTTCAACTAACATTTGCAGACATTTAACGTGTCTGTTAAAATTTGTTGAGTCAAATAGCTGTTAATGCTCATAAATTGTTGTATTAGATAATTTTGTCACATCGCAAATTTAGGAGATTTTTGTGTCCTCTATATTTCTATGCCGCCATTTTGATCTGTAAACCCTGAAACATATAAAATAAACACACATTTTGATATCATTTTGGTGACCTCTGGCGGCGGGAAAGGTTTCAATTCGTGACAGCAATTTGGGTAAAAATCAAGATGGCGACAGATCATAGGTCAGCGAAAAGAAATATTCGATGTTTAACATCCCGCTCTGTCGAAATACAAACTATAATAAACTAGAATAAACATAATCGACCTTACATCTACCTGACAGTTGCTGTTCAGGCGAGCAACGACAAAGTACGAGCCCCTGTGTGGTTGAAGAGCCAAATAATACGACTTACGCACTGATCAGTTCAATCAGTAGAACAGTAGCTTAATGAATTGGGCTTTCCACACTGAAGCTATAACCCGTATCTACAAATCATAACGATATTTTTTTTAATAAGATCTTATTTTTAATCTATTATTGATTTCAAATGATCGCATTCGAAGTAACTAAATTTAGAACCGAAAAGAGGGGATTTTCAGGGAATGGCTTAGAAAAGTATCCAGTTAGATTTAGATTTTCTCTTAGTTCTTTAAATTGAGTTTTACTTTGTGTTAATTCACCGCCATTTTTAATATTAATCGTCTTGATGATATTCTTGTGCGTCCTTTTAAATCGGCGGGTCATAATCGAATATATTGCATCCCAATAATACAACTTTTCTTTCGGTTACAATAAAATTCTCTTCGTGATTAGACAATTGAATTATTAATTACTGACTGACGACCCTTGACGATTGTATTTGAGTCTAATGGAATTTAGTATCTTATGCCATAAGTTCTCTATCGTATTTCATACGTCTACAGTTGGATTATATTTAAACAGTTGAAGAATAGGTGACCGGATAAAGGGTGTGCACGAAATAGAAAGAATTCCGTTCATTGACCCATCATTAGGTGTCTCTGTCGCTCGCACATGAAACTATATTACCGTCACGGTTCATTGACCCGTCATCGGGCGTGTCTGTAGCTCGCGCATGAAACTATATTGCAGTCAGTCATTGAATCCGCGTGAGTCAAAGCACGGGATTCTTTGTATTCCATTAATCAGGATTCAGTGGGTGAGTGGAGGGTGTTAGGGTGCGTGTAGACAGTAGAGTAGGGCTCGTGTCGGCGCCGGGTGCGTGTCTGTCTGACGGTGCGTTGTTCCGCAGCGAGTGCGAGGCGCTTTGGCGGCGTGGCGCAAGGTGACGCAGCGCCCCCTCGGGTAACACCACCACCTACTAGGCTACTACCACCACCGCCATCGCCGCCACTCTAGCGACCGCCGCTATTTGCTTTCATTCCCTCAATATATACGTGCTCCCAGAAAAGGAGATGAGAACGGTAGCAAATCTGTTGTGCAAGATCTCTAAACTAAACTAATTTGACGCGTCTAAAAATAGTGGTAGCTTTTCCAAAATGCTCCCCATGGAAAAGAATAGCACTATTATTATACGTGTAAAGTTATTTAGATTTTGCACAACAGTATTGGCACCAATGTAAACAAACATGGCGCTCGGACACATGATCTATCTGCTTCACAAACAGCGATAGTATTATTGATGCTAAATAGTCTCCATCATTAACTAAACGCAGTCAAAGATGTGCGTCTTCTCTATTTTGTTTGATTCAGTGAATTAAATTGAATTATACAGCAAGTCCATTAAAGGGAATTTTTCTTCCTTCGTCTTTTCATATGCCTGTTCCATAACATCAATCAATCAGATTAAAGGCATTTTCGATTTTTTTTCAATTTGAGAAAAAGATTCATTTATTGGAATATTTCTTAGTGAACACGTGAGGGAGCATTTTGTACCGCCTTTTTAAGAATATTGAGGGTCCAAGGACTTGTTTATAGGGATGGATATGGACGGAAGTTTATATGGGGAAGCGACCACTAGTATAAGGTCCGTAACTGAGTGGATGAAAGCATTATAGCGGTCCGGTAATCGATATTGTGGTGGCGGTGGTCACTGTCCACTGGTGAGGCTCGGACGTGTGCTCTTCGACCCATAGCGGCTTGCACCATGCCACGTTGACTTCCCCCATTAACCCCCATTGGCTCATTGGAATCTTACGAGTAACCCCTCCGCTGATTCGTGTTTCACGTTGTTCGCTCCTTGTTACTTTGTTTTCATTTTACGGCACTTTCTTTTTACTTTTTTTGACGTTTCAACTGCGTTTTTCGTGCCTATTCTTTTGTACAAAATTCTTATCTTTAACTATTTTAATAAAATAGAGATTTTTCGCTGATAACTTCAAAAAGCACAAGTTTTTGCATTTTCGATTCGAATGTCGATTCGGTTTCGCCATTCATATTTGCGTGGAGTTATCGAAAACGTATAAGTCAATGTCTTGTACTAGTTAATTTCGAGAGTTTGTACAAAAGATATGGCACGATATTCTATTTCACTTTTATTGTTCCCTTAAAGTCCCCTTTACGCATTACTTAAATATCAGTTTTGTTTTGATATAATATTTTAATTGATTGAAAATTCAATTTTTTTTTAATTCTTAACCCTTTGTTCATATTTCTATGTTCAATATTGTGAATGCTGTAATGATAAATAATCCATATAACTCTGTGGTGATGTCGCTTGCGTCCCAAATTATAATGCATGCATTCCAATGAGCCATGTGTTGAGTGTTGGTCGTTCTTTGTTGTGCGTAGGCCCGACGTGTAGTGCGGGCTTGTATGTAGCTCGCTAGTCATAGTCATTATAGCATACATTGCTTGCGGTCGACTCATCGAACACACACCGCCCCGTTGAGCCCCAATGTAGCGTGCAATGTATTGCGTACATTTAAGTAAACTCCGATTCGTAAATGCATAGGGGAAATTGACGTTAAGTATCTAAAACACAGTTTCCTACATTTCAAAACTGATTTTCATCCTATATGATTTGAAAAACCATTAAATGGTATTAAAGATTTTGTTACCTGACAAATCAAAGTGGGTCAAATTAATGAAAACTATTGGATTTAAAAGCATGGCAATGTTTTGTGGGCACGACATAATGTCACACATGTCAATGCTTCCATGCAATTACAAGTTGGAGTAGATACATATAGTTTGTACAGAGAGCACTAATAGAGGTAATTTTGGTTTGATAGTTTTTTGGTATTTTGATTTGACTCATGGTACATCAACCTCATAACGAGTTTACTTTTCAGTGTTCGCCCGCTCGGCTACCTACTTGGGAGTAAGGCGTAATCCCTCTATTTAGTAATTACCCCCACTCTTTTGAGATACTTTGTTGACCTTGTTACCTAGCTGACATATTTAGTATGATTTTGTGTAACTATGATTCTAAGTACCTCGTTAGTCCTATACAGTATAAGTATAGTTATATAAAAGTAGAGACTAGAGAAAAGTAAGTCATTAAACATAGCCATTTAGCTAAGTTGGCAGTTATCATATTTATAATACACAATGTAATAGCTATGGTAACTGCTAAGCTTGGTTATTTTCTATGTTTAATAATTTTAATAATAGTGTATACAACATCTGATGGAATAGAAATTGTATGTTAACTAAATTTAAATAATTTAAGGTCTTTGAGGACTGTCGTTAGATTTATTGGGTACTAATTTTTGGGTTACAGTTCATTAAAGGGGAAATTTAAATAAATTAAATAAAAAGCTAAATACATAAGTATTATAGGTATTATGACAGGGGTATCAAATAACACGGACGACCGACTTTAAATAGTATATTTATCCCTTACTGTGTCTGAAGTATTGCTCCCCGTATTTACCCTATTCACCGATTAAAAATATGTCTTATTGCTATCAGAGTTTGAATGAGTTCGAGGCCCTGCTTCTCCATGACATGAACTTTGTGACGATGAATTTGACACCCACACCTGTCTCGTAAACATTGCACTAAAAAGTTGCATAGTCCGACAAGGTCACTTCTACTTATCCATGCGTGCAGCGCATTGTGTGCGTAGAGCGTGTATAAATGTAGAGACTGCGTGGTGTGCGTATCGAAGTTTTGGAAACGTCGATTGGCACACAAAGAAAGCTGCACGTATACAGGTCACGCACACACATCGGTGCGTGCACGGATAGTTCGACGGACAGTATTGTACGTCATGTCGTGGTGATGAAGGGCCTGGCCGCGGTCCGTGGCGTAACGCGTGTGTTGTCTCTGTTGCAGCGAGTATTTGTATGACGCGTACGCGGACCGCGATAACGTCCCCCTCGCCAAGTAAGTGCCTCGCCGTTACCCCCCTACCTCCGGCCTGCTAGTGCCCACCTCCAGCCTTACACTTGCATGCTCGCTAACCGCTCCTGTGTGCGCTCGGCCTTAGCTGGTCACCTTGGGCTCCATTAGACTAGGATATGTGGACAGACGTTCGCACTTCGCTAGAGAGAAGGGTGCGCACTACACTAGCGTATATTTCTTTGTGGCAAATGCGAACGTCAATGTCTTACAGTGTCGTGTAGTTTGATCGAGCCCTTACCTAGTTTTCAGAGCAAATAACTTGACGTGGCAAGTTTTTAATTTATCTAGTTGCATTTTTAGATACTAACGTCTCCGTAAAAATAGCCTTAAAAAATCAGTTTCAACAATTTCCAAGGTTTCTCTTATTGGATAATGTAGAAGGTCGAGCGAACATAGTGTTTTCTTTTGCATGGGTGTCTAGGGAAATTCAAAACTCTTAGCTATAACAATGTACGGTATAGTTCAATACGGTAGTCGGTACTATGGAGTACAGTGTGAATGTAATGTAGTATTAAGTTACAATAAATAATCGGTACTGGTTCCACTAGGTGTCAGTGAGCATGCGTAAAGGACCGAGCATGGCATGCTGCGGAACGAGAGGGTACCCGATAACAGACTGTTACATTATGTTTAGTTCATTTTATTTGGTTCTTTTCTGTTGGTTATGAGATAGGGTGCATTAACGATTTTATCTCGACATAGAAGTGTAGAAGAGATGGTCAAAATCGCGCATGCCGACCTAACGCATTTATGGCCTAGTGTTAAAAAGATTCGTAATAGTATGATTAGATTTTATTAGTTAAAAAAAATAGCATAAATAAATTAATCTTATGCCTTTACAAAATTTATTAAAACAAATTTAGATGTAAAATCATTTAGTAAGAGCTAAAACAACGGTTCAGTAACTTATCCTACTCGTACATCACTATCTGGGGATTTTGTTACGCGCTACGGTTCGCCAGAAACACTTATTGCCGACTACGGTGGCGAGTGTGCGAGCATGCGCGATTTGACGCTCACGGTGCGCAGCGGCTCCAAGCGCAGCACGCTGGACATCGAGGGCAAGATCGCCGAGTGGCGCGGCCGCAACGCCGCGGACGGCGTGGCCGGCGTGGACGGCAGCGTGGCCGGCGTGGGCGCCACGTGCACGCAGGTGGTGCTGGAGGGGCGCGACGTGGTGTGCCAGCTGCTGGCGCCGCCCGCCGCGCTCATCGACGACCTCAAGACGCGCCTCGACGCCAAGGACGAGGACAACGAGTCCGGCATACACGAGTCCGACTGAACTGTCTGCGCGGGACCGCTCGGTGCTGTAACCAATCAATTGAATTTGATACGTCTCTCCATATCCAATAGTCCCAAATTTAACAACGCATGCCATTACAATATGTCACAGCCCACATTATGTGCTGTGCCATATATTATGTGACCGTGCTAGCATCTAACCTCGAAAGCACGGTATTGCGTTTGTGCTTGTTATGGCCAAATCAACAACGCCCATTACTACTTGTATTTTCGATATAATCATATTACTTTCGACTCTTTTACCCGTATTTATACATGCTTAAAACGTTGTACAATTTGATATTAACATTGTGAATGTTGAAATTTGTCATTTTGATGTTTGATATTGTATTTGTAATATTGGAAGTTGTCTTGAAAGACTAAATATTTGTATTGAACATTTTATGATATTATTGTAATAATGTAAGTTAGTATTTAATATGATTAGAGAATAATTAGAATATTGGTGAAAGAAGTTTTCGCTACGTCCGAAGAGGTACGCTCGTTTTTTGGTATTTAAAAAACGACCAATTTTTTGTAGAGTCGGGATTCGGAACGTAAGATTCTGTCCCACAGTCTTCCACGCCATAGGAAATTAATGATTTATTAAGACGATGCTTTCTCAGTTTCAGTGGATTTTCTCAACTGTATAACATAGCCATAAAATTGGCAATCTTTCTCGCTGTGGTTTGAAAACAGCAACACGTAGGTTTAGCTCGTATTTATCGTGAAATTCGTCCATTTGCTAACCTCAGCGGCCAGCTTGCCCTAAACTAACTTCTAGAGCTGATGCGCGTTAAACTGCTATATTTGCGTGCATTGGTGATGTTAATAAAATTAATGTTGTAACTCTGCAAGCGAGGCCGTCGCTTCTGATTCCTGTGATGTGGTATACAAATTAGTGTCGCTTACATTAATATTAAGGTGTACTCCAACTGTAGGGGTTTGAGCAGATTTTCCTCAAATTGCGATCATAGTTTTGATACAGAGTTGTACGGTAGCGGTAGCAGTAGTATGCGCGTTTTGGAATCGTTTACAGATGTTGAGATTTTGTGACAGGGTCTCTGCTATTGTTTAGGACACATTTTGATACTGCTGATGCAAATAAATAGCTTGTGGATTACTCATGAAAATCTCCACTGTTTTTATTTGCACTGAAATCATCCAGGCTATCTTTTTAAGTAAATTCGTTAGCTATTTTATGAACATAGACACACTACAAATTATCATATTTAATAAGGGTTTGGAATATTGAAATTCATATCAAGTTTTTGAAACAATTTATATCAAACATAAAATAAATTAAGTGAGAAATACTATTAACAATAATCTATATATATAATTATAGTAAATGTGAAAAGGATCATAATAATCATAGTTTTAATGGGAAAGTGTGAGGCACTGCAGTGAATTGAACTAGTTTACACTGAAATACTCATTAGTATGTAAGCTATATATCCATTCATTACGTATTATAAAGTAATAAGTTACGAGGACACTAGTCAATATATCACGCCAAATAGTTTGTTAATTTCGTTGGTATTAAAATTGACAAACTAAAGCTTTAAAGATGTTGAAAACATCTTGTAAAATGCATTTCGTGCACTATTTCAAAATCGCAGAATTTAGGTATAAGTATAGTTATACCGATAAGTTTGTAAATCCCTTTAGCTAAGCCTCCACGCAGGCACATGTTCTATGGATCCATCTTTCAATTAAAGCGTTACGTCACGTGTACGCACGATTAACGAACATGTGCGTGCGCGAAGACGCAGTACTTTGTCACTACTTGTGTAAGATCTTGTGTAAGATAAAATATCTTGGAATGTATGTCTTCTGTCTCATTATTTATGTTAGTAAGATAGGTCTCTACGAATTAAATGTGTAGTGTATGTTTGGAATAAGGCAGTGGTAGGGACTTGAGAGCTGAGAGGCGGCGACGGCGCGGCGCGGGCGGCTCGCGGTAACTAACACCATTCATTACACTCCATGTTTGTGTTGCCTTTAAACCTATGACCTTGTGCTCTTGCATGTGATTGGATGTTTGTTGCGTCTTTAAATACACATTACATCCATTATTTTGAAGTTTGAAACGAAAATATTTTTTCCTTTGTTTTCTAGGCTCAAAATTGCGTCATTTAAGTATTCGGAAGTTCAAAATTACTATAATTTCTGTTCTGCGACAGTGGCGCCACAATATCTTTCTAATCTTTTTTGCCATACTGCTAATGAATAAGATTTATTTTAGCGGCCGCAGTCGGATTTTTTTAATTAATTCATTAAAGTATAATATTAATATTTCGGATTACAACTGGGCAATAAGTCGCACCGGCTGCTGGACTTAGCACGTGGCACGTGGCACGTTTGGCTACTCATAATTTTAATCGGCGTAATTGGTATTTAACTATATTTAAATTAAAGAAAGTCTTTAGAGTGCGGCCGTTAATTCTTCGAAAATTTCATGTTTTGTTTTGAAACTACTTGTAAGGTCTTTAAAGGCGCATCAAATCCATGTATACCATTAGGTATTAATTAATGTTACTGCATGTGTTTTCATCCTCATACTCAATTGACATACCCGACTCTAATTCTTGATGAAATTAAAAAATAGAATATGAAGACATGTATTCAGTTCGAATACTCGCAGCTTAAGAGTTTCAACGTGTACCTTTACCCAACTTTTTTCTAATCTTTCTCTATTAGATGGTTGTACTCTGCTTCTCTCTTCTATGAGTCTTGTGACGCAGTGTGTCTACTCTATACTTTTAGGCTAATTTTTCTCAGCTTCCGAAACTTCGCGCTGCATGAACTTTGCTATCGGTGTTTTACTTTATACGAGTGGATTTATTATTTAACGGGATTCATCTGTTTTTATCTGAATACTTGTTTCATTTGAATTTAATGAATTTGAATCCCGTTAAAAATTATTTGTAATTTATCAACTTGGGCCGACGTTTATAATGTTGTAAAGAATTTGTGGCTATTATTTGCTCAACTTTTGGATAAACCTTGTGGGTTGACTTAAAAGCAAGTATTTCCGTCAAATTTTAATTGTGATCTACCAGTATTTTTAAAATAGTGCAAGTATCTTAATAATCGTTGGCCCTAGTTGATTGGGTATCTGTTGTACAAAATCTGTAAACTTTTATCAATTGATATCGTTACAAATACTACTTTCGTTTTCGTTTTTCCGTGCATAAAAATAATATGATTTCAAAGATTTTGTAAAGCAGAATGTACTTTTTTGTGCATCGATAGACCTACGCCAGCGTAAGGGACGGTTCCCTTGGCTGCGGAGCTGCTATAACTAGGTCATCGATATTCGATACAAGCCGCTCTCAACACGCTCAGTAACGATTGCAAACTTTTAGTTGAATTCTAAAATCTAGTCCACCACTACAATCTATCGATACTTTCGTGAACCTTGGCATTACTAGTAGACATGTGCGAACTAAATCATTTTTAAAGGATCTTAGCTTACTTGTAATTATATTATAGGCTTTTTTGGAACTGCCCTAGTTTTGTGTGTAAAATTTGTTAATAGATGCATTATACTGTACTGATACTGTTAATAAAGAGCTAGAGGAAGACAGTTTGCAATCGTCGAGGAGCGGTGCAGTGCGTCCTAGTGCAGTGTTGGCGCTTGTGTTGCAGTGCCTACAAGGCGGAGAAACGCAGCGCGGGCGGCAGCAGCGGCGGCAGCGCGCGGCGCGCTCGGGCCGACGAGGGCGCGACCGTGGCGCCGCCTGTCGACGCACACCACGCGCGCAGATATAATGATATGGCGCCAAAGTGAGACGCGTCACGCACTTCACACATACTCGCAACTCGCACCCACATTCACATTCTAAACGCAGCGCGGGCGGCAGCAGCGGCGGCAGCGCGCGGCGCGCTCGGGCCGACGAGGGCGCGACCGTGGCGCCGCCTGTCGACGCACACCACGCGCGCAGATATAATGATATGGCGCCAAAGTGAGACGCGTCACGCACTTCACACATACTCGCAACTCGCACCCACATTCACATTCTAAACGCAGCGCGGGCGGCAGCAGCGGCGGCAGCGCGCGGCGCGCTCGGGCCGACGAGGGCGCGACCGTGGCGCCGCCTGTCGACGCACACCACGCGCGCAGATATAATGATATGGCGCCAAAGTGAGACGCGTCACGCACTTCACACATACTCGCAACTCGCACCCACATTCACATTCTAAACGCAGCGCGGGCGGCAGCAGCGGCGGCAGCGCGCGGCGCGCTCGGGCCGACGAGGGCGCGACCGTGGCGCCGCCTGTCGACGCACACCACGCGCGCAGATATAATGATATGGCGCCAAAGTGAGACGCGTCACGCACTTCACACACACTCGCAACTCGCACCCACATTCACATTCTAAACGCAGCGCGGGCGGCAGCAGCGGCGGCAGCGCGCGGCGCGCTCGGGCCGACGAGGGCGCGACCGTGGCGCCGCCTGTCGACGCACACCACGCGCGCAGATATAATGATATGGCGCCAAAGTGAGACGCGTCACGCACTTCACACATACTCGCAACTCGCACCCACATTCACATTCTAAACGCAGCGCGGGCGGCAGCAGCGGCGGCAGCGCGCGGCGCGCTCGGGCCGACGAGGGCGCGACCGTGGCGCCGCCTGTCGACGCACACCACGCGCGCAGATATAATGATATGGCGCCAAAGTGAGACGCGTCACGCACTTCACACACACTCGCAACTCGCACCCACATTCACATTCTAAACGCAGCGCGGGCGGCAGCAGCGGCGGCAGCGCGCGGCGCGCTCGGGCCGACGAGGGCGCGACCGTGGCGCCGCCTGTCGACGCACACCACGCGCGCAGATATAATGATATGGCGCCAAAGTGAGACGCGTCACGCACTTCACACATACTCGCAACTCGCACCCACATTCACATTCTAAACGCAGCGCGGGCGGCAGCAGCGGCGGCAGCGCGCGGCGCGCTCGGGCCGACGAGGGCGCGACCGTGGCGCCGCCTGTCGACGCACACCACGCGCGCAGATATAATGATATGGCGCCAAAGTGAGACGCGTCACGCACTTCACACATACTCGCAACTCGCACCCACATTCACATTCTAAACGCAGCGCGGGCGGCAGCAGCGGCGGCAGCGCGCGGCGCGCTCGGGCCGACGAGGGCGCGACCGTGGCGCCGCCTGTCGACGCACACCACGCGCGCAGATATAATGATATGGCGTCAAAGTGAGACGCGTCACGCACTTCACACATACTCGCAACTCGCACCCACATTCACATTCTAAACGCAGCGCGGGCGGCAGCAGCGGCGGCAGCGCGCGGCGCGCTCGGGCCGACGAGGGCGCGACCGTGGCGCCGCCTGTCGACGCACACCACGCGCGCAGATATAATGATATGGCGCCAAAGTGAGACGCGTCACGCACTTCACACATACTCGCAACTCGCACCCACATTCACATTCTAAACGCAGCGCGGGCGGCAGCAGCGGCGGCAGCGCGCGGCGCGCTCGGGCCGACGAGGGCGCGACCGTGGCGCCGCCTGTCGACGCACACCACGCGCGCAGATATAATGATATGGCGCCAAAGTGAGACGCGTCACGCACTTCACACACACTCGCAACTCGCACCCACATTCACATTCTAAACGCAGCGCGGGCGGCAGCAGCGGCGGCAGCGCGCGGCGCGCTCGGGCCGACGAGGGCGCGACCGTGGCGCCGCCTGTCGACGCACACCACGCGCGCAGATATAATGATATGGCGCCAAAGTGAGACGCGTCACGCACTTCACACATACTCGCAACTCGCACCCACATTCACATTCTAAACGCAGCGCGGGCGGCAGCAGCGGCGGCAGCGCGCGGCGCGCTCGGGCCGACGAGGGCGCGACCGTGGCGCCGCCTGTCGACGCACACCACGCGCGCAGATATAATGATATGGCGCCAAAGTGAGACGCGTCACGCACTTCACACATACTCGCAACTCGCACCCACATTCACATTCTAAACGCAGCGCGGGCGGCAGCAGCGGCGGCAGCGCGCGGCGCGCTCGGGCCGACGAGGGCGCGACCGTGGCGCCGCCTGTCGACGCACACCACGCGCGCAGATATAATGATATGGCGTCAAAGTGAGACGCGTCACGCACTTCACACATACTCGCAACTCGCACCCACATTCACATTCTAAACGCAGCGCGGGCGGCAGCAGCGGCGGCAGCGCGCGGCGCGCTCGGGCCGACGAGGGCGCGACCGTGGCGCCGCCTGTCGACGCACACCACGCGCGCAGATATAATGATATGGCGCCAAAGTGAGACGCGTCACGCACTTCACACATACTCGCAACTCGCACCCACATTCACATTCTAAACGCAGCGCGGGCGGCAGCAGCGGCGGCAGCGCGCGGCGCGCTCGGGCCGACGAGGGCGCGACCGTGGCGCCGCCTGTCGACGCACACCACGCGCGCAGATATAATGATATGGCGTCAAAGTGAGACGCGTCACGCACTTCACACATACTCGCAACTCGCACCCACATTCACATTCTAAACGCAGCGCGGGCGGCAGCAGCGGCGGCAGCGCGCGGCGCGCTCGGGCCGACGAGGGCGCGACCGTGGCGCCGCCTGTCGACGCACACCACGCGCGCAGATATAATGATATGGCGCCAAAGTGAGACGCGTCACGCACTTCACACATACTCGCAACTCGCACCCACATTCACATTCTAAACGCAGCGCGGGCGGCAGCAGCGGCGGCAGCGCGCGGCGCGCTCGGGCCGACGAGGGCGCGACCGTGGCGCCGCCTGTCGACGCACACCACGCGCGCAGATATAATGATATGGCGCCAAAGTGAGACGCGTCACGCACTTCACACATACTCGCAACTCGCACCCACATTCACATTCTAAACATATTTTTAAGTATTCCGCCTTGAGGAAGGAAACATCAATTCGTATGGGATTGGAGCAGCGCCATCTTTTGACAAAATCTTTTCCCATCGAACAAATTAGTAAAGTATCCCCGCTCGCCATACGGAATCGTACAAACGAGACCTATGTTCTCACGTTTTCGTTCAAAACTGAGTAGCACCATAATTACTAGAATATTAAGCTCAATTTTGGATCTGCAGTTGAGTATTTGCAGTTTTACACCACAGGGTGTACACTGTGCAGTTTTTCATGCAGATAGACGTGAGACTAAAACAGAAAACAATTCATCTTTCTTTTTTTTCATTGTCATTAAACAAAATTGAGTTCAAGTTCTGGTTGTACCCGATTCATGCTAATCGTCACATACAAAGATCACGTTGTGCACCCACGGTGCTCGTTGGCTGCGCCGGTGCTACGGTGCTAGGTGTAGCGGTGACTGACGGTGGTGGTGGTTGCAGGCACTGGGAAGAAGGACCCCCCCGCTACCACGGGCCCACGGAGTACGAGCGCCCTCCGCCATACTACTATCCCGGACCAGTGTGAGTACTCGCCGCGCCGCAGAGCCCCTCTTTAAAGCCGCAATGGACTGCATACTGGAGCCTGCACGCGACTAATAGCATGAACTTGAATGTGCAGAAGCCAATCTTTTTTTCATATAATGACTAAATTAGCGATGTTCGCCTGATGTTAAATGATATAGCTGTAATCCAGAGATTAAGTTCATAAGTCTCATTTTGCTCTATAATTTCGGCGTTAAACGTAAACTTGCAAACTCAGAAACGGTCCACTAAATTGTTTTCTCGCAACAAAGTGCGACCTATTGTAAGAAAACTCAGAAAACCGTAGCTGCAGTATTAAGGGATATCTCCTAAGTCAGACCATGTCCTTGATTCACACACAAGAATATTATAGAGAAACTCAGGCATGTAGGTTTTTTTCCACGTTTGTATTACCACGAAAATATTAGTTTAAGGAATAGGAAACCATAGAACGAGGAGGTATCTGGGTAGGTAACTGCTGTCAATCACGGAACTGACCTAAATTTTGTATTTTTTTTAAATATCAATTGACACCCACAAGTGTGTTTGTTGTTTGCAGTGTTAGAGAGTAAACTGGCGCTCACAGAACTGGACGACGACTTCCTGAAGTACTGAGAACACCCGCACCGCTCGCACAGCGGCGACGACGATCCGTTCACACTCACGCCGACATACGTACTTGTAATCAGTTAGGTCTTAGCTAACTACAGATAAGTCTATCTTCACAAGAGAAGGCCCGGGCTGAATCAATTTTCAACTCCGACGTTACCGGTCCTGAACTTTTTAAATAATAGCAACTTCTGTCCAGCAAACGGTTATTACTGGAAACTGAAATCCGTTGAAGATTGATCTTCCTTAAATTTTCAAGTGTCGAATGCCCTTAGTATACTTTAATGGAAATCTTATGGGCCGTGCCACAGTTAAATTATACTGTAGGAAATAGGAATAGATCACGTAAAATACATACAAAAAGCAAAAAAAAAAAACTATTTTTCTAGACTATAATTACCGAATAGGATCATCTATGTGTAATTTCAGGCCCATGTATGCCCTAAAGTTATGATAAATTAAGATAAAGGATGCGAAAGATTTGTCAGGGGTAGTGGGGTTCGGTTCTCGGTCACGGTAACTGCCATATTTCGACTGTCTTATAGTTTACTCTTTTAGTGATTTTTATATATCCGTCGCGCGGCCTCTATCGAACGATTTCTTCAATGCTCAATGAAGTGGTGCCATTATTTGTGTCAGAATTTGAAGCATGGAAGCCGCTGTTTTCTTTGAAAATTTGGTATCAATGTCAAACGTAACTTGAATTGCCAAAAGTCTTGTGTCTTAGTTCATACGTGCATCTTGCCCACGGACAATTTTTAATGCTCGGTGGTCTTGCCACACGAGAAAAGCCGATTAACCCGGCAAGCCAACCAGCCAAACGAACCATAGTAAAATATATAAAGTAGAATATTAATGGAGTCGTATTAAATATAAATTATACGTACATCCTTCAGTTTTTCGATGGATTATTTTCTTACATCAAATCTGCAAGTTTCAAAAAATGGTTTATTGCAATTTATTGCGACAGTTATTAGTTAAGTCAATCTCAAACGTGCTCGATTAAATATTATTTTTTCAGACTCAGTTTTATATGGACTTGCAGTGAAATTGGTGCTTATTCTGGTTTTGTAAATCCCCGAAGTTAATTGAATTGGGAGTGGTTAAATAGTGCTACGCTCTTCACAATGTCATATACAGTAATTAAGAAATACTTTGTTTTTGGGCTATAGCCACTTAAAAAATATTCATCAAATTGCACAAAATGTCAAATATTTAGTCCTATAGAAAAGGATAGCGGTGATTTTAGATTTTTATATAGTGGCTGTCGAATAAATTGTTTTTTTTTGTCTTATAAAGGTGCAGAATTATGTTGGATAGAGGCCACGCGTTTGGCTCAAGTTTATATTGTTATACAGTGTACTGTAGCAGGTCAGACCCCCGATTGTGTAACTTTTGACGATGAAATGGTATTCCTTGACCATCAAAGTAAAATATTCCTTGAGTGTATCAGTTTAAAGTCACAAATTCATTACAATTGATTTCAACATGGAGCGTTATGGAGCGTATCGTACATACCTAAATGTATAAGAACGCATACACGAAATTGAGCTCTAATTCAATGTTGTTATGGTTTATTTTACTTTGATGCCAACGGCCATCAAATGAATACCATTTCATCGTCAAAAGTTACACAATCGGGGGGCAGGTCAGGTTAGGCGAGTGACGTCACAGAGCACGCTTAGCGTCCGGTCTGTAGACGCGGGCGCGTTGTCTTCACCCGCACAAACGCACGGGAAACTGAGATTCGTATACATAACATAGGTATATTGTATTAGCGTAATGTTTCGAATATAAGTATTAAACGAGCCTTTTCTCACACGTGAAGACGCGATTTCTTGATTTTGAATACAGTACTGTCAACGAAATGAGACGCTTTGTCTGCCTTCAGAAAGCGACAGATTTTTATGTTATTCTAGATTTCTAGTATTGTACCAGAAAATAGTTTCTTATTTGACATAATTAACCATGGTATCTGGCAGTTAACTCGTTGTAGCGTTTGTTTATTGTAAGTGCTAGTGGATTTTAATTTATCTGGGGACAAAAATGGTACTTAGTAGCTAAAAAAATTAAGTCTCATTTTTACGAATACTTCGTGTCTGTGTCTGCGTGTCTCAAAATGTTATTGCTAATGATGTCTCCTAGGTATCAGTCGTTGATTAAAATAATTGCATTGACAAATTATAAAATTCAAAGATGGCTCTCACATGGTGCAATTTTTACGATGTAGTTTTCAAAGATTAAGCTATCACCTAATAATAATATGCTAACCGTTACTTTTCTCCATTTTTATAAATGAAATCTCCAAAGTTATATCTTCTCACTACCATCTCTATGCAGACGATTTGCAGCTTTATAGGCACGCAGCAGTATCTGACCCTGCCACTGCAGTGGATGCAATGAATCGTGACCTTGCTCAGATACTGGAATGGGCGGACAATTTTGGCCTGCTAGTAAATCCCACAAAATCCCAGGCTCTCATAATAGGTAGCAGCAGAATGCGTTGCATGGTTAAGTTTAAGGATTTACCCAGCTTAATCTATAACGGTACACGTATACCCTTTTCTGACAAAGCAAAAAACCTGGGGCTTATTATCGATAGTAACCTCTCATGGTCGGCTCACATTAATGAAGTGAGCAGACGATTGCACTTTTCCCTCCATTCCTTACGAAGACTGCAGAATTTCTTGCCTTTGAGAACTAAAATATTGCTAGCTCATTCTCTTCTCCTTCCTCTTATCGATTATGCTGACGTTTGCTACTTGGATGCAACTGAGGAGCTACTCGATAAATTAGAACGACTCCAGAATTTGTGCATCCGTTTTATTTTCGGACTGCGCAAATTCGATCACATCTCAGAATTCCGATGTCAATTGAAGTGGCTCCGTATTCGCTTTCGCCGGAATGTTCATATTCTTACAATGCTCTTCAAAATTTTAAAATCGTCATCCCCTGTCTACTTGCGTGAGCGTTTTCAGGTCGCTCTTCCCCGAGCCAGACCAACGCGATCCTGTGTTGCAGTGAAAGCTCTGGAGGTGCCCTCGTATAACACCAGCTTCTACTCTAAATCATTTGCAGTGCTTGCAGCGCGACTGTGGAACTCGCTCCCAAGCCATATTCTCTGTGACAATCCTTCTATTAGTACATTCAAGGCTAGACTGAAACAGCATTATCTCTCGATCCAGGATTAATAATATTTAATTTTTGGTATATCAATGTATATATGTTATATATATGTATTTATTTAGTTATGTATTTATATATATATTTATTATACGTATTTTTTATATATTATGTATTTCATTTTTATCACTAGTTATTTATATTGTTTATATATGTATATATATATGTATATATATCTTATATTTTATCAATAGTAATATACAATTTTCAGTACCTACTCAGCATTTCCAAACTTTATTTTTCCCACATTCAAGGGCTCCTGGAAGAAATCTCTCCAGTAGAGATAAGCTGTCCTTTGTGCACGTCTTTTCTTTGTATAATTATTTTTTTAGTTAAGTTTCTGGTACATAAATAAATAAAATAAATAAAATAAAACTAACACGATTAGTCAACTGTGAAGCAATGACACTGAGACTATGGCGTCAAATTCAGCCATTCGATGACGTCACTAAATGGCATGATGATTTCTTTATCATGGAGTAACTTCGGGTTTTCACGTGTGAGAATAGGATCTATTATAATAATTTAGTCTGTCATTGGACTCGGAGGAAGCTATGTTAGGTGTAATGCAGGAAACGACGGCTCAGGGCTCGAAGCCTGTAGCGAGCGGGAACTTCCCGTTGCTACAGACGCGGGACGCTCCTGTTTGACTTTAGCACAAAGTCCAGAACAAATTAGGAGTGTTTGCATTGGAAGTGAGAGATTTTTGCGGCAAGGCAATAGAAGTTTTTATCTTGCGAACTATTCTCTTTTTAACGTTTTCATTTTTCTTCTCTTTTTAACGTAGTCTTCATTAATATTGGCAGCACAAATGCCGTTTGAAAAGTTTGTCTTGCTCGCTTCGCTTGTCAACAAATCTATCACAGATGATGTAATGGTGCAAGCAGGGTCCGAGTCGTATCGTAACGTGTAATGATGAGAGAAATCAGGATACGGCAATCTCGTTCCTTGGAATATCACGTCTCGGAGATTCTATTGCATTTATATTGTGAACTTAGGTATTATAAAATTTACTCTCTTTGTAACGTAGCACGTAAGTTTAGGCGAAGGCGAGAGTGGTTTTTGTTCTCTATGACATTGACATTGTTAAACTTGCCATATTTGTCATAAAAAAATGTTTCAAAAAATATTAATATGGTAATTTTTGTGATGTTAATGTTTCAGAGAATCCGTGATATAATATTTGAATGTAAAAGATACTGATAGGAACCGAGTCTGCGTATTAACCAACTCTTTCCTAAATGTGTATTTGAATGCAAGTTCCTTTTGCAAACTTGTCGCGAAGGCGTCCTTGTCTGCCAATATAAAATTTATAAATTAAAAAATACTCTAAGGTGACGTCACATTACACAACTGTTCGGTTATTCTCATATCGTTAACATAGCTTGGAATATCGTTTTCCTTACTTTTGCGATGTTGCAAGAAATGTAGAATCACCCAGTTGTCGAGTTAGTGCTAGTCTAACATATAACACTAACCGATCTGTATGTTATGCTTGTGTTAGATTAGTTGTGATTATTGGATTAGTTAAATTAATTAGTAAGTTTTAATTGTTGACTCGAGAAGTGCAAAAATTTATTTAGGTGATGTGTCATATTCATATCGTGTTAGTTGGTGAACGTAATGCCAAATAACATTGTGAGGACGTAGCGGGGTCGCCTAGCGACCGCGACGTTCGCTCGACTGTAGTTTATTATTATAGTTTAGTTTTACTCGATCACATCTACGGATGAAGTAAATTTTATCGTAGATAACCCGATTGGTTATTTCAAAATCAGAATTTCAAGAGCAGGAGTTACAATCGAATTTATTCTCTCGTACTCGCTCGTAACTATAACTTACAGAGTTTCTTTTTAAACTCGTGTCTTTAACTTAACAGGGTTTGTTTCACCGCTTGCTCGTATCTGTTAGCCTATCCGGCGGAATCAGTCTAATTAAGGGTGTAAAATCTATAAAGTTATAAGTATATCCATTATCCATAGGTCGCTGGTTCATATCCGGCTCGAAGGACCAAACTAAGCGATGTTCTGCTACTTTTAATAGTTTTTAGACTAGAAATTGCTGCAGCTTGCTAAAAATTAAATTTCTTTTATGCACAAAACAGCGGTTTTTAGTCTAAATATTTAATTTAAAGTCGATCTTCAAAAATAATCGATAACATAAAATTAAACTAACTCGCTCGGTTTTATCTACGAATGACCTTAAGTTATTCATAGAAACTATTGGTACTACAGGGGGTAACAGGACTGGGCAATAAATGAATTTTTTGGATAGCGCAACTAACACTTACAAACAAGCGGCCCTCAACTTAATCAAATTCTTGCCACCTTTCCACTGCGGTGGTAGTCTTCCTCGTATCTTCGCTCAGTTTTCCTAGCAACTGTCTCTACATGAAATGTTTCGCTGCTCAATGACAGTTTGTTCTATCGGAACGCGATGGTGCTAACGGCATCTCCGCGGGGTTGTTTAGTTCGAATTATTGTGAAGCTCTTCATTATTGTATGTATTTGTATATTACTTTCGTGTTTAGCGAATTTACTTAGGTATCAATTGGCGTATAATATTAATGAATGTAATTTTTATTCGTAACGTGCTACAAGTGAGACTGCGTTCAGACTGAGTGATGTAACGCACGGTCCATTTGCGTGACTTTAATGTTATTTTAATATTTCGACTTATCGAGTATCGATTGATCGATTTTATAAGTGTCGATTTTCATTCAAATCATCATAAAATAGTCTATATGCAAGTGAATCGTGCGGAATCTTTCCAAACAGTCCAAAGTTGTGTGAGAATCGGTGTTGTATATTGGATAGCGAAGTTTTGGCACATTTTTGAAAGATGTTTTAGTATATTACGGGTTCGTTACCCGATTGATGTAAGAACTTCATTGTGGTTAAATGTTACACTTGCAAAGTTGCAATCTATAATACCTATCAAAGATCCAAGATACATAGTACTATGAAATCTGTAATGCATTAATATTTAAATATTCTGCCAAAATTAAAGCAGCAGCCGTAGCCATTTTATCTTTTTTACCCGAAATCCGAAAGGTTTGATCATGTGTTTTATGAGAAATTGCTACAGTAGAATTAACAGAACTAAGAAGAGTTGAGAACTAAGAATACATGGCTACGGGTGGTGATTTGTATGCAAATGGTTTAGGCAATGACCTCCCGTTACGTACATGCTAATACAACGGGCAACAATGGCACTTGTATCAAAACCTTAATTTTCTATGGCATCGACATTCAAGTATCTATTCCATAGAGACGAGCAAATCTTCAATTCAATTATCTTGACGTGACTTCTTTTTTTTTGAAGTACATATAATGTAAATGATAAGCTACTAACGCACACATACGTTCAATACTATACAGTATACAGACACTGCCACACTAATAAAACGCTGTATATACGCACACATCCTCGTAGGTCGTAGATAAGATATTTGCGACTGATGCGTGAAGTCACAAATTTGTGGTTACGAGTGTCACAGTGACGCGTGCGGTTACGAATGTCACATTATGGGAGCCATATTGAATGATGACCGATTTGAATGGAATATGCCAAAGTTTGATTACCGGTAGCCATGTTGACCGTTGTTGATGCAATACTCCGTGAATTCTTTAGCTGTATGAATGTGCAAGTGAGCCGCAGATCTGGACTGTCTCGACGATTGTAAAATAAATATTTGATTATCTCTAACATTGCATTTTTACTTCACGAATCCTTTCTTGATTACATTTCCTAACCGTTCCTAGTTCCTATTGGTAACGTCTTCCTTCCTACGTTATAGAAACATAAACTGTACTAAACTTATACATTAAGTAAAGGTTAAGTAAATAGATAATTTATTTCTATGAACAATTGTTATGGATTAGGTATAGACAGGCGCATTAATTTTTATTACTCTTCTTTGCTAAACTACATATGCAGCAGAAGATGACCAATGTGAGTTTGTCTTCCTATTAATAAAACAAATAAGTACGTGCATTTTCTTATAAAAACATTTTATTTTCTAGTTCGGCGGTGTATTTACAATCTGCTTAGAATGCCGTGCTTTGTTCAGTCACTAGAATTAATGTTTTTTTTATAACCATAAATAATTATTTTAAGGAGTAAAGTAGATAAATTCATTGAAGAATAACAATTATAACAATTTGTTAAATTCTAATACTGTTTAAAATTTTCCTGCTATAAGTACTACTTAATAATATTTTACATTTTCACGTAAATGAGATATTTGTTTTCCAAGTAGGTAATTATCGTTAGGTACATATAAATATACAAATTTCAACTACTTAGGAATCTTAAATACTGTCTAGTTTAGTAAAATACATATAAAGGCATAATTGGCATTTAGACAACATTTTGGAGTATATATAAAAACATTGACAAACACTAGTTTAATTAGTCGCCGATATAAAAATGTAATTTGACTACTTTGTACGCGCCGCGACGCCTGCGCCGCTGACTTTGCACATTTCCAATCAGTCGCCACCTCTGTCGTTCTGAAAGGAAACAAAAATCTACTGAGTATCATGCCTTATCCATTTCATGATTCGGTACATCTACCTACTGTTCAAAAGCGCTATTCAGACAGACAATTATTGAGAGGTAAGTAGGTACTAAGTAGGAGTAGGTAAGGGAGCGTACCTACTTCTCAGCGCCCCAACTGCCAGCCTCAACCGTCCGCGGTACCCTTGCTGATCGACATCAAACGGCGGGGAACCGTTTGAACTGGCTAAACTGAAGAAACTTAGCAGGTCGGTGTCGGGCAGCAGCGACTAGGACGCGACCAGTCCGCTACTGCTGAAAACCAACCCGTTTGCCCAGGGTAGTCGTTGGGTATTAACCCACGATTAAAAAGCCCATTAGCAAGGTACTAAGCTAAAATAAACCAAGGGCCCCCAGACCCAGGCAAAGGCAGATCGCGGTATTTAGGCCCATGTCCAGCTTTGGGCGTCCATCGGTTGAAATGACTACAACCAAGTAGGTTTGCCGTAGAAGTAGACGACATAATTTTGATGGTCTGTCTGAGCGGTGCCGGTACGGTGTAGGTACGTACCACGTCGCCTGCTGCTTGGACTTGCGCTGCGCCTCCAGCAGCAGTCGCTCCAGCTCCACGCGGCACGAGCAGTGCACGAACTCGCGCGGCTTCACGCCCTTGAACACCTCCGCGATGGACGGCTTCACGTTGTAGAAGATGATGGTCTGTCTGAGTGGTGCCGGTGTACGTACCACGTCGCCTGCTGCTTGGACTTGCGCTGCGCCTCCAGCAGCAGTCGCTCCAGCTCCACGCGGCACGAGCAGTGCACGAACTCGCGCGGCTTCACGCCCTTGAACACCTCCGCGATGGACGGCTTCACGTTGTAGAAGATGATGGTCTGTCTGAGTGGTGCCGGTGTACGTACCACGTCGCCTGCTGCTTGGACTTGCGCTGCGCCTCCAGCAGCAGTCGCTCCAGCTCCACGCGGCACGAGCAGTGCACGAACTCGCGCGGCTTCACGCCCTTGAACACCTCCGCGATGGACGGCTTCACGTTGTAGAAGATGATGGTCTGTCTGAGTGGTGCCGGTGTACGTACCACGTCGCCTGCTGCTTGGACTTGCGCTGCGCCTCCAGCAGCAGTCGCTCCAGCTCCACGCGGCACGAGCAGTGCACGAACTCGCGCGGCTTCACGCCCTTGAACACCTCCGCGATGGACGGCTTCACGTTGTAGAAGATGATGGTCTGTCTGAGTGGTGCCGGTGTACGTACCACGTCGCCTGCTGCTTGGACTTGCGCTGCGCCTCCAGCAGCAGTCGCTCCAGCTCCACGCGGCACGAGCAGTGCACGAACTCGCGCGGCTTCACGCCCTTGAACACCTCCGCGATGGACGGCTTCACGTTGTAGAAGATGATGGTCTGTCTGAGTGGTGCCGGTGTACGTACCACGTCGCCTGCTGCTTGGACTTGCGCTGCGCCTCCAGCAGCAGTCGCTCCAGCTCCACGCGGCACGAGCAGTGCACGAACTCGCGCGGCTTCACGCCCTTGAACACCTCCGCGATGGACGGCTTCACGTTGTAGAAGATGATGGTCTGTCTGAGTGGTGCCGGTGTACGTACCACGTCGCCTGCTGCTTGGACTTGCGCTGCGCCTCCAGCAGCAGTCGCTCCAGCTCCACGCGGCACGAGCAGTGCACGAACTCGCGCGGCTTCACGCCCTTGAACACCTCCGCGATGGACGGCTTCACGTTGTAGAAGATGATGGTCTGCCCGCGCGCGTGGAAGTCCTCGATCAGGGACTTGATGCCCTGGAAACAATAAAAAAACAAGCTTTGGTTAGTGACTGTTTATTTTTGGATCGTATCAATTTACGCTGAGGAAAAAGTTCTAGAATTACATTTACATTTTTCTCACAATCATGGATGAGAACAGACTGGCTGAAGCATCTCACGTCATCAGGTAGTATGTGTTACCTTGGCGGCGGTGAAGTCAGCGGCCTGCACGTGGTGCGCGTCGAGCACGAGCGGCGCGTCGCCGGCCGCCTTGCGCAGCGCGCGCCGCACGTACTCCGCCGCCGGGAACGCCAGCGCGCGGTCCACCGACGCCACCGCGTACCGCACGCCGCCCTCCGACTGAAACAAGCACACCGTCGTCAGCTACGTCATCGCTTCTAGTCCTCAACTGTGTTTGAAACCATTCTCATTCATTCTGTCATTTTCGTTGCGCCTCACAATTCTCTTTCTTTTGTCACAAAGTTTTTGTACGTACCACCGCGTGCGTGACCTTGACGGCGGGTCTGGCGGAGGCGTAGAGCAGGAACAGCAGGTTGACGGCGATGCCCAGAACGATGCCGATCTCCAGCCGCGTCACCAGGCACGCCGTGAACGTCACCACCGCCGGAATGATGTCCACCTCTGGAAACACACCACCACATTAATTAGCAAGACCCGACAAAAGTTATCCACATCAGAAAACCTGTTCTGAAATCACGCAGCATAAGAATAATCTCTTCCCAAACAAACGAGAAAGCTCAGCTACTTAATGTGAGCAACGCACTATACAAACTACTAAAGTCAACATGCATAAGAGTGTTTTGTGTGTGTGTTTGAAGAAGTATTGTGTGGTTGTTTTAAGCGAATCCTTACTCTTAGTTCGCCAAATAGGTTTGAAGACGTGCAGCTCCATCATGAAAACGACGGCCGCGATGATGACTGCTGCCAACGATGCCTTCGGGATGTAGTAGAAATACGGCGTGAAATACTGGAACAACCGACAATCTTTAAAGGATTGGTACCTACGTATATTACGCAAAATATACTACTTTTAGGTTTTTGACAACACTAGCCATAACATGCGCTTATTTGCCAATAGAGCGATAAACACCAGGGCCACACCAGACCTGAACCAAGTTTGAATTTTATAAGTGGTCCGCGTCCGTGTTTAGAATCGCACCGTGACCGGGACCTCCCCCATAAATCTGAGCGCGCGCCAACTGCACCAGGGAGGTTGTTGAAGTCAAGATTGCAAGTTGAAGTCAAGATTGCAAGTTGAAGTCAAGATTGTTTGGGAGCACCCACCTGTAGCGCCAGCAGCACCAGCGCGCCGGTGTAGAGTCCACCGGCGGGCGAGGCGACGCCCGACGCGTGGTTGACGGCGCCCCGAGAAAGTGCACCCGACACGGGCATGGACTCCACGAACGATGACGCAATGTTGCACACGCCCAGCGCCACCATCTCCTGCGTCGCGTCCACGTACTTCCCTTCCGCTGCACACAACAATATAGCCCGATTCATTACTTAGCCTGTAGCCAAAGATGCAAATTGAAACACTCTGAAATAATTAATTTCAACCCCTTTTTAAATCCCTAGTCTGAACGCGGCTAAGTATCGATTGACGGGCTTCGTACACCTTTGAGGTTATTATAGTGAACTCTCAGGTATGCAGATTTTCTCACAACGATTTGCTTCCGCCCTAAGCAAGAAACTAATGATGGATATCACTGCAGTTTACTTAGCCTAGATTGGATATAAAGGACAAATACGAAAAGAACGCCTTGTAGAAGTTGTAGAGAGAAGGAACTCTGGAAAAAACACCCGGAGCAATTTACAGGCAGTGGGCTGCTTGCCATTAAAGATGGATGTGTCCTTCTGAGGGCTTGTAGACTTTGTTGCTGTTTAATCGTACTCACAGAAAACTTTGGCAAGCGCGATGTTCTCTAGTATGGAGAGCAGCGGCACCACGAAGATGGCGGAGCCCAGCGTGGACGCCATCTCGGTGAAGGTGTACGTGTGGTTGCCCACCGTCGCCGAGAAGGGCGGCGGCGCGAACTGCGGCAGACCCGCCTTCACGTCACCTGATAAATAAAGTATCTATATTGGCTGTATTTATACGTATAGACAGTCAAGTATTTCTTGATGCTTTGCATAGGACTCTTCTTGCGGAGTCCGTGTGGGCATAGTGGTGAACACTGCGAAGCAGTACCTAATGTCTTTCGGTGTATAGGGCACTGAAGTGAAGATAACTGGGAAAAATGAGATTTAAGCACTGACGTCTCAGGATGATGATCTCAGTAAAGTCGAGTCAGTAAATTTCTATGCAAACTTGTGGACGCCAAAATAACCGCACCTTATATTATAGGCAGAATTATCCCTTAACATCAGGTAAATGTCTTGGTCGTCCGTTGTTTGACAAGGAGCAAAAGGGAGCGAGAACGTCAAGATCATGTACCTATCGAACCGACACGCCTCCTGCCATAACGGCTATAGGTTTATTTTGACGTTACAGTTGGGTGAAGGGTTGCTCTAGTTACCTCACCATTCGTATCTACCTACGTATCAAAAAATATCCGGTAGTCCGCAGGGCGGTGTCCTATCACCGTTACTGTGGAACCTCGTCGTAGATGACCTTATTACAAAACTGAACGACAACGGTTTCTTCACAGTAGGGTATGCGGACGATCTGACAGTCCTCATAAGTGGGAAACAAGAAAACACATTGACTTCAATAATGCAAAATGCCCTAAAACTCATAGAGAAATGGTGCAAAGAAAATGAACTAACTGTGAACCCCAAAAAGACGGATCTAATCCTCTTCACCAACAAAAGGAAACCTACATTTTCAAAAACACCAACACTCTTTGGCACAAGTCTAACATTATCAACGGAGGTAAAATATCTCGGTGTAATATTAGACGGAAAGCTGAATTGGAAACAACACCTGGAAAACAAGATACAGAAGATGACAATTGTTCTGAATCAATGTAAACGCATGATAGGAAAGACATGGGGCCTAAAACCAAAAATAATACACTGGCTCTACTTTGCAGTCGTTAGAAGTGCACTGACATACGCATCACTAGTCTGGTGGCCCAGAACACTCCTAACGACGGCACAACAAGAGCTCCAAAAATTCCAAAGGCAAGCATGCCTAGCGATCACTGGAAGCATGTGCACCACACCAACCGCAGCACTAGAAGCGATACTAAGCATACCTCCGCTTCACCTCTATATAAGGGAAGAAGCAGCACTCGCAGCGCTCAGACTGAAAACATATGGTTTGTGGAAAGAGAACCAAACAGGCCATACCAAAATACTACACGCAATGCGAAACTGCCCTTACACGGACTGGATCTGTGACAAAACACGGAAGGAACATGTAATGGACAAACAATATAAAATCGTCATAGAAGAAGAATATAACTACAAACCAACCACCAATACGATAGACGTATACACAGATGGATCCAAAACAAGCAACGGTACAGGAGCTGGTGTGTACTGTCCAGAGCTGAACATAAACATAGCCCACCCACTCGGTAAGAACAACTCGGTCTTCCAAGCGGAATGTGTTGGCATCGAAACCGCAGCAACTGCTATAGCAAACAGAAAGGTAACAAATTTCAACATAAACATTCACAGCGACAGCCAAGCAATCCTCAAGGCTCTGGCCAAAAACACTGCAACCTCGAAGCTCTTACTGGGGTGCCATAAAAGACTCAAACATATATCAAAGACAAACAAAGTAACATTACGCTGGATTCGTGGTCACAGTGGTAATGTAGGTAACGAGACGGCTGACGATCTAGCACGAAAGGCCACAACGATGACGGTAGCGGGACCAGAACCCATTGTCCCAATACCGTTCAGCGAGTACAAATCATGGCTACACAAAAACACCGCACAGATACACGCACAAATATGGGAACGCACTACAGACTGTAGACAAGCAAGAACAGCTTTAACACACTTAGATAAACACCTAACAGATAAACTTCTACGGCTTATTAAAGACAAACTAAGACTAGTCGTAGGCATGATTACAGGGCACTGCTCACTAAACAAACATTTTTCCACCCTAGGAATCACGGACAGCCCTCTGTGCAGAGCCTGCATGGAGGAGGACGAAACACCGGCACACGTGCTACTAAGATGCACTGGAGTGTCGGACCAACGCGAGATCTACTTGGGATCCTCAGCAACACTCCAAGATATCCTGTGCGACCTGGGAGGCCTCTTCGGATTCTGGAGTGAGCTCGGCTGGCTGGAGTGATCCGGCGGGGACCCGAATCAGCGACGTCACGCGCAGCGGGCGAAGTATCGCCTAATCGCGGAAAAATCCCAGAGACAACAAGAACAAGAAGAACAAGATATCCGGTAGTTTTGATCTACCGGGATCACCACCGCCATCATCATTGGTGTGGCGTGGTGCTGTTCACCTGTGAGCACGAAGGGCTGCTGGTTCTTGGTGTCGAAGTAGTAGGCCAGCGCCGCGCACACCAGCACCACGAAGATGTTCCTGGTGGTGGAGAGGAACCACAGCGTCTGCGACAGCGCCGCCTTGAACCGCGACCGCTTCTCCAGGCTGCCTTCTTTGTCCTCGTCGTCCGTGCCGATCTTTATGTCCTTCACCTTCTGCAATTTGGTGAAGACTGCTTGTGAGTGTGATTTCTCAGGTTGTTTTAGGTTAAAGAAATTCTCAGAAATATCATTCGTTATATCTGTCATCATCGCCCAGCCCAAACTGTTGGTCTGGTCCTAAAACGCGGAATTTATCGCACAGGTTCAAAGACAAGTTCCCTTTAGAATGTAGAGAAGAGAGACGGAAGGACTTTTTGAAATTTCCACAGGATTAACCGAGCAAACTCGAAGCTTGCCGTGCTTGAAGAATGCCGTGAGAGATTCAAACATAATACCTATTATGACGTACCAAGAAAAAGTGATGTTATCTACTTACGTCTTGTTTCTATTCAAAAGTCTGTACTATGTGTACCTATTGATCTACAGCATTACCTACAAAAGATAAGTGAGTGTGACATGTTTGGTAGGAACGCGTAAAGCGAAACATTTTGCGAAGAATTTACGGGGACTTGTACACTAGAGGCTGTTGGCGCTAGCTGCTTTTATGAAAACTATTATTTAACAGTTAAATGACCAGCGCTAAAGCAATTATCAGCAGTGTCGGTGACGTAAGTAACGGTGATCACCAGTGTTCCGGTAAGCGGTGTTTAGCTGCGAAGCCTCGAAGCGGCTGTCAGCTGTCACAATGGACGTAAACAGGATGCGCGCAACTTAGTGCCGGCGTTTAACTTCGATAACATCGAAAATACTTCAGTTGTTACGAGACAAATACCTACTTGCTGTAATTTACGTCATTACAATAAAAATATTTTTTACCAAACACAAATTATTTTGATTGCACCTATCCATGATTTTGATGATTACGTATGGTATATTCCTGATCTTAAGGCTTATTTCACTGTCCCAATTTCCTACTGGATGCTATAGGCTCATTTAGTCATTTTTATCGTAAAATAATTTCAAAAATGATAATTTCTTTACGAAATTATGTCATCAGAGAGAGTTTAATGGGACCAGAATATAAAGCGGTCAGATAGGCGTTGGTACAAACGAGTCAGGCATAATTATTATGTATTATTTCTGACAGAATGATCTGAATGACTCAAGTTACCCTCAGCAGCAGCAGCACCACGATGCAGGAGACGCCCAGCACGGTGTCCCACAATCTGGTTTCGCCGATATGCTCGTACATACCCGTCCACACCTGGAACAACATTACTACATCATAATCACATCAAATTAAGGCAAAGTATGAACTCTGAGCTTAAAGTCATCTAGGGGTTCAATCTATGATCTATGAAGGTACCTATCTACTTCGTTTATTATTATCGATGGGCTTGGGAAGTTGGGCTTTAAAATGGAAAGCTAGCATGCCATGCCTGAAGAAAGAATTTCATTTATTCATTTATTCATTTATTCATTTATTCGGTTACAATGTCCATTATTTGTAAGATGTCAACATAGTTATAAGTTACATGTCAATAATTATAAATACAAACAACGGAACCCTGTAAGGGCGCTGTAACCAGAGAGGCGGACCTATTGTGGCGAATATATTAGTTAGCTAGTTCCATTTTTGGTTCAAAAATTCGTTAATATGATAAAACGCATTTTTTTGTAGGAATTCTTTTAACTTGTTTATGAATTTATTTGTATTTTGCTCTGCTTTTAATTTT
The DNA here is from genome assembly GCA_036785405.1 of Coenonympha arcania. Taxonomy (NCBI): domain Eukaryota; kingdom Metazoa; phylum Arthropoda; class Insecta; order Lepidoptera; family Nymphalidae; genus Coenonympha; species Coenonympha arcania. Next base: position 350,436 of record CM072066.1, read on the forward strand.
TCTGGGAGCCCATTATAGACTTTAGTACACATGGGGTTTGGACCGGTACTGTGAATAGTTAAATTTGATTTAGGCTGAACTAAATTATATTTTCGCTCACGTCGTAATTTATCTGATCGTGGCATGTCTTGTAGTTTTTTAAAAAGTTCTGGATATTTCCTAACAAATTTGCAAGTTTCTAGTATGTACATGCTTGGCAGAGTCAGGATTTTTGATGTTTTAAAGTGTGGTGTGCAGCTTTGCCTGTTTTTAAGATTATAAATAATCCTTACGCATTTCTTTTGTTGCACAAAAAGTTGATGTGCCTCTGTGCTGTTACCCCACAATATGACCCCATAACTCAGCCATGCATTCGCATACGCAAAATAGGCTAACAGTGCCGCTTCCGTGTCGGTGGATTTTTTTAGTTCTCTCAACGCATATGTGAACCGCGATAATTTTGTTTTTATTTTTTGGATGTGTGTTTTCCAGTTTAAGTGGCAGTCGATGTCTATTCCGAGCAAACTAAATGATTCGACACATTCTAGTGTGTAATTGTCAAATGCAAAGTTTATGTTTAATGGTAGTTTTTGATATGGCCTAAATTGCATTAATTTCGTTTTTTGAAAATTTATTTCTAAATTATGCTCACTCAGATTCTATATTATGATCTAGGCTGGAGCGCACTTGCCTAGAAAATGTTTATTCACTATTTGCACAAAATTACAATCTCCTAAAATTTGTAAGGCACCCAGATCGTACTGGACGATGAACGGAGGCTTGAAGAGCGTTCCACACTACATGGAAGAAAAATGTTTTGCCATCGAACACAGAAACTATAAAGCCACTCGTAACTAAGTAGGTACTTGTTAACAGTAATTGTGCAGGCGTAGAAATCAGTTCGTTACTTAGATATTTGAAAAAAAAAAAGATATTTGGAGTACCAATTACAGCTCTAGACTGTTTGACTGGCCTTTATGCCTGCCTGAATAGGATTAGATAACCCAAGAGCGGATCCCACATAGCAAGGCAAAGGCGTTAGCAAAGAAATTATTCGAAATTGAAAGTTCACTCTTGAAAACTTCATTTAGGCGCAACGTAAAAAGGAAATAAAACAAGACCAGTTCTAGAATTCTAGACATGCAGAGGCCTTTGAAAATGTGAACTACTTAGTGCATGTCCGCATTACAGCTGCAGATTAAATTAAGAGCAAGGCGATAAGAGTTTACGCTATATCAATACCTTGTAGGTACACGTAATGACGAGATGAAGGTCGATGGAAAGTCTGACGCGGGCAAAAAGACAAACCATCAGCTCAGGTAAAAAATTGATGATCATTGGTGACTCACTAACTTGTGCCAGAGAAAAAAGAAATGACGGATTAAGAGCTCAATAACATTCTAAAATAACGATGTTAGGCAGGTAACTAATTCACATTTAATTTTTTTCACCACCCAGTCACTTTTCTTAGATTATTTATTAGACTAAAACTCATTCATTACACTTTTAAAACAAAGCTAAAAACGTCAGCTGACGTTCGTAAATTGTTAATGATGTTTTTTTCCGCAATTGTTTTTGCTGATTCAATTTTTTTTTTTGTTGCATTAACCAGACATTCTCTTAATTTGAGAGGACAAAAACATGCACTACAGTTACTTGTAATACCTAGATGTTTTATAAATGTCAACAATTCGTAGTTAATACGCATTACGCGAGCCGTTTTTGCATCAATGCAAAGATAATCACGCTCCGGAGTATAGCTATTAACATTGTTCCTGGTATCAGTTGTTCTGATCAAGATAGTCTTCACGATCTGTCTGTGGTTCTAGTAATAATGGTTACAATTACAGAATCGGTATGAGAATATTGCAGAGTCTTTAATACTTATAATTACGTTATCAGAAACTTGGAAGCTAAAATACTGATGGTAATATACCTGGATGAGGAAAACACAGCGCAGATCAGATCATAATATTGTCTTCAGTTCAGCCTTTGATTCTAAACGGTCTATGAGTAACGGTCTACGCGATTCGTATTACGAGTCATCATCGGGTAGCAACTAGCATCGAAGATAAAAAGGCAGCAGACACCAGCTCCGCAAAAATCTTATCAATTAAGGCCTAGTTTGTCCGTACTGTTCCTTTAGCTCGTACCTAAACATCATCGACTAAAAAGAAACTTTTAAAAGACTACAAAGAAACTTTCAAAAGTAAAAGAAAATCGAACGAATTTGGTCTAATTTCGTCATTGCTATCAATTACCTTCCGGAAAATGCACCATGAAGGCACGGATGCCAGAAACTTTATGGAAGAAGTTGTGAGGGAATATAAACCAGCCAGCAGCAGGGCGTTACCTGTAGGAACTTGCCGCCGGGGAAGCTGAGGCCGAGGATGTCCTTGACCTGCGTGGTGGCGATGATGATGGCGGCCGCGGACGTGAATCCCACGGACACCGGCCCGCTGATGAAGTCTATCAGGAAGCCTGCAAGATGAAGAAGACACTCGTCAGTACAGCCGAGGACCCCTTATTTTGTATGTTAAAAGACGGGGAAATACACATTTGCGATAGACCTAGGTATCTTCAAGAGAAGAGTGAATAGGCATTTTCTTGGCAAGCGTGCTCTATCCTAGGCGTCATTACTTCTGTCCATCAGAGATTATTGTTTTTTTTTTTTTTTTTATAGGTTTATATAGGTTTTATTTATTTTGAATAAGAGCGATCCAAGCGGGTCGCCAGCGGCTCATCACTGTCATTGTAGTCAAGCGTAAGCTATAAGCGTAAGCGTAAGCGTAATCTATAGTAAAAAAAGAGATAACTATAGGAAATTCTTATTCTGTGTGCAGAGCGCTCAAATACTTACTCGAGAACCGAAGGCGGGTTTTGATTTCTTTACTTTTAGTAAGATAAGATTTGAGATGTCATGAATTTTGTCTTTCCATTATGAAAGCGCTGCAGGATAGTTTTTAACTTGCTAGCTCGGGGATGCAGCCTGAGTTTTGAAGTGCAGACCCAGTGGTTTCGGACCAGAAGGAAGACCACAATCTTGTTCGCATATTTCTACTGAAAAAATTTCCGCAAGCTATTTATTTAGACGTCGTGTCACCACAATACTCTACACACACTCGACAATGCGCTATAGAAATCATTCCGCGAGACAAAGATGTGTTTAGCTTTTGTTTGCACATTCTTTAGATTGTTTAAAGAGGGTACACGGGGTAATGTTATGCAGATCTTCCACCTCGTGCCTCGTGCGGGAGGCTGCGAGGCATCTGCGAGTATTGTGCTGCTGAAACAATGTGCCGGCACAGAGTCGCGGACAATTCACAATACCGCTGGGCCATTGTTCCATCTCGGTATATAGGGCATCTTATTATGCCATTTTTTTAAATACTGCTTAATTGTATCCATCTATGTATTAAGTTGCTATAAATTTTTTTGTTAATTTTAGTATCCAACTCGAAAGATTAACGTTTGTTGACCCACGTGTTGGCGCATATTTAGGGATCTCTGCAGGGCGATCGGCTAAAAATGTACCTATCAATCATTAAAGAGCTGTATCAATGTCAAAACATGGGTTTTGACCAATCACTGCACTTGGAAATCACGTTGGCCCGCTGGGCCTACGTCTTCGTCTTCGGCTATAATTCAAAGAGGAAAAGTTTTCTCGTTTTCTCTAAGTTCCGACTGAATAACATTTCTTTTTCTTGTTGCTGGAATAGGAAATGATTTTACGCATCCTGTCTGGAGGCTGCCTGGATCAAAGCCGCGCTGTCTCTGTCCGGGTATAATCCTGACTCAGTCCGGGTATAATCCTGAGTCAGTCAATACCCACTAAAACCCAGCGGAGCCTTCCAGATAAGGCGCCAAAATATCGCGGAAGCATGCACTTTGAGAACATTTCCTGTCCTAACAACATTTTTTCGCATAAAGGTTTCACATACGCGTACTACGCTAATTTAAAACAGTTTACACATTTTGAGGTTCCTGATTTCTTCGTAGTGTACTACAGTATTTTAGTTTTATTTTAATCGAATACTTATTACGTCGATATGATTACTAACATATTTTCTTGCATATCTACCTACGTTATTGCAGTTTCAGCGATAACAAGGTTCGATTAATATTTCACGTTGTCAGTAATAGCAACGTGCGTTGGTTTTCTCACACATTCTTTCACTGTCGTGGGCACGCCTAGGCACGTCAGGGCACGCGTGGGCACGACGGGGCATTCCTGAAGGTACGTCGCGCTAGGCACGTGTCTAGTAATGTTTTCAAAACTAGATTTCGTAACAACGTGCGACAATGGTAATGACTTCAGAGCACCTATTCTGTATCGTGAAACAATCGTACTTAATAGTCATTGGCTAAATAATAAAATATGAAGAGCGCTGCTTAAATTGTCAATAAAATTCATATTTACTCGTTATATAAAAACAGATGAACATAAGCACGATATTCGAGCAAACTAACTGTGACAAACAGACCAAAGGATGATTTAAGAATGATACTACAAGGGTTCTATTTTAACCTTTTCTTTGATGGCCTTACACACTTCCATTTGATTACTAACATACAAACATTAATTAATTAACATCTTGAAAAAGGACCGATTGTCTAGCGAGAGAGTAAACCAAAGAAGAAGAATGCAGTTTTATAAGTCGGGTTTTCCTCCCTGACGCTATAACTCCAGAACGCACGAACCGATTTCCACGGTTTTGCATTCGTTGGAAAGGTCTCGGGCTCCGTGAGGTTTATAGCAAAGAAAATTCAGGAAAAATTTCAACAGAAAAGCGGGAAAATCTTTTTAGCGGGAAAGCCATCTGGTGGCGAAACGGAGTTCGCCGGGTTTGCTAGTCTACTATATAAAAATAAGTCGGGTTTTCCTTCCTGACGCTATAACTCCAGAACGCACGAACCGATTCCCACAGTTTTGCATTCGTTGGAAAGGTCTCGGGCTCCGTGAGGTTTATAGCAAAGAAAATTCAGGAAAAATTTCAACAGAAAAGCGGGAAAATATTTTTAGCGGGAAAGCTGGTGGCGAAACGGAGTTCGCCGGGTGTGCTAGTATCTAATATAAAAAGATCTTTCAAAAACAAGTTAAATGAGACTCTTACATCTTCCCCTGTACCTAGATTAATGACATACCTCAACCTTGTCATTAGCGGACAACGGAAACAAAGAATTACATGTCGATTACAGTACTCCGTGACCGTCTGTACTTCACAACATCGCTTCAGCTGCTCATTAGAGTAGACGAGTCGGAAGAATTCAATGTTCAATTACCGGCTATCAATTTGTTGCTAACATTGTTGTTAAGTTTGACGCGGAGTATGAGGAAAATTCTGTCATTAGGTACCTATAATCAGTACCAATGTTTATAAATAAGTATTTCGTTATTTGGCCACAAATTTTAAGAAAGTCATGTTCAGAAGTTCATAAACGATGGACATCTATAGCCTTCTGAGATTTTTCTTACTGAATCCTTCTTTAAAAGATTAGGTCAGAAGTTTGATCCTCTTTAAACTGTGGTTTAACGCTAAGTAGTAACTATAGAATGTGGTTATTTAAGGGGCGGATAAACAGATTTCTCAAGGGCCAGCAACGCATTAGCAGTTCCTCTGGTGCTGCAAATGTCCATGGGCGGCGGTGATCGCTTTCTATGTTGACCGCTCGTTTGCTCGCGTTATTTATAAAAAAAGGGTAGGTTTTGGGATAATAATAGCTTGAGTTCGATGACGATGACAGATGGTATGATCATAATGCCACTAGGTGCGGTGGAAACCATCACAGAATTAGGTATTGTGCCGTGAAGCAATTATTTGGAAGCATTACTGTATTTCGGTGTAAGGGAATGAAAACAATACTGAATTTTGTAAAGTTCTACGTACAACAAAAGTTAGTTTTGTAGCGGTCTTCGATAGCTGACGATAGATGGCGTAACCAGTCCCCTAGCACACGCTGACGAAGCATTCGACGAGCGTTCTACGTCACACGCTTGGATCACAAGCGGTCCCCAGGCATAACACCTGCCTGGAGGGAAATTTCCCTATTGCCACCAACACCGGCAAAGATTGAATGCTAGGAAGTACTCACCCAGCTGCAGCACGCCCATGATGAGCTCGACGCAGCCGCTGAGGAAGGCCAGCAGCACCGCGAACTCGGGGCCCAGCCCGTGCAGGTTCTCGCGCGTCATGATGGCGGCGATGGCGGTCGAAGTACTCACCCAGCTGCAGCACGCCCATGATGAGCTCGACGCAGCCGCTGAGGAAGGCCAGCAGCACCGCGAACTCGGGGCCCAGCCCGTGCAGGTTCTCGCGCGTCATGATGGCGGCGATGGCGGTGGAAGTACTCACCCAGCTGCAGCACGCCCATGATGAGCTCGACGCAGCCGCTGAGGAAGGCCAGCAGCACCGCGAACTCGGGGCCCAGCCCGTGCAGATTCTCGCGCGTCATGATGGCGGCGATGGCGGTGGAAGTACTCACCCAGCTGCAGCACGCCCATGATGAGCTCGACGCAGCCGCTGAGGAAGGCCAGCAGCACCGCGAACTCGGGGCCCAGCCCGTGCAGGTTCTCGCGCGTCATGATGGCGGCGATGGCGGTGGGCCCGATGGCGGAGTCCTTCACCGAGCCGAACACCGTGTACACGAAGCACGCCATGAACGACGAGTACAGCCCGTACTGCGGCGGCAGCCCCGCCACGCCCGCGTACGCGATGGCCTGCGGGATCACCGTCAGCCCCACCGTCAGACCTGCACCACAGTTACATGACTCAATGACGGGTTACTGTTTCAGGTTAAGCATATATTATGTCACTCTTATATAATTAAGGAAGATGATATATTAAATGAAGAGCAAACAGATGTAACTTCATAACATAACACGACGTCATACGAGTAGCCTATACTCTACCTACCCGTAACAGTTTACCCTCAAAACTATAACATGGGGTAATATTCAAGAGGCGGATAAACACAGCCTGCAACGCATTTGCAGTTCCTTTGGTGCTGCAAATGTCCATGGGCGGCGGTGATCGCTTACCATCAGGTGACCCGTTCGCTCGTTTGCTCGGGTTGAGTATAAAAAATACTCTTTCACTTCGGGACATACTTAGGTATTGAAAGCACTCTACCACAACATGCACAGTCTTTCCTTTGTTCGAGCTTTCGTATTAACTCTTGAGTGTCTTCTTCAAAATTATCAGGTCTATTTTTTGAATATAAATGGATTCTTGTAATTGTACAAACTATATTCATAAAATCTTATAGAAATGGACTCTTAAATTAAAAGAAAATAATATTTTTGAATTTGTTTGCAACGTTTGACCCAGGCAACATCCTTTTCGATACGAGGAGGTGCTTCAAGAAAGAATTAAAAGTATGTAAAAAAGACCAATTGTCTAGATTCAAGTTTAGATTTGCAGTGATTGGTGATAGTGAAATATTTCTGGGCATATGTCTCATAGAAATGCGGACATGCGACAATCGTGTCTCTTCATACTTTAGACAAATCTGCTAAGTTCACCCAAAAAATACTTAATAATCGAGATACGTCGATACATTCTTGAGCCAGTGTTGAATGCAGGGCCCTGGCTTCAAAACCCAGAGGAGTGTAGGATCTAGGTCCGCTGCGACCTCAATATTTAATTGTATTTCTCTACATTATAAACTGATCGAGTTTTACATGTCAGGGTTCTTAGCTCATTAACCTCTTGCCTAACTGAACAAATACGTGCCTTGTGGTGGTAATAAGCAATATCTAATGATATTATTTTCTAGACAATTCCGTCATTTGCAATACGGCAATCTAGGCCAGGTCTTAAGAAACACAAAAGCTAGACGAGGGACACACTAAATTAAATATCTCTAATTTCACGCTCAAGCGGAGCTCAGTTTTTTGAGAAATGTAATGTTTAATGTCTCAAGTGTTAAGGTCGTTATCCTGACGTATTGTGTTGTTTGTTATACAACCAGCAGTTTGGTATACAATATTATCCGACAATTATGATTGGAAATTGGGTGGTCCTGAGGAACTTTTTCCTCATGGATGGGTATCCTTAGCGAGATTGGTCTTTATTGCACTTTGTACATCAAATCCTGTCCCATTGTCTGCAGCTGCTCAAAATGCTGATTACTTTTCATATTGATGTCTGATTTGACCGTCAGTTGTTCAATTTCCCAACCTAACCTATGTATTTTTAGAGTAAGAATTTTTGTAACTTGTTTTACTATTAACTAAGTATGTTCTCGTCTTATATCTCAGTGCCCATTATTGTAATTTACAGCTATGAAACTCTTGGATTATTATAAATATGCTGAATTTCATATAAAATTTCTTAATTACGGGGCATACTCCCCAAAATGTATTTTCTCTCTTTTAAATTTAGATGAAATGGCTACAATAGCATACAAATCTGATTACGGTTCATTGTAATCATCATCGTTTTAGCCCTCAGACATCCACTGTTGGACATAAATTTCCACCTTATTAGGGCAGGTAAAATAAAATTTCGTTATCAAAAAAATATGCCACATACTATATTCGATTACTTTTCTTAAATTGATATCGTTATAGTAATCGAATGGTAGTGAAGTAAATCGAATCGCTCGCAATTTTATTGGTGGAACAAACTGCAGGTTACTGTGGCCAACGAGGCGTGTCGTGCACGAGCCGTCAGGAGACTTATATTATACCTAATGTCACTTCTGGTGCCATTGTGTGTTCTTTGTATTGATATTTTTAATTTACTTGCCGGAAAACTTCCTTGCAAAATCTTATTTTTGTGTTGTACGGAAGGAAATTCACAAAAATTAAAATGTTGACGACACTTATTTCATTGTCCACTATTCCATAAAGTCATCATCAACAGTCAGAAGTTTTTTCTGCCCTTTCTGTTCTGCCGTTGGCTTTTAAGATGTTTAGTTTTTTGTTTAATTAACAAAAATTTGATTTGAAAAAAAAACCATGATGACTTGTAAGACTAGTGAGGTATCTAATTAAATTTTATATTTTTGTTGTTTTTTTTTTTGGTAGATATTATTTACATTTGATGCTAAATACGACTTAGTTATGCAGTTCTAGATTTCGTACAACCTACTTGATTTTTTTTCAGTTTGTATTATGAGGTTGATGGCTCAGCAGTTTTGAAGGAAGCAGTTCATCAAGACGTAAAGGGGAGCTGAAGACAGTACCTGCGATGATGTCGGCGAGGCCGCTGCGGAAGGAGTAGGCGGGCAGCCACGCCAGGATGGGTATCCTCCGCAGCAGCGTCTTCTTGGAGCAGCACGCGCGCAGTCGTCGCAGCAGCTCCTGCTTCCACTTGCTCTTCCGCGGCGGCGGGTACGGGGGGAAGCCTCCGTTGACCACTGGAACAACCAAAAATTCTTATTCATTGTTGGTAACATGTGATAATAGTACATTTCAACATAAGTGCGGAAAGTATGTCATTTCTTTATGAGTCTCGGTTTGTTGACACAAGCCGTAGGCGCGTGTCAACAATAGAGACGAGTGAAAATGACAATTCCGCACGTGCATTGAACGACATTTTTTAACACATTTGCGAAAATACATAAAGTTGGGGCCAAGGCCAATTTACATGAATACAGACCACTCACGCACAAAAAAAATAAACAAAAAAGTGGACAAGAATTGTCTATGGTCAACTGATGCACTCTGTGACGGGGTCAGAATCCGGAAGTTACGAAAGTCCTAATAATTTACAAAAAAATAACTCTGAAACAAATAACCACAGAACACAAACTAACAATGAAACTTTGTTGAAAAATTATATTTTTATTTCAGATTTAACAATTTAAAAAGTCAAGTATTAATAGTGTTTACGCTATAAAATAGTCATTTAATACAAACTTTTGTACTACAAACTTTTTGATTAAAACCTCCGTGCAGAAGGAAAACAAAAAGTACTAGTGCGGAAAAGAATAACTTTGCGCACGCTAAACATACATGGAAAAGTCCACTATTTGAGCATAATATGTGTTATAAAAACCTTTTTTGCAGAGATGACCACGTGCAAGCATAATGGGTACCACAGCAGTGTCTGAAATTCTGCTGTCAGGCAAGAATTGCGTAGATTCTACCTTAACCACATGTGAGTCAGAAGTAATAAAAAATCGATCTTGTATTAAATAATAACTTGACACCGAGCAGGGTTAGCTGGTTATACGGCTGTATTAACATAATATTACTTACTTACTTTGACATTGCCAACGCCTAATTAGGTGATTCTAAAAATAAATTATTTACACACGGCATTTGTAGGTTAAATCGACTTTGTGTTTAGGAAACTAGGAACAAAACAACGGAAGGAAGTGAAATTAGTCACATTGGTAAAAAGCTGCCACCGCTAAATGTAATTAATTTTGCACCTGTAGCTAGAAGGTCCTTCAGAACTTTAACGTCCAGCTAAAGTTGGCCAGTTTGGACGTTAAAGTTTTGAAGATTATTAAGAATACTCATACGTAGTAGAGTTAAGTGGAATTTCTGACAGTTGGGAAGGGATTGAGAACGTGCAAATCATTGTGTACCGGTACCTAATACATAAGTTCATTTATTTATTTAATAATACGTAAGCTAAAAATGTATTAAGACGTCTTTTGACAGATGAATGTGCTGACGTCGGCTGCTGACACAGCTGGTGGCCATTGTAAGTGATCTAAAGAAAATATACGCCTATTAAATTCAATAAAGGGTGTGGATGTTTTTATTGTGTACAGTCTTAATATCAATACAAACAATAAATAATATATTAACAGTAAAGTAATATTCTTTTTATTTGCTAAAAATTTACACCATCCAATTGATAATATGGGCATGGTGTCCAAGACGCTGGCGCTTGGGCAACTACGCGAAAGCTCTTAGGTCGCCAAACACATGGACCAATTTTTGGGACCCTATATTCATGAAGTTTGTTGTGGCCGATGACCATAGGTCCAGTGCTGCGCGCGGCGTCTCAAACGCAAGCGTCGCAAAAATGTAGGTGTATCCCAAGATAGGGCCATAGAGTAATTTTGGTGTATCCTTTCAAATGACTGAGTGTTCGACAGCTGCACTGCCCTTTTGGGACGTGCACGGTAAGTGGGGTAGTGACACTGATGTCTACGTATCAACGAAGATTATATCCACCCCCGTCGTCATTCTGCCAGTCCCCTTAACGTCATTTCTGAACAAACTGGATTCTAGTTTCTATTCTAGTGCAGGGATTGACGCCAGATATCATACATCAGGGGTAGCCAGAGCAGGACGCCAGACGGACCAAATCATTATTTTCGTAAGCGGTCCTCAGAAGTTAAAGGTGTCTCAAGCAATCAAGCCTGCTTGACAGATTTTAAACCTCGTTTTTAAGGACTGTAGAGAGCTAAAATACCTAGAGGGAATTCAGCCTACATAAAGTAAAACACGATGCTTACAACCTACTTATACCTATATGTAAATCTGTTAGGTATTATAATTTCATCACACATCTATACATCGAATAATAGACTGGAACTCTAGGCACCGGCTTCCAATCTTGAGGGACAGTGATATATCTATTGCCTTTACGCATAAGCGCCAAAATAATCAAAAAAATAATATCCACGACATAGAAGACTTCAAGCGGAGAAGGTCCAGGAAGAAGAAGAAGAAAAAAATGTACGTCATAGACCTTACGAGTGCACTTCTGAGTTTTATAATTATTATTATAAAACTGCATTATTATGCAGGTTAGGTTTCCTGGTAGGTATTTAAAACAGTGTAAGGTCTGGGTGTTAGAAAACTTTGTGCTTGCAAAACAATAAAATAAATCAGCCATTTTATCCGTGCTGGCTTATCAAAGTAATCTGCATTTTATAGTTCAGGTCTGTACCTGTAGGTACAACAATCTGTTGTGAGTTGAGGTAGTATTTAATATTATTACATATCTACCCGATAATATTAATTTAAACTAATTCTTCAAAAAATTTCATTTTTTAAAAACAATTAGTACATGCAATTTTTATTTATAATTATTATACTAGTTTCATGAAAATAATAATGTAACGAAGAATGAGGAAAATAAAAAGGCTTATTTATTTATTTATAATTCTTCAATACTTCACATAAAATTCTCTTAGTTTCGCTAAGATATTAACGCTACTAACCTAATCTATTCTATGATTGATTGATTTTGGTTCGTTTGTGGAATTGCTAATATGTATGGGAATGACAATTGTCTTTGACAATCACGTGGTCAATTTGTCACTCGGATATGTCATCTCATGACTTTTCTCGAATTTAGTTCCAAAAGCGCACCAAAAGTATTTCTACAACTGCTTATGTAGAACAGACAAATGGCTAAGGTAAGGTTGATGGGTGTACAAAAACAGGTGGATTTAATTATCGAGTAGGAAGCTGCGCTATATTGTGTCGTAATCTGTTCTGTTTGTAGATCGGTGAGGAACATAAAAAGAGCGAGTCCTTGCAGGCAGCGCAGCGACGCAAGCGCATTGTCAGCAGTGCATTCGACGCTCGGCAAGGCGCTGCACTCTGAATAGGTATTGTTTTGTATATCAGAATGATGAGACGAGGTGCACCTGACGAGAAGTGATCACACACGCCCCGCCTTGTTTCACTCACGAAGCCGACTGTTGGGACCGACCCAAGAAGAGGTCAATCAATCAGTCAAGAGAAGTCAAGAGAATCAATCAGTCAATCTAGGTGACGGTTAACGGGCCGGTTATAGTGACCTACAGGTTAAAAACTGTAAAGCCAATTACTTCCAAGTTTAAACGTCGTATTGTATTTTGGCTCTTTAATCTATATGCGCTCAGAAGCAGAAACACGATTGGAAGAAATTTTCTTGTACTTATACTTATTATGTATTTTTTTATTTGTGTCCGCAGTAACAATTTTTATTTATGTTTTTTTTAAACGGGCTTAGGTTATTCCTGCAACGCTGCCTCTTCGTACCCTCCCCTCCACCAACGTATACGTAAGAGCGAGAAGGACAAAAATTAGAACCGTCTTGGCTCTTAACGTAATACGGGGTTACTATACTATTGAAGAATTTTTCAATGACAAGAATTCTTGGAATGATAGGGATATATTTCCATCTCCTCATGAGATATCTTAAAAATTATGTACTTAATAATTTTTGATATTATTTAAGAAATTGTATAATAAAATAATTTTTTTTTGAAAAGAGCAAGTGCCGAGTTTCTTGCCAGTTCTTCTCGGTGCAAAGCTGCTTTCCGAACCTGGCGGTAGAGTTTTGACTTTTCATAAGAGCCTATTAATTGGGCCTATGTGAAAATAAAGATTTTTAATTTTCATTTTCATTTTCATTTTCACTGGAAGCAGAGGACCTTGCAGACGCGACTCTTATTGCAATAATGTCATAGATACTACACACATCGCTCATCATCCTGAGAAATTATTTTGTAAGTCTCATTTAGCTCAAAGTGTTCTCGTCAGCTATATTTCCCTTCAAATTAAAACACAACAATACATTTCTGCTTCACGGTAGAATTAGCTGGCAATGCCTATCCAGATCGACTCCAAACAAAGAGTTCATCTTCCAGTATAATTCATTTTTTTGTTCATAATGGATCATGCTATCTACTATTAGAAATTAAAAATAAAATCAAAACAGAAAGAATAAATTGCTGATGCCTCCTAAGAGGCTAGAAATATTTGCAAAGAGTTCACATTGTATGGCAATTTCTATTTTTAATAAACTACCTGACACATATAACGACAATACTTTGAATGTCTTTAAAAAACGTAAGTATGTTTGATTTACTTATTGATAAATGTTATTACAATGTAAATGAATTTTTAAATGAAACTAATTTTTGACTTTATAAATTTACAGTTATTGACATTCTGAAATACTAATTTTTTGACTTTATAAATTATCAATTTACTATTATTGACAATCTGAATTACTAATTTCTTGACTTTATGAATTATGTATTTACAATTAATTATTGACATTCTGAATTATAATTGACAATATTATGAAAAATGATAATTACAAAAATGATAATATCAAACTACTGACATTATGTACTTATTTTCTTTTTATATTCATACGCCATAAGGCAGAATGTACAAGGATATTAATTGTTATATGTGACCACCTAATGTACCTACATTCTTATGAATAAATGAATTATTATTATTAGGTACAAGAAAATTATCAAAGAGAGATAGATGATGCAACACTTACTTAGTTACTAGGTACGAGTATAACTGCCAATACAATTATTTAGTTGTAAAGGAAATTAAGTATAATTATTAAAGAAAATTTAGTAAACTAATTGTCCCGGCAGAAGCTGTTCTGTCTTCGATCGTGTGCCATCTGTGCGTTTAATTGGAAAGTTGTTTTACCGATCTATGCAACTTGGAAGGCATGTTACAACTTACAATCCAGATTAGTTTCACCGTGATTATGTGGTTTATTAATAACTCGATTTAACTAGGTAGGTGTCTAGTGTAATTGTTTAACAAATAAAACACCGCCTCTGATCGTAGAACATATACAAGCAAGCATAGAGTAAAGAGTAATACTATTTTTCTTACCTTCTGATGATGAAGATGAAAAAGATAACGATTAATATTTGTATTCATTTTTAGATTTCATATAAACATGGAATGTAGTTGCATTATGCCTATACTCTGTTTTGTCCATTTCCGGTCTAATTTGACATTCGAAAGAAACAGACAAAACTGACTAGAACTATATTCCACTACTATTCCATATCTTTTTGTAAAGGGAGTTTGACGTTAATTTAAAGTAGGCATAAGCATTATATGCAAGTACTTACTTAAAACTCACTAACCAGAAGGCGATAACTATATTACAATTCCTTGAATTGAGTTCCATCAACAATGGCGGACACAATCGCTCGATTACCATCAAAATGAGTACAATATTGACAATAGCCAATAACCATAGCGACCATAGAGCATTGTGTCGGCTCTGATGTCTTGCGTCACAGCCACCATGGTGTTCAACTTATTGGGGTCAAGGGATGAACGGGATTTAGGTTGTTAAAACCATGGCTCCGTTTAACATTGTTTTATCCGGAAGAATGTTAGACGTATCAGATGTTAAGTGATAGGAACGCCTGCCCAGGGCCCATTGCCTCTATCAGATGTAGCGCGATCTAAGAAAAGTTGCAAAGTCGTGGGGACTTTGCAACTTTTCGTAGGTCTTACTTTACCCTGCAATCACGTCGGCTTGCTATGTCTTCCAAACACAGTAATGCATTATTGCATCACGCACAGTATAAAAACTGAAACCGTGGTGGTAATTTTACCCGGATGAACTCCGCTAGAAGAGTCCTACCACCATTTACTTGCGCGTTTTACATAGATTCTGCTTGCTGGACTGAGATAGGCTTTTCGAAAGTTACGTCATTTTAATTTACTTTCGCTGACTCACGGATTAAGTCAGGCCTAGTGCCAAATTATTAATGCTGGAATTAGATCACCCCCATACAGGCTGCCCATAGTGAGGGCTCCACAGGCTATAATATGGCTATATATCGATATGTCCGTTCCGACCGATTCCAGAAGAGACCACGTTTAAAGATAATATCGTAGTAGGATATTGACGTGATAACTTGTCTTATAAATTGATGAACACCAGCAACACGCATGAAAAATAGTAACGTTCCGCGTAACGTTCCACCTAAGCCTGTGCGTGCAAGCGAGAGCGCGCAACAAGCGATAGAGAGGCACGATAAAACAAATTGTATTACATAAGATAATGATTATGACGTTATCACGTAGGTAAATCTGTCGTCCGTAAACCGACTTTACAGACAACCAATTTTTGTAACACTGCCGACACCGTAGTCTTATTTTTCTACCCCTTAGTGTCTTTTTAGGTGCTTAGCGGGGTATAGGCGACCAGCATGCAGGCTGCGATTAAAATCGGTCAAGCCTTTTTGGAGGAGTTAGGTAACAAACACGAGTCATGAGAATTTTACATATCAAATAATGTTTATTACTTTTTGCGGTGCTTGAAAATATTGTGTAAGCCATATTATAGCACAATAAGAGCACTATTTATTTTAATTTTTTATGGGAATGCCTCATTCATCACACCGAATCAGTTCAACCGATGTGATATGCCTTGGTATATTATTTGTTTTTAACGACTAATAACTGCATAACGAGGACCAAATATTATACTTACCATTAAGTTTGTATTTAAAAATAATAAGACTCTCAGAAACGAACTTGAAAACTATAGAAGTCTGAAATATTAAGAAAAAAATAATAATATGGCCAACTAGAACGATAACTAGTTTGTTAGTAAAATTAACCTAATGTCAGTGTAAATTAACTCATTAATTAAAATGAGGCACACCTATCAAATTAATAATATTTTTATGAGTACTACAGTAATTATTTTTATATTTTACCCCAATTTTATATCAATAGGTAGTAATTAGGCGGAAAAGGATTTGGCAAAATTCCCTGATTTTATTATAATTATAATATACTAGGCTACATACATTTCAATACAGGCAATCTCTAACCTTTTTAGTAGGCTGGATTAAGTGTGATATTTTGCCCAATAAAACCCCCTCGGAGGCTCGGACATCCTCAGCACTCATGTTCGAAGCCTCCGGGATCTCATACAAACGCACCGAAAAGGATCCCTTGACCTACGCCCAAGTACAACCTAGCATGAACCTAGGGTATTTTTGTAGTAACTTAAAAATACCAGCTCTCAAGCACCCCTTACACTTACTAAAAGCGTAAATAACTAATTAGAAGCTAAAAAGCGTTTCGTAAAAGGAAGCCGCACTCCAGCGACTACCTTGAGCGGCATTATCAGTAAAAACTTAATTGACTACCGACAACGACAGCGCTGTGCTGTGCTGTTGAAACTGTAGGTCCGAGGTTCAGTCCCAGAATAAGACATATTAGGATGGTAAGAGACGGTACAGGTGCCGACAAACTTCTTGAGCAAATAATGACGTAATATGGGGGCAAGTTAGCGCACGCGATTCTCCACCGACGCACCCCGCACTTACCACCAAAAGGATCTAAAATTCGCTTGTGTGCAATCAAGGTCTACCTAAGAAGTTTGCCGTGTACTGTAGCCAAAGGTAATATCTTATTAGTTTTCAAGGGGTAAGTTTCCCTAACGGTTAACGCTATACACAGTATCGCACCAGAGAATTGCGATGCATCTTTGCTGGTAGAGAGGTACTTAACCAGCCGTGGCTAAAGTCTTCAGTCCTCCCCAGACCAGCTTAAGAAATGTTTTCATTTTCGGGTGCCATAAAATAATTATCCTGCGCCGACTGGCCGAATGCAAAAGCCAGACGATGAGAGCTAGAAGGCAGAATTTGGTGGTAGACAATAATTCCCGATAAATTATTATTGTTTAGTTATAAAGATTATAACCTGCATTGTTTTCTTGCTTTATTATTTCGTGTCTATGTTTACTAACACGTTTTTTTGTTTTGAATGAAAAGAATTACGTTGTTTATAAATAAACATTAGTAGGCAAATAATCGGAGCATTACATTGAAATCGATGATATCAAAATGCATACTCTTAATAATATGCTATAACAAGATTATCATGCATTCAAGAACGAAAAAGACCTTAGCAAATGTTGAAACAAGCCATGAAAAATACTAGCTGTTGCCGTGAAGTTTCTTATCGTTGATATATCAAAAAAAAAATATTTCTCTACAAGCCTGTCCTTTTCAAAAACAGAATTAGCCTTTTACCTAGTTGTACTTTGTAATCTGAAGCTGGCAAGGTATTTACGGAATTACCAATTGACACTGACCAGTGATTTTGTCGTAGTGGAACGCTGTACCGGACAGCTGTTTCGGTCTCGTGGTCGACCATCGTACCAGTGTTTTAAATGTAGGTCACTGATCCTCTCATAGGGTCGATGCACTCTTTAGTACCTACTTCATTATATGAAAAAGCTTTTCCTAATACATTTCTTTTTGACTCTGAATAATTTGGCTTACGTTATCACAACAATACTACAAAAGGTAAATTATTTATTTGTTTACCTAGTTATTATTGTTGAGTATAAACTGTACATTATTGTGGGTACATCTACACTCTACAGGCTAAACTAAGTGGAACCAATCTTTGATAACTGAAAAATGCTCGTAAAAAAGTAATTTTATTGCAATGCGTTAAAATCCTTAAGTGGTAAGTAGGTAATCCTGAAGTTACTGAACACAACCTTGTTATTTTTCGATTTAGTACATTCACTACTGACTGCGTAGGGTCTATTTACTCACTATAACAGGATTTTGTATGTTTATTTATATGTCATATTGTATAGTTCGTTACTTCATAGATAGTAACTATCTCAACATCTTCTATGAGTTTCCTCTGAAAATGACTTGGCCATAACCAATCACGCTGGCATACAGCTGATGGGAAAGCTTCAGATACTTTTGGGGATATTATAGAGACATGCATAATCACGATAGTATTTATATGTCACAATTCACGACACTCATACGAATACTTATAAGTGTGACCACCGACCAACAGTCTGTCAATACTTATCAAATACCTTACTATAGTTGTCAATTCAATTCGGTTTTTTTTTTATTTTAGACACCAATAAACATCATTCTTTAGCGGCTAGATTCAATTAATTTGATTCAAATAATATATTTCGGATGCATTGAGATTATAATTTGAATTTTCTCACAGATGGCAGTGAACCACCTAAAAATGGCTATCAATAAATATTGTTTCCAAAATTAATTTTGTCAATTCATTTTCACTTGATGTTAAGTGATACGCTGGCCCATGTTAGTGTCAGACGCAGTGCGACCCACGGCTCTACGTTCTAATATTATAATGCAACTCATTGTACTGCACTCATCATCTTGAGCGTTTTATTCGGACCAGTAATCACGTCGGATACATTAGTGCTTCACAGTACAATAACTAAAACTGCAGTGCACCTACCGACACGAACTCTAGCAGAAGATTTAAGAAGCCCATTAGAAGTATAAAGAGCCCCAATTAAATTGATATATCGCATGAAGTGAGAATCGAACAAGCGTTATACGAACTGGAGCTCAGTCTTCGGTAGAAACACTTGATAGGATATACCTCGGATAAACATTATAAACAGCAAACAAGTTCGGTGAAGATTTAATTAATTTAGCGATTGTCATTAGCGAATCAGAGAAGGCTAGCCGCTGATTGTGTGAGCTGATCGAAACAAGACTTCAATAGTCAAGAGCAAGTTCAGGGGAAGAATGTCTAGTGTAAGGCCGAGCTAGTTAATACGCCAAATCCAGTAAGGTTATAACAACTTACAAGTAGACGGTAGGCCATGCGTGTATGGTTGGAACAAGTTGTTGGAATTTCTAATCGAATCTCGATTCGGTTTCGCCATAATATAATCTATATGCGGGAAATAACCGAAAACTATTACTATCGAGTATCGAACCACACAAAATGAGCTCGGAGCTCCAAACTCCAACAAGAGAGAGAGAGAGATTTTGTGTCAATTTTGTCCATGTCCTGTCTTTTTCTAATTCATATTTGAAGTAGATTAAGATGACTGAGAAAAAGGATCGACAGAATTTTCTCATATAGCTTATGATAGCCGCAAGTAACTGAAACAAATGAAACTAATTTTATTGGACAAACAAAATGTTACAATTTTTAAACACTCCCTGACTCCCAAAGTATGCAGAAACTACATAGAAACCCGTGTCTTGGGAGTCAGTTTATACAAATAAGTTAAGTAAATCCAAATTTGGCAAACAAGAAAGTTGCACTTCAAATACAAACTAGAATCATGCAAGGTAAAAATAAAAATAAAGAAATGTGTTAAAGTGTAAGAATGTATGTGTAGTGTAACTAGGTACGCTAATTGATATAAAATGTATGTATATTATTATTGTGTATATTGACGACCTCCTTAGCGCCCTTGTATTTCACTAAGAGATCCCGGGTTCGACTCCAGACACGAGCAGCCCGGTATTATTCTCAGGTCTTATTTTATAATTTCTAAATTGGTTCTCCCATACTACCGGGAAAACAAACCGCCGAGCGATTTAGCGTTTTAGATACTATTACTGACCAAGTTACTACGATAACATACATCTTCGTATGCATGCAGGTGAAATAATTTGTAGTTTGTAAAAAATCTAGTTATATGTGTAATTGATGACAAGAAGTCTGTCAGATCTCAGAATTGACATAATCGATGTAATGATCGTAATCTCCGAGCGGATCTATCGAGAACAATCGGTCTAATGACGCGAAATACCTTACAAATAAGTAAGTGACATATAGATAAGTGCCTTGTGCTGAGTACATAACTTGTTTCACTTGCAAGAGGCGCCTTGGATTTATTAATCAGTGCAAATAATTTATTCTTTAACTCGTGTATACTTAGTTCCTTTTTTCTAAGGCATATCAGTCACATTTACACTATAATGAAAAAC
The DNA here is from genome assembly GCA_036785405.1 of Coenonympha arcania. NCBI lineage: Eukaryota > Metazoa > Arthropoda > Insecta > Lepidoptera > Nymphalidae > Coenonympha > Coenonympha arcania. The sequence goes on from CM072066.1 coordinate 370,866, forward strand.
ACATTATTACGAATTCTTTTGTCAATTTTTTGTTGGTACTTGATTGCAATTTCACCTGATGATAAGTGATGATATAGCCGAAGATGCCATCGCGCTAACTTGAAAAGTGGAAGCAGTAGTAACACCTTACATTTAACAATTAAATAAATAATTTAAATTTACATGGTAACAAAATTTTATTATCTTCCTTTAATACTAGGTTACTAATTACTATATAGTCTGTGGTACGGTACAAAAGCATATCTATAGTTTTTAGGGCAAAAGTTCATACCAATTATTACCAATTACATAATAATATTTAGGACTAGGCAAGTCTAGGTTAGGTTTAGCGGCGCTAATCCGGCGAAGCATCTAATAAGGTTTCAGCATTGAATAATCACAAAAACGATACCTACTCTCGTATTATTATATTTGTTACCTGACATAAATGATAAAGCGACGCCCTTTTGTTGATAAATCAAAATAAGAACAAAAACTATAACGCACGTTCGATGTATCTCTTTTTCTTTATCGTAACGAGTTCGAAGCAATAATTATTAAGATATAGCAGCAAACATAACAGCTATAGGGACAGTTTAGCATTTAGATCATCTATAGAAAATCAAAATGTGTTGCATATGCATCGCATTTTTATTACGAGTCGGTCTCTACCACAATGTTCTGAAAGCTATTGCAACGAGAAGATAAAAAACCCAATCCTAGTTGCCGAATTGCAATGGATAGATTCTCGGTCACACCTCCCTCGATCGGTATGAACTATGAATTCACAAGATGCCATTAATATCATGATATCGTTCTCTACGTGCCAAACGTGACCAATCGCAGATAATGGTTCCGCGTTGGAATATTTCCCTTTTCACGTAACTACATTACTTAAATTGTTATCAATTAAATGAAAGAATGACTTTGTGCAGATCGACGACCGAATTTATACAACTGGTTAACGAACCCGAGACTTGTGTGAATTTGAAACCTTGTTGAAAAATTTGTTTTGACAATCTGAAAGGATGAATGTTAAAACAATCGCCAGTAAACGATAACAATTTCTTCGCAATGGTATAGGCACTACCCTACTCTGTTGAGTTTTCAGTAAACCAGATTTTCCTAATTGTTTTGCACATTCGGGCACAGGTCTAGATCATGAAGATGTCAGGTCAAACCAAAAGGATCTAAAGGATTTACTAGAGCCAAATTCTTTTAGTGTAGACGTCAACTAAATTAGAGTCGTCTAAAGTAGAGACACAAAATCATAAGTATTTTTGGATAAAAATAATTGATCAATTTTTGAAAAACCGTTGCCTAATTTTTTAGTAATGTTTTTAGGAAAATCTGTGGATTTTTTTACCCAAGATACTTAATGCTATACGGGAAAAGTTAGGTTAACTTAATTCAAGGCAACCGTTTTCTAACGAGTCCTATGACCAAGTTGGTAGACTTTCACTTGTTTTTAAATTCTCCGCAAATCTATTGGCACTGAATACTAACATGGCTTTTAGGTATCTGTTTGAGTGTTGGAAAGAGATGCAATGATAGCAACGAATATCAAGTTATCATTGCATCCCGTTCGCGCAGAGTTTAAGAGGAATTGTGCATTCTCCTCGCCTGCAGTTCGCAAAAACCAGTCCTGTCAAAAACGACTTCTAGACAAAACAAAACAGTTATCACGTAGCGCGGAAGTCATACAGCCGGTAGATGTTACAGATGCCTTGAGTTCTGCCTGATGACCGATTCCTTGACGTTTCCAAACAATACAATAGATTCTTGACACAATAGGATCTCATGACACAGACATTTGGACATTTGGACACTAGAGTTATGAAGTCCCTAAAGAAATTTGTAGCACTCTAAGAAAGGATATTCTGCACATTCTGTATCTGATTACGTATGTCGCTCATTCAATTAGGTTCCTACGATGTCCTAAAGTTTACTAAAAATAGTTACCCGTAAGAATTTCATTACTAACTTCTGGTTGAAGTACTAACTAGGGTAAATGATAAGAGATTTTATATGAAGTTGGGAACAGAATTTCCAACTTCATTAACTTAGAATTATTTGAACAAAACGACAAATATTATTGTAATCGTAATCAAGAGACAAATATTTAGAATTAAATAAATTACTTCGCAAAAGTCACTGATTGAAATCATTGGAATGTCTTTAAATCAGCGTTGAGTTTTTTGCTCTTTTTTGCCAGGCGCGACAAAAACCAATAGATACGATACGACACAGATTGCATTGGGGTTTTCACTGGTAGAAAGTTCAAGATTACTTCTTCGACAAATAAAAATGGGCCATCAGAAACAAAGCTAACTTAAGTTTTATATTAGCTTACTTCATTAAAGGCAAAATAAATATTGTTGCCTCCGGAATATTCTCGTGAAAAAATAAAATAAAATAATAAAACTTGGTCCTAATCCGGAGTATTCATGTTGCCTTTTACACCTAACTAGTCAGTGAACAGGAAAGGGGGAGGGGACAATACATTATCATGGTTATTAATTTCCTATGACAGCACTCACCAGGGTTGGGAGTAGCGCAGCTGGCGCCACTGCAAGCCAGACATGCGCCTTTCCCGTGGCTACCATCCATGCTCATGGTCAGCGTGGGCGCGAGGCTGGGCCGCGGACACAACTTGCATCCCCCATTGTACTTCTCACACAGGCACCCCCTCCCCAAATTCTCCACCTTCAGCTCGTTGAGGCTGTACTTGTCGTATCTCTTCTCCAGCGACGCCGCGATCCTCCCCGGCTCCTGGAGGAACTCGCAGGAGCTCGGGCACACATGGCACTTCCCGTCGTCCAGGTTGTTCGACTCCGAGATGTCGTCTCTCTCGGTGGAGTCGATGGGGATGTGGTAGTCGTCTTTCCGCTCGCTGTCGGTGCTCCCCGTCATGTAGGAGGTCAGGGTGACCTCGGAGGAGGATCGCACGGCGTTGTTGAGCTTATATTTGGTCATGTTCGCGGGTTTAGAAGAACGTTTTGTACGCGGAAAGGCGCGACATGCCGGAGCGGCAGTTTTTGAGTTAACGGTTAGTCGTGTAATCTTTGGGTCTGTATCACAGTCGGCGGGCTCGCGTGTCGGAGGCGAGCGCTCGCGGGCGAATGCCTGCAGTAGTGGGTGAAGCTAGGCCGTACGTACGTTCAGTCGGCCGGCGATGCCTTCAGTTGTTCAGGCTGTTAGGGAAATGGTGTGAAATGATTTCACGGCGAGTTTATTTCTTGGAAAAGGGTTGTTTTGTCATCTTTTATGTATCGACCTTCCAGTTCCACCTTAGCCTAGCTAGGTTGTGCTAGCTACGGGACTATTGCTTTTCCTATTTAAAAAATAAGCCTTATTTTAATAATAATAATGTCAGAATTGTTACATTTTCCATTCCATTACTAAAACAATTTAATAATCAATTCAGTGAAACTAGAGATTAGCTTCTTTTCAAGATAATTATAAACAAACTGATGGGCACTTTTGGTGCAGTACTAGCCAGAAGTTATTAACGAAGCGTAAGCAGATTCTTATAAACATTTAATTTCTATTGAAATAAAATATTGACTTTTGAGTATAATTAAAATAGAAAGTAGAAAAAAATTCAAAAAATAAAATAGCCGCCCGAACAGGGACTTGAACCCTGGACCCTTGGATTAAAAGTCCAATGCTCTACCGACTGAGCTATCCGGGCTCGTACGGGGCTGAACGAAATTACTGTACGTTTGCTTAAATTCGTTTTATTTTTTGCCAATGAGGTAGAATGTTAATATAATACCTATATCATAATGTATTATTTAATAATTATTAATTGCTAATTATGTAACAAAAACACTGCAGTGCGTCAGCCAAGGCCGAAAGTAAGAATATTCAATGCGTAGGTAGTAGGTAAGTACTACTATTTATAATACATAATTATAATAGACTCGACTTGTGTGACTCGATTTTTTTGCACTACGACATATTGTGCACGCTTAGCAAACGTCGCGTGCGGATCTTGCGATTCCTACAGAATGTGCGATCCTTGCGGCAGTGTGTGAACAACTTAGAGCACATTACTTTACGAGCGTGTCTCTCCACAACAACTTTACCTAACACTTACTTTTTAATATAATATTACAGTTTATGTTACACGTATGTGGTTCATTCTATTACGTACAGAGTAATAATATTATGTTAAGCACGCTGATCACTGTTTCTTACGTTGCGTCTTATTTACGTCACGACTTACGAAGTCACAACTGCATGTCCATTCAGTAAGATGCTGGAACTATATTAATATATTATTATGTATATTGCCAAAATACCAATTACGTTATGGTTAGTCTTAATTATCTTTGCCTCTGTGCTGGTTTATGGTTACAGATGCCGACAGTGACACGGACCGAGCAAAAAAATCAGTGTCCAGTGTCTAACTCTATCGTGTTAATATTAATAGAAATTAAAATTATCATGCTTTTATATTTTGTTTATAATGTTATTAAGTTAGTCTTATTATGCGGCTCTGAGATGGAAGCCCTGTTTCCCGAGACACAGTCTTAACTAGTTCGGGAAACAGGTGTACCTTTTATTATGATTTAACTTCTTAATTATATTGTGTTTGTAGTCACTGTTTAATTTACATGAGTGTAAAGTCAAATAAAATAAACTATTATTATTAAACTATTATCATAGGTAGGTACCTATGTGAAAGTTTGTGAGGATATTGTTTATTAGTCTTTTACGCCACAACTACGGGACCGATTTAGCTGGGAATAGGGAGAGAGTAATCTGGATTTTTATCTCGAAAAAATTTATGGCTTCTACGAGATTTGTATAAATTTGAAAATATTCAAAGTATTAAACTGAAAGTTAAGAATATGTCTTCTAACATATTCGTATATCTGCGGGAGATGCTCGAATACTTCGATCACTTTTCCAGGAATAATGCGAATAGATTCGAGAAAGTCGTAGACGCTGGCAAGATCGAGGGCAAGAGACCCTGTGGTTGAAGCCCGAAACGGTGGACGGGTCAAATTAGAGAGGCAGTCGATGCGCCGATCCCAAATGCAATTCACGCGACTGCAAATGCGTCAGGAGTCATGTCATGTCGATAATGCCATGATCCTCAAAGCTGAGGAAAGGAGAGACTCACGAAGTAGTACTTAAACATATATTTTTCTATGTCCGAAAAAAGTTCGTGGTAAGGCTGTGTCGTGGACAACTGGATAGTGGACACAACCGTATGTTCTAGCTATGTGAATTAAATAATAATAATAAAATAATTCTTGATTGTTCTTTCCTAGCTGATAGATACCCATTAGCAACATCTTGTGCTTCATTCTTTTATTTTAAAAACTGCAAGACACCGAGGCGATTGACATCCAACAAACTCGCTCGATACGTTTTGTTTCACGTAAGTATACCTATTCGAATCGCTAAGGTGTGTGGGACGCCCTTTCAGCCTCTGTGTACCTACCCAGCCAAGTACAAACTGCTTGGCTGTTTTTGAGAAGAAAGAGTAAATGAGCATTTTTGAAAGCTCACTCCAGTCTTACCTCTTCGTCGGTTTCCATCCAAGCTTGACTGTCAGTAAGGGAAGTACATAATATTTTTAATTTTTACTCAAAAATTGACAATCTAGGGGGCCTTCATAAGTTGATGTTTAGTCCCGGGTAGGTTTCGACGTGGGGCAAACAATACGCCGGTAATCACTCATGTATTCCATTCTAGTACGTCATCTATGTATGTTTGGACAACACTTTTAGACACGCTAGCCAATCAATGACTATTTGCCGTAAGACTACTTGGTACGCACGAGTAGGGTGACCAAGTATGTAAACTTAGTATGTATAATTTCATAAACCAACTTTAGTTAAAATAAAACAACTCGGAAGAAGTTGAATTGTTTCTTTACACTGTGCATTTTTAAAGAATTCCTTCTAATGCTGTGCTCATGGATCACTTTCTGGTTTTTTGAATATTATTTGAAATAACATTTAGGCACATGCCTTCGTAAGACCACGGTATCACGGTACGCTATGATGGAAAATTCCCTATAGGTCTTTAAAAGAATTAAAAAAGAAAACTCTATTTTTTTATACATATAAAAGATAATCATCATATCCGGTAAAAAACCAACTTTTGTTCGGTGTACAATAGATACTTGCTGCTATGAATAGATCTATTTTTGTAAATTCTGCCGTTTTTGTTGTTTAAAAATCCGATTTCTTGAGAAACTTGTAATCCAAAACAATTCTCATCAAAAACCGGCGTGCTTCCTACTACAGTCCTAAGGTCAGTAGGTAGTATCCTCGTTATCAAAAGGATCAAGGATCCTCGTTATCAAATCTAGCTTTTACACTGTTATTAAATGATGTACCTCTTGGCATTGAAAATGTTGACATATTCATGTACGCTGATGACGTAGCTATTGTAATAACTGCATTAACATTAGACCTGCTGGAAATAGAAATAAATAGAGTAGCTAAATTGACGTTGACTGGTTGAATGGTTTCAGACAAAATATGGTCTCGCGCTTAATATCTCAAAAACCCAATTCATCAAATTCGGTTTGTCTGGTCGGCAGCGTTGCTATTAAACAACAAAAAATTGAACAGGTCCAGATTGCAACCTTTTTAGGTTTCCAGGTTGATGCCGGCCTTAGGTGGAATGCGCATATGGACAAGCTTTGTGGCAAATTAGCAACAGCTGGCATCCACGCTTTCACCAGAAGCAGATCGAGCATGCTTGCTTACTTTGCTTCTTTTCACAGCCTCCTGCAATATGGGATCGAGCTTTGGGATCATGGTGCAGAATGGGAGCGTGTATTCAGACTGCAGAAGCGTGCAGTCAGAATACTCGCCCACATATCACAGGAAACCTCGGCGCGGCCTTACTTCACGGAATTGGGTATTCTAACCCTACCTGCATTACTAATCTTTAGTATTGCCGTCTACGTGGCGCAAAATAAAGTAGTACATATTGTACATCCCTTCCCCCCATAACAAATTGACCAGCCCTGTTCCATTTGTTTCTCATGGCCACCGTTACTGCACTGAAACCTGAACTGAAGCTCATGCGGTATGAAATCTATACTAATAAATAAATAAATAAATAAATATTTCTTTATTAAAGGTAAAACACCCAATTGTACAAAGTTGCAAATAAATAATCATAGAACACTGATAAAAAGAATCTACAATTAAATACTTAAAACTTAACTAGTAAATATACTTACATCTAACTGAAATGGTCAAAAGACTCATTTCAGATGTCAAGGATACGGGTTGGAACTACTTTCTATTTTTGGCCTGATGAACAGACAGCCAATAGTCAAAGATCTGACTGGGCATCCCCTCGCACACGACCCTGAGTATAGCATTGTTAGAACTGCGAAGCCTTTCCCAAAAGGACGCTATGCGAGCTCTCACAATGCCATAGAAATCGGCCACCCTCGACTCAACAAACATGGTGGAAGCACTGCAATAGCGTGGCAAGCCCATAAGGGCGCGGAAGGCGTTATTGTACTGCACACGTATTGCAGTGTATGATTTTCTCAGAAAGTTAGTCCATAGCTGGCACGTATAAAAGCATTGGCAGTAGGCATTAAAAAGAGTAATTTTAACTTCCTTACTGCACTTGCTGAATCTACGTGCCAGCATGTTACACCGAATCGAGAGAGCCCGTCTTTCTCTCTCGATGTCGTTGTCGTCTTTGAGATGCTCAGTCAGGATGTGCCCGAGGTACTTAAATTGCTGCACAACCCGAACTGCTTTGCCATTTAGCGTGATTTCTGGGAACCTTTCCGGACCTTTGCCTGACCTAAAGACTAGCATCTCTGTCTTGTCTAAATTATATTTTAGACCATGCGCATTGGCATAATGCTCACACACAGAGAGCAGAGTTCTGAGTCCTTTAATAGAGGGACTGAGAAGCACCATGTCATCAGCGTAGCTAATACTGTTTATACAAACTCCGTCGATATGGCTTCCGACATTTGTGTCTCTCAGTTCCTCTATTAATTTATTTACATACATATTAAATAAGTCCGGCGAGGTAATCCCACCCTGGCGTACACCGCAATCTAATTTGTAACAATTAGAAGTCGCGTCGCCCCACTTCACAGTATTTGTTTGGTTTCCGTACCAGTACCTCAGCAGACCCACGACCTCGTTGGGGACCTGAGACCGGTATAATTTCTCCCAGAGAATATCATAATTAACTAGGTCGAAAGCCCGACTCAGATCAAGAAAACACGCATACACGGAGGTGTCACGACTGATGTAGTATTTTACTGTGTGTTTTAAACTGAGAATTGCTAAGTCTGTCGAGAGACCGGGACGAAAACCAAACTGCGCGTCTTCAATAACTACATTCTTAAGCAGTTCGGGCTGCAGCAGGCGTTCCAGAACCTTGCCTAGGACTGTGCCCAAAGAAATAGGACGGTAATTACCTGCCGACCCCAAATCTCCCGTTTTATTTTTGACGATAGGCACGACTATGGTCTTCATCAAATTTTGGGGCAGGTAGGAATATTTAATGCAAAGGTTAAATAGACTGCAAAGCTTTTCGTGTAAAGGCCTACCCCCGTATAAAACGTGTTCAATACTTAGTTCGTCATAGCCGGGACTTTTTCCTCTATCCATGTTTTTAACGACTTTTGTCACCTCATCGGTGACAAATTGTACTATGCTAGGATTGGGGCCGGCTGGTGAACCGTCGTCGGTCCTATGCCTACTACTTTTCATTTGTGTTTCCACGGGTAGTGGTTGCACTTTAAACCTATCTGCAAACATATTGGCTATCTGTTCATGACTCTGCAAGCCGCCCACTGATATAGGTACACTCTGTTACTAATGTTATAAAGCTAAAGTTTTGAGAAACAGACGAAACAGAATTGGCACTAATGTCTTTAAACCACTGAGCTCTATTATACTAATACTTACGTTGCACTTGGACCTCAAACGGTCAACGTAAAAATGAAGACAATTGATTTTCGCCATTTTGGCGCTGATTGTTGAGTAACCTGGCGTGAGCGTCCATGGAACTAAAATAAAATGACATTCAAAACGACGGTCACTAGCAACAAATGTCAATTTAGTACCGTGTACCTTAGATGGGGGCGCTTCCAATCGGCACAAAAGATGACCTGTCAATTGTTATAGAATATTTGATCCAGGGTACTAGTATAACAGAGATCAGTGCTCCAAACCCATAAACAAGCATCAGTCCAGTGGAGGCTGTCGAGATGGGTTGCCTACCCCGCTCAGGCGGCGCTGCGCGGGCGACGGTTTTTGAGGCGGAAGTCGCGAGGCCGGCGCGCTTCCGCGTCGATCGCTCGCCGTGAGCCGTGACCTGGCCGCTGCAGGCTGGAGCTGTAGATATTCTGTAAAATCGTAAATATTTGCGCGACTCTTGAATTCATCTCCAGCCGTACACATGGATTCAAGAGTGAAGATGAATTCGTGAATGTCGAATTAGGAAAACCCTACAGTACAGATTAATTTTATAGGTGGACGCTGTGACCGGTGATATGATGACGTGATGACGTTGGATCCAAACACAGAACAGCGAAGACTTCTCTATAATATTGATACTTATCTTAACCTACCTGGTGTTTATCTCATAGAAAAAGATCACTGTACGTGTTATCACGTGCGTTTCCACAGATGGCGCTACTTTTTTTTTCTGTATTCTGAGGAAGAAGGTTTACGGAAATTTCTAGTAGTCTTAAGAGAGTCAGTCGCAGAAACAAAACTTTGTGTACGTACCTACCTAAGGGCTAAGTACCTACCTTAATAAAAACATTAACATTTTTTCCTTTACATTTACCATGAAACCTCGCTCCTTGCCAATTTTTTTGGATCTAGGTCACCAGGCACTGGCAGGATCGGGTTTGATAGATGAGGTTGAAGTTTGATTGCCTTGAGGATACATAGAAGTCATTGGCGTTGACTTTGCTTTTATTTATACCTTGGAGTTAGGAAGTGCAATGTAGAGGGTTTCAATTTCAATCTCAGGAACTACGGGTTCAAATTGAAATATTCCTTTTGTGAATAGATCTTAGGAGTGCAGCGTCAATAAAAATGTTGCAAAAGCGGGAAAATTTATCCTTATGAGAGTTTCAGTTGCATTCGCTGCGTAAACTATTAAACTTAGATATACCTACCTATGCATGTATTACTGAACTTTTCCCCTTTCCAGATATTTATAAAAAGTCGCCGCAACGAAGAAATACCCTCGTAGTTACCGGAGAGTGTCAGAAGATATTTTGAATCCGGGAAAATGCTATATGGTACCGAGAGACCGAGTCGCGGGGATCAACAGCTAGTGTATTATGAAAGGTTCTGACAAAATAACAAGCCAGTGAGCAGTAGGTAAATAGGAAATCGATGATGAGTTATTTGTTATGACTTCAGAGTCTTATACGAGACTAATTTACGTCTGATGGGGTAATAGAGAGCTTCCTCGGCGCCACCAACAGCGCTCTACGTCAATTGGGCGTGGACAAGTAGCCCTGAACTGTGCTTTGGGCCCAGCGATATAAGTTATTAGTTTAGTACTACCTACATAACAGTCGATCCCGCTGGAATGATGTTTCTGGAATAAAGCAGTAGAATTTTTTGAGCTATCAACGTTTTACATTCTAGTCAAATCAGTTCAGTAATTTTGATTGAGTAGGTAACAAAAACAATGAAAATCTTTATTGTTTCACACAGGCCTCCCTATCTTACAGGCTCGGCAGGTAACGTAATTAGGAAACGCATTGCAATTTATACTTCTAAACTTTTTACTAGCCTATCTGTATGTATTTCAAATTTTAGAAAATTGTGAATGGAAAACATCCGAGCGATCTAGCGTGCCCGTGCGATGCTGTGTAGAAACCATTATTGCTTACATAATATGGGATATATTCCTACTTATAATACCAAATTCAACTGCATCGTCACCTACTATCAAGTAAGATAAATGTCAAATAAATAAGCCGATAGAATAATAAAATATCGAACTGTAGCACAATTTATTGCAAGCAGGTGAATTTTATTTTGCAGTGACATCTAGTGTTGCATCATAGAACGAGGTGGAAAATTCAAGATTCGTTTCCAAACGCATTGAAGTTCCTCTCTGCAGCCGCAGAAGTCTCTCTATACTCATGAATGAGCAAGTAGGTACAGTAAGTTAACGATAGATGGCATTAGAAACTAAAAACCAACTTTTATTTGGTCAATTTAATTAATATAGTTTTGAAGTACTCTAACCCTACCGTTTTTGGCATAGTGACGCTGTATCTTTAAGACTTTACCTCATAATTCTGAGAGCTCTATTAATTTTAGCAAGCAGCGGCCTTGGCCGTACCACGACTTACGGATCGTCGTGGTTCGCAGATACGAGCGCTAAATTTCGGATCACGTGACTTATCGAAGACTGGTTGCAAGTATGGTTCAAGCGAAAGGATTTTTTTCGGTTTAAAGTTTTGCCACAATAGGTATTCCCGCGATCATCCAAAATGCAAGTCATGTTAAAATTCCTAATAGGCTGTATCATCACATTCCATTACGTGTGATTTAGACCGTTTTGCTTTATTTTTAGGATTCCGTAACGTACCTACATATCCTGAATATTTTGGCACCTGTCTGTCTGTATGCCCGCCTCCTAATGGCTCGTTCATAGTAACAAATACGTTAACTAATAATATACCTACTTAGGTTTCTTACTAAGGTTTTAAGGTTTGAATTTTGGGGCTCGCAGACTTAAACCCTATGCGGTAACTATGTCCCGGTGTCTAAATATCGTGAAAGACAAGATGCAAGCTTTTATATCACAAATAGGCTACATAAAGCCTTTTTAGAATTTTTTTAATACTTTTTTTGAATTTTCACGAGATCGGTCATCGGTTTTAAAATGTGACTCGTGGGCACAAAAATTAAAATTAATGATTTTTGCGAGTATAACTTGTATGCATCTACATATTTTTTACCCACGACGGAACGGAGTACGGGTATATGCGTTTAGGGTGAGAGACCGTTTGTACATTACTCTATTAAAAAGATTTTATGTTTGTTTGTATGTTAAATTGTTCACAAAAACCAATAATGCAAAAATATTTTTGTTTGTTTGTTTGTTTGTGCACATCGATGTTCCCATTTATTTCAAAAACGGCTTGACCGATTTAGATGCGGTTTTCTGTATAATGTTTGGTGTTCAGCGGCAATGGTTCTTAGATAGTTGTTACGAACATCGATCACCAGGGGGCGCCATAAAATACATTTATATTGCAAACGAATGTTCCCATTTATTTCAAAAACGGCTTGATCGATTTAGATGCAGTTTTCTGTATAATGTTTGGTATTCATTGGTGATGGTTCTTAGATAGTTGTTACGAACATCGATCACCAGGGGGCGCCATAAAAAACATTTACAGTCCAAACGAATGTTCCCAATTATTACAAAAACGACTGAACGATTTGGATACAGTTTTGTATAAAATATTAGTGAGTCATTGGCAATGGTTCGTAGATAATTGTTCTTGTGATTGAACAGCAGGGGGCGCCACAATAAACGTCTCTTTATGACTTGGAAGGGATGATGCCTTTAAACGCTGCTAGAGGAGCTAATGGCTAGTTTGAAGATTAATTTTCATTTTTTAATAATAATATAATTTAAATTACATTAATATATTAATCGAAAAACTATAAAACAAGTGGAAAATTAAAAAAATTTAAAACACCCACGACTTTTGCAGACTTGTAATTGAAAAAGGATTAAATAATTTTTTGAAACTCCCCGACTAAAGGAAAGTAAGAACTAAGAACCTATCAGTATAATTACAAATCCAAGAAAATCCGTCGGAGCTATTTTCGTTTCCAATATCAATTAATGTAATTAGTAAGTATTGATAAACTGCCGGTATATGAGAAGTATCAAGAAATTGAATTAGTCATCAACTGGTAAACAGCACCATCAACACCGTCATAGGCAAAACACAGCAGCTCCGGCGGATTTTCTTGGATTTGTAATTATACTGATAGGTTTTTAGTTCCTACTTTCCTTTAGTCGGGGAGTTTCAAAAAATTATTTAATCCATTTTCAATTACAAGTCTGCAAAAGTCGTGGGTGTTTTAAATTTTTTTAATTTTCCACTTGTCATAAAAACCTTTGTCAATAATACCAACTCATTTTCTTCATGTTCCGATAGCTCTAAATTTGGGCAACTACAGAAATAATCTTTCGGGAACCATATGGGGCGAGTGGGAATTTACAGACAATTTTTAGTTAAACATGTAAACGTTATGCTCGCAAAACACATTTGCCTACTATTTGCAAAAAATTTAATAAAGTTTAGTTTGAATTTCGCGGTTTAGTTATAATGCGGAACACACAGTGCGTGAGTCCATTTCGCACTTGACGCTGGGTTTTGTTATACGACAACACCTCGCACGACATTTCCTCCATCATCAACCCTAAAATGCAAGTCATGGCAGTAAGTAAGTATCAGGGCTGACTCAGATTTCTACAGAACGATAAAGATCTATCTGAATGCTAATTTTTCAGTCGCAGGTAAAGATCTTTAGTACCTAGTGCTATTATCTTGCTGCAGACTCGGTCATAAATTATTCGAGTTTTTCGCTTTTTTTGTTCTGCAGTAATGCACAACTCAAGAAAGAACAACGAAAACGAAACACTCGAATGATTTATGACCGAGTCTGCGGCGAGATAATAACACTACTATAGTGGCGTTTCGGTTATTTTTAGAATACGCAGTAAGGTCGCGTGTACGATTCCCGCCACGGGAATCTTTAAAATTTTATATAATTTCCAAATTAGATCAGGTCCGGCTGAATGCTCCGGCCGTGGCTAGTTTCCACCCTGCCAAGTGATTTAGCGTTCCGGTCCGATACTGTGTAGAAACCGTTATGGGTGCGTTTAATTACCCCTTCAAGGCTTCATGCATCATCTACATCATCACTTACCATCCGGTGAAACCTCAATCAAGTACTAACTTGTAACACTGAGTGTAGAGGGTACTTTAAACATAATAACTCTTAGGCCAACGCGTTGACAGCTCTGGTAGGTACTGTTGCCAGCTGGAAATGGTCATTGAAAACATTTCTTCAGCTGCAAACATCTCCAAAGACGTTCTTGTACATGTCAGATGGATCCCAGGCCTTAACATTGCAGGCATACTTGATACAACGCACTCCTGCTAATGAGGATTTAGAATATCACTATATATGGAGGTGCCAATTCAAAGGGACTGGTAAAGAGGCCTTCTACACTTCTGCCTGTGGGCTTACTACAAGTTCATGGATTTTCGATTCGAACCTCGATTTAGTTTCGCCATACAATCAATATATCTAATGCGGGGAGTACCTAACCGAAAGCGTATAGGTAATTCAATCGAATTCTTAGCATTATTGTATCTTGTACTAACTCTGCTGGCATCTAGAATTTAGAATAGAAGTACGTACTGCCCTCACCCGGGAATTGAAGTTGGACCTCCACCAACTGACCTAGATAGCACTTATCCAGTACTTACGTACTTATTTACTTAGTAGTGAGTCAGTTAGGTTAGTAAGTATGTCAATTCATCTAACTCACCTTGCGGACGACAGTAAAATGTTTATTGTAACGATGTTGTCTTCATCTTCACGGTCAAAAGTACTTGCCGTCATAAAATTAAATATTTCTTAACAAATTTATTTCTAGGAATCTCATCTCATGGTAATCTATTCGAAAAATGTTGGTGTTGCTTTCAGGTTCTTTGTTATAAATACTTAGGTGATTTAGGTAAACGCTAAATCGCATGGCAGTACCTACATCTTTGCCAGTAAAGTGGTATAGGTAACAATCTACCAACAGAGTTGAATTGAGCCAATTTAATCATTCAAAATCATGGAACCTGAAGCCGATATCACGGCGTTCCACTTAACAATGGAGGTTTGCTAGGAAAGGCTATGCAATAATAAGACGTTACACGAAAAATGAAAATATTAAACTCTTTCAAAGAGCTATATGCTTGATTGCAATAAGCAATCCAGCAGCTGTTTAAAGAAAACCAGCAGTGTCCTTAGCCATGTGCAGTCTCTACAGCGTTATCCATGTTATAACTATAACATGCTATACTTATTCAATTTCGTTCAATAAAGCTAGTAATATCGCTAAGGCTGCCGATCCACTTTTCCAACTTCGCGTGCTAGTAAGGCTATCTAAAGCACAAATCCACCATATAAAGCCCTAACCAATAACCATAGATAGCCTTACTGCGAGTGTTTTACTGACCCCACGTTGACACTGAAAATCTTTATTTTTCACATAGGCCTAATCTCCTCTAGATTGTGATAAATCAAAACTAATCGCTTTCCGAACTGGCAAGAGACTCGGCAACAATGCATATAGGTATGTATACACATTGTTGTACAATATACATAAGATTATGACAATTGTATGATATCTAGCGTTGTCATTAAGTCATGTCAGCCCAATAGTGCGACCTCGAGTGAATGCCACGTCGTCGGCGGCAGTGGTTCCCCTTGCTGCGTCCGTGCCCGCCATGCTAAGTGCTGCTTAAGATGCGCAGGAGTGGCGCGCCGCTCTGCAGTCCGTGAGATGGCGGCCGCACCACCCTTGCCGAGAACACTTTCGGTTTATGAGATCACGATGTTTTATGTGTCACTTACTATACATACCTAAATATTCTTTGGATGGCTAAAAAATTATTCGGCCGTTCATTAGTATGACTTATGTAAGCTTACGATTATGATTATAAATCGACCGTTCATTGCTCGTAAGCTAAGAATCAGCAGGGCGATTGGCTAAAAATGTATAAATCATTATAGAGCAGCTGTATCAATGCCAAAACGTGATTTTCAAGTGCTGTGATTGGTCAAAACCCATGTTTTGACATTGTTAAGTTGATACATTTGTAGCCGATCGCTCTATAGGATGATATTATTATTGCATGTTATATTATCTCTTCTCTTGGTATGAAACTATATATTTTTATCCATTTAAGAGAAAAACTGTGAAAGTTCATCGAAGATACCTACCCTAAATATAAAAAAAAACCTACAGGAAACTTTTGTGTCACTTCTATCACCGAATATACAATATTACTATGCTTCTATACTCAGAGGTTTATTTCTGTTACATTGTTTTGTTACTGAATAAACAATTAGTCGTATTATTTAGAGCCTAATTAGTACCTATAACCGATACTGCAATGTTGTATGCCTAATACTACGGCCTACATACACGTATTCCATGTTCCAGTAGGTATAATTATTATTATTGGCCGTTGGGAAAGGCATCTGTGGACGACACGGATGGGTAAACAAGGGTCGCAAATGCGTCAGACAAAATAATATGATAGCGGAGGAATTTATTTATTTATCTGCATATAATTTTTAGTAGATACCAAGTGGCAACAGCACAAACCAGCGAATTAAATGTTCCTCTGTAAATATAGGGCTTCTAGAAAAACTTACACATAAAATTGCTTCCATTCCTTATCTAAATAATCATATTATTACGTAATGAAATGAAAAAAATCCAATAGTTTTCGAGGAGGCTGTGACATACAACAATGAAATTAAGTGTCCCGTTTTCGCTATTTGGCTAAGGAACCCCAATAAAATACGACATACGGGTCCTTTATAGAGTAGCATACATGTGTTTTACCTTGAAATACTAACTGTAGCCATTAACTCGACGTGCCTACTAACTCGTACAGCACAAAATTTCGATAATTCGACCACATATTGTTCTAATTAGCCATATCGCCATAGCATGGCCGCCGTGGCGACGATAGCCGTAAATACTGCGAGCGTGATAACTCCATGCCAGCTCTAATTGCCAGCCGTGACAACACAATGGTAATGCTTAATTATTAATTAATTAAAGTGTTGTTGTAGCTGTGTTGCCCAGTGGTTTAGATCTCTGCCTCATAGCAGGAGGTCTGGAGTTCGAATCTTCACGGAGTTTCTGAACCACATTACATGCCCGAAATACTTTAGAACACTAGAGTATGTGGGCACACCCAAAAGTAAGAGCTCCTTCAGTTAATAATGCAAGGTAAGGTGGCAGGCAGGAGGAGGCCTGGCCGTAGAAGGATACCTTGGGTTAGAAACTTACGTAGATGGTTTGGAAAGAGCACCAAAACAGTTACTTTTATGTTACGAAACCTTTTGCTCAGAACGGCGGTGTCCAAAATAGATACAATTTGCTATGATGATTGCTTACCTTCAGCAGGAGACGGCACTCTGAGAAAACAAGAATTTCACAAGGGTCGAGCCGCGGACAATAATTAGTAATCTTCATAATTATCTCAAGGTAAGGACTGTCAATCGCAATTAATATTGATTTTACAACAAACTTTCTAATATTTTCCCAAAGTACCTACTCGTACTTATAATAATTTTTCATAGAGAAAGCTACGTGACGGGCGGCGTAGCACAGGGTATTCCCTAGCACCTACGACTAATTTACGAGTGACTCTACGATTGTCGATGCCAAGTATATTGTATCAACTTGTTTTAAAGTTATGCAAGCTGAGTGTCGTGGGTTTTGCCGCAAAGCCTTCGTGATTTCGAGTTGAAAAAATTAAAACGTTGGCACTGGGCGAGCCCCGGACTATACTACAACCTTCTTCTACGAGGATAACTATTACTCAATGATGTACTAGTGAACTCCCGCGACTATATCTCTGAAAACTAAGGAATTGTGCTACCAAGTACTTATAAGTTTTGGGAGTCATTTTTACCTCTGGATTTTTAGGGTTCAGTATTGGAGTTCTGCTACCAAGTAGGTACTTATAAGTTTTGGCAGTCATTTTTACCTCTGGCTTTTTAGGGTTGCGCATTTATATTCCTGCGAGATTTTTGAAAAACCTAAATTTACGCGGGCGGAGCCGCTAGCGTCCGCTAGTTAATAAAATAATAATATGAAAAATTAAGTTTTTATTCAAGAATATATTATTATATGTGTTCCGTTGAATGGAACTACGGTACCCTAAAACAAATTTTGATATTGAGCTTCGTTATTTAACCGAAAAATAAATGTCAAAAAAGTCAAAAGTCAAAATATATTTATTTCACATAGGCCTAACTTACAGGGCACTTGTAAAACGTCAACAATATTTGTTACATAATATTATGTACGGTGATAACTACCTACAAGTCGACTTAAAACTAAGTTTACGAGGGTTCCAATGATTTTTAAAATTTCAAACAAACGCCGTCTTCCAGCATATGTCATAATAATAATGACTAAAATAAAAATTGTTATATCGCGATTTAGATGGTTTAAGTATTATATCACGCAGGCTGTATTTGCGTGGAGGGTTTCCCGAGCGATGTCGATGAATAGCAGTGGGTTTTGTTGAGAGACACAACAGGTGTTACAGATGATGTAAACTTACGTAATTTTATTAGTTCATTGTCAAGGAAAACGAACATTTGCGAATTTGGGTAAACACATTTTTCAGCCTTCAGTAATTATGAAATGAAATTAGCCATAACTTATTTTTTGAAGTGCACAGTCATTTTAATCTATTTAGGGTTTAATAGGTATTTAAACTATTGGAGTAACATTAGTCATTAGCTCCAATAGTTTATGACCCTTTAGGCAAAATTGTAAAAATGGGTAATTTTCAATTAAATATAAGTTAGTGCCTGAAGGAGTAAAAGGACATTTTGTAAAGTCACAATTACTTTAGTTATTTTAACAAAAAAAATATGTCTTGTAATAAAATCTAAAGGGATCCTTAAAATTATCTCAGGGACTAGATTCAATTTTGAAATCGTCTGTGGATATTAATCCTAATTACTATAGACAAACAAAACTACATGAAAAAAAATTATCTTTATTAAGTTGCACGTCAGCATAAATTCAATTTAAATCTCGTCTCATCGCTGTCAGACCCTGACCTTAAAGCGAAGCAGGTATTGAATCTCGAACCTGTCGGTGCAGTGCCGGCGTATCTTCTTTTTTGGGCTTTTCTGGCTCTAAACCTGCGGGTCATCGTTATACACTTTGGGTATATGCAAAAAGGAAAATAAATGTTCTTTGACTTACGAGTCCTACGACTTTTGTTGCATTTTTTTGTATCTGTTGCTTGAGACTTTGTATATTAGTAATTGATTTGGCTCAACTATAGCAACGCTACCCAAGGTATTTTCCGGACAATCTTTCACATTTTCACCAAAGTTTTATCACGTAACCTTTTATAC
This sequence comes from Coenonympha arcania, assembly GCA_036785405.1. Taxonomy (NCBI): domain Eukaryota; kingdom Metazoa; phylum Arthropoda; class Insecta; order Lepidoptera; family Nymphalidae; genus Coenonympha; species Coenonympha arcania. The sequence continues at coordinate 390,053 of CM072066.1, forward strand.
TGTCTCTAACTTTCGTATTATCACATAAATTAGACGAAAATTTTAAGAAAAAATTATTACTGAAAATTCACAACATTGGAGTAAAATTCAAGACAATTAACTGACCATAGCATCTGACCACTAGAAAAATGACGTTTCATATGTCATTACGCAATTTGACATTTGTTTCGTCAAAACGTTTCGTTTTATGTTACGATTTGTTTATACTATGAAATACAAACGATAGAAAAACATTAATAGTTAAAAATAAATACATTTAATTAGCATTTGGTTAGTTTTCCTACAAAAGTATACTTCATTAGCATTAATATTTGAGTTATATTAAAGTAAATTATAATTTAGTGAAATATATTTCACTTGAAATATTGAAATGAAAACGAAACGTTTGACATTAAAAAAAAAAGTGGTCTCTCTGCTGTGGTTGTCTATGGTCGTTACTTGTTTTCGTACGTAATTTCGTACGATTTTTGTCTCAAACGAGTTAGGGTCCAAGAGCGAGCGAAGCGAGCTCGGGACTATAGGGCGCCCCGACTCGGATAATTTAGGTGACGAAGAGGATGGCGGGGCCTGCAAGGCCCCGCCATCCTCTGAGTGGTTATTTTCTTTTATGACCACCCAGAAATTAGGAGCCCCGCGAAGCGGGGCTCCGTCGACCTGCCCTTGGAGGTGGTAAGTGGGAGAAGGTGATGGCTAAGGGTGTTTCTTCCCTTCCTCCCTCCCCCCTTTCATCTCCTTTCACCACGGCACTTCATAATTTTCATAATGCACTTCGTAATTTTCATAATTCATAGTAAAAATAACCTCGAAATTTTTAAATTTAAAAAATTTATTTCTCGGCAACTATTACGTTCCTACAAATATGGCTTGGGGGGAGGGTTACCCCCCTCCCCCCCTCCCCACCCACCCCCCTCCCACCCCCCTCCGTAACGGTAGCGTTGCTATAGTTGAACCATTGATTTTGTGTTCCAATCAATCAAATGCTTTATTCAAATCAAACTACGTAAGTAGTTTGTACTGGTAGAACTCTTCTTGTGGAGTCCGTGTGTGTAGGTACACCGTAGTGCTGCGTAGAGTCGATTATTCTATCGAGTAGTCATTGATTGATTACTGGGCAAAATGAGTCTTAAGAACTGTACTTATCAGAATGATAAGTGCAGTGTCATTGCAATGCAGAGTTGTGGGATGCATTGCATTTGACGTGGGTAGGCGTATAGCTTTACGTGGTTTAATAATATATAATTAAAAAAAACCTGGGGTTATGAGTTATGATATGTCTGACAAAACATTGTAGTTATTTTATAAAGGTCTATTCGTTCATGTGAAATTACAGCTAAGAGGGTTCTATAAAAGCCTCTTGTATTGCAAAAGAGAAATCTAGATCTTTCTCCTAGAGGATAAAATGTAAATATAAATAAACAATGTCACCAACCAATCAACTATTATTTATTCATTATTGTATGGGTAACATGGATTCCTGGAAGTGGGGAGTTCATTATCAAACGCATAACAGAGAGAACAAAGGAATGATAAAATCCTTGTGCGCCAAACTTTTATATAAATTTAAGTATGAACATAATAATACGACTTTTGTGAAGACATAACTTTTAATGTCAGTTTACAGTCTTGTTCCAAAGCGTTAGTAGTTTTGACCTATGAAAAATCAATTCTGAAAAATCCACTATAGGCGCAGCTATCAATCAATGTGCTCTACCACATCGTTCGAATTGCTTTGTACCGAGAAGTACCAGCAAGAAACTCGGAATCTGCTGAACCGGCGAGAAGCTCTTTTTTGCTGTTTCTTCGTTCTTTCTTTTGTCGTCTCTGCTACTCTTCTTATGTTAGTTAAATATTCTCATTGGTAAAACTACCTCGTTTGCTGCCTGGTTGGTGAGCCTGCTCGACTGCAGATCACGAGACCCTGGGTTTGATCCCCGGGTCAGGCCAATAAAATATAGTACTTATTGGCATTTTCTATCAGTAAATTCTTAAGTAGTAGCTCGGAGATTGGTAATTGGCGGTGATTCACCACCGTGCCTCGGAGAGCACGTAAAACCCTCTGTCCTGCGTCTGATTGGCCGTCGTCCTATAGGATTATGATAGAGAAAAACTATTATGATGTAGTTATCCGCTTAGCAATGGTTTTTGATCACAGTCCTTTGGGGGGTGATATGTCTTGTGAGCGAAGCTTTCATTTTACTACCTGGCTACTTTATATTATGAATACATGATTGGGATGTTATGTCATGAGAGGAGGTAAACAATCATTATACATCATAGCTGTAAGTACGAATACGTTAGTATTTGGTGGACTAGGATCAACAAAACACGTGATAATCTTGTGATCATCCAAACTCCAAAGCAAAGCAATTATATGGGAGTACCATGAGTTGTGTCTGATGTGTCTTTGTGGTGGTATCTCTGATAAGAAAACTCAAGATATGGGCATCGAAGAATTTACGTACATCTTTTTCATACAAGCAGACAGTAGCACCATCTGTCAAAATTCTATAGGTAGCTGCTGAGCGGACTACAGCGTGGTGTTAATGTTTATGCAAAACAATCATTTTTGGCACCGATAAACTGGCATTTTTTTGCGCCGTCCGCCCTGTCCAGGGTATATGTCAACTGGTGGTATCCACTACAGGTTCTCAAGGTCGCGGCTACACGTGCGGCAGGTCGAAGTGGCCCGCCCGCTCGGTAGCCGCCAGTGTGACCTCGGCCGTGTGGCGCGGACCTTGACCAGTGTGATACGATCCTAATGTCTCCGACGTGATTAGCTGCTCACTGAAATTTAGCTACCCACAGAAAAAACAAAACAAGAAATCCGGCAAGTACTAGTCGTTTTCGTACACAGAAGTTCCGATTTGATAAAAATCCCTTTTCTTTGAATAACAAAACTAAGTTTCATGTCGATTATGCAATTACTTTTGTAGTAGGTAAAGTTGATATAAACCTCATAATACAGTGCATCCCAGAATTGCAATGCAGTTTCGAAAATTCCGAGACATTGCACTACACTGAGCTGCGATCAGCTCCTAAGTCTTAAGCTCAGTTGGTCCCCAACCCATTCAGAACGTTTCTTCGAGAAGAGATTTCGCTAGTTTAAGCACTTAAGGTCGTAATAAGATTTAGCAAACCTCTAAGTGGCAAACGAAATTGAAAATGAAAGTAAAAATCACATGGACTAATTCATTTGAATTGAATTGGACGAATAACTCAACCGCCACAGAGCAGGTAGTTATGTACCGAGGAAAACAAGCGGTAGATACATACTCACTCAAATTTAAAACTTTTCTTACATAACTGATTTCCATTCCACTATATCTGAGTAGATGTAAGTTGACCTATTTGCTTCCAAGAATCCAGTGTGGAAAATAGCTCTTTAATTGAAGTTACTATAAAATAATAAATATAATCAATATGTACCTGATACAATGTAGATATGTATATGGCTCATAATATTATCTACACACATGTGATATTCGCATCAATATTCAAACACAACAGAACGATGAACCAAACCCGTCAGTCGGGTTCTGCCGCCTCCGTCTGAGCTGACCAGCGCATAAATCAAATTACTGTAATATAAAAACCTCGTAATGTAATCAAAATGGACGCTCGACGTGTACCTACCACGAGCCAGCGTCTTGAAGGGCACTCGGCGTTAACTTGGAGACCAACATATTATACATGCCTTTACACATCATTTCGGAGCCTAAAAATATTATGAATGTAAAAGAAAAAGCCTAGCCTATTTCTGTAGATTTTTTACACTCTACAAGTCAGTACAATGACTTCGATCCTAACCTAACCTGACCGTACCTAAGTGAACCTGGAGGTTATCGCACTAACTTCGAAGGGGTAGGGAAGTACCTAAAGTCACCTTTTTGTTTGGCTGTGCATGGTTGCTGGTAGGGTAATTAGGTACGGCCGAAGCCTGCCACCAGAGGAAACCTCAGCCAGTTTAGAAATTATAAAATTCAAGGCGGACCAGGGAGATCGTCGGTGTAGTATATCCGCATTAGGGCATGAGTCTTTTTAGAGGAAACTAAACTAACAGACACGTGATACAGCGAAATTCAAAATTCTCATGATTTTTGCCATTTGGACTCTAATCAAACATAATAAGCAGTAGGTATCATCTTTACATGTAGATATCATCAAAATCTTTGCTTAAAAATATCCATTCTAAGGAATTAGTCGGAATACCGAATTTGAAATGAGTAACTAGCAAATCTTGGACTAATGAACAGTTTCAAGCAAAGATTTTTATATTGTAAACGCCTGAAGATAATACTGGCATTTTCGCAATTTTATTTCCTGTTAGGATGTCTAGTAAGCTTAAAAATTGCGAAAAACCACAAAAAATGATTAAAACTTACATAGATTACATTTACAGGAAGTTTTTAGAAACACTGCGGAATATTTCTTCGCTTATAAACACTCTTCATAGTGTTGTAGGTCCAGGATTCCACCCCAGGTGCACTTCTGTTGCTACCCGAGATGATGACGATTTTTAGACAATAATTAGGTAGTTAATTGTAACTACCAACAACCGTCACAAAAGGTCTAGTTCCTAAATCTACTATTTTGTGGTTGCACCGCTTACATCAGCCTTTAACAGAGTTAATAACGCTATTGTTTTAATTTTGCCATTTGGTAAAACCGAAAATTAATTGACTCAGTAATACCTACCGATTAGGCACGTAAATGATGTTCAGTTATTATTTATTTTTACATAACTTACACCAGTATTGGCTATTTCATACTGGCTGCAATTTTTTGTTTGTTAAGTTAGTATGTTTGTACCATATCATAACCACTTCCTCTGAGTTAAGAACTTAAGACAAAATTCGTTTACATGAAAACTGTTTGCGTAAAAAATTGCTGACAAAGCGAAAATGTGAAAAAATCTGTGACGTAAGGTACCTATAGGTACTTAATTAGTCTATGACGTAAGAATCATACTACCAGACGTATCTGCGTCGCGAGCATCTAAGGATCACCTCAACTTAGATGCTCTCTTCCATAGCCTCCATGTTGCCAAATCCCAGCCAATACAATCTGCGTGTCTAAAGATATGAGCGTTCCAACATAAACCTCATCATTGTTTTCCATCAGACATGATTGTCATGAATCACAAGCCTAAAAAAATGTATTTCATGTCAACATGTACTTGTACAGAAAATTTCTCCCCCATTTTAAAGTCATGAGTACTAATAGTTTGAGATTTAGCACAGATTATATTGTGTGAAGGAGTGATAAAAGCAAATTGAATGTGTGCGGCTAATACATTATATTGCATTAAAGCATGTTAATTTACAAAAAAATCAAACTATACAAGGAAGAATATTATTTTTTCATTTATATTACTCGTTATTCTCGTCTATTGCTACGAAGGTGTAGTCTAATTAGATGTAGAAACAGCAATCAAGTCTTGCCTCGCGATGAGCTAACTCATTGATGTAGATATGGCTACGTAGGTATATGTAGGTACATAGTTTAGTGCAAGTTGTTGAGGTAGGGTAATGAGGAATGAATATAATATAAACACGTGAGCGACTACAGGAAAAAAATGTGAATTAAAGTTAAACCTTAAGGACTCGATCACAGCTGCAGCAGAAAGCAAACCCCGTGCGAGCAAAACCTAATTTGTTTAAGGGAAAGGTGTGTAAATTGACTGATCTATTAGTTGTGACATAGCTATATAATGTATTAACGATTATTTACATGTATCAAACCTTTGGGAGTGATAGTGAACTGCTGTAACTATACTCACTCAATTAGTTTTAACAACTATTGTAAAATGCAGTGCTGGACGCGTTAGAACCATCGTTAAGTTAAACTAAGTCCACTAGTAGTTATCACCAAATACATGTTAGGTATATCAAAAATATCGTATACCTTTCATAAGTGCCTGTAGGTATTTTAGGCCTATGTGAGATAAAGATATGAGTAGCTATTATGACGTTCGATAACAAAGGATTTTTGAAAATTTAACCTTTAACGAGGTGAAAAGGGGTAACGTAATGTTGGGTCCAGGTTTGGCCGGTAGGAGGGCAACACCATCTTTGCAGACATGGTTTTATTATGTTTTTCGGTGATGTGAAAACACTAGGATTTTACCCTAAAAGGGTTTAAAATAGAGCCGGAGCAGCATTTTGAGGTAGAATTGTCTCAAAAATGGTATCTCATTTAAGATAAAAATAAAGTTGGTATATATTTATTTTTGGTATAATATATACTGCTGAATATTTGCTGATCAAAAATCATTGTCGCTATACAGCAAAAATTTAAACTGAGGCGGACTTTCCAATATAACAGTAGAAATAGAAATAGAAATAGAAATAGCCTTTATTTACTGGATCTCTTACATATATCATAACTTATTCTAGTACAGTTTAAAGAAGAAAAAGCTTACTGATTAAATAAACCTACATCTATTTTGTTTTAAATATATATTTCTATTTATTTGGTTATATATATTTTGTTTTTCCTTCCTCTTCTTTTTTGTAAATATTTCAGTATGCCCGTAGGGCTTAGGCCTCCCCAGTCTTTCTTTTAATTCCGTTAAATTTTCTAAGCTTCCAAAATTTCGGTCTAGCACTCCCACGGTGACCAGCCGGGTTGGGAGGCTTAAATATTTGTTTACTTATGGCATTTCTTGACATTGATTTTGTGTAGATTTGATGTGGCTGTTATAAGTTAGTTGGGTGCTAAAGGGGCCGCGTTTATTGTCATTCGTCTGATTCTTCAGTCGTTGGAATTGATTTTTTAATGACATCTCTCGGTTGTTGTAGAAATTTACTTAAAGAGCTTTGATCGGTTTTTAAAGGATGTGACTTGTGTTTGTTCTGCTTCAGCTACTATATGTAATATTTTATTTTCCAGCTCTTCGTATGATTTTTCCCCTTCTTCTACCCCAAAAAAATTGTTTTTCAATAGATAGGAGTCTCTCGTTCTGTTCGCTATTGTTTTTCTTAATGGTCTCAATCTGGAATTGAATGCTCTCGAATTTTTTATCAATATTTTCGATGATACTTTTAGTCATCCGTTCTTCAACTATTTTAAGAGACTCCTCTGAATCTTTCTTAATATCGTGTCGAAGCTCACGTAATAGTAGTTCCAAGTTCGACATTTTCTCTGAGTTTGTGATCAATCACAAGTTTTTAAATGAATTAAATGAAAAATTAGTAAGTCCAGGAAAGTGTACTGGGATATTTGATCCTGAGACCTCGCCTTTACGCTCTTCAACTATAACCGCTGGACTGTTGCTTACGTAGTATAAAGATATGAATTTAGTGACCGTATTCAGCACTTTCTATGCGTCTTTGATAGTTTATTACTGTAACTGTTGTACAGTTATTTTTTTTCAATATAATTAAGTAATCAAACGTATGCCAAACTAAACAGTTCTCACATGTGAGAATATAACAGTAAGCCACTTGCAAATGCCCTATAGTTATGCCCTCATGCCCTATACTATTTAAATAGGTATGTTTGGTCAAATATGATTCACGCCTAACTTTACTGGGTAAAACGATGACCAATAATCATAATGGATAATGCCTAAACTTTCTAGTAGTAATTCGCTGGAGGGTTTTGATTGGTTCATGTAAAGCCACTGCAGCTAATCATTTAAACGCTTTAACTTCACTTGCATATATTTTTAAAATACACCTTGTGTTTATAAAACGAAAGTACAAATTCCCATGTGAAAGAACGTTTGCACTAGCCAGTTGGGGCTGTATTTCCTCAAACATTACAAAGTAACCTGTTTGAAATTGTTACCTATTTAAAACCAAATACGTGATATCATGGTGATTTGATATGAATTTACTGTGCTTTTACCTCATAGTATTATGCCCCATAGGCATTATTCAATAATATTTATAATAAGCGCAAAAACTTTAATATTTTACCTCTAGAATCTACAACAGCTTTCTTTTGCAGCATTGGTTGCCTGGAAGAGATCGCTAGTTAGCGATAAGGCTGCCAAATTGTGTACCTATTATCTTTTTTTTTGTTGTTTTGTGATGACCTCTTATTTCTTTGTGGTGTGGAATAAAAGAATATTCATTCATTCATTCATTATTTTCCAGGTATTATAATTTTTCTTGCAGTGTCGAGACAACGAGAGAGAGAGAGAATGTAGGTTATTGCCACCACTATCAGCTGATGATCTGTTGCACAGGCGTTATTTGCGATACGTTACTGCATTTTGGTTTTTAATGGATTGAAGCCATCAACATTACTAGGCTCGATTTAAGATGCGCTTGTATGCCATAATTCCAAATCTGTTCTAATTCCACGATTGTGATTGGCTCAAAAATAATTAAACAAAATGTTTGAGGACGATATTTTGTTATCCAAAGTTCACTCGACCAATAATTTGTCCATTGGATGTGTCATTTTCATATATGCTTTGTTTCCATTACCAAGCGAATAAATAAGGTAATATGGTTACAATCGTCATTCCTTATTCATGAAACGACGCCACTTACCTAAAATGATGATCATTCTACAAAACTCTGACTTTATTATGTCAGAAAGGCTGTAGGTATTTGTACTATTTAGTATTTGTATTCTAGAAGTTATATCCAAATATAGCATTTTTTATACTAGGTATATAAGCTAGCGCTTGACTGTGATCACACCTGATGGAAAGTGATGATACAGTCTAAGGTGGAACGCGCCGGCCTAGAAGATGCCTATTCACTCTTGATTTGAAGGCACCCGGGTTGAAAGTGGCAGGAAAAACAGGATTTTTAGATAGATGTGTTATTAATAGATTCATACTTTATTGTTATTTCACGTATTTCACTAAGAGGAAAAACTGTCGTTAATCAATAATATAATTATTAGTATGGTATAAAAATAGTAACAAATTGCGCTTCTTGATTAGTAATTAGTATTGGTCATAAAATAAATTGTGAGAAATATCTACTTTACCTACTTATGTAGGTATCTACTCATAGCTACTTGATACTACCATGGTGTTTGCAGGTTTAGTGTTTATTTGATTGCAATGCTACATACAACTATTAAAATAGTATAGGAATATTTAGTATTTCATGAGACTTACCGATTGATTTTTCAATTATTATTTATTTAGTTACTCCTAAAACACGAATCAAACATAGGTACTATAGTCAGAGCTTTCATGTTAGTAATCATGTTTGACAGATCCATCAAGAGCGCCGATAGTTTAGTGGTTCAGAACGTCAGACCCCACTCCATTTGGGGTTGGGATTCGAATTTGAGGTACCTCTCATATTGTCGGAAGACAGCTGACTATCAATAGCCTGAACTGTGAAAGAAATCGTTATGAAGAAATTTGCTGAAAGATTTCTGGTGTGAACTCATTATAGGATGTGGGCTATATTGTAACGTGTTCATATCACATCTGACAATTCTTGCTACCAATCTGTGAGAGATATTTTTCAGCGTATGATACTCTATCTTTAGGCAATGCGAAGCTTATTAGAAAGTCAGAGCGCCAGTTTGTTTGCGTTGATCAAACCCGGGTTTGTCTGTTACTATATCAGTTAACCAACCAATCAACCACCAAGAGTCAATTTCTTTCATCGCTGTAATTTGAAATATACCTGAAATAGCTGAGGGTGAGATGAAGGCACATAGGGGAGAGAGTGGAGAGACGATTTTTTATCTTCAGTTGCTAACCATTAGTTTTGTAAATATATAGTACGTACTAAGTTTTCAAACTCAAGCTTGGCTGTTATAAACTTGGTTTTCAAAGTTCCCTTATACAACTTTGTTGTTGAATGACCGTTGCTGTTACTGATGTAGAATCTACATATAATATCAGAAACAACAACAAAACTAGATGTAGGTAGTAAAAACTTTGGTCTACTTTTCTGACATAATATATGGGTGACAGATGGGTTTAAACGCAATCTACTCGTTTACTAATTAACATAATTATAACTTGTAACTATGTAAGTTATAAATATCCAATCAATGCTCATACTCGTAGCTAGGAGGAAAACATTAGTTTCCTCATTATCGGCCAATATGTGTCGCTCAGGATTTCCTCGTGGTGTTGGCACCGTCCATGTGGCAGCGGTGATGTGATTGCCGGATAATTGCCTTAACAGCACGTGCTTTGCTACCTACCACTTGCCGTGACCAACCACGTGAGGTACCTTCACAGATTTTCTATTTGTTCTTACCACAATTAACATTTTAAAGGAGCAAGTATATGTACCTACTAATTTGTCACTCTATCACGCAAAAAACTACAGAACTTATGTAAATGAAATTTGAAATGAATACATAATATTACACTGCGTTAAGATATTGTACTTTTCATTCAAGAAAATCCATGATTTCCGACCTACCTAAAGTGTTACCACCAGTTAATTATTAGGGCTACCAAGCGAATATACAAAAACTCGTCAAAAGTAATGTCATTTTACGAAACAGCCGTTAATTGTAACCGACAGTATACTTGTATATTATTAAGTATATGTATACAAGTATAAGTATACTTGTATACTTATACTTGTATACTGTTACATATAATATTTCGATTTAGTTTCGTCATTTATAATCTTTGAACGGAGACTTATAACATTATTAAACTCTTGTAGTTCCATTAGTAGAAAATGGATAAGACACTAGCGTCCGAGAGATTTGGGGAAGGCTTACGCCGTAGACGTGTGTGTGAAACTAGAAAGTGTCTTCGTAGCTGCTACGATTGAATCTGCTACGATAAAACATTCCGATGTAATTTTTGTTTACTAACGTAGCATTTTTAATTTATGAAGACGTGAATTAATTCAGTTTTTAAGTAGTATAATCTAATACGTAGAAGGTAGGTAAGTAACTATTTTTCCGCTGTAAAAACCAACATCTCGGTATCACTGACTTAATGACATGTTTGTGTGGCACGTGCTCGGATATGGATATGGAGGGGGGAGGGGGGAGCCAGTGGAGTCGTGAAGCCAGTTTTATAATGAAGGAAATTCCAATCAAAATGAGCAACATCTCATTAGCACGTTGGTTACTGCGCGTCGACCAAAGTTTCATACACGAAGTAATTTGGCGCAGGTGACGCGTACTAGGGATAGTTCCAGGTTCGATTACCGGGAAAAACAGTAATAGAAGTGGATGTAGTTGACGGACAGACAGAAAAGGTGAGCGTTTGAAGAGTACTTAGGTATACCCGTCGTCAATAGTCTATTCCAAAAATGAATGCTTCACCACTTGTTTATGCTGACACGTTGAAAGAAAAATTGAGTGGAGTGGCGTTCATTTTTAAATAACACGATGTCTACTTGAGTATTGTTAGCTGGTACCTACTACTTGAACAATTTTTCAGACAAGTACGTATATTGATTAATTTTATGAAAATATATCTCATTTTTTATTAATACACTGTTAATACACATATCTGTATGGTATTTTTGAAATGATTCGTTTCACTCCGACGTCACAGGTCCCGCCCATTTAAAATTCACAAAAAGGTCAGCTGCTCACGACGCAGGTGAATTCCCAAATGTTTGAATATAGGGTGACCAAGATTATGTTATTTAAGGACAAATGAGATAACAATTTGTGTGGCTACCTTTTAAATGTATCTATCTTTACAGGTACATTTATAAAGATTACTTTTCTAAGTTTCTGAGAAACTTCCTTAGAAAACGATGAATTAACGGATTTTAACGGAAGCGAATAATCTTAATTAGGTATACCCACTGATACTTTGATCGTAATTCATTAGTTTTAGTTTATTTACTTCTCCACCATAATATAAACTTTAAGGGCCATACAAAGAGTGTGCCCGCGAAATTCATTTTTTTTATTGTTTTCCACATAAGCTGATAAGACATAATAGGGTTATAGGTAGTAAAATTGCAATAACGCCAGTATGATCTTCACGTGTTTAGTAAAAAAATTTGCTTGAAAGTTAACAGTTAAAGATATTAGTCCGAGATTAGCGAGTTACTCACTTTAAACTCGATACTAGGACTAATCTTAATTAATCTTGGAATGGACATTTTAAGCAAAGAATTTTAAACAAACGTTCAAAGATGATACTGTTATATATAATTTGTTTACGAATTTTTAAATTTGCGGCCAGACTTGTTGATTTGGCCTTAACTGTGTAAAATTACAGAGTTCTGCAAAGAAGTAAATAAAAACCTGCAAAAATTTTCTGTTCATGTTCCTATACAAGCTGATCCGCCCTGCCCCGCTAGCTCTCTCGGTTCGATGGACATATTGCATAATCTTCATATCCCTTGTCTTCATTTGACAAAAGATAGAATAGATAAGGTAATATGGTGAAAGCTGAAGGAATTTCCTTTTTATGTATATTGTATAAATAATTATAAAATTTACTAGTATTTTATCCCGAATTCTTAGCACTGAGACTATTACACCTTGTGTAATCAAAAAACGTATGTAATAATACCAAGATCATTATTAATAATAATAATTTATGCGCCGGCCGTGTGGTTTGATTGTGCGAACAGGTTTGGCAGTCGCGTGATGTTTCAGTAGCTAAGTATATGATTCGTATGTATAATGTAAGACGTTTTAAATTTTTGGAGTGAAAAAATCTTACGTAGGTACAACAGTCTTATTATATCTAGTTCGGAACACACCTTCGTAACTTCACGCTCTTTTTATATGTGTCTAAAAGCTACACGGGCGTCATTTTTACAGCGACTATAGTCAAAATTGCCGAATAATATTTCAAAGTATATCTGTCAAGCTCTTCCATTGAACGATAAATCTTGCCTAATGTGAAATCCCGATAAGGTCTTGCTTGGAGATAAGATACCTATATGATTACATTGGCTGGAAATTCAGGAACAGAAAGGATGTTCCACATCGACGATTTGATTCAGAAACGTGCTTAAAAATTTGTACGTAAGGTTTTTTTACATTTTTTTATTTGGTTAAGCATAATATTGTGATGAAGGTTGAGATCAACATGAAAAAAGAGCCACTAGAGGTCTGCGGCGTGCGAAATAAAGATCGGAATTAGCTGTATTATAACCCAGAGAGACAGGTTTAATGTGTGTATAATAATGCTCGCTATAAATTATATTTTTTGCCGCACCAAGGACGAGCGACGAATGATTTGGCTAAAAGTTATGCTTGAGCAACTTTATCAGAGTTCGCAGTGTTATTAATTTCTCATACTTTAATGTTGAAGGAAATGAAATGGCCAAGTGCGTCGTCGTACTCACGAATAGGTTTAAGGTTAAGCATGAGTACGTTTTATCTTGTTCAACCATTTCCTTGACTCATTAAAAATTGCAGTCATCTCTGGGATAAATCTTCTAAACTTTATTATCATCCCGACTCCGTATTGGACTCGCTGCAAGGAGTCGCAAATAAGCGCAAAAATTGCTCAGTAGTCAGTATACAAAGCCGACGCAATGTTGCATTTATAGAGGTTTTTAGGGTTCTATAGCCAAATGGCAAAAAACGGAACTCTTATTACAAGATATAATTTGGTGAGCGTGCTTAGGAACTTCACAATCTTGTATCTCCTTAACCTTACTATCACAGAACCACAAAAGCCGAAAAAGTGGCATCCTTATGAGGTTGATATTTAGCGAACTCGAACGAAAAGTTTTCTTCAATGATTCTGATACGATTTGGAACTCTCTTCACCTCAAAAACAGCTTTAGGCGCCATCAAGAGAAAATTGGATATATGCATTTTATAGGCAACTCAAACCTCATCATTGCTTTCCATTAGGCATGATTGTAGTCAAGCAGAAGCCAATCAATAATATACCTACTTATCATAGTTATTTTTTAGTCAAGTCAGTCACAGATGCTAAACAATAATAATTATTGTACATGTAGGTACATTGTACAAGCAGCTATAGTGATTTGTCCTGACGCGATAGAAGTCAATCAAGTAATTTAATACCTAGGTAATGTACCAGGAAACACCTAGCGCATTACTCATAGTAATTTAACTATACTAGTATTTTGTGAGCTATTCTAATATCACACACACACAAACATTATTTTTGTTTTAACATTTATAAGTAGTTACTGTACCTTTTTGCTGTTAGGTTAACCTGGAGGAGGGCGCTAATAACTGTAACACAGTTTCTAACTACAACAGTTTTTAGCGTTCCATAGTTTGTAAGAAACCATTGTTGATGAAAGATAATAATAAAGTTTAAAGCTAACCCCAAAAAAAAATATAACCTAGCTAATATAGAGTTTATATAGGCTTGTGGCTTATTTTTAGTGGCTTTTTGTTCTGAGGAGATACCAGTACCTAACTAGGCGTGTATCTCCTCAGAACGAAAAGGTAGAGACTAGAGACTGTAAAATGTGACAATATCAATATTTGGGATACGAACGTATTTAAGATCTCACTTAATCATTACTATTTATGGCGATGTGGTTTTAAACGTTCTTAGAACCCCCATTGTTCTGATAGCCTTCACTCGTGGGTGTGCATGGGCCCCATCTTCGAGGGATCAAAACAATAACAAGTCCTATACTACGGGCACTCAGTATTCATTTAAGAGATACTTAAGCTCAAAGAACGAAAACGCTCACTGAGCGAAAAAACAGCTTACAAAGCATACATAATAAGCAGTGATACATAACTCGATCACGACAGAATAACTGACACCACGGTGGAGCCTACCCGGAGGAACTCTTCAAGAAGGATCCTGTAAAATGCAATGTATGTATGTATACTTTTATTGTGTATCCTAGAAACAATTAACAAAACAATGCGTTGTGGTCGTGCATTTTTTTTATCGAAGATAGGCTTGCGCTTGACGACAATCATGCCTGATGGAAAGCAATGATGAGGTCTAGGTTGGAGCGCGCTTGCCTAGAAAATCACTCTTCTCTTGAAGGCACCTAGATTGAAACATGATTAAGATTGATTGATTGACATGACTGAGGCATGATTACAATGTTTTCTCTTTGTGATTGCATCAACACATGTGCGATTTTAAAAACTAAATAAAGCACAGTAACACCTTCGCAATGTAGATATTTTTAATGACCACAAGGCTTTTTTTTCCTTCAGTGGAAGTCTCCGTTCTTTGAGTGTAATAATGTTACACAACTACCAACGTAAACATGCACTTAAAACGAAAATTAGAGGCTACATTAGGGATGATTATTTTATTTGTAGAGACAAATAACTCTTGCCCGTGACTCTTGGGATAAAAATAATGTATGACAGGCAAACTTTATCACTAAAAATAAGAAAAAGTTCTGTAAATTTTCCACGATCACCTAAGCGGAGCAGAAACCGTCAGCTGGAAACATATGAATTCATATCCATAATGACTTTAAATAATTGAAATCATAATAATATCATATTACTATGGTTTTAATGCTTCAGTACCCAAAACACTGCCTTACTTAATATTTAATTAATAAGTTATAAACTGAGGTTATAAAATGATTTATCAGGGCTAATGTTGCAAAAGAATCCACTTGAATCGAAATATAAAAAATATTCTGTGGAGGAAGCCAAATGTAAAATGTGTAAAATCATAATTTGACGCAATGTTCAAAAAACTTCTTTAAATACTGGCACCTGCCATAATATGATGTCTTTAATTGGGCCCAAAGTAACAGGATGTGATGATGATACACGGCAGTGACAACCTTACATACAGCATCTACAAAATATCATCATTAGGATTCGACATATTATATGTATAATGCATAATTATACTATGTACCACAAACTCAAGTCACAAAGTCTTTATTTTGTGTTGAAGTTCCCAAACAAGCAAGCAATTAGCATAGCAACGGAAATAGAGTACTCAGATAACAGGACGGGAATCGTACATAAAAATTATAATGTTTGATGTAAACACAACATGTTATGTTTAGTTTTGGATTCACGGAAGACCAGCGCTGTGTCCGTGGGTCAAATCTAGGCTCTACGGTTGTAGCAAACGCTAAGTGGACTCCATTTTGGAATCACATAATTTCATACTACGTAATTTGTCGGACTTATAATATTTTGTGGTTTTGAATAAACGTTTTTTTTTCTTTCTTTTTAATATCCCTTGTAAACTAGAGGCCTCATAAGAAAGAGCAGAAGGTCCCGAGGATACTGGAGTGGTGAGACCGCATCGGAAAATGCAATGTTGGAAAACTCTCAGGCCCTGATTTATAGAAGTGTAAAGCCGTGCAGGAGCCAGGAATCCTTCAGCTGTGTCATGTTCCCATTTATAACTAATCTGACTTATCTGTTTACTTTATAAGATTGCTTTTGGTATACGCTTTTGGAACGAAATCAAAATGTATGTAATTTATGAGAATGACAGTAGTCTGCGTGGAAATCACGTGATCTCTTTTGCGATCGGATATATCAATCCCATACTTTTTTAAATTTTGTCCCATAAGCCGTCCTTTAATTGAATCTACTAAATCACGACGCTTTGAAAAAATATCTGACAAGTTTAAAGGGAAATGTTTGCTGATCGCACGATACGACAAAAAAATACAATAGGTATGTAGAGTTTGTTAGCCGATGGCTCTCCTGTTCGGTGAGTTACTCAACGGGCACGGAAGGTCACACTTGTTGTGCATAGCCACAGCTAAAGCACAGTCAGTAAGTCATAAAAAACGGAGCAAGAACAAAAAATAACATAACCTAAGCGCGTGCAAACTAACTATCAAAATGTTAGCGCGTAGTTTGTTTTGATTGACAAAACCCGTCTCGTGGACGCCGGTGGTGTTTGTGGCAATGGTAGGTACACGCTAAGGTCTGTTATGTATGTTAACTTAAAACTTGTAATGACTAGAAAACCATGCCTTACTCGCGTTGAATGAACATCTTTATTTTTCACATAGACCTGACTTACAAGCTTCTATGAAAATTCAAAACTCTACCGCCAAGTTTAGAACTGGCAAGAAACTTCGGCACTTGCTGTTTTAAAAACCTGTCAAGTGCGAGTCGGACTCGCGCACTGAGGGTTCCGTACTTCAACCGGAGGAATAAAAAAATAAAAACCACTTCTCTTATCGAACCGCAAAACTAACTTTGTTTTTAGAGGTTTTATTAAAAATATGAAAAAACTACTCACTAGATCTCGTTCAAACCAATTTTCGGTGAAAGTTTGCATAGTAATGTACATCATATATTTTTTTTAGTTTTATCATACTCTTATTTTAGAAGTTACAGGGGGGGACACACACATTTTACCACTTTGGAGGTGTCTCTCGCGCAAGCTATTCATTTTAGAAAAAAATGATATTAGAAACCTTAGTATCATTTTTGAAGACCTATCCATAGATACCCCACACATATGGGTTTGATGAAAAAAAAATTTTAGAGTTTCAGTTCTAAGTATGGGGCACCCCTAAAATTTATTACTTTTTTTAAAATTTTGTGTGAAAACCTTAATGCGGTTCACAGAATACATCTACTTACCAAGTTTCAACAGTATAGCTCTTATAGTTTCGGAAAAAAGTGGCTGTGACATACGGACGGACAGACGGACAGACGGACAGACGGACAGACGGTTAGACGGACAGACGGACAGACGGACAGACAGACATGACGAATTTATAAGGGTTCCGTTTTTTGCCATTCGGCTACGGAACCCTAAAAACAATAAAAAACAATAAAATTAGAATTCCTCAGACTTATCTACTACCATACTATGTCACTGTACTGGCATAGCTATTGGGAGATTAAAATGAAATCATAGTTATACGTATTTTTTACCTTAAATAAACTAACAAAACTAACCTAGGAATTAAGAAAAAATGTTACTAAGTACTAACACACCTACTAAAACCTTATGGATGGAAACGTCTGAAATAAACGTTTATTTATTTATTTATTTATCTTCGGTGGGCCTTGATCCTTTAATTATGCCGGGAATTTTCTTGAATACTATGATTTGAACTTATAAGTATGCTAATTAATAATTACCATTGTTAGTGCGCGTTGTTATCATACAACGTCGACAAATCACTGTCAAAACGATCCATAGTGAAGAACGAAGTTGAATTTATTATTTACAAATTGCCCATAATATGAAAATGCACGCTTTGAAACACGTGCGAACTTTAAAGTGTGTGAAAGCGTTTAAATATGGGATCCCGTAGGTTTTTCTACATTTGTAACATAATAGACCAAGGAAGGTTTTGGAATAGTTACTACTATTCCAAAAACTACGGAAAATCGGAATGTAGGCTTCCGTAGTGTTACAAAAATCAATTTCGACTATTTAGATTTATTATTCGTTATATTTGCTGTATTACTTTAGACTTTAGCGTTTAAGTATTGGCCGTTATCTGAAAGTGTCTAGTAAGTAGTTCTAGTTAGAAAATTCTTAACGTATTTTCCCCTTTCAGGAAAAAACGCAAAGGTTCCCCTGTTATTGCTATAGGGTTTGATGTCCACTAAAAATTATGTTTGTTTGTCGACCGGATGAAATTGCTGGCAGGAGTAATATGAGGAGTATAGTTCGGTTCGATTTTTGTTTTAAGTGTGTGTGTGGGTTCGATTTTTGTTTTCGGGGCCATTTTTTTGACACACAGGCGCATCTCCAATTTTTGTTCTATATTATTTTGTTAGATTGTATCTTATATGTGTGTGTGTGTGTGTGTGTCTTTTCCGACTAAATAAACGTTTTTTCTTTCTTTCTTTCTTTTTCGTTTTGCAATACAATCTATCTGCGTAGAGTAACCAAAAACGTAACGTTATCGAATTCTTACTATTTATTGTATCATGGCTTTAAGAACTGTGGCTAACAAGATGAAAACTACTAGATATTACTTGGATGAATAATGAATATGTATTAGCTGACGTAGCAGCGGCCGTCGGCTCGGGCGCCCGCGAATTTCTCGTGAATATCTAATAACTGAGGTTACAACGTCACAGATTTAGACACGTGTAGACGAAAATCGAATTAAAAACTAGTTTCCACGCGCCGGTTTTTTATCGCGAAACTTTTTTTGATAATTTTCGATGGATGAATCGTGAATTAATAATATTCATTTTCTTACGAAATTATCAGCATTTACTATAACCTGTTTGAAGCAGTAAGCTGAGTTACTATGTAACATAATATAAAACACCCCCACCCCTTTATGTGTGGAGCTGTAATTTCCATAAGTCCTGTAACCAAAATCAAAATCAATTTACTCTTTCACACAGGCTTTACTTACAGGACCGGAGATTATGAAATATCAGACTCTATACCACGACGTTCGGACAGCAGATTTGCACCGAAAAGAGCAGGCAAGGAACTCAGCACTTGCTTAGCACATATTCTAACCTTCAGCTACATACCCTGATTTGTGTTAGGTACAAATGCTTTTCTCGTACCAACGTTGATTTCTTTTGGGTTTTTAACGTCACCTTTATGTAATCTAAAGTTTGGACTTTCATGACTGCAATACATTGACGACCTCCCTGGCGTAGTGGCGCACGCTCGAATTCGAGTGGGAGGTCGCGGGTTCGATTCCCGCCACGGGCCGTTTTGGAATTTTATAATTTCTGAATTGACTCAGGTCTGGTCTGGTGGGGAGGCTTCGGCCGTGGCTAGTTACCCAACCAGCAAAGACGCACCGCCAAGCAATTAAGCGTTCCGGTGCTATGCTGTGTAGAAACCGTTGGGGTAGATTTACTTACCCTGCCAAGCTAGTACGATAATATCTTAGGCTGCATCATCACTTACCACCAGGTGAGATCGCAGTCAAGTAGGTACTTACTTGTATAGAGTAAAAAAAACATCTGATGGTAACTATGATACACTCCTACTTACTTCAAAAAGCTAGAAATCCTGTCGTTTATTTGCTCAGTTGCTTGCTGAGATGCTAAATTGCTTGGCGGTGGTAGGTCTATGGCGGTAGAGTGTCGAAAACTTCCACCAGATCAGAAACAAAAAGTTCCTAACTGGCCGATGCGTATAGAATCCAGCAATAACAACACAACTTGAGTCATTTATGATGTTGTTGTTTGGATGACTTTACGAAACATTGGTATTGCGATTCACAGCTTTTCAAGTGTTTCGTGCATCTAAAGTATCGAAAACAATTCTTACTAATTGTGTTATAGATGGAAAAATTAGCACTTAGTTCAGATTGTTGGGTTGTCCTTCATATAACGTCAAAAAAGTATTAAAAGTTTTGCGATTTAGTTGCATGTTCACAAATGAAGATTAGGGCATTACCAGATATTATATACCACTTTGAGGACCCACTAGTACAAATCATCTTCAAAATTAACTTCTACAGCCCAGTTGTACCAGGCAGGGTTGACTTCTTAGAAAGAAACTGGTTGATTGGTGATTTACAATTATGTTATGGACAGCTGTCATATTTTCTCACGATGTTGAGTTTCCAGAAACTCTGAAACGTTATAGATGCCTGTCAGGAATTGATGTTTTAAGTTTTAAGCACTTTTAGGCTAGGTTTTGTCACTGATCTGATATTTTCTATTGTACCTGCTATTAATTACATAAAATCTTCGTCTTCTTGTTCATCATCAATATTTTTGTTATTGTTGATAATCATCTTGATAGTATATATTTAGTAGACATGTTTCTTCGTAGACTCAAACTAAACAATATTTTTAAAAACCACAGGCAAGTTTTGTTTAGGTACTATAGGCATGTGACCTAGAAGTTGTAAAGTTTATTTGTTATTTTGTTCGTCTTATTTGCATTCCTATACCGTTCGTTTGACTACGGATGAAATAATTTACGAGTATATTCGGTGACGAAACTGTGTATCTTTGTAAAGGATTGAATGGCCGACCTATGTCTAATTTCTTCCTTCCTCTACACAGTGTCTCTTCGCCATAGTTTCCTTAAAATTCAATTTGACATTCCTAAAATAGAGGCAATTATGCAGGAATGTTTAGGGTTTAGGTAAGCATGATACAGTTTTCCTTATAGGTAATATGTATTTACCGTTATAATTTATCCTTTTTCTATTGGTCAGTGGGAAAACGGAAAAATATATATTTACGTCATTATGGTACGATGACACCTCGCTTATGTGCAATATGTTATATACCTATTACGTATTCTAACCCATATATGGTTAATTGTAATAAATGATCAAAAGGTCGAAAGAAGGACAAAAGTGCCTAACAAAGAATCATGTACAAAGAGAGAAAAAAGAGAGTCAAAAAATTATCTTATTGAATTATTTTTTGGGATATTCCAATACGATATCAAAAATTCACAAAAATCTAAATTTTGAGCACAGAATACCAACAGCCTACACGACATGCATTTGTGCCGTGTTTTTGAATATGTAGGGGCTTTGTGTTTATTTTTTAATGAATCTAAAATAAATATAAATGTTTGTGCGGTTTAACGATGATTTTCGGTAATTAATATAGTGTCTTGGTCTCGCCGATTTTTATCCAGAAAAATCCGCGATTCCTGAGAAATTTTAAAGAAACTGAAAAAGACATATTATTTCAATAATTTCATCTGCGTGAATACCTGATATATTTCAATAGACGCATGAGAAGTTCAATCACATTGTTCAAGTTACGGGATATATCGCAAGGAGCCAACGACTTGTATTCAGAAACAAGGATAATAACAAGGACTTGTTTACCTCAGATAGGTGAACAAGGCCGGGTGGCCATTACCTTGCACAAAATGGGTCTTATCCACTATGTGATTAGAATAGTAAGTAGCTATTTTAAGTAGAAGTTGAGACGTGGAGAAGAAATGAGCGTTGGTACTATAAATATATCTGGATATTACCTATATCACAATCTAGCCCCAAAGTGTTATGTTATGGGTACTATAGATAACAGATTTAATATACATATAAATACAATATATTGAATAACACCCAGAAACTTGAAAAAATTCAAGCTCATTACACAAACTTTGGGAATTTGGTTCATATGGGAATCGAACCCACGACCTCCGACGCAGACGACAGGATCGCTACCGTTCCGTAATTCGGTCATCTTAATATAAGGGCCTGTTTCACAGTCATTAGATAAATTTTATCTAGCGAGTATAGGTAATATTTGTAGTTGTGACAATTTTTGTATTGGGAACCTGCCGAAATGTCAAGTTTATTCGTTAGATTAAGTTTATATGGCTGTTGTGAAACAGGCGTTAAGTCTACTTACTCACTTCCTTATTAATGTACTTAGATTTGTATTCTAGAACTATAAGGCATTCGGTCTGTCACTTCTCTTCATTCTTACTGTCTCACATTCAAAGTGTTGCAAGTGCCACAATATTTTTAATTTTCCAATCGCTTTCAATTTAATTAACAAAGAATATAGATATAGTGTGTAGGTATAAAATAATAAATAAAAATAAAAAAGCCTTTTATTTCCCATCACCAGTGAAAGTAACTGACAATTCAAAAAAAAAAAATATGGTTAAGAGTAAACTAAACAGTTATAAGTTAATAGGTACAAAAAAGATAAAGTGAGATAATCTTATAATTATTATGATGAGAACCCCTTTCGGGTATAGGCCTCCTCCAGAGCTTTCCAATCTCCTCTTTGGGACGCTGTTTTGACCCAGTCGTGCCCTGCTGTTCTGCAAATGTCGTCTGCCCATTTAAATTTGGGTCTACCTCTTTTCTTCTTCCCTTTAGGACCGGGCCAAGTCGTTGTTCGTATGGTCCATCTGTCGTCCTTCAATCTAGCTACGTGCCCGGCCCATTGCCATTTCAATCGAAGGGCGTGCGACAAAAAGTCGATGGCTTTTGTTTCTGCTCGGATGTCTGAAGATTTTATTCTTTGTATTTTTCTAATACCTAGAAGGCTGCGTTCCATCGCCCTTTGGCACACTGTAAGTTTGTTTTTAGTTTTATTTGTGTGGGTCCAGGTTTGTGCGCCATAAGTGAGACATGGAAGCAGGCAGGAATCCATGGCTAATTTCTTCAGCCTTAACGGTAATCTGCTCTTGAAGATTTCGCGAAGTGACCAGTAACGACTCCACGTTTTTGATATTCTTCTTTCGATTTCCTCGAGAGAGTTCTGTGGTCTAAACGAAAATTGCTTACCTAAGTAAATGAAATCGTCTACAAACTCTATTTCGACATCTCCTGTGTATGTAGGTGTAGGAGTAGCATTGGTCATTAGCTTTGTTTTGTCTAGATTAATATAGTGTGTAGGTACCACAAGTTATACAGTGCTGGGTCAGCACAGTCCTAACAAAAAGTAGATAATATTAGTTATTACTTATTTATCAAATTGCAATTTGATATCGTAAAATTCAAAATATGTTTATTTCACTTAGACCTAATTCTTTGGCTTTTATGTAAGGTTAATACGACTTTGTGATAAATATGAGTGGGCTTGATAAACAAAGTTTACGAGCTTTACATTCAACTGTTTAAATTGTTATTTCGTGAAAATGAGATGCGACACTGGTACGTGTGAAGTAAACAGAAGAACAAGATAAAATACTTAAATTCAAACTTATATTACCATCCTAGTTTGAACATTGAACTCTAAAACTCAAAATTATAATATCAAAATATTTTGCTATCTAGTGACATTAAGGTATAAGCAAGTTCCTTGAAAGCATGTCAATAGTGAATACCTACAATCTACATAGCTTGGAGACGGAACCGGAAACGAGAACAGTAATAAAAGTAAAGCCGTACCCACGCGGGCGAAGACGCGGGAAAAATGTAGTATGATATATTATGTAACTGATGGATAGAGCCTAGAGCTCTCGTAAACATTGTAGTACAAAGAAGAGCGGTCTACGCTCGCACGCTACTCCCTGCACACGCTACGCAGCGCGGCGCGGCGCAGTCGCGAACTCGCGGGGCGCTGGGCTCGCCGATCGCGATGTAAACAAACAACTTTGATCGTAGTTGCTATGAATAAGCCGCGCCCGCCGCTCGCCGCTCATTCCGAGTCCCGCCGCCGGCCGCGCCGCACGCCATGATCGACTACGCGCGCCAGAACATGTGCGACTTCTACCTGCCGCCGCCGACCGCGGCGCCCGCGCGCCTCGACGACTTCAACGTGTTCAAGAAGGGCCCCACCTACAACTCCTTCTACAACTACGACATGTGCCCCGAGCAGGAGGACGACGCGGGCAGCGTGTACTACAACCTGATCAACTTCCGCGACCACCCCGTCGACGACGGCTGGAGGGTCAAGGTGATGGACGACTGGAACACCGAGGAGACCCTCGCCTGGGTCTACGACTGCATCGTGCCCCACGGGTACAGCGAGCTGGACGTCCCTCTCCACAAGTTCAGGATCCCGGGGCGAGAGCTGAAGGCGCGAACGCTCGAAGGCATCTTGGAGCTGGTGTCGCATCCGAACGTCGACCCGGAAGTGTCGCGCAGGATAGCCTACACGATCGTCGACAAGTTGGAGTACCGGCTGAACGAGGAGATGCGGCAGTCGGTGTTGAGATACGCGGAGAGCGGCTCCTACGCCCCAAACCACGAACAGACGATCCTGAATTTGGACTATTACAATGACAGAAATAGGGTATACACATCGGATTACAAACCGAACGATATCAGTCTCATGAACACCGCAGACTCCGGTGATGATCACGATGAATCGTTTCGCGTTGATGCTGCGTCGCCGGCCGGCTCGTACGGCAGCGATGGAAGCAAATCCGGAGATGAAGACGATAAGAAGAAGCCGTTCAAAAGGCCGCCGGGCCGACCCAAAGGATCCGTCAAGAAGGACAAACGTCCACGAAGCGTTTCCGTCCCACAGTTCCTGAGAGATCTTTTACTGGATGAAAGATATAACCCGGAGATAATTAAATGGGAGGACATCATGCAAGGAAAGTTCAGGTGAGTCAAGCTAAGCTTACATATACTATAACTACCTTTATTTTAGGTTAAACAGGTATTCTAGTACAAGATGCAAAGACGTGATAAGTCCATTTGCCAGTTGCATCTTGTTTTGTATTCGCCGGTACACTGTGATGATTGTGCACGCCTGAGGCACGTGTATCGGAGCATGTCACAGTTTCACAGCTGAACACTTGAAGCGTACTAACGCGGATTGGATATATTCTATTGTCTTAGAACCTATTGCAATGTGCTAAGAGCATACAAGCAAATCTTCTATAGTATATGTATGCAGCATACTGTAGACTTATAGCGTTACAAAAGTATTTAACTCTAAAATACACTGAGGCTATGTTTAGTTTTTCTTTATGACGATTCTACTCTTGAAAGAAGTCGGTTAAAAATAGAGCAACTTCTAATGTAAGGCTAACTAAGAAGTTATAATTTATCTTATAATGGTTATTAAAATTTAATTGCTATAGTCATAAAACACTTGATTGAGTTATAAATAATGCAAGAGTTCGCACAGCTTCACATAATTACTTAGGTAATTTTGAATCAAGTTCTGAGAACTTTTAAAAGATAAACAATTAAAATTTTCCTTCAAAGCGTCCTCTTGATAGTAGTAGTCTTTTACGGCAGGTTTCAATCATGGCAGTTTTTTTGGTAGTTTTAAGGTGTACTAACAATGAACCAAAAATACCAAAACAGAACTAAAATGTTTGGTTCATTTTTGGTATTCATACTTTTTACATGATGATTTTTGGTTGATTCATTGCTTTTCTCCTCACATTTTTATCTGCGAAGTGTGAATATATTTCAACAGTCAGTCATATAATATCATCATTTCTTGACCTCGGTATCCTTGATTTATTTACAAGGGTTTGCGTCATAGGGCCACAAGCTAGGAGATGCTCTCATACATTTTTCACTTGAATTAATCTTGAAAAATATACATTTGTTGTTAAATTTATTGATATTTACGATTTACTTACGACTTTTTATACCCGCAATTTAAATATCAGGCGAATATTTACTTTAGTTAAAGAATAATACGGCATTTAAAAAACGCCAAATTTACACATGTGTGCGTATCTAAGTACATACCTTCACCTTGTGTTACTAGCGACATCTATTATAACTACCTAAAACAACTACGTGTCTGACATATTATTTTTGAAGTTGGACAACGCCATCATGATAGATGGCGTTGTATAGATACATGATAAAAATACTTCGCTGGCGCGGCTGTTTACATCCGAATTACATGGTAGGTACCTACTCGAATTTGTTGAGTTCATAAAAATTCTATTTTTCGCAATTATTTAACTAATCCAACGAAGTAGGCTTATGGAATTCACTTTGCGAAAATAAGAGTAGGTACCTACCTACTAAAATCTTCACAGTTTAATATTTTATGTAAAACTAGATGACCCGGCAAACGTTGTTTTGCCATATAATTCTTGACGTGACAACGTCTTATAAATCGATAGAGCCGGCTGCACGCACAAAAAAACATGACTCATCCGGCGTTACCGGCGTTACCTCGCTCGCGTTACCTCGCTCTGAGGCGTTCCATGTAAGGCTTGAAGTGCAAGCGAGAGTTGTCACGTTCAACTATCGTCAGTAAACCGACTTTACAGACAACCAATTTTTTTTTCTCACTTATAACAATCGGTCCAGCCGTTTCGGAGGAGTTTGGTAATAAAGAAAAGCGAGAAAATTTTATATATTAGAAGAAAAAGATGTTTAAGTACTTGAAAATGTCCAGTTTAGAAATGTAGTTCGAATATCAACCAATTTGTCAATTGCGAACTCACGTCAAACTCGGCAAACTTTTTTATATAAACCTGTGAAGATGATATTGTTTTTTGACGTGACGTCTTATAAATCGAAAGAGCCGGTTGCACGCACGAAAAAACATGACTCATCCGGCGTTACCGGCGTTACCTCGCTCATGCGGCGTTACCTCGCGAGCGCGGAACGAGCGACAAAGAAGACGTTGTCACGTTCAACTATCGTCAGTAAACCGACTTTACAGGCAACCAATTTTTTCGCAAAATGGATGCCATGAGCCTAATTCATTGTACCTACTAGTTAAATATTTGCGAAATACAAAATAAAATTTGAATTTCGCGGGCCGACCTCCGTTTTTTTACACACTACAAGTAAGTACGTGACTGTGATCTCATCTAATGGTAAGTGACGATGCAGCTGCAGATGTTATCGTACTACCTTGGAAGAGGTAAGCAACCCCTAGCGGTTTCTACACAGCACACACCGGAACGGTAAATCGCTTGGCGGTGCGTCTTTGCTGGTAGGGTGGTGACTAGCCACGGCCGAAGCCTCCCACCAGACCAGACCTGAGCCAAATAAGAAATTATAAAATTGAAAATTCCAAAGTGGCCCGTGGCGGGAATCGAACCCGCGACCTCCCATTCAATCCAGGCGCGCGTCACTGCGCTATAGTAGTGTTATTATCTCGCTGCAGACTCGGTCATAAATCATTCGAGTGTTTCGCTTTTGTTGTTCTTTGTTGAGTTGTGCATTACTGCAGAACAGCAAAAGCGAAACACTCGAATGATTTATGACCGAGTCTGCAGCGAGATAATAACATTACTATAGGAGGTCGTTGTGGCTATGAGTGTCGTTTCGGAGAGTGTAGGAGTTCGGGACCAGCAATAGGCTAATAGATAATTGCGAGACTTGCGAGACTCTTGCTGCAAGACCAAGACCAAGACCAAGACTCGGAGTGCAAGACCAAGACCAAGACCAAGACCACATATACTAGCGCAAGACCAAGACCAAGACTGGCTGAGTCTCGTCTTGTTCTTGCATTTGGGCAAAACTTATATTTACCGCGGCAGTCTCCGAGTGCCACAGGTCTTTCTTTTTACTGATATTTTTATACCTAATCATTTTTCATTTTGTGCTAATAAAACAGTCGGGAAGGAGTTTGGCGAGCATATAAAAAGATGGAGCCGAGAATTATATCATTATATAATATTGACACCTCGGGGTAGAAAGGTCGTATAAACCATTTAAACATAAAGGTCGTATTAACCACACCACCGAAAATGAGTTATGAATGCAGTTTTATTCAAAATTTCCCGCTCTATCGATTTGTCTTTGTGACGCTTTCAAATTCGCAAAATAACGGGTTATACGACCCAGATGAACACAGAGTTTGAACACAGTTTTTGTGGAATTTATGATGTAAGAACCAAAAAAACTATTTGGAGATTTGCTATAACTATTTGGAGTAATACCATATTAATTTAGAAGTTCAGGGTGTAAAAGACAGTAGATTTGAGCCAAGTATGGTGTAATACCTAAGTAACAAAATGCGCTTGGTTGTAAAAACCAATGATAATTACAATTTAGTTTTTACACCCTGAACTCAAGTTGATCAACTGACGATAAAGTATCTACACCCATTCGGAATACATTCGTGAAGTGCAAATTGGCTTTTGCATCCCTAAACAAATAACTTGAAACGAAATTACGTTCGAAAAAATACATTTTAAGAAGATGTAGGTACATCGTCGGCGACTCGTCATACTAATTTTTTACGTTATTATAAAATAATATACTTTTTTTTACAATAATAACGGGCCTCCCATTCCATTTTTTATCAACGTCATAGATTAGAGTAATGCAGATAATAGTTAAAGAATTTAGTTTTAATTTTCGTTTTCTCAAGAGGTCAAGTGGTGTGGTTCAATGAGAACAGATAGTGAATTGACGCCGGTGACAATAGATGTTAAGAAGACGCGCCCCATTCATTCAAAATCGCTTGTTTTATTCGATTCGCATGGAGTTTGACAGAGTGGGGCGCGTCATTGTAGATTGAAATATCTATACATGGTTTATACACCTTTTGCTTTCAATTGATTTTTTGTTTTGATGATATTAAGGGCTTATACGACGTAGTTTACTATTTCTCAAGGCTTCTACTTCCAAATCACTTTCTTCCTTTTTTATAATATTCAGATGAATAAATTCAAATAATTTAGTTGGAATCTACGGGGACCGTCACTAGAATCCTTCCAATCTCTTTCCCAGCACACTGACTCCTATTAGTAAAGGTTATTTTACATTAACCAACATAATAAAAAGGCAACCAACGTTGACCAACATTAACAACGTAATATAATCGTAAGAAAAAACAGTTAATACAAAAATGTTTCGGAAACAACTTGAAGATAAAGGTGAAAGGTACAAAAACAGAGAAGAAGACTCAGAACTATAAAGAACTATGGGACAAAATCCTTGTGAGCCGAACAAAGGGGTCTTACAAAATTTAATAACAATCTATTTACAATTTCTACTGGATAAATACTGCCTTGTAAATTGTACTAAGAAATTTTTACTGTACAGTTAGTCGCATTTTAAAGAATGCAAGGCCAAAAATGACTCAAGGATAGGCAATATCCCTGCCAAATATTCTTCCGATGATAAAGAATACGTAAAGATGTTGATTGAAAAGCTACCTGCGCATTTCCTCAGGAACTCAAAAACGTTATATTTGTGTAGAATTTAAGAAACTTAAGAACCAGAAACAGTGTGAGAGTAATGAAAAATGACTCAAGGATAGGCAATGTCCCTGCCAAATATTCTTCCGATGATAAAGAATACGTAAAGATGTTGATTGAAACGCTACCTGCGCACTTCCTCGGGAACTCAAAAACGTTATCATTTGTGTAGAATTTAAGAAACTTAAGAAACAGAAACAGTGTAAGAGTAATGGTAATGATGATCAGATGTAACGTGTTCGAGAATCGGTTTTTACATGATATTATTCAACAATGAATAGAATATCAGTTTTCCTAAGCCAAGGAAAGATATATTTCTTTTGTGTACAATGAGAATATGAATGAAATGAAACAGAAAACTAACATACTTATTTAGTTTCTAGTAACAATTCATCAGCTGATAACATATTGTTATCAGCTGATGAATTGTTACTAGAAACATCCCATCGACTCTCCAACAAACAAGACCCATCCGTCTCCCATCAAGACAGACAAACTCCCATCGACGTAGAGTTTTGTATTTGACAACAAGAAACAATTTACGAGAAAGGATTTCCCGAATTTTCTTCGTCTCGGGATTTTCGTCCCCAGCGATGTACCGTCCGAAAACACACTTTCATTTCAGAAAAATCCAACATATCAGGATTGTAAAGTTTTTAAAAACAAGTACAAATTAAGTATTCTGTATGTGAAGAGGTACTAGAAGAAACAATCAATCTTTATGAAGAATCTATAAAAAGGAAAAAGGGAAAAGGATGAGTACGAATTCACGATAACTGATAAATTCACAAAAATGGAAATAGCGAGCATTTGGTAAATTATTACTAAAGTTGAATGACCATCAGTTGCCTATTTCAACTGCAAAATACAATGATTTGATACGTTTATGTGATGAATAAATCATACTTAAACCATATCAAGATGAATTTTTGAATTTACCCTAATAAACGAAGACGATGAAGATGACCGAGGTGAAAATTAATATAGAAATAAAGTGCTGTCAAAGTTTTATATTTTTGTTAATTTCCAACATAAGAAGATGATGCTCTGATCAGCGTTAATGATAATAATTACTGATTAACGTTGTGTTTTACGTCTTCTTAAGTATTTTGTACTTTTTTTACTTTGGGCAAACGAAGAGATCCATAGCTACCCGTGTGCTAAATATAAAAACGGTTAGGAATAATGAACCTCAGAAGTCATCGATCGCGGAGAATCTTCTGCAACCAGGTACTACACTGGATTGAGCCCCATGGTTTTATCCACAGACCGTCACTTTATACCTAGGCTGGTTCTAGCTTCTAGAAATTCAAAAACACTGGAATTTCAATCGTGAAGACGGGTTTAAATTAGCCAATACGTGGAATACGATTGTAGAACTGTACAAACCGAAGCAAAGTCGCAATAAAGCAAGGGTGAAAAATGACGTTGTTAGTGTGTGTTTGCGTGACAACTCGCGAAATGAAGTCAAAAAGATCTAGGAGGAGGGTAGACCGATACGGTCTATGCAATTAGAACGAAATATTGGCAAAATATTATGTATTTACAAATAATCGTGGTATGTACTCGTAAAAATCGTTAAATTCTGTCTTCAAACCACGAGGAAAGCCTTAAATCACTTTGTACTTTGCTTTAAGTAAATTGATAATGTAAAAAAAATACTTAAATAGTAATTTTGATTTATTAACTGGTTAAAAATTGTAATAAGTTCATATGTAGGTACCTGTAGGTACTTAGGTTAAATGGATTTTATCACTCAAGTTTATATTAAGTTATGTAAATTACTATAAAGTTATCATAGTTACGACTCTCAACGTCCAGAAGGTACCTATTGATTTTACGACTCTCTCTATTTTATGTTAATGGTTTTTTAGCACAATAACAACGACTTATATCTAGTTACAACTCATTACAATGTCACAACTGAAATAATTAGGGGGTGTATGAACCAAGTTTCAAAAAATTATTGGTCGTAAATCCAAGCTAACTTCTAAACTAAGAGATTGAGAATAAAATAAGGTTATCCATTGCAAAAAACATATAGAATTAATAAAATATCGCTTAATAGGGTCAATATACCTATAAAAACAAAAAAGTTATTTGCCAAAAAGTTTTAAAAATTTTCTTTTTTGCTCGTCCTGAAAAGTAGGGTTTTGGTTTTTACGACCTTTCTACCCCGAGGTAGCAATATTATATACTAGCAGATACCCGCGGCTTCGCCCGCGTAAATTTTAGTTTTCCCTATTCTCACGGGAACCATCGATTTTCCGGAATAAAAAGTAACCTTTGTGTTAATTTATAGCGAAATCTATCTCCATTTTAACTTTCAGTCAAAAATTTCAATAGTTGCAGCGTGAATGAGTATTTCTCCCGCTGGAATAGTGAAAAACAAATATTCACGCGGGAGAAATAACCATTGATTTTAATCCAGAATATAATCTATCTCTATTCCAAATCAGTTCAGTAATATTACGGCATGAAGGCATATTATCTATCACTATTATTATGGAAACCATGAAATTTTCCGGGATGAAAAGTAGCCTATGTATTAATCCAGGATAAAATCTATCTCCTTTCCGAATTTCAGTCATATCAGTTCAGTAAGTGCAGCGTCAAGTAGTATTTTTCGCGCGTGAATATCAATTTTTCAGTTTTCCCGCGAAAACCATGGATTTTTTCGGGATAAAAAGTAGCCTTTTTATTAACCCAGGATATCATCTATCTCCATTCCAAATTTCAGCCAAATCGGTCTTGTACTTGCAGCGTGAAGATTTTTTTCCGCGTGAATTTCAGTTTTTAACTAATCCCACGGGAACCATGGATTTTCCCGGGATGAAAAGTAGCTTATGTGCTAATCCAAGATGCAATTTATCTCAATTCCAAATTTGAGCCAAATCGGTTCAGTAGTTTTGGCGTGAAGGAGTATTGAAGCATGGTAAAATACGAACTTTGGAGCCCCGTTTCACCCCTTTAGGGGGGAATTTTGAAAAATCCTTTCTTAGTGCACCCCTAGACCTCATAAGGAACCTGTGTGCCAAATTTGAAGTCTCTAGACCCAGCGGTTTGGGCTGTGCGTTGATATGTCAGTGAATGAGTGAATGAGTCAGTCAGTATCTTCTTTTATATATTTAGATTATGAGCCGAGTAAAGAAAGTAGCAAAATATGTGAGGTACAATATCAAGTATCTACCTAAAGAGGACCTAGGATTATGGTAATATTTATGTGCTAAAATTGAACTACCGCACCACGTTATACGCGCACACGCGCGTTTTCTATTTTCAACTCTATTGCGTACGGGTAGTGTTGTGTATTAGACTAAATATTTTTTGTACATATTGTAATACAGATTTTCGACTTTCGAGTGACGGTTAAAATTTATTGCCTATCCCGAGTCTGATGATAAACGTCGTAACTGTTATGTGTTTAGCAATCAAAATTAAGCCTTACCTGCTTCACTTTAAGGTTTATAATAACCCGAAGTTTTTGCTAGTATAAACCTTTTTCTAAAAGAAATCCGTGTTGTGGGTAAATGCAACCATTTTTGCGTTGATTTTTAGGGTTCCGTAGCCGAATGGCAAAAAACGGAACCCTTATAAATTCGTCATGTCTGTCTGTCCGTCTGTCCGTCTGTCCGTCCGTATGTCACAGCCACTTTTTTCCGAAACTATAAGAGCTATACTGTTGAAACTTGGTAAGTAGATGTATTCTGTGAACCGCATTAAGGTTTTCACACAAATTTTTAAAAAAGTAATAAATTTTGGGGGTACTGTAATACTGTAATAATACTTAGAACTGAAACTCAAAAAATTTTTTTTCATCAAACCCATATGTGTGGGGTATCTATGGATAGGTCTTCAAAAATGATACTAAGGTTTCTTATATCATTTTTTTCTAAAATGAATAGCTTGCGCGAGAGACACTTCCAAAGTGGTAAAATGTGTGTCCCCCCCCCCCCCCCCTGTAACTTCTAAAATAAGAGTACAGTACGCGCGGCGAGAGTTTGGCTTTGACCTTCGGGTGGAGGGGATTACTGCGCATGGGTACCCATATTCTGATTGGTTGATACCCAATTTCTGATTTCTCTGATTGGTTGATACCCAATTTCTGATTTCTGCGCAATAACGGTCAAAGCCAAACTTTCGCCGCGCGTACTGTATGATAAAACTAAAAAAAATATATGATGTACATTACCATGCAAACTTCCACCGAAAATTGGTTTGAACGAGATCTAATAAGTAGTTTTTTGATATTTACAATAAAACCTCTAAAAACAAAGTTAGTTTTGCGGTTCGATAAGAAAAGTGGTTTTTATGGTTTTATTCCTCCGGTTGAAGTACGGAACCCTCAGTGCGCGAGTCCGACTCGCACTTGACAGGTTTTTTTTTCTTCAGCGGGTGTCAGATTGCTTGCGGGATAAATATATATATATGTATATATAAGTATATATACTATATATACTTAATATACATAAACTAGCTGACCCGGCAAACGTTGAATTGCCATTAGGAATATAAAAAAAACATAACATCCTGCTCTCAGACCTACCGATCATACACTGCAAACTTCATAACAACCGGTCGAGCCGTTTCGGAGGAGTTTGGTAACAAAATTGGCGAGAGAATTTTAAATATTAGAGAATATAATATTATACATATAATACCTATACTGAAAAACACCCAGACACCGGAAAATATTCCTCCTTATCACACAAACCTTTACCAATAGTGGGAATCGAGCCCACGACCGACTGACGTCGCAACGGCAGGTTCGCTACCGCTACGCGATTCGGTCGTCAAAATAATAGATATCAATATTATAGTATAAGTAGATAGGTATAAACATTTCAATCCACGACGACGCGCCCCACTCCGACAAACTTCATAGGAATCGAATGAAACATTAGCTATTTTCACAAAATGGGGCGCGTCTTCGTGGAGTAAAATGTCTAGTAGGTAATTACTTGTTAGATACTTAGTAACAAGGTAGTAGGTGCATAGAGTTACAGTAGTACTGTAATGATATACCTACTCTATGAGCTCCTTGGTTCGATCCCTGGGTCGGGCAATAACTAGTTTTTTTTTTGTTTTTTATCAAGAAAATTTTAGTACCAGCTCGGAGTTGATTGATCTCTCTCCGAAAATCTGATATTGTGGACTATAAATGATATCTCTGAGTATTGATATACGCCATCTATGTCCTTTTTTACGCTAACAATTGGTAGAAAACGTAAGAACCACAGATCCTGGATTGAAACCATAGCGTCTATGTGTGGGTGCTCGTCGTGTCCCTACGCTGATAGAGATGACAGATTTTTATATTTGAACTAGATAACGAAATGGTTACGTTTTAGTTTAAAATAATGATGTGATAAAATAAAAGGCAACGTTGTACTTCCGCAAAACACATATTATTAAAAATAGTTCATTACGATTGGAGTAAATGATTAAAAACTGTAACTATCTTAAATAGCGCCATCTAGCGGCAATCCTTCCTCGGATAAACCGTTGCATTCACGTATGGTAAAATATCTTTGGAGTTAAAGAACGATTAAAACTTCGTTAATTTTTAACTATGAAGAAAAACATAATATTGTAGTAATTACAATTTCAAATAATTATTCTAAAGAAGTTTAAAATTGATAATATAAAGTAATTATTTTAATTTTCGCAAAATTTTGTAATTAAATGAAACAGCTTACATGTGATAATGCAGATTCAACCCGCTAAATTTAATGGTCATTAAATCCTTAAACCAAAACCGCATATTTCAACGATCTACAATTTGCGATAAACCTCTAATGAAAAGAAAAAATAATAAAGCTTTGATGTCTTAAATAACTTTAGCATCTGCATTTTTATTCTCAAAGTCCAGGCTTCGTCTGACCTTAGTGCAGTAAATAAAAACACACAAACGACAGCCAAAGTGACTTTGTTCGTTGGTCCTGCCAACTCAGCATAAGACACATATAAATAGACGGTAAGCCTCAATAAAACTATATGCATGTGGACACGGGGCAAAAACAGAACATTATCATAAATATCAAGCGATAAGACTATAGTACCGTCTTATACGTAAACAGCTATGCATTATTGACAGGTTTCAAACGTATGTAAATTGTTATAATTGACATACATGTGTCATAAAGCCTTATATTGCAGATTCTTCAAAGATTTTGCTAAGTTAATATATTTAATAACGAGTTACAGCAGTCGATAAAATTACTGATGAATGTAATTAACCCACATTATTTCAGTCCTATTCAGTCAGATAATTTAAAGAATCAAACAGAAAATGATTATCAATAACAAATCATGTAATAAAGCCCACAAATCTGCAAGATGGGAACTTGTTAATGTAGTTTTTTCAAGTTGCAATATTCACATATTTAAATCCATTTAAGGAGGAAATTATTAATTAATATTTATTGCGACTGTATATATTATCCAAATTTGGCTGTAATTGATTATTTTCAGCTGTATGTACTCTATCCCCTTACACCTTAACTTTAACTCTGCCAAATCTTAA
Source organism: Coenonympha arcania (assembly GCA_036785405.1). NCBI lineage: Eukaryota > Metazoa > Arthropoda > Insecta > Lepidoptera > Nymphalidae > Coenonympha > Coenonympha arcania. The sequence continues at coordinate 425,881 of CM072066.1, forward strand.
TTTCTCAGTGTACAAAGTCGTAATTGAAAAAATGTTGTGGATGATTTTCATTAGCTCTATTGTTTCAAACTTGATGGGATAGCGTCTGTCAGGTTGTACATGTGTATTTTCATTATGGATTGAATTTATTTGCAGCAAAGTTAAAATCCTAAATGTTTTATGCTAGAACCTGCACAATTCATTCTTATTCATCTAAATTAACGAATAAAGGTTAACTTGAGTTATCTCACATTTTTTGTTGTTTATAACTTGTACTTGAGCCCTGTGCTCACATGTTTTTATAGTTTGCCTTCACCTTGCAAGTTTGACTTTGTCCTTGTTCGATTAACACGTTAACTTGCAATTTTAATTAAGCGGATACTGAGTTCATCTCTATTACTCGTACGATTGAGTTTCTTTTTGTTTGATTCAGGTGCATCGTTGTCTTGGTTTGTGGTTTATAATTTAATCATTATAAACGCGTCGTTTGGTATGGGATCAGATATAATTACTGCGCTGACCTTTAGGCTTTATTTTATCTTTTATTTGAGATTTGGATTTTCATAATGGATATAATAATACTAGCACCATTTTAGGCACGATATCCAAGATGCGAGGTTTTTGTTTTGAAATATTTTGATGGAATTAAAAAGCATAAAAGTTTTGCCTTTATCTAGAATGTGAAATCATAAACTATTGATTCACAATGACATATTTGAAGGTTCAGGGAATTTTGTACTATTGACAAAATTAATTTCATTAAAATACTGAAATAAATCTTTGAAAAACGAGAATAATACCTCTAAACTCAGAATACAGAATTCTGTATTCTGAGCCTCTAAATGAAAAGAGTCTTCATCAGCTTTGGTAGGTTTGGTATACTTAAGTCTTATTAGAAAATCAAATGGTTGCATTGTGAAGCTGACTTTTCAATATTAAATTATATACTTTTTTGTATACAACATAAGTCATGAAAAAGTGAAGTGTCATATAAAGGCTTCAATACACATACTGTGATGAGTGTGGTTAGACCGGTTTGTGTTAGTACAATAATTCTTAGAATACTTTGCACATAAACACTCGCTGAGGACGTTTGTATACGATCTGTTGTTATGTATGCTATATTACCATATACAGCTCATATTTGAGAAACACCTTTGAATTTAACTATAAAAATGATAAAAATATAATGGTTATGATATTAGATTTTTTGTTAGGCAAATTTGCACACAAATTTTAAGCACAAAACTTATCACACTCAAAAAACGCTTAGAATAACGGTCAAGTGTGAGTCAGGCTCGCATTCAAAAGGTTCCGTATCACCAAGAAGTGAAGACCCCAGGAATATGTATAGTGGCCTGGCAAAAACTTTTTGTCCGTTTTTATTAACATTCACAACATTTTCCTTTCCTTGTGAAGTGTGGTTAAAACCTTGTTTCCTGGCAAATTTCAAGATTTTAGGTTTTTTTCGAAAACGTCTTAAGTATCCAACTGTTGACTGGGTTGACTTAGAAGCTTTAACTTTTAATGCATGAAAGGGATCATAGGTTTCAGTAGGTATTCTTATCAATTTCAACTTGACAGCTCTTACTATACCTGTTCATCAGGAAAATGATCTTAAACGACCCACAGACGGACAGACAAACAGCAAAACAATCCTATAAGATTTCGTTTTCCTCATTTGAGGTATGGAACCCTAAAAGGACGTAATATACAATTTTAATTTTATCAATACATATGATTCGATAGGAGTGGAATTAAAAGCTTGTGAGACAAACCACGCGGATTCTTTACCAAAACAGAACTTAATTGAGAAAAAACAAGATCCTTGAATAGTGGCCCACTAGGAGTAGGAGTGGGGGGCGCCCTACAGACCCAGTATAGATTTTTTCGTCGGCAACATTCCGTACCACTCAAGGCCGGTTTTGCACTTCCTCGCTTAAGCGCCGGAGGTGCAGATTTTACAACGGAACCCTGGATCTTACAATAAGAGGCAGCAAAATAATCAAGAAATGTCCTGAATTCATCTACCTTTATATTTACTTTAATCTGAAAATTGGGCTTGGAATTAAATGCTATTATGGGAAAAAAGTTAGACTCACTAACCTATATAACTATACACTGATTCCACGACTTAAAGTTTAGGGGGAACTCTAGAACAACGAAAAAATATTCGTGCATTAATAGTAAAAATCCACATATTGGATACAGAATAAGATTTTTCGAAATCTCCACAGTTAGGGAGGTAAAGAGAAACACTCCGAGTGAAATCCTCCCTTGCCTATAGAAGATAAACAAAACGTTCATCGATAATCTAATAAATTTCGTATGCACGTGACATGATGCACATACTACGTGAAATTATAAAACAAAAAAAAAAAAGAACAGCCCTGATACAGCAGCGTAGCCTGCGGTTGCCATGACGACGCCCGGGAAGCATCCAGTCACGTGTCGCAGCTTCCGCTTTTTTCTCGCGTTTTTCTCCCTCTGCAGGCTTCCCCCCCGCCCGCGCCCCCCACCGCTCGTGTACGCCTTAATTGTGTCTGTGAGAGTGTGGTACCGAGAAATCAGAGCGAGGGTAGTTTGACACAGAGACCTCTGCGCTATTTAATTAATTATCTCTAGTAGAAGCTTTTAAAGCTAGGATATTTTTTTCTACTGGCTTGATTCAAGTTTTAATTTATCCGCAAATTGTCCTATGGTAAATAATAATCAATGAATTACAGATTTTTTTACTGTGTTACATTAATTATATGACACCTAACAATATCACACAATTCGTTCAAAAAAATTTCTTCACAGATGTTTAGCCTCTTTTTGTTGACCAAAAGATTGCTTTATAACCCAGTTGTAAGTTTGTCAAGCATTTCCAGTTACGAAAGCGAGAATTTTTCAGGTATGCAATATTATAAATGCGAAAGTTTGTAAGTATGGGTGTAAGTGAGTGGGTATGTTTGTTACTCTTTTATGGCGCAACATACTTGACGAATATTGCTAAAACTTGACACAGAGATAGATTATATCCTGGAGTAACACGTAAGCTACTTTTTATCCCAAAAAATATAATGGTTCGTGCGAGAAAACCAAAATCACGCGCGTGGTTCCGCGGGCCTCCACTAATACAAAACTAATTTGGGTCACTAGCATTAAGCATTATTACAAGAACTGAGATCTTGTTGAAACTATGCATAATATGCAAAAATATATCATATAAATAGAAATCACTGGCACATAATACAGAGACCCTGTTATATGCACAAAGTTACACCATGATTGATTATTCATAAAGTACAAACCTAAAATTGTCATTATTTACCGCCGCAGGTATTATCCTAATAATGTTTAAATAATAATATACCCACAGCAACTAATTAATATATTTAATAATAATACAATACTCACTATAATAATGCAACACTATACGCTTGTATAAGTTCATCCGGTACGTAATTGGCAGATAATGCTCAGTTAATTTTAATAACAAAATGTTCGGTATTAAAATAATTTATCGCCAGTTATATTGTTATTAGTATGAGTTTATGTTCTTATCGAGTATCGCTACTGTTTTATCACTTTACGTGCTCTAAAATACGCACAGTCGCACACCTAATTTTTTTAGCTTTTTTATACCAATTTTTATGAACGATTTAAAATATTAGCTTTTGACAAAATTTAGTTTACCTACTTCTATTATAAAGGACAAAGGAGAACCGCAAAAATGGTACCAAACAATATTTGCTTTGTTGCATGCTAAATGAAATGTAATTTTAATAAGCATTTTTCAAGGGTTTTTAAAATATAAATAATTTATTTTAAAAATACGGGTAAACTATTTTAATATTTTCCAAAAAACCAGCCTTTTATTGATGCTGGCGTATATTGAAACGTACATTCCTTCACTGTAACTTGTTCCCTGAAGTTATATTGGCAACATTGCAAATCACACAATAATAAACCTTAAGTTCTAAAAGGTAAAGCAGACTACACGCCTTAGATAACTACACGCAATACCTAGTACCAACATGACAGGTAAAGGCAGGCGGGTCTGTGGCGGTGTTTTGACAAGACGTTCAGCGTTCACCGTTGTCACAGAGAGTATATGTGTTCTGTGGTTGTCACTTGTCAGTTGTCAATTCAACTTGAACAGAATAAATATGGTCGTCGAACGTCAAAAATAGTAGATATTAATGTTTTTTCAAAAATCAATATCTCGAGAACCCAATATTTCTTGGAAACAAAAAATATACCAAAAATTAAAGAAAAGAAAATACGTTCCAATAGGTCATGTTTCTTTGCTTTACGCTCTAATTTGTTTTTGGTACCAACACTCTATACAACGTTGCGGTTGTCCAAATGTATCTAAATTTGTATGGTTATGTGTTTATAACTGATTCACGCCACAATCAGCCATTACTACTGAACCTTGTTTGGGAATGCATATAGGTCATACGCTGGATTTACTCACAGGAAACATTACATCCCAAAGAAATCCATGGATCCTGCGGGATTACAGGGAAAGAGCCTGGCGTTGTTGCGAATTTCGATATCGATAAAAAAAACAATGAGTCGGTATTTGATGGGTCTTTGAACTAAAAACTTTATCTCTCTTTTATGCAAGACCAGATATTATAGGATTTTATCCGAAATTCTTATCAAACTCTCTGTTTCAACATACTCTGTGGAAAGCTTGCACCAAAGTCCCTGTAACATTTCTTTTTCGTGAAAATCTATTTATAACTAGGGCAGCCTCGAGTTGTCTCCGCGTTTTCGTAATAAACTTTATTCCCGAGCAATAAGTTCCAAATTTCGTTGCAAAAAATATTGTGCGTAGATAGGGTGGTAGGTAGGTATAGTACGTATAGTATAGTATATATTTTTTTCTCATAGTGGCTCTATTATATTGATTAGTAAAGCTCCCTTCCGGGTAGCCGCCCTGTGCGAATCGACGCATTTTCTTTGTTTTGCCTTTTGTAAGAAATAAGGTTTGCGACGTGAATGAAAAATTCAGTACCGCAAGGTTTCTCTTCGGTTGTTTTTGGTATGTTCAGTTGATCGAAAAATTACATTATTAAGTATGAAAAGGCAGTAAAGTTATTAGGTTTTTAAAAATTATGCTATCTTAAGAGCTGGGGATTGGAGAGTAAAGATATGGGAGTCTCTAACATCAAAGAAATGTAGATAAATAAGAGCTTCATAAAGTGGGAGTTCTACAAAAAAAAATCCAAAAGGAAAAACTCACTAAATATTATAAATTGATAAAAATAATACTTTTAATTAATAATGCATGTTATAACACGGTTTTATTTTTTATTTTTTATGATGTTCAAAATATTAACATATTGTGTACTAATTATCTTGTTTTAATCTTATCAGAAAAAGTTTTACCAACTCTCTTTCCGTTATCGTTACCAGCTAAATAACTATAGATGTAGGCAGGTACAATGAGACTTACAATTAGTTTACTTTAAAATACTGTTCATAGTTCATATTTTCACGTTAAAAACTAAAAACCTCAGAGTTTACCGATAGGTCCATTTCAATTTGTAGTAGGTATTTAGGTCTGAAAACGAGACAGGTAGTTACAATTACAAAATTTTCAAATATTATGTAAAACACCCCTCGGAATTGCACATACTTTTATTTACATACCTACGACAACAGTTGAATGAGCTTAGCCATACGTAATACTAATTAGTAAGTAAGTACCTACTAAATAGTAATTACCTAGGTACCTACTAACTAGTTGACTTGTTACTAGTAAGTAGACCACTTTTAATGGCCGACGCCAAGGTTATGTGATAATAGTTTTGTAATGTGTAGTGGTACTTGTATGAAGGTACTGCTTTAGGTATCACTGAGTACCAGATAGTACTTGACACCGTATAGTGGTATGTAACTATACAAGTATAGCGGCGGACTCTAGAAATAGGTAACCTGTCTGTGCCCGCTATCTCTACAAAATTAAGGATAATTTAGGGTAGGAAAACAAACCTACTTAATTTCTATATAAAAGACGTAAGAATAAAGCAAACGAAAACTGAGATAGGAGAGGTAAAGAATAGGAATTAGGAACTTAAATGTGACTGTTAACAATTTTCTACTAGGACCGATAGGTACCTACTCAACGAGCATTTGAAAAGCAGTTAAACATTGTTGAAGTGAAACTAAGGAATTGGGCATTTTTTAAATTGGGAAAAACTGTTGAACTCACAACACTGTCACCGTAACAGAATAAAAAACGAGAGTTCGAGCACTACTTAGGTACATTCAAAAATTCAAAAAGGAACAACTTCATGATATTATCACTGTGCCTACCTACCATCAAATGATGGGCCAAGATTCAAGAAGACGGGACGTTTTGTGAAAAAATTTCGGCCAGATTATGAAAAGACCAATTCTTAGATCTGTCCACGACACATACTAAGGCCCGGTAGCATCAACAAATAAACTTTGACGAACACTTAATTAATAACTTAATATGCTTATGACCTATGAAGTTATGATATCAAAGATTTTTTTAAATAAACTTAAGAGCCTGTTAGATGGCTATATGGACGATAACGTCTTGTAGTCTATTTTTTAAGAGGGCCTTATGCAATATTATAAGAGGAATTATAATATTGCATCAAATTAAGTATACCTACATGTAAATAAATTGCCTGAAATATTAAATACAATACAGGCCTAACTCAAAGAAGAATCCTATTAGAATTTCTGTCGCTATAAACAAATTCGAAGAACCCTAAATATAGCGCCATTTGCACAGTGGGATTCCCCCGCGGTCGCGCGCACACACGCGAAACTCACTCACACACACGCGCGATCACGGCGTGTGTGTACACTGTACAGGCGTCAGGCAGTGACGCGTGCTGCAAGAGAACGTAACGCTTTGGCAATGTGTCATGAAACCAGTTCCACTGGAAAATGATTTATTTGACGACATTTAAATAGTTCTTATCAGAAAATATAATAATTATCCACTTCATCATAATTTTATCCAACAAAAATTTTATTACATATTTAAATAGTTCTACTTAATTAGAAAATTTGATCCACTTTACCATAATAATAATAATTTTAAGGTTGTTACTATTTGAGTATTTGAGACATATTTAAATATCAAAATATATTTATTAACCAACAATTATTTTAATATATTGCGCACTAGAATATTATTATATTATATTATTGCATAGAATTAACTTCGTTAAACGTATGACGAGTCAGGTTTAATTAAAAAAACTGAAATCATGACGTTAACTATAGATATTAGAATTAATAAGTCTAATTGATTCTTATTGTAATTGGAATAATTGGAAATCTTACCATAAACATATCAAAGTACTTATTTGAAACATTATTTTAGTATCTTCTTATTCAAGTGATAATGCGCTTATATTAGTTGATTAATAACTTTATGCATTCTATTGCCCAGTTGCACGAAACAAATTCAAAATTTTAAGTGGAACTTAAACTAATTTAATCACAATCAATGTCAAAAAATGTATGAAATTTTGACATTTCTCGCGATTAAATTAGGTTAAGTAGCACTTAATTTTTCAAATTTATTTCTTGCAACTCGGGGTAAGTCACTTACTTGACCTTCAATTAAGTTTATGTTAATTTGTATAAAAAAATTAAAATCAAGCATATTTTAAATTTCGACGTTAGTAATAATATAGGCAAGGTATTTTATTGATTTAGTCTAATATTAATAAATAATAATGAATTTGGGTTTTTATGCCTTTGATATGCGTATTATATTATGTTAAATAAAAAATCTTTTGATACATAGGACGCATTTAAGATTCTTTAATAATTGTAAATATTATTATGAAAAATATGTACATCATAAAATGCCTTATTAAATCTATGTTTTATTATTATCACAAGAAATATGATACTTTCGAAGGAGTATTTTGCATTTTTATGAGATACTTAATAATTTTTTACAAAAGTATAGTATTTTGAATTAAATGTAAAGTGAATTAGAAGTATAAGCATTAAAATATGACGAAAACAGTATTCCGTGTATAAAATGTTTAAGAGTATAACATTGTTTTGTTCATAAATTTAACTACGGACTTGAAATGTTCATTGGGCTGCCAAGAACATGAAAATAAACCTAAACATGAGAACAAACAATACATACAAATGTGTTATTTAGTTTTCCCCATATGTTAGTCATTTAGTTCTAAGTGCATTTAAGAAATCACAAAAAAATATTTTGTCTTTCAAGAATTTATTGATCCATAATAAAATATCGGTCTTGTAAGACGTATAGTAAACAATAAAGTAAATTATTAAAATAGAATTTGGAATTTGATATAGAGGTGCGAAAAATCACATGTCGTTTATATGATGTTTTGGACATAATAATGATATACCTAGGCAATATACACTAAACTCGTTCTTATTATGATTACAAAAGCGTGTAAAATTTGATTAAAGTTAAATCTACTGTTGTAGAGAGCTATTTATTGTACTTAAATCAAAACTAGTGATTGTGTCTACTAGGTAATTAGGTAGTTATATAAGATTCTTGCAAACTTTCACTGATGGTGATTGGTAAAAAAATATCAAACATAAGTATTTTATAATAACTAAAAGTTCTCGAAAAGGTGCTGCGTTATCCAATTAAAGCTAAGTAGGTTCCATCCGAGAACGTAATGATGTAATTTTAATTTTGTCCATAGATCTATATTATAAAATAAGACTAAAATTTTTAATAATTAGGTAGCAAACTGAAACAAATATTAAATCCAAATATTAGTTTTATGTTTTTTTTCTATTGCATATATGCACATACTTATGCAAAATTTCGTAGTCCCAAATTATAAACCTGTGGAAGAAGTGGTGTTTTCTTTCCTCGTTTAAGCGGAAACAACAGCTCTGTTGTTGCTGCTTACAGATAACATAATCGGGTCAGATTGTAAATGAAAAACTTCAATTATTAGTAAAAACCGAGAATTTGTACGAGAACAATTGTAATATCGCAGCCTTATCCGTACATACGAGTACGTGTTACGTTAGCTAAATAGCTGCTGAAATGAAAGATCATCAAAACAATGATAGTGCTTATCAAAGAGATGACACCGGCGTCAAAATATTACGATTCTACTAATTGATACCAACATATAAATAAACTGATTACAATTTAATGACATCTGATGGAGCGAGTGAGACAGCATGAGGATAACGTGAAGTGAACGAGCTCTGACGTCTCGTGATATTCGCAAAAAACTTTGCAACAACTCACGTGCGAACCCAGCACACCTAGTTTTTAACACAATGGGTTAAGGTCTAAATTCGTTAGAATTTCACTTAGCTGGTTTGAACGTACCACGAATCACTGTGATTCCGTTAATTTATACAAATGAATATATTTATTTGGTACACTTTTGATAAACTCGAACGTAATTTTGCGATGTCGTTGAGTCTCATGTGGTTCATTTGTTCCGTAATCCTATAAGATAGATAGAACATAGTATTGTACTTCTCATAAGTACCTAGGTAGGTACCGTGATTGGAATCTTCTTCCGAATCTTTTTGCTTTATTTAATCTCGCGCTTTCTTTCGCTCGACGGATTTATTGTCGGTTTCAGGAGTTTTTAAACTAGTCTACAGTCTCTCTACACTAATATAGGTTCCTACCTTCCTACCTAACTTCATATCCATAAATAATCCATTTATATCTTTCAGGTTTTGGAATTAAATATTCTATATACTTCGTTAATACATAATATAATACTTACAAGACTATCAATTTTATTGCGATGTTTACCTTTTGTATCTGCGTTCATTGAATTTATCATAAAAAATAAATTCTTCGGCGAAACATGTTAACTTACCTACATAATAGTAACACAAAACAGAATATTTTTGATTTACCTGTGGCTTCCGGTGCGGTAACACACATTTACAAGGACTTTAAACTTGTTATGGAGGTGCCCCTATCTAATTATGCACAAAATCGACGGACGTGTTATGTTGATAGGTACGAAGGTAGAGCGTATTACGAGTATGTGCGGCTTTTTGACGTAAACACTCCGTGACTTGTAACATGTGCTGTTGGTGACCAGCTACTGTTATGGGGCTGTGACGTCCCTGAGGTGCCTATGTAAGGTATAGCTACGAGTAAACATATATACATCATAAACTGATGACTAATCAATGGTTATACAAATCTGGATTAAAATGTGTTGAGTCATGTATCATCCATTTTGTATACCAATACACCTATTATTGCTATTTTCAAAGTTTTTCGAAAAAGTTTTGATATTAGGTATAGTATTGGTCTTTGGTTGAATACTAAGGCCTGACATGTATTTGTTAAAAATGTCGCTACAAAACTACATGTGACACAGAGCGCCATGTTTAGCGGTCACGTGTCCGTTAAAGTTTGTTGAAGAAACCAAGCCTGATGGTTAACGTTATAAACATTCCTCAAATTTGTCTTCCCTGACAATTGTCATGAAGATGTATCCGGCCAAACACGATTTTAGCCTAGGCAAAATTAGTCAAATCGGGTTTGGCTGGTAACATACATATTCCTACAACATGGATCTAAAGAAAAACAGAACATTATGTTCTGTAGTGTCATGATTAACAAAATACATGATGATAGGTACAATTACATTAGTTGCAAACAAAATACCGTTGTAGCTACACCTAAATTTTCTTCGACAGAGTCGGATGTCAAAACATTACCAGGGAACCATGCACCTATGTATGTTTGTATTTACACTTATGTCTTCTGCATAGATGGTTTCTAAATAGTATCTTTAAGTATAGATATTGACAGAAATTAACACCTGATTGTCTCCCAAATAGTAAAGTCCTTCGACTGCGTTGCCACTAGTTTATTGTGTACAATGATAAACAGTTTTTCGCTGCGCGCGCGATTTTCGCAGAACCAATCATTCATCGATGAATCAGATAGTATTATGATTTGAACATGTGCCGCGACCATCGCTCAGTGATTGTTATGTAAATGACATTATTTAATAGTTTATGCTTACATAAAAGGACGTGTGTCTACTGAGCAAGTACCTATTGACTACTGAATAGGTATTTACTTATTTAGATATCGATAACTATGTTTAATTAGGTATTTTTAACAGTGAAAGTCTGGTGGTTAAAGCTTCGGCTTCTTATGAACTGTATACACCACACTTCTGAGTTTTTGGAGTTAAAATTATATATTATTCATGTCGGAAATACCTATAGGCTTATTGTAAGTCTTAGCACCTGTGCTTTGGCGAGCATGTAAAGCCGTCAAGCCTTCTTTCAATGTAGTCTGAGCTTTCATATTTAACTATTTCTCAATATTATCATTAGTTAACGTTACATCGTTTTCCAAAACATTGCATTACATTAAAAAAATGTAAGAAAATCTCTTTTTAAATTATGGTCTACTTATACTTTATATCAAATTGTTATCAATGCGAACGCGTCATTAACAATATCACAGGTCAATACAAAGACAACTTCATCACCTTTAAAACTAAGTCTATTTTAGATTGGCGTATGATTAGTGATTAAGATACAAAGGTCGGTGTTAATATTCAACGCATGTCAGATTGATGGATTCTAAGTATCGCGAGTTGCGCGCGCAGGTGAGCAAATAAACATGTTTTGTATCGGAAATGGGGTAATAATTGAATTTCTGCAAAATTCAAAACGAAAACCTTTAGAAAAAAAAATATTATGAGAGTAAATAAGAAATGTTAAAATAAAAATAATAAAGGCACAAAGGATGAATTTTCAGTATACAATAGTTTTTTTTGAATTGGGCATAATAACTAAATATTAAGTATGGTTGGTTTTTTGTCGTCCATACCAAAACAACCAGTGAGTCATATAGCGAAAGTGAGGTAAAACCCCGAGGTAACTTGTTTAGTGCTAACATGTTTACCCGACTGACAAAGACGAATGATGCGTGTTGCAACCCATGTTGCTCTTGGCAAAGTGTATTAGTGTTGGGAAAGGAAATTGTGCAAAGTGGGTCCATTGTAAGAAGATTTTATGTTTTTTTTTGGTTTCTCTATATTTAAGAATACCAGCGATCTCTGCGGCTTTAAAATTAAAATCAATTAATAAGAATAAGAATGAAAAAGTAGCCACACTATCTTCATGAAAATATGAACATGATTACAAATTTTTCGTTACAGCTTAGGTACATGATACTTTTAGTTACAAATAGTATGCAATATTTAAAGTCGGTCAAAGTCAGACCTGAAATACATGCTTCCTTATAACAAATCATTAATTGTAACAGTATTGTAGTGATAAGCCACTTGTTATCAGTCATCAGGGGTATCAGTCAAGTTGCCGATTTTTTACATCTGTTTTTTACATCTGTTATCAACTGCTATGAAATGTGAGCAAATTTGATTCGAGTTTTCCTAATAACATACTATTAATTAAAGAGGTTTATTTACTTCTTTTCTAATAATACAGCAACAATATAATTCTGTTACAATTTATAATTTACAAATAATTTAAGCTATTTGTTAAAACAGGGTAAGTATAATCCATTTACAGTCCAAACTTCAGGAAAATTGCTTCAGTATTTGTGGCTTGAAAGAATAACAAAGGCACACACAAATATTACAAATAAAATTTTCTTGGTCTCTAACAAGAAACCTGTCTTCTAGACCTAAGACATCTAAATATTCCTTAAAAGCCTCAGTAACTAAACGTATCAAATGCCAATGTATCTTATTAGCATAATATTATTACTTTACATAATCATTCATCTTACAGACCATATTATTATCACCTTTACAAACCTGACCTCAAGTTATCGTTCGTGCCATCATCACAAGTGATTCCCCGGGCCCTCCGAAAAGTAAAGCCCCGAAGTTTCCAGTATTTGTATTCCACTTGTATACTAGACTCGTCATACAGACTGGCTGGATCACCTTGGGCAGGCACTGTATCAATTAGATCATGAATAATTATTTGTTATCTCGCAGTTTGTGCTGGAAAGCGATATCGGTCAAGGATGTTTATTTCTAATTTTAGAAAAGGGCCGTTTACCTTTGCCGTTGTGTTACGTATCTCTCCATACCGCATTTATCAGATAGATCTTATTATGGATTTCTTGTTATCACAATGCCTTGAATATGCTGCACCCAAAAAGTTAGTGTAGATGTAATTAGACCGAAAAAGTTAGGTTAGACTTGCGCAGATGATTGATTGATTGATTGATTGACGAGAATCCCAACTTGCCGCAACAGGTGTAAATCGAATTTTCAAAATTGTGCAACGAAACATTAGTTATTTGGTATATTTGGGACGCGTTCTTAAAATTTACGTACGCCTAACTTCAATCAAGACGAGCTTAGAGCTTTTATCCACGATTTTTCTTCATTTAATATGACACAAAACTAATTATTTTTCTGGAGAGATTAAAAGAATCTCAAATTGCAATATAGCATTTTCTTAATTTAACGGCCTACAAGCCGTATTTAGGTGATTTTGAATGAAGTTTTGTGCAAAAACTATAAAGAAAATTACTTTCAAATTTACACGTCATGTATTTTGGGTCTTTATTCTAAAATCGCTAAGAAGCAGAAACACGATTGGATAAAATTTTCTCGATAGAAAGTTCTCCCAAAAAATGCTCCAAAATCTCAGTTTTTCTATGTTTTATCGGAAACTACAATGGATGTAATTGTAATTTTAGTTTTAATGTATCGGTAATAATAATATCCTAAAACGCTTAGAACGGATTTTTGATAACCAGCTTAGTTTTTGAGTAATTAGGTAAAACGTCGTTTTTCTGCTATATTCTTCCGCGACGCTGCATGTCGCACCTACCAAATCTCCGTGAGAGTGAGAAAGACAAAAATAAATTCAATCAATCCCCTTAAGGCACATAAAGGTAAATTCAGTACATTTAAAACTATGTACGACTATGACTAAATAGGCCAAACTTAGGGCTATGAACCAAAAAGAAAAATATGCGCATAAAATTCTACTACAGTTACCGCATTTGACGTGCAAGATTTTAACGTTTAACGTTAGTCTCCAGATTTTATAGCCAATTAAGATTTACCGACAAATTTTACTGGCTGCAAGTGTCTCGCTAAGAGGTCCGGTGCATTTAATTTGCATATACACGGCTCTTGCTCCTTGGCCGACAAATTATGTCGGTCAAGTGTAGACCGGGTGTCGGCCATTACATGACACTCCGTAGTTTTCCGCGAGGTCAATGACTCTACACTCTTCCTCAATGAACTTCTAATGTTATTGTTTCGTTTTCCGTCCTCGTGTAATTTTTGTCGTTTTCCTCCTTAGTTTTTTGTAGATGAGTATCTGATTATCTCATTATTTGAATGCTTACTGACTTACTGTGACCTTGTCTTTATTAAAAACATGTGGATAAGAAATTGTTTTGAATTTCCACTTTTTTTTCAAATTGTTGTTATTAGAATTTTTATATCTCGCATGTCATTGAGAAGAAGGAACAATAAACTCAAATGGTTACTTTACTCTCGAAAACTCAATTTTGTTCTAAAGAAGGAGGTACCTATGTCGGTTTAAAAAATAAGTATTTTTTAATACGTAATTAAGAAATGTTATTGATAATCATTGATATAGCTTGCGTCCTTGGCTCTTAATAGAGAAATGACATCATGGCTGAAGGATAATTAAGATGCAATCTTTGTACTTTTGATTAACGTAGCTATAGTATAGAACTGACCTAGAGTAATTTTTTCATGTTTACCCGCTCGTAAGACAATTTTTATATTTTATCTTTTTATGTATAGTACTTATAATAATAAATTCAGTAATAATAATAATTATTTTAACATTGCGTACTTATTCGTAAACAGATCCTTTTTTACAAATATAATAAAATAAACAGATTTTTAGTGAGTTACAGTTTAAAAACAATCTAAACTCGCCAGCATATTTAGCGGAACATAAAAAAAGGTCCATTATTAAAAAAAATGTGGTTTTATTTTAAAATCTACTTACTACACTTCTTTTGTTATTTAAAGTTTCATTTGTTTTTACTTAAAATGAGATCACATTAAGAACAGATTTTGCGAGTAAAGGCTATTTGTGAAAAATGGTACATTTTTGAACTTTTCATGTAACCTGGAAAAGTGAAATTTAATATTAAAATTACAATTAATTAAATTAGAAAACTGGTGATTAATATCGCGTATTTCCTCCACGTGCTCTTATTAAAGTTTCTACCCGTCTAGACATACTGAGAATGATGTTATCGATGGTCTCCTGGGATAGTCTCCGCCATTCCTCAACTACGGCGATTCGCAGTTCTCCCACGTTGGCAGGAGCTGGAATTCTGGACTTAACTTTTCTTTTCAGCAAGTCCCAAACGTGCTCTATTGGGTTCATATCCGGTGATCTCGCCGGCCACTCCATAACAGTGATATTCATATCATTAAGATAAGCTTGAGTTACCCGAGCGGTATGCGGCAGAGCATTATCCTGCATAAAAACAAAATCGTCACCGATATATGGGGCAAACGGTACGACATTTTCTTCTAAAACTTCTCTGATATAGCGGTCTGCAGTCAGACTCCCTCTGTCAATCACTACCAAGTCTGTGCGAGCTCCCAAACAATTGCCCGCCCAAACCATTATTGATCCACCACCGTATGCAACTGTAGTTTCAAAATTTGTCTGAATGTATCGTTCTCCTTTGCGTCTGTACATTCTGCCGTCAATTTGATTTAAGAGAATTCTGCACTCATCACTAAAAAATACCTTACTCCATTGGTCCGCGTTCCAAAGTCGATGTTCCTGAGCAAAAGTTAACCTGTTTCTACGATGATTTACCTCGAGCCTTGGAGCTTTGGCGGGCACAAATGAACCCAAACCAGCTTCTTCGAGCCTTCTTCGTACCGTACGCTCACTTACGGTTACACCCCGCACTGCTTCTAACTCATGTCGGGCTTGGACGGCCGTCAAACGGGGGTTCCTACGTACACGAAGCCGAATGAAACGATCATCCCTACTCGAAGTGCGTCTTTTTTTGCCTTGTCCTGCTCTTCTCACATAAGTACCGGTCTCCCTGAACCGTTGGATACTGCGATGGATCGTTGAAACTGGTCGACGAAGATCTCTGGATATCACTCTGTAGGTTTGACCATTTCTTCGCATTTCGAGTGCCCTGGCAATCTCCGTTGGGGCTAAGTCAGGCATAATTCAGTCATCAACTCCAGAAAGATACGCGACTAAAAAAAACTAACAAAAAACAGTATTTCAATGAAATTTTAAATCAAACTCAGAAGGAAGAAATACTCGAAGTTCGCTCCAGATAAGGTGTATTTGAATAAAATTAAAACAATTGCATAAAATGTGATGTTCAGTTGTTTTCTTAATTTGAAAATATTTCTTTTTAAATTAAATAACGTATAAACCAGCCAGCAACTTTATATGATACTGATATCAAACCTTTTTTTTATGTTCCGCTAAATATGCCGGCGAGTTTATTTCAAAAAATCATATATTTAGGGGTTTTAATACCACAAGTTTTTCCATAATCTCTATTTTGTTATCTTCTAAATTACTAATTACAATGGATTTTTATGTTATTTTATTAATTTTCAAAAAAGCTTCGAATTTTTTTTTGATAACCAGCTGAGTTTCTTAGTAATTAGGTATACTTAACGTCGTTTTCCTTTGATATTTTCCCGCATTTGCCTATCACACCCACCAATGTACTCGTAAGAGGGTGGAGGACAAAAATAAAACCTGTTTGTATTGAATAACAATACGATCAAACTTTAAAGCCATTGAGGTTTCAAAAAAAAGCTTTTCACAAGACCTAAAAGGGTTTCCAAACATATGGGGCAAACAAAGCGTGCATTTTTGTGGTATGTGTCAGGACACAGGGTGACTGTTTGATGGACTGATCGGGGAACTGGTCAGGCAACTGAATGACTGGTGGGGCAACTGGGTGACTGGACGATGCAAACTGCATATTAACGTGATTATTTTGGATTGAATCATCATGTACGAGTACAAGCGGCAAGGGTATTCAGTTGAAAGCATCTTTCTGATATCTTCATGGTTTCTGGTAAAGAGTACAATTATCAGAGTCTGAACACGAACACACTCTACAAGTTGGCACATGACTGCAATCTCACCTGATCGTATGGAACGATGTAACCAAAATGTTATCGTACTAATTCAAAGGGTTCCTAACGTCTCTACGCATTGTTGCGTTGTAGCCCTTAAATTCATTGCCGACGCGTCTTATCATATTATACTATTGCTGATCTTAACTTTTTCTACTTGATTTTTTATATGCTGAACAACAATGATATGATGATGATGGATAGTTAAAAAATGACAGCACGGACATAGCCCACAAACTCATAATGGTCTCTGTGCCCAGTAGCGGGATTCAAATATAATTTATGAATCCATCACGATTCTTATGTGGACGCTATAAGTTATTTTTTGTTGATATTTTGATTAAATACTTATTTAAAATAACCGTAAGAGCTAATTAATCTAGAATTTAGTCTGAAAAAACTTTAAAATAAAGTTACATAAAACATTCTCACAATAATATGGCCATCTTCAATACGAATAAATTTATGTGGACAGTGCAAGGTCCTTTAAAGTGCATTTTTTGCACAACGCTAAACAAAAAGTTGAGTCTCTGATGTGATGACCTCTTAAAAGTTTTTTATTACTCATTTTTGTTCATTTATTTACTTTTGCTCAAAGAAGCTCGCAGTCGCATATTTATTTGAGTTACGTATTTTATATAAAAATCTCTGGGTGACCGAGCTTTGCTCGGTAGTATTACAGCTACTCGCCAATAGATGACAGCAATTTATATTTTTTTTTGGTAAATTCGACATTTTTAAAAATGAATCCTAGCTAGATCAATTTATCGCCCCCAAAACCCCTTGTATACTAAATTTCATGAAAATCGTTCGAGCCGTTTCCGAGATTCAGATTATATAGAAATATATATATATATATATACAAGAATTGCTCGTTTAAAGGTATAGGACTAAGTATGTACTTTTTTCATTTTGATTTATTTTGTACCAGTGAATTCTTCGATGGGTCGACGTTGAAAAAAAAATGTACATTCGAAAACTTTTTATCAAACCAAAAATTACTTCCTAAATGCAATTTTTTACTTCAACACCGATTTAATGAGTAAATTTTTAGCATGCATTAAAAATGAAAATGAATATATAGGCCTACATAATAGGCTCTTATGAAAAGCCAAAACTCTACCGCCAGGTTCGGAAAGTAAGTTTGTCCCTTTATTACACATTGATAAGGCATTTCTGCGGGTTCTGGTTCAATTATTAAAAGATAAATAAACCAAAGCCATTCAAAAAGTTTTAAGACATATTGTGAAGCGTTGCAGTTTTTGGCAAGCTGTCAAAAACGGTAAATAAGGTTGCTGTGAGGTTGTTTGTCAACAATACAAATGTCGGATGCATTTCGTAAGGCTGTTGTTATTCTGGACACGAACACACAATGCTTTTCGACCTCGGCGACGCAAAGGGATCGACATAAATTAACGTATGAAATACTAAATGTAAAATACAAGCCACTCTCTTGAATTTTCTCATTACTCTTCGTGTATAAGTACTACTTTTATATTTAAAATAAGCTGTTTGATACTTCCAACGTAAACAGTCTGTACTTAGATTTTCCAAACGTAAGTGCTTGTATGTAAGATATTGAATTTCAACTGAGGTATAGCTAAATTAAAAAAAAAAACTAATAGTTACACTAGGAATCGTAACCAATACAATGAAATCGTATCATATTATGTTAAGGAGTATGTAATTATAATTTTTCACATATATCAAACACCATTTTAATAACTCTACCTAATATTTGGTTTTACAGTAGAATATAAGAGATCTTATTAATTATGGTCAGAAGTAGTTCTTTGTTTACTCAGAACAACTATGACTTTAAGTAAGGACACTTATCGACAGTGACTGGTGTCATCTTACCTCGATAAAACACCACCAAGGAAAGTACCTTCTTAATAGCGATTTAACGACTTAGTAACTCTAGTCTTAAGCAACTAGTAAGTACAATAGAACTAAACAACAATCAATAACTAATTAATAGTCAATTAAAAAATGCATTGAAATCAATTTTACTTGATTAACATTATGACGTAGGAAAACTGTTTGCTCTATAAAACAGATTACTCTTTAAGTGAAGGATAATTAACTAACATGTAGTGTAACCACAAATGTAAGGCTACTTATTAATAATTGATAGGATTGGTAAGGTAATTTAGACCTTTATATTGGCACA
The DNA here is from genome assembly GCA_036785405.1 of Coenonympha arcania. Classification (NCBI taxonomy): domain Eukaryota; kingdom Metazoa; phylum Arthropoda; class Insecta; order Lepidoptera; family Nymphalidae; genus Coenonympha; species Coenonympha arcania. The sequence goes on from CM072066.1 coordinate 445,159, forward strand.
CGTGATTTGATTTGCAGATGTTTCATCGCTAAATTCATCGACGACCTCTGTGATTTACATAGCACCGCAATAATTGGCGCCAATGTGGCAACTTAAAAGCCAATTTCAAAAGGTCTCAAAAGCTTAAAGCATATTTATTACGTAATTCAAAAACGATATGTTTTCGCCCAACAAAAGAGTGTATAGCATTGAAATGTCAAAGAGAACATACTCGCACCTACAGTACCTACGTTTCCAAAATAAGATAAATAATATTGAGACTGGTGATAAAATTATGTTTCTTTTAACTCGGATATCTGTTTGGCCATACAGTCATAAGTCCCAAATTCCCAGTAAGGTGTTTTATTTGGCAGTTATATGCTGTATATAACACATGCATGACACAGATTGAAATATCTTTATTATAATATAAAAACTACAGTAGGTCAACCGAACACAATAACAACTTTTGGTGTCAATAACATGATGAGCAAAATAAAGGAATTTTTTCAAAAGAATGCCCAAAAGGGAATGATTTTTCAGGGTTATAAAATTATACAAATAGTTCATAAAAACACGTAGGTCCTTATGTAATAAATAAGTTCTCTCTATGTTAGATAGTATCCCTATTAATATTTATGTTAGATTTTTGTGTTTCCCTAAAATTTGTCAATGGCTAAACCAATTTGGATGAGTGAAGCATTACCTACCTATTAATACTGTACTGAAGCGAGGGCAAAGTCCGTAAGTGCAAAGATACCGCAACAGGCAGCCTATTATCCCCATTTATTATACCCATTTTATTGCAACGTGGGCAGCGAGCAGGTGCTTGATAATCTTTGGGATTGAATAAAATTATTATAACCTTCATTCCTTGCATATATATTAATATCTAGATTCTATGTAGCACGTAGCTAATTTAATTATTCTATTACATAGTATTTCAGAGGCTATCGATAACTCGTGGATGTATATTGTATGTCATATAATAAACATCATATCCACTTTATAGTCAGAACAAGTATGTTAAGATGGTTTACGGTCTAATAGCGAATTAATTGTCGTAAATACTCGATTCGAGCAATTAAAGGCTTGACCTTTTTGAAGCGTAGTCACCATGCTCAAGTTAATTACATCCATCATTTATTTAATAGATTGTAGATTTAATAGATTACAGTTTTATAGGTATTATTTTAAAATTGCGCTGATAGTCCAGTGGTTAAGAATTAAGATTCGTTCTTGTATTTGGAAGTTCCCGATTCGAAGATATGTGCGTTTGGGGGAAGTCAATACTCAGCTTAACTGGATTTTTCCTTTATATTTTAAAAAGCCCCTTGAAGCCTAGTGTAAAATGGGATCTGCTTTTCGGAACCACGGACCTGAGGATGCAGTCATCTGAAGGTTCTACTTAATTTGTATAAAATGCTCCGAACTACCGGATATGGCTTCGGCTGCTGCCGAGTGAACATGTTGGCCTTACTAATTTTTGACACCAGTCTAAACTGACGATATTTTATCGTGCGGTTCGCCAGGTATGGTATATGTCAAGCGACTCGGACACAAAGGAATAGATAGAGATAAACACTTTATTGCACACCACAGAATAAAAATATAAAAAAGAAGAAATAATTAAAACACAAACTTAGGAGTACAACTTGGCGGCCTTATCGCTACATAGTGATTTCTTCCAGGCAACCAATGGCATGAAGGAATCTATAATAATTATTTTATCTATAAAATCATTTATCTGAAGCAATATCAAACAAAATACATATTGATTGGGTTGGGGCTTTTGCATCATAGGCTTAAAATCACGTTGCTGTATGGGAGCCCTCTTCCATATTTATTTTATTCTTTTTTTTATAGTTTTTAACTATCACAGTTTAAAAGATACAGCCTCGTGACAAACGGTCGGCGAAGTCTTAATGATAGAGTCCCTTTTTAACCTTTGGGTACGGAACCCTAAAAACTCCAAAAAGCCCATGACGCTGGCACAGCACGCGTCGTCCTTACAACGCATTCGTGCCTCGCATGCGCGTGAGTCAGGCAGTTACTCGTATTTGGATGCGAGGTGTGCAGCGAGGTCGGGGCCCGGCCTTGCTGGCTATCGGACGCATCAGCTGGGCCAAGGGGCTACGTGCGCCGCATCCTGGATGAGGGGGAACCTGGCGTTGGGAGCAAACACCTTAGGATACACCTACCATGAAGCTATCAACTAAAGATAGAACACAGTGCAGAGCGCAATGACCCTTTTGAGTTATTACTATTATCTAATAGTTTATTTACTTTTCTAAGTGCCTGTTGGTACGTTAGACTCGTGTGATAAAGAAATTTTGATTCTAGGATGGTCGCAATAATGCCCGATTAGTAACTCTTAAACTTACTAATTTATTATTTACATTTTAAAGTCAAGGTGGTAGTAGATTAGATAGATTGATAGATATAAACTTCTTCATTGTACACTGGCATATATTATGGTCTAGGTTAGATAAGTTGGGCGGACAAAAATATTTTTTTATATTATAGTAAAATATGAGTTACTGATCTATAAAGTTAAGCCATTCAAAACTCAAAAGCAAACTTTAGTCAGTCATGTGTAGTTCCTTGTCGTTTGTCCAAGAAGCAAAAATCCTGTCCACTAGCAACATTTTATATTTACATCAAAATCAATGGACATTACAATCATAACAATAAATAAACAATAATAAATTCCTTTAATAAATGCAGTTGCGTCACTTTTAAGATACTAAAATGACACTTTATGAATTTCTCCTTATAGCTTTGTTTATTTTATAGTTGGCATTGAGTCCTGACTCCTGAGGTCGACAAGGACTTCAATTCCATATTATTGCAAAGCAAATATTGCACTAATGGTTAATAGATCGTAATAGTTTATATTGAGGCCATTAGATTGCCTAGCAAGCGACAGCGTTTCGCGGAGCGACAAGCGAGTAGCGGCTAAGGTGCAGTTGAATCTCTAATTGCAATACACGACACTTAATCAAATACTCGTTGATTAAAATGATTAAAATTGTTATGCTGCTATTCAGATGTCGTAATTAAGAAGTTAGATTTTTGCTATCATTGATTCTTTAGCCGCTCACGTCTAACGCAGTCATAGACTTCAGCATGCGGTACTTGCAACTCAATTAATTAATTAACTGACTACTGAATCTAGAATTTATTCGGACGAATACCGCAGAGCCACAATATTATACTTTATTTAAAAAGTTGAATAAAGAGAAAATAAATTTGGATTTATGTATAGGGTTCATTTTGATTGAATCAGCTTTCCAATCGCTGTAATAAATTTTAATTTTATAAGCGCGTTCAAAGTTCTGTTAGATCCCGTTAATGAATATAGGTAGGTATGTGATTTTTTAAAATTAAAAATATCATCTTGCGCACTGTCAACCGCTATCGGCACAAGGTAGTGGCCCCGCACTCTTCAGTCACTGTTATTCATGGGCTACGGCACTGCAGCCTTGGCGTGCGTGTCGCGTCGGCTCGTTGCACCATCGCTGCTAAATGATAATAATTATTACTAATCACTCGGCAGCGACAACTGGAGCAGACGCTCTGTATAAGGTCGAAATATTATATAGGACCCCATCGGCTTGCGTTTTGTCTTGACAATGCAAAGCTTTAAGTGTCTCTTCATGGCCTCCCTTGCGAAGTTTGGTGGATTTGAGTGGGAGGTCGCCGGTTTGATTCCTGCCACGGGCTACTAAGCGTCTTGTGGAAGGCTTCAGCCGCACCTATAATAACCGCAATTACCCCTCTAATGGCAAACACGCACTGCTAAGCGATTAAGCGTTCTAGTGCGATGCTGTGTAGCAACCGTTACAGAACCTCTGACGATTTCTACACATCACCGCACTCGCACTTATTATCGTACAGTTGCTTATCCTTTCCAAGTTATTAGGTACGATAACATCTTTACCTGCATCGTCAAAATACTAACGTTTACTTAGTATGTAAATATGTGCTTTCGGATCTGTACCCAATGGTTACCAATGCGAAGGTACTAACTAGGGGTAGCTCTCTGTACCTATAGGGTTATTTATGAATCCTCCGGAGATGGTCATGATTACAAGACGCCTTTAATCAACTGAAGGGCTGTCTATCTGAAAAAGTTGACATTAAAATGGAGTTAATAAAGTGTCTATTCAGAAATTCTTGTGTATATGAAAGACCTATTTACTCATGTAGCATCAGAACCATCGCTGCCTTGAGTTTTTTAGGAAGAATTTCACAGTTTTTTTTTTGTCTATTATCATCTGTCCAATTCATGGTGGATCCAACCTATCTCTCGCACTACAAAGCAATGTAGAGCTGGCAGAACCTTCACACTGCTAATGCGGGCTGTCGAGTGTCTTTACATTAATTCAATTCAATTCATTGATTAAAAATCTAAGTCAAGTTCAGCGGATCCCACCTGACTAGGGAACTGAGTTAGCGATCACGTTTTAGGTGATTCTGTTTGACACAGTTCTAACAAGTACGGCTGCAATTATTCAGTAGCTAATTATAATTAGTAATAATCAAAGCAGTCGGTACATCCTGATTCCATTGTCTAGATTACCTCGCTTATCGGAAAACTACTTAAACTTACCAAGGACAAGTGCCAAGTAACTGCAGAAACCAGCTAGTGTATGACGAACAAAATATAGTTCTTACCAATAGATATGTCGCCAGTTTATCGGTGCCAAATATGCTTATTTTGCTACCAACAGTGAGTAGTTCGCTCAGCAGCCACCTATAGAATTTTGACAGATGGCGCTACTGTTTGCTTGTACGAAAGAGGTTTACGTAAATCATTTGGATTATCATTTCCTGAGTCTTCTTATCAGTGTTCTTACCGAAGATATGCAACGCATTTCTATACAAGAAAAAAACCAGTCAAGTGCTAGTCGGCCGTACTCGCAAAATATACAATTGCACAACAGTCGCTGCCCGCGGTCAATAAAACTTTGCGATTGCCACCTGTTGCGATTTCTGTCGCACTTACGGGTTTTACGCAATACTGGCAATATGCAAATATGCCATATAACAGGCACCGTCCTATTCGTGCTTTTATTACCCCGAGGGCAGCGACTATTTTGCAATTGCAACAGATTTCTGTTTTCTGTTCATATTTTTAGAGTTGCCTCACAAACCAGAATCTCGTGAGGTGTATAACAAATGATGAATGCAAAAAGTATAATCATAATAACAATTCACAATAAATATATGCAGAAAAAATATACCTACAACAATCATAATGTTGATTCGCATAACAACAAGTAACGAAGTTCGTCATAATTATGTTATTTATTGGCAAACAGAGGTTCGTCTGAAGCGGGTTTTAATTCGCTCTGACACAAGGTCGACGATGCCTTGCATTAAATTAATTATAATACGTACTTAGATGCGCTTCACACTGCAGGCGTTGAGAACGTGGCGTCTTTAACTGACCTCAAACTAGAGAGGTGAATATTCGACGCGTACGAATATATTGTATGTAGTTTTTTTTACATTTTACTGTTCCGTATAACATCAATTAAACAAACGATTCTAACTTAAACATAAACAATTGGCAAGAAGGATTAAAACATAGGGACATTGAAAAAATATTAAAGGCATACATTGAAATCGGTTCAACTGCAAGCATCAAAAAGTAGTGTAATAAATAAACTTAGACCTTCATGCACATGTATACTGCATGTACGAATATAACCTTAAGGATGAATACCTTATTAATCGTAAAAAAATATTACACTCATTTTGGGACTGCAAAAATATTCAGGTTATGGTTATCAACTACTTTTTTAAAGCTAGTGTTTTCGTATCTCTACATTTTTCTGGAAAGCTATCGTTTATCGCTGTGCGTATAGTGGAACCACGATCGCAGCAGGTATGGCGGTGGAGCCAACCCGTGAGCCTTGACTCCGATCGCAATTATCTGGACGCTTTGCATCACTTGACACCGATGTGACGCCCGCCTTGTTCCCACACGCAGCCTGCAATGTGTGTCTAACATGGGGATTTATTTCATGACCACGACGCCCATTTGTTTTGAGATATTGGTTGAAAAACCTCTCTCATGTATTGTATATGTGGCAGGAGTCTTGCAGTCAGGGCGGTCTGTGCGAGCAGTAGGTACCTATTTTAAAATTATTGTTTGAAGGAAGTGAGATTATTGTTTGACAGGGCTGACAGCGCGAAAAAAAGTCGCCGGTTTATCGGTGTCAAAAATGCTTGTTTTGTCACCAGCAGTAAGGACACGATGTAGTTCGCTCGGCAGCCTCTACATGTTGACAGATGTCTCTTTAATTTGTGAAAGGTATTTCCTCAGGTTTCTTATCAGTGTTTGAAGGGAACTGTAGCCAGTGAAATACTGAAACATAATGAGACTTAGAACTGATGTGTAAGCCTTAGCAGTAGTTACTGGAACATAATATACTAACATATATAGTAATTATGACAATTGCTGGTTCTGTGGAATGTTAACTACGGCACGTGTCAATTATCTTGTGTAGTGTGTATCGCTGTAGATGATTTTTTTGAGTAAATAATAAATATGCTACATATTTTTCAAAATTCCCCTAAGATACGGGCTTTCCTAGTTTAGGGGTCAGGAGTCCATCAAAGAAGATTGTAAATCGAGTTTTTCAAATAAATATTATTATTATTATTTGAGGAATTCAGGAGCAGTGATAGCCTCGTAGCTCAGAATCTTTTGTTCGAATTTCAGATACGACCTTAAGACTTTCGGAATTATACAGTGGGTTGACTTTGCGAAGGAAAATAGAAAATAAAACTTCTTTATTCAGAATTTTTCATTATGTTCTAAAAATTAACCTGAAAATCCGCTCTTTGTCGGTGTGGTAGAATATGGGTAAACCCCTTTAGAAAGGATCCATGTAGGTATATTGGGATTTCAAAAAGGCATTGAAGCATAGTAATTGCGATTTAGCTGTAGTATATACGAGGCAAGATTATGTAGGTACTTGTCTACCACTGGACCTGTCTATATAGATATTACGTTAATCTGTAGTTAGATTTAAAAACAAAGAATTAAATACGTACTATACATGAGTTCATATAAAATTCCATAGTGAATAGAGAATAGAGTTTTTCCGATTTTTCCGATTTTCAATAATCCAATTTTAGTCATTAAGTGTTTACATAAATTATTATGAATTATTAATCAATTTAATGCAAAAATAAACAATAAACATCGCGTGAACGTGATTGCAGTCGAGGTAACCTTGTCCGTTGCAATGGGACCTTGAATAAAAAAAAATCGGAAAAGAGATTTTCTTCGCCATAGAAACAATAAAGTAAACCATTGCAGTAGGTTACTGCAACGGACCGAGGGTCAAGAAAAATTAATTTGTAATCAGTTGTATTATTTTAATTGAATTTTTAATGACAAGGTTTTAAGTAAAATCCCTTTGCTAAGATTTATCGAAAAATAAAGAAGAGATCTTAGGTGAATACATAACTAGTGTATTAAAAAAAAATTGAAAGAAATATAAAAATTTCAATTTTTTAATACACTAGTTATGTATTTATATGGCTTTCTTTATTATATTATGTCTTGTTTTTTTCAGTTTTTAGGTATTTTAAGCGACATTGAAAAACAATACCTACCTATAGAAGGAGGAGGTCCTAAATTCGGCGCGTATATTTTTCTTTATTTGTGCATGTTCATCGATTTCTCCAACATTATTGAGCGGATTTGCATGGTTCTTCTTTTGATGGATAGCAAATAGTCTCGAATAGGTCTCATGTTAATTTAAAAGTTTACAAAGTTTGGTCAAAAATACTGAACAAAAATACTGAATAAAAATACGCGGTATTTTTGTTGGAATTTTGTCCAAACTTTATGTCAAATTAGAATTTTTATTATTTACTAACAAACATGCCAGGCACTGTTTTTTCCACCACCTACAACTTGGGCACCTTCAAATCAAGAGTGAATAGGCATTTCCTAGTAAAGCGCGTTCCATCTTAAACTGTATCATCACTTTCCATCAGGTGTCATCACAGTCAAACGCCTAGCCCAAGACAATTTTTAGATATACTTAATACAGAAACCCAAACCGACTGGCTAAAATTGCCGAAATTAACCACCCATTTTCCATCTTTCCAGATTCGTGAAACCTGACAGAGTCGCGCAACTTTGGGGACAGTTGAAAGGAAACGAAAACATGACCTTCGAGAAGTTCAGCCGAGCGATGCGTTACCATTACCAGCACAACGTCCTCGTCTCCGTCCCCACGGCGCGCCTGGTGTACCAGTTCGGAGCCAAGGGGCCCGACTACAAGACGAATAACCCCTACTACAACAAAGTCAAATCGGAAAAACTGGAAAGCCAGTCGTAGTCGACTTCTAGAGAGATTCTTTTGGAAACTGATGCTCATTGTAATGGAGAGGCGAGAATCGTGTTAAGATAGGAGATCGTAATTAGAACCCGAGTGCAACTCTCGAATTTTATGTAACCTTTGGTATTGAAATTATTTGGATTTTAGTGAATCTGTTTTATAAATCTCTAATGTATTTAAATGGTATTATGGTTTACAAATATTGTAGGTACGTAAAAAAAGATTGTTTTTTTCTTAGGCTTAAATAATGCAACAGACAATATTTATTTGGGATTACTTACGTACAACGATTTTTGAAGTAAATTTATTAAAATAGGTGATGTAAAATGTGCTTGATGTAATGTTTTCTCAACAAAAAGAGAGTTGACTCGAGGTTGACTTGTAAGGAGAAACGGAAATGTAGTAGAGATTTTCGGGAAGGTTATTGAATAGATAGATGTTTTCAGAAATGTTATGAGTGTGTTTTAAAGTAAGTTCGGTGTCCGGTCAGGTCTCGTTTTGAAGGTCTAGAATCTAGACTAGACAAAGATTGTTGGATTGTTGCCGTCAATTAAAGGTTGAAAGCCAATCTTGTTGAAGTGTCCATATTATTTTTTTAAGTGGTACTTTATTGAACTTTTACAAAATGGTTTTAGTCCTCGACGTAAACTTTTAGTGGTCGATCTATTCATGGTTGTTCAGAGTTAACTACGAATTTTTGATAAAGTATTTTTAAAACGTCGGTTGTTGTTACCATAATATTAGTAGGATAAGTTAAAATTATAATTATTATAATTAATTAATGTAGATAAAAGATATATTTTGAACATTCCGATTTAATTTAATAATTATAATTATTAATTTTAAATAATCTCTGAAGTTTCTATCATTTGTTTTCTTATTAATAGTGGTAGTTGATGTTGCCATACTTATTAATATTTTCAATGTATGTACTTAAAGTATATTATTTTTTGTTTTCATTCTATTTTATATTTTAAATATTTTTTTTTGTTTTGTGATTTGTATTGTTTTAAGATTATTTTTATGATAGTTTAAAATTACCTCTCAGTGTTAGATAATTATAATATTATTGTAGACTAATTTTTACATTATTTAAAATAGCGCGAATGTGCAATCAAAAAAATGACAAAAAGTAAAGATCTGTAGGCCAAAGATAATGTAGGTTTGAAAAAGAGGAACGCAGTGGTCCATATGGAGAAAATTAAGCATTTTATTAACATTATGAACTTATTTTAGTTTTAAGCTGGAGACTCTCAGGCAAATGCTGTGATGTAAATTAAATGAATCCTTTTAATTTCTTTGTAAATAGATACTCGTCTTATGATTCAACGAATTTTGTATATTATAATTTTTATTTTCATCATCTTTTCAACTTTTTAGTATCTTATTTTCTTCTTTATCTTTGCTTGTGACTTTCAGCAATGTATTTTGAATTAATTTTCTTGTGAGCGAGAGAATTCAAATTTCAACGTTATTAATAAGGACTATATAACAACAATACAATATTAACTTGTTCATTTGATTTTTTGTCATATAAAAACGTAGTAAGTAACAAATAACAGTATTTCACATTTTCTTCCATTATATCAACTCCTTTTGCTACTATTTACTTACCTATCCTCATCAATTTACTAGGAGTGTAAAATATTTTTAACTAACATTTATAATACTTACTGTACGTTTTTGACTCCAAGTACAAAATTAGTGTCTTGCGACATTTTTAATGAATGTAAAGTACACATAATATATCCAGATAAGCAAGAGGTTTTATTATGTGTAAAATCTAAACTTATGATACTTAAAGATTTTATCTTGTCTCATTGTTGTTTATACCTTCCATATGTTCAAGGTCCTTTTTCGATTTAGTATAGTTTAAGAGAACTGCATCACAAAATAGGTTAATAATAATTTTTTGAAGAGTATTTACAAATAAGAAAACTGTTATGTATGCTAAGTTACTGTTAAAGGTAGAAGGGCGGAATATCCTATGCTTTTCGAGTACGAGTTTCTGGAAGCAAATATTTATAGTTGGAAATATAAAAAAACAGCCTTTCCAAAGCCTACATTTACTTACAAAATCGGCACTGTTTTTAGAACTGATAAGCAACGAATCTTTTATAACAGAATTTCAAAGACTACTTGAAGTAGTTCAAAGACTAGATTCCCTGTATTTCATACAGGTACGATTTATTTTATATATTATAGTTTTTTTCAGCACCGCGGATCTCGCGGATTTAAATGGTATCTCTTCTTATGAAAAGATTGGGTTTATAATTCGAATTGCTGAACTTTTTCTTTTCTCAATATTATTTACGAATATATTTACTTAAGTCGTTAAATTATTGACAATGACAAATCCACAACATTTTTCAAGGACACAATTAAAAGCATAATGTATATGGTATATATAATATTTTTGGATTTTCCGCTCTGCTAGTTTTTGCAGTACCGTGTGAGAATAAATGTTTTTAAAAATGAAACTCATTGCATTTTGAAATAAGGACATTTGGCATAATAGTAATTATGAAGTGTTATAATGAATTAAAATAGTTAGAGAAGCATTTTTAGAGAAGTATTTTTAATGAAATATTTGAAATACGTAAATAACATTATTAACATCCTTTTGAAACTCAAGTATAATTATTTAAATTAACTTGACAACGCCACTGTAAATTTTTATTTTTCTATTAACACAATAGTAATTACTCTTAATTTAGATGAATATAAAGTTTATTTTAATAAAAAAGAGAAACAATGCTATTAAAAAATAGTTTATGTACATTCAAATCCAGTTAAATTGTTAATTTTAAGTTACTTTATTGCATAATTTTAAATTGTTTTAAATTTTATTATGTTTATTATGATCTGTGAATTTACGTGCAATTTGTAGGTTTGCGTATTACAGGATTATACTTATAAAGAAAATAGATCGAAAATATACGAATTACATTAATGTGAATAATGGTTTTATTTTTCCGGTCAAAAGCAAACCCTACACACTTTACTAAAATCCATTAAGACTGGACTGAGGTGGAAACTTGTGTTCTACCCCGATATAATAATAAAATAGGAAATTACATCTTAGAACATAATATTCGAAGTAAGTAAAAACACACTGATATGTCCCTGTTTCAATCTAGAAAGGAATAAGACAATTTTTAAATACACTGAATATAGAGACCTTAACCGACTGCTGGCATTGCCGAAATTTACCACCAATTTTCCCTCTTTCCAGATTCGTGAAACCGGACAGTGTGGCGAAATTATGGGGGCAGTTGAAACGAAACAAAACCATGACCTATGACAAGTTCACCCGAGCGATGCGGTACCACTACAAACAAAACGTACTGGCATTCGACAACGGGCGCCTGGTATACCAGTTCGGAGCCAAGGGGCCCGACTACAAAACGAACAACCCCTACTACACCAAAGTCGAATCGGAAAACTGCAAAGCGCAACATTGATACGCGGGGGATTGCATCGTGTCTGCTTTCTATAGTGAGGTCAATTAAGACATTCGAAGCTACATATTTTCCAACAAGATGAAAATCGGTAAAATTGTTTAAAATATGATTAAAAATAAAATTTAAAAGTTCAACATCTTTCCCGTGTATGGATTAATTTTTGGCAAAGATCATAAAAATTAGTTTTTCTCGATTTTCAGCAAAACGGTAAGATTTTTAATAAAGATACCTCGGACAAAAATTGTAGGTCATAAAATTATCTACAAAAAATGTACCAATTGTTTTTTCCTAAGAGCTACCGTTTTTGAGATATAACGATTCAAAGAGTCACAAAAGTTCTAATCGTCATTTTATCTATTTTCAGCTTGTTGGGAATTTATGTAGCTTTACTCCAATTTTTGGTCTAATTTGACCAAACTATTACAGATCTACCTCCGAAGTATATTAATAGTAATAGGTTTAAGAATATTGTACATGAAAAAGATTGTTCTATTTTTAGACAACTAACAATATTACCTTGGGATTATCTACAGTTTTTTGAATTGAATTTATTAAGGTAGGTGATGTTAAATATGCTTGGTAGGTATAATGTTTTTTTCAGCAAAAAGGGAATTCACTCGAGGCCCTATTATTGTATTCCATGCTCGAGGTTGAGTTGTTTGAAAGAGAATGTAGAAGAGGATTTCGAGAAGTACCTATATTACAAAGTATAGTGGCACTTTATAAAACTTTTACAAAATGATTTATTCCACGAAGTGAATTTTTAATGGTTGATCTATTCATGGTTGTTCAGACTTCAGACGTATCTCGAATTTTATAGCGCCTACTAGCTCTCTTCCTCGCAATGGTAGTATGCCACGTCCCTCTCGCACCAAACGCTTGCCTGCACGCATGCGCGAGGCGTAGGCGCCTCGCGTTATGCGCCGAAAGTCTGCGCAGCAGTCAGACCCGAGATATACTGTTAAGCGCACGCGCCGTGGGTGCTCGCTGCGTCCAGCCCCCGGTTCGATAATGTACCAATTACCGCGAATACAAAACAAGTGTATCAAATAACACGGCCTAAATTTCATTTCATATCCCGAACCCTATATGTGGCGCTCCCAACGTGTGGCCGTGTTATTTCGCGAACTTGCGTACCTAGTGTTTTTAAAAAAACAGTAGCTAAACGGAAGTGTACTCAAAAGTCAGTCGGTGACCATACAAAAGGCGTTCTAGTGCTTGTGTTATTCCTAGGGCAGCCCGGTGTATAGGTTTATTTGACTGCTAACCCGTGTTTGCCTAGCTTAGGTTTCCTAGGATAGTGTGGGGTTACAACGTGAACCAGTGAACGCTAGTGCTATAAACAAGCGCTTCGTGCGAGTAGGTATTGTAGTTGGATATCTAAAACTTGCGTCGAACGTTAGTTAGTTAGTTAGTATACCTAGTGAGTGCTAGAAGTAATCCAGTGGAGAAACATGTTTGACAATGCTCCGTATGAGTCTAGTGCTTAGGTAATTCGAGTAGGATTCCTAGGTTATCTGGGGACTCTAGTCGGACGTTATAATAACTGTTTTAGAACTAAAAGTGTGTGAATGTGTGTAAATCAACGCTTCGTCCGAGTGAAGTCTGTTAGGTCTTAACTCTTAAGTTAGGATACCTAGATTGTCTAAAACTCGTATCGAACGTTAGAACAATTTGTTTTAAAACTGTAAACAGTTTAAGTGAACGTGTAAGGACGCTTCGTGCGAATTTAGGTTTTAAACTAGGATACTAGGAGTACCTAAACGCAACGAACGGTATTTTGTATAAAACTTTAGTGACTAATGTGTTTTGCTGTGAGCTAAAGACCTAAAAGTGACTAAAGACCGTACTAGGTAGATGTTTATCTAGTGACGAGTGACAATAAGTTTCGGTGCTAGAACATTCACGTTGCGACGTGCGCGCTGGAACCTACCTACGCGGTTTACGAACATTGCGCGGAAATCCAGGGCCGGCATCAGTTATTCCAGCGCCCGGGGCCTGTTTTACGGCGGATTTAGTTACGCAATTACCGCGAATAGTGTGTTAGACTCACGAGAGTGTGTACCTATTGACTTGTTTTAGTTACGTATAAACTTCTTACGACTTACAAGTAGTGCTTACGCAGTGTTTAAGAACAGTTGTTTGGAATTGTGTTGGCTACGTTACATAGACTTTTATGGATATGGTGCTGACTCGGTCGCGTGCTAATAGTGCTTCGCGGAATATGCAGCAGCCTGGCAGTGTGATGCCGTCGAGTGGTGATGAACTATTCGTTGACGTGCGCGCGTCGACGCCGCCGCTGGCAGGACCACCGTCCGCTGGCGCCTCCACCACTTCGCCGCCACATCTCGGGCGTGAGCCGCTTCCCTCCGCGGAGACGGCACAAGAGCGGCAGGCTCCGCCCGTCACCGCGCACCAGTCCCAGTCTACAGCTGCACCGATCATGATGACGGACCAACAGCTGGTATTGTTATTACAATCTTTGCGGTCGCAGCCGCCTATGCAAGGCGCGCCGCCGCCATCGGCTACTGTAAGTACGAACCTATCTAAATGTACGTCGAGATACAATGGTGCAGGCGATGTTCTGGCCTTTATAGACTCTGTGCAGATTTATAAAGACTGTGTCGGCGTTAACGACGATATTGCCTTGAGAGGCCTGCCGATGTTGTTCACTGACTTTGCGGCTACGTGGTGGCAGGGTGTAAAGCATTCAGTAACGAGTTGGCAGGAAGCGATTGACTTACTTCGGCAAACTTTCGGTCCGCGCCTCCCACCGCACAGAATCTATCGAGAAATATTTAGTAAAGAGCAAGGCAAAGAACGCACTGATGTCTTCGTGTGTAGGGTCAGGGCCCTCATCGCTCAGCTACCTCCAAATACATTGTCAGAAAATCCCGTACAGCTTGATATGGTGTATGGCCTACTCCATAAGAGGATCCGTGAAAAGGTAGTACGGACTGCTTTTAATTCGTTCGCTGAGCTGCTACAACAGGCACGGGTGGTAGAGGATGTCCTGGAGGAAGGAAAAGCTACATCACCCACTGGTGAATATAAAAGTATACCTGCCTACCCGTCGCCGACTTCCGCTCATGCTTCGACATCATCGTCACCTCCGGTAGTGAAACCAGAGAAGAGCTCGCAAGGAAAGCCGAGACCACGATGTGCATTTTGTAAGTTATTCGGCCATGTCAAGGAGGACTGCCGCAAGCTTAAGAATAAGCCTACTACGGAATCAACAAAAGGTGAACCTGCCGCAGCACAGCCGGAGCTGCGCCCATCCCTCACTTGTTTCGGATGTGGTGCGCCCGGGGTGATAAGGTCGAATTGCAAGGTGTGCAAGGAAAAACACACCACGCTCCCGTCAACGGCGACGACGGCGTTCCAGTCGGTGTCCGTAGGTAAAACAGTGCTTAACCCGCGTGTGCGTCCCATTTTCAAAGTGGAAGTGTTCGGTGCTGTCGGTACAGCACTGCTCGATACTGGTGCGAGACAATCAGTGGCCAGTGATAGCTTAACGAGGCATTTAAGGGCAAATGGCCAAGTGTTTAATAGTGTAGAAACTGAGTTGCGTTTCGCGGACGGTAGTCAACGAGTTCAGGTAGTGGAAACTGCCTTAGTTAATATAAAGTTGCAAGGAAAAGAGTTGGAGACACTTTTCATGGTCTTGCCTGGCGCAAAAGATTCTTTATTGGGGATGAATTTTATTGCGGATGCTGGCATGGTACTCGACTTTGATAACGATCGTTTCTCTTTACATTCAACGGGCTTTAACGAGTTGCAATACGAAAATGATGACAACCGCGTCGCAGCTAGTGCTGCCGTTTGCCTCCGCGAGGGCGAGGGGGTTCGCTTATCACCGGACGAGAAAGAGAAGTTGGGCGCACTGATACAAAGTAATGAAGATATTTTTAGTGCAGGGGGAGAGCCAACGCCCTTTGCCGTACACAGAATCGATACGGGTGACGCCGCGCCTATCTCTACTCCGCCCTATCGGGTAACACCCGCAAAAAAAGAGATAATAAGGGCAGAAATTGACAAAATGTTGGAACTTAATGTGATAGAAGAAGCAGAGTCCGAATGGACCTCGCCGGTTGTTCTGGTTCCTAAGAAGAATGGAGAAACCAGATTTTGCGTCGATTATAGGAAATTAAACGCCGTGACGCGTACGGACAAGTACCCGCTGCCGTTAATCGACGATATCCTGGCTTCTGCTAAAAGTAATTGCGTGATGTCCACGATTGATCTTAAATCGGGCTACTGGCAAGTTGAAGTGGCTCCTGAGGACCGACATAAAACTGCATTCGTTTCGCCGTTTGGTACGTTCCAATTTAGGCGCATGCCTTTTGGCTTGAAGAACTCGCCATCGACGTTTCAACGCTTAATGGATCGATTTCGTGCGGGCCTTAAAGATATGACAGTCGTGGCATATTTAGATGATATTCTAGTGATCTCTGACAATCTGGAGACACACCTGCAGGATCTGAAACAGGTGTTTGAACGATTACGACAGTTTAAACTCCGAGCAAATCGAGAGAAGTGTGTTTTCGCCAGGGAAAGAGTGACTTATCTAGGGCACGTAATCACCGCCCAAGGCCTAGAACCTGATCCGTCGAAAATACAGGCGATTGTGGACAGGCTTCCTCCTCAGAACCTAAAAGAACTAAAAAGCTTTCTGCAAACTTGCTCGTGGTTTCGAAAATTTATCCCACACTTCTCAGAAGTTGCTCGCCCGTTGACCGACCTAACCAAGAAGGATAGACCTTGGAAATGGGGGGAGGAGCAAGCTCAGTCTTTTGAAGAACTGAAGCGTAAGCTGTGCACCGCCCCTATTCTGCGTCAACCGTCTTTTGATCAGCCGTTTGTACTACGTACCGACGCTAGTGCTTACGCTTTAGGTGCAGTCCTTCTGCAGGGACCAGAGCCTAAAGAGGAGTTGCCGATAGAATACGCTAGTAGATTGTTGACGTCAGCTGAGCGTAACTACAGTACCACCGAAAGAGAAGCGCTGGCTGTTGTGTGGGCTCTGGATAAATTTCGTGGATATCTCGAAGGAGCCGAAGTACGGGTTGCAACGGACCATCAGCCCCTAAAGTGGCTGCTCTCGCTTAAGACTCCAAGCGGACGCTTGGCCCGTTGGGCTTTAAAGATACAAGCCTTCAACCTAGATGTTGAGTATACTCCCGGAAGAGCTAATGTAGTCGCAGACACATTGAGTCGTCCCGTGTGTCAACCGTCCCAAGCTGCAGAAGTCACTTGCGACGTATGTCCAATCTCCGTGGACTTGCCGCATCGGAGCTCCGAGGAGATTCGGTCAGCTCAATTAGCGGATCCTGAAATCAAGAAAATACTAGACGATTATGAAAAGAACGAAGCGGCAACCCGATGGACTGATCGGGGCTATTACCTTAACCAAGGAGTCCTTTTCCGCTTCGATCCTGCTAGTGATTCAGAAGAGCCACAACTAGTGGTACCTGAGACCATGCGAGAAGAACTGATGAAAGCTGTTCATGACGCACCTACAGCAGGACATTTGGGCTTAGAACGTACCTTGAAGAAGGCCAAGGAGAGGTACTTTTTCCCCAACATGCGCCAATATGTCGCGAAATATCTAAAGACATGCGACCTCTGCCAAAAATTTAAACCGACAAATCTCAAACCTGCGGGGCTACTCCAAACACCTGCTCCAAGTCAACGTTTTGAGGTTATTGCAATGGATTTGTTTGGGCCACTTCCTGAAGGAAGTAAGGGAGAGAAGTGGATCTTCTTGGTAGAAGACACCGCCAGTAGGTGGGTGGAGCTTTTTCCTTTGGCAGAGGCAACCTCAGAAGCTTGCGCCAAGATCCTAATTGAGGACGTCTTTCTCCGTTACGGGTTTCCTCGCCGCGTTATCTCAGATCACGGCCAGCAGTTCGTGTCAGCGGTGATGCAAAAAGTCATGCAGGTCCTCGGTATTAAACAAAACCTAACCCCAGTATATCACCCTGAAGCAAACCCCGCTGAGCGGAAGAATCGAGAAATGAAACAGATGCTGGCGATTCTGGTCGATCCCGAACATCGCCGTTGGCCTGAAGTGCTGCCTTCAGTGCGCTTTGCGCTAAACACGGCGTTTAACGAAGCCACTGGCCACTCAGCTGCTTATTTAACCTTTGCGCGAGAGTTTCGGTCTCCAATGGATGTAACCTGCGACCTGAGGATGGTCGTAGAGCAGGAAAACTATGTGCCACAGATTACTCCTTATCTGAGGGATTTCGTTGAGCGTCTGCAAGAAGTAAAATGGCGAGTTGAACGTCAACAGGACCTCCGTAAGGGAGCTGCAGATAAAAACCGCCGACCAGGGCCTGTTTTTCAAGAAGGCGATCTTATTCTGGTGGAGAGTCATCGTCTGAGTCAGGCGGCTAAAGGTTTCACCTCCAAACTGGCACCTCGAAGGGAAGGCCCATACCAAATAAGCAAGGTTATTTCCCCCACTACGTACGAAGTGACTGATAAAGAGAATGTCCCTCGAGGGAAGTACCATGTCAGCCATCTGACGCCGTATGTAGGAGATCAGGAAGTCATTATTCACGGGCGTAAGAGGGGTAGACCGCGGAAAACTCAGGATCCCAAGCCAGCTCCACTGCCTTCCACTGGCTTGGAGGGGGAGGATATAGCGCCTACTAGCTCTCTTCCTCGCAATGGTAGTATGCCACGTCCCTCTCGCACCAAACGCTTGCCTGCACGCATGCGCGAGGCGTAGGCGCCTCGCGTTATGCGCCGAAAGTCTGCGCAGCAGTCAGACCCGAGATATACTGTTAAGCGCACGCGCCGTGGGTGCTCGCTGCGTCCAGCCCCCGGTTCGATAATGTACCAATTACCGCGAATACAAAACAAGTGTATCAAATAACACGGCCTAAATTTCATTTCATATCCCGAACCCTATAATTTTTGATTTTTAAAACGTCGGTTGTTATTAATATAATATTAGTAGGATAAGTTTTGATAATTATATGATTATTATAATTAATTATTGTAGTAAAAATAATATATTGCAAACATTCCAATTTTATTTAACAATAATTATCAATATTTTTACAATACTCTCTAAAGTCACTATCGTCATTTGTTTTCTTATTAATAGTGGTAGTTGAGGTTGCCACACTTATATCAAAATAAGTATTTTTAATTGTTTTTGTTTTCATTCTATTTTATATTTTATTTTTTTTTGTTTTGTGATTTATTATTTTTGTAATTATTTTTATAATGGTTTACAATTACCTCTCAGTGTTACATAATTAATAATAATATTATAGACTGTTTTTACACTATTTATACAGGCGTAAATGTGCAATCAAAAAATTACATAAAGTAAAGATGTTAAGGCCAAAGATTATGTAGGGTTGAAAAGAGTTTAGCATTATGAATATATTTTAGTGTTAAGCTGCGTAGTCTCAGGAAAATACCTGCCAATCAAATAGCACAATATTAACTTGACCTGTTGTATGACAAAGAACATAGTAACCAATAATTACTGTATTTCACCAGTTTTCCTATTTATCAACTCATTTTGTGTATTTACTTAACTGACCTCATCAATTTACTAGGTAAGTATGAAATATTTTTAAATAACATCATTCAAGTTTGGCATAATAGTACCTTATTGTGAAATACATATTACAATGAATAAAATTAATGATTTTTTTAATAAAAAAAATGCTATACCTACAGGTGTAATTAAAAGATATAGGTGTAAGATTAGGTACTATGATTACCCTTTAAAACTCAAACATAATTTTAAATTGTTTCAATTTTATAACATTTTACATTGATCTGTGAAATGCAGTGCATTTTTAAGGTTTACGTTTTACAGGAATATATTAATAAAGAAAATAAATACATAAATATGTGAATAATGGTTTCACTTTCCTGTCGAAAGCAACCACAATTTTTTTACGTAGATCTATTAAACTTAGAAATCGACAACAATGCCCAAAATATATCTACTCCCTCGATTTCGTCCCTGTTCCGCTACAATGATCCTGTGGACCTGTGCTGTGGACATTTAAAAAATAATTTCTTATCCCTTGTCTCCGTTTGTATTCAGAAGCCCTCTAGGACCAAGGTTTCAGGCTGGACACTGCAGGCGTCAGAACTTTTCTTTTATTAAATTTGAAAGAGAAGGCGGATGTGAAAGAGAATTTTTAAAATATAACTTACAAAACGAATTTTCATACGCTAACTTCAATTTAGAATAAATATGACGCCGGAAGAAATAATTTTATTTAGCTATATATAATAAATAGATTAAAATTATTATTATCTATCACAAGGAATTTAAGTCCAACTCCTAGTTTCTGATTTTCTAGACCAGTTCGTGAACTAGTTATTACATATTATTTTATAGTCAAACCCAATGACTTCTAGGATACATAGAAGTTATTGGTCAAACCAGGAAAATATAATGAAATCTGCTGTGGGGGCGCCACTTTGGTTTTTGATATATTTTGTTGAGTAAACATTGTATAGAAGTTCTTCCCTGAAGCAGTTGGCGCTGAAACGTGAAAGCCTTGGTAAATATAACATAGCGACATCTGCATGAAGACATGACTTATATTAATGTAACTGTCAAGTACTAGATGGCGCTACTGGTTCCGTGTTCACAGAGAAGTATTACACTTACTGTTGCAGATGTCTCTTGTTATTTTTCGTCAAAGTTTGAAGATTTGCGCATAGAGTACGCTACTAAGGTTATGTTTCTTGGCTCTCGATATTTCAATCCACGACGGCGCGCCCCACTCTGTCAAACTCCGTACGAATCGAAAGAAACAGAAGCGATTTTGACAGAATGAGGCGCGACGTCGTAAATTGAAATATCTATAATGAATATATTTTGTTGTTACCTATTTCTAATCAAATCATAATGTTGTTCCACATGGGCCTAATCTTTACTCTACCAACTCTATCGCTCCGTTTTTAAACTCATTTTGCACAGAGAATAACTGGCAAGAAACTCGACACTTACCTTTAAAAAATAATTTAGTTTTACAATATTAGAAAGACAATACGTAATAATTCTATTCGTACCTAGTCAGAAGTTCGAGGATATCTGAAAGATGGTTAACTCTAAGGATTTCGGTTAGGAGCTTAGCAGCTTTTTACAGCACTTCGCCACTAGATGATTATTATATTATCTACGTAATAGATAAAGTGGCATATAATAACATCCGCAATGTTTGTGATGTCGCGTATTTAGTATCAGGAGCACGTTTGGAGCAGTGCTTCGACTGTAGAAGTGTCAACGCAATATTGAGGAACTGCGCACAATACTACCATTTGTGTAACCGTGTAAACAACTGATACGGGATTCAAACAAAGTAAGTTTTTTAATTTTGTACTTTTTTCCCTACAATTCAAGTAATAATTATAAGAGGGCATAGAGATTATAAAGACTTAAAAACAAAAACAAAAACGAGTAAATCAAACTCACCTCGCGTTAATAATGATTTAAATAAAATCGTACCTATGGTTTTTAGATTTTTCCCTGTAATAGTAGTTTAAGACAATATTACTTGCCAAATTTCATAGTACTGGGTCAACGGAAGAAAGGTACCTACCCTACAACTCGAAATACACATTTTTTTGCGGCATGCATATAATATCTTTTTTTATCCTAACATAGTTTAATTGTTTCACAGCTTCAAGGAATTATAAACCCGAGTATACTATAATATATTTCAGATAAACTCGCACTCACACAAATGTTGTGATAGCAGATATATACAGACTGACAGATCTACAAAAAATTATCCTAAAATAGTACATTTCAATATAAGTGCGGAAAGTTTGTCATTTCTTTACGAGTCCCGGTTTGTTGACCCAAGCCGAAGGCGAGGGTCAACTATAAGGACGAGTAAAAATGACAATTCCGCACGTGCATTGAACGACGTTTTTTAATACATTAGCGAAAAAATAATATAGGTTTTACGTGTTTGCCTGCTCCGTTTGCATGCCGTGTTCGTGTTCATGCGCTCCTGGTGCGCCCGCTCCGGTGCCGCGTAGGAGGAAAACACAAAAGCACTAGTGCGGAAAAGAATAACTTTGCGCATGCTAAACACACATGGAAATGTCAACTTTTTGAGCAAATGTATTAAAAAGTTACATTTTTTCTTTGACATACTTACGGAATTCAAAAATGATGCTAGGGTTCCAAACTGCAACATCACAAACCGGAATGGAATTACTTTGTTGTCCGTCTGTCGGTCCCTTTATCATGATCTGGGGGCTGATTGTGTAACTTTTTACGATAAAATGGTATTCATTTGATGGCCGTCGGCATCAAAGTAAAATAAACCATAACAACATTGAATTAGAGCTCAATTTTGTGTATGCGTTCTTATACGTTTGGGTATGTACGATACGCTCCATAACGCTCCATGTTGAAATCGGTTGTAATAAATTTGTGACTTTAAAGTGATACACTTAAGGAATATTTTACTTTGATGGTCAAGGAATACCATTTCATCGTAAAAAGTTACACAATCGGGGGGCTGGTAGGATATAAAGTTGGAGGTCTGTGGTCCCCTGTAGGTGCAAAAATGTAATTCTGTAAATCCTTAAAACTCTATCCCTATAAGAACCGTAAAACCCTGATAGAGCAAATTGGGCCCGCAAACCAGTAGCACGAAAATTATAAGCTTTTTATGATTGTTGGTAGTCTTGCGGCCTAACCTCACCTCCAAGGGAACATACCTTTATTTAATGTAGTCTGAGGTATCTACATATTGATATCAATTTCAATCCCCTTTCCTGAAAAAAGGGCCTTAAGTGGCGGATGGACGTACAAACAGACAAATAAATGATAGGGTTTATTATTTTTTTTATATGAGGTCGGAACCCAAAAAAATGTACGGATATATAAAGATAAATTGAATTAAATTGAAGACATATATCTTCATTGCGGACAGTCGCGTCTAAATTTGAAGGTTAATAAATTGACGTCTCGCGTTTAGACGACTAGTATATTTTGTACTAAAGTCCGGCCGCTCAAAGAATGCGTTTCTGATAGATCGTGATCGACTGGGCGATGTAACTTTGAACTGCCGTACAATTTACGGAAATTTTTTAAATATCTTTTATTTACGTTATTAACGAATGATAACATTAAAATTCGAATAATCATACTAACTTACAATAAATGTATTTATTTTTGGCTAAAATTATTACAATTACTTAATTAACAAATATAAAAACTATATCTTTTAAAAGTCAAACCACGTTGAACGGCGCTGTTTTAAGGTTATGCCAACTGTTTTTTTTGTTTTGTATGACGAATTGAAATGTGTCAGAAACGCATTCTTTGAGCGGCCGGAATATAGTACTTATATTTTGTACTAGTGTTTGGTACAGCAACATAACTGTTGTATTAGTTATGTTGCTGTACCTACTCATTTATTTTTATGTAGTGTGAAGCCCTCCATGTCTAAGTGGTCGGTCACTTACGTCAGTTCTTCGTTTATAAAGGTTAAATGATATTTTGATGAATGTTAGTATACCTACCTATAGTGATGGCACCAGTTATGGACAAGGCACCAGTGATGGACACTTTTACCTTTTTAAGCATATAATAAGAACTATAAAAATATTTTACCATTTCCAACACTCAAATCATAAAGAATAGACATTTGTCTGTCACATTAATAAATGACATTGGTTTCGGCCATTTAGTTTCAAAATGGCAAGGTGAACAATATTTCGTGTGCAATATTTTTGGATTTAAGAAGTTTTCTTAACCAAATCGCTAAGAAGGTAAGTGAATATTTTGATCTATTGGTGTTTGTTTCTGATTAAAACATAAATTTGCAATGATCATATCCGTAAGTTATGAAATTTAAAACAAACTTGTGAAGACGTTGAAAGTGACATAGAATTATTTTTAAGTTTGAGAGGGGTGTCCATTACTGGATCACTCATAACATCAAAATCCAGTCATGGACATATGTCGATTCTTATCATTTTAGGTATATTTAAAGTTTTATAAATAAGTTGCAACTTTGAAGTTTCCTGCGACTATACATCTTTACAAAAATTATCACAAATGACTCCTTCCAGTTATGGACATGGTCCATAAATGGGTGTCCATAATTGGGTCTTATTTGTACATGACTGGGTGTCCATAACTGGATATTATTTGTTTAGATGGCACCCAAGAAGAACTATACACCGCAACAGATGGCCGGAGCTGTTGCGGCTGTGCTATCCCAAGGAGCATCTGTGAATTCTGCAGCGAAGAGATTTAATGTTCCTCGAAACACACTGTATAATAAAGTTTTCGAAAAAAACCCAGTAGTATGAAGTATGGGACCTACCACCATTGCCTTCTGCTGTTACAAGCCAAGCTTGGCAAAGATACCACCAGAACAAAGAGGAAGAAAAAGAAAACTTTTAAAAGAAAAGGAATTGAGAGCTAAGTAGAGACTTGAAAATAAATTGGAGAAACTACAGATCGAAAAGGAAAAAAGAAAAAAAAATTGGTTGTCTGTAAAGTCGGTTCACTGACGATAGTTGAACGTTGAACGAGCGACAAAGAAGCTCTCGCTTGCACTACAAGCCTTACATGGAACGCCTCAGAGCGAGGCAACGCCGCATGAGTCATGTTTTTTCGTGCGTACAGCCGGCTCTATCGAATTATAAGACGTTGTCACGTCAAAAAAAACTAGCATTTAAAAGAAAAAGGCGCAAGACAGCTCTTCTGAAGATACAGATGTGGAAATTCCATACAATGAAAGTGATGATAGTGAATACAATGTTCAAATGGATACAGAAGACTTGACTATAGAGGAATTTGTTTCTGAAAATAAACCAGAAAATAACTTACAAAATAAAAGAAAAAGAACGAAAGAAAGCGAATCTGACAGCGAATTGCCTCTGGCAAAACTAAAGACCAAAAATAGCATAAAAAATCTAGAAAAGGGTTATTATGAAAGTGAATATTTCTCAGGGATGATCGAAAATATATAATATGATGATAGAGGACGATACGAAGTTAGCACCATGACATTATCTACCGGAAACACTTTTAGATGGCCGGAAAGACCAGACAAAATTTGGTACCCAACTAGGGATGTCATTGAAATAATTAAACCTCCTGTTAAACTTAATAATAGAGGCTTTCACAAATTAATAGAAATGGAAAAGTATTTGCCTGATCTTTATAACTACGTAACTTAGATTTTAATTTACTTAAGATTTGTTAAATAGATAGTTTTTTTAAAGCATTTTGGAACAGACTGAATGTCATAGTCATAATAATCATCTTCTTCGTATCTTTGTTTGTTTAAGTATTAAAAAAAGATTTTAAATTGATAAACCTACTTAGTTAGGTAGGTTTATCCTGAGAGTTGTGAGCTCTTAATTGTTATGATTAAATATAAACTAACGATAATACTGTATTTTATTTGTAGGATTTACCAAATACACGGGTCAAAAAACATTAAGCATTTTCTTTTTTAACCCACTTCGAAAAACAAAAGAAGGAGGAGGTTATCAATTCGGCCTGTATGTTTTTTTTATTTTTTTTTGCCCTATCTATTAGGTATGATAATATGATTTTGAAAGTTTAATGTCTAGAGCACCTGTCAAATCCTGTTCCTTTGATATAGATTGATACGAGAAGAATAATAATATCCTCCAAAATGTGTCCATCACTGGTTGTCCATTACTGGATTTCGACTGTCCATTATAGGGATTTTGCAGATATTTTGTTGAACGTTTTTAGTATATTTCTATTTCTAATCCCATGCATATATATCTAGTTTTTAGAAGTTAATTAGAAGCTCTTATTATCTGACAATATCATTTGCAACTCGCAACCCTAAGATTCAATAAATTAAAAAATTTATAACCCAACGTGGTTTACCCAGCGCTTAACCCTGTCCATAACTGGTGCCACCACGATACCTACTAATTCATTTTCTTACTAAGATATTCGCTAGACCTCTAACAGCTTTCTTGTGCTATGCGAAAATCGATTGAATATCAGCACCATTGCCCCAAAGTTAGATCCCAAAAGACTAGTAGATAGAAACTCTGCGATCTTTTGGGAATCTCCTTAACCTGTCTCAATATTATGAATGTAACCTCTATGCCTTTCAGTTTTTTTGTGTCTAAAGATTTGCTGGGCGATAATGAAGGGGATTTATTGAATTTATTTTTGTCTTTCTCACTCTCACGGAGATTTGGTAAGTGCGACATGCAGCGTCGCGGAAGAATATAGCAGAAAAACGACGTTTTACCTAATTACTTAAAAACTAAGCCAGTTATGAAAAATCTGTTCTAAGCGTTTTAGGATATTATTATTACCGATACATTAAAACAAAAATTATGGAGCAACTTTTGGGAGAACTTTCTATCGAGAAAATTTTATCCAATCGTGTTTCTGCTTCTAAGCGGTTTTAGATTAAAGACCCAAAATACATGACGTGTAAATTTGAAAGTAATTGTCTTTATAGTTTTTGCATAAAACTTCATTCAAAATCACCTAAATACGGCTTGTAGGCCGAGTGATTTACAATCCTTTACAGTGTGTGAATCTAAAAAATAAACTTCAACGCCGTTTTCCGAACTTAAATTGTTAATCCTTTTTCAAAGTTTGTTTGTAACTGAGTGGTGATTATATGAAAATGTCGATTTCAAATAAGAAAGAAGAGACATGAAAACATCATCGTTATGCCTGTGTAGATTTATTTTTATTACGACCGAATGGCGTAGCGCAGCGAACCTGCCGTCTACGTCGGAGGTCGTGGGTTCGATTCCCACTACTGGTAAATGTTTGTGTGATGAGCATGAATGTTTTCCAGTGTCTGGGTGTTTTTCAATATATAATATTTATGTATATTAGTATGTATGTATGATTATCAGTTATCTAGTACCCATAACACAAGCTATCGCTTACTTTGGGGCTAGATTGCGATGTGTAAAAATATGTCCCATATATATTTTTATTTATTTATTTATTTATTTATTACACTCTCATTATGCCTAGCACCGGCTCAATGTATTGTCTAACTTTGCATACTTGCATCACAAGTACACTTCGATGCAACCATGCAAATAAGTTAGTCATTAAAATATCACGCATTCATATGACAATAGCAGGTACGTATCTTAACAGTTTGCATAGGTACAAAATAAATATTATCTTTGTAATTATAGATAGCCGACAAGTATGTATTAACTAGTAGTTAGATAAATCACGATAATAGAAGTCCTGTAGTGTATCTACTTTATCTTTTGATTTACACACAACATTACTACCTTCAAAAGCCTTCTAGTTTTGAAAATCAGAGAACATGACGTTACTTAATTACCACCGATAAGACGATTTTTCGTAAACCTTTTTCGTACAAGCAAAAAGGCTGCAAAAAAAAAGATTCCGATGAATTGAGAACTTCCTCCTTTTTTTTGAAGTCGGTTAAAAAGTAGTGCCATCTGCCAAAATTCTATAGGTGACTGCTGTGCAAACCTGAGGTGCAAACTACAGCGTAACCTTAGTATTAGTGACAAAACAAACATTTTTGCCATCGGTAAACTGGCGAAATTTTTTCTGCGCCCTGTCCAGGGTATAAGATGTCAATTTTTACTACATATTATAATAACTGTTTATTTAAACAAAACCAATCTCATTGTTTTTGTTTTTATTTGTGGAAGATCTGGATTCGAAACGTGGCTTGGGCTCATTCAGATTTTTTAAAAATTTGTAGTCTTCAGCTGCGGTTGGTTAACTACCGACACAGACGTAGATATATAATTTTAATAGTAATAGAATTCAACTTGCAAAACATTAATTAATTATAAATTAAATGTATTTGCACGCCTATATGGCAAGACATGTTGAAACCCTGACTTCTATGTAATCTTTATACTGAACACATGTATGCAAATAAATTGTTTGATTTGATTTGATTTTGATTTGATTTGAACTTGCGAAATCAGTCCAAAAAAAACCACTTCTACTGTACTGGTAGACTGATGGACGGTAATAGATGCCTACGGAAGTCTAGGTTATTGCGTTGCATTTTATAAACTAAAACAATGCCCACTAAAAAAGCCGTCGTCTTTTCGGCTTACAGAAAATCGGCGTGCGATGCAACCGCGGTATCGGTTAAAATTGGTTCAGTAATTTCCAAAAATTTTCAGTTCTTACTTGTTTACAGAAGATGATAATATTATGGTTCATCTGGGCAGCGGTACTGCTGGCGGCGCTAATTCTCCACCTACGGAAGAGTTTCTCAAGATTCAAAGACCATGGCGTAAAGAACCCTAGAGTGCTTCCATTTTTGGGAAATATGCTAAAGGTCGTTTTGCGCATTGATGACTTTGCGACTGATATGCATAAATATTACTTTGATTACCCGGAAGAAAGGTCAGTATGTTTGTTCTGTAGACGAAAGATTATAAATATATGAATTTTCCGAGAGCTATGACTTTATCCCTAACTTTCTTACTATAATACTGGTTGCAATATCTCAAAGCTTAAACATAAAATTTGTGAAAGACCAAGAACAAAATAATTTGGCACTGAGTGGCACACGCTATTTTTGATCACTGACTATGAAAAAAACTGGGAGCACCTTCTTACTTAATATTCGTATAATAAACATTACTAGAAAACAAGTGCAAAAATTTTGAGAAAAAATAATGAAAGCACTAAATAATGGCACTAAGGCCAATCAGAAAAAAGATATCACAAACTTCCATGTGAACAAAATTGTATTTAGATTTCGCTATCCTATGAAGCCAATTTTCTTTTTTAGAATTGGTACAATTAAACAAAATAGGATTTTCGTATATTATAGTTTAGGGAAAAGAAAAACATAAAAAATATTGGAGAATGCTTACAGGTTCGTGGGCAGATATGAATTCCTGAGGCCGGTTGTAGTTGTGAATGATTTGGATTTGGTAAAAAAAATCACTATCAAGGATTTCGAGCACTTCCTAGATCACAGAGGTTTCACCGACGAGTCAGTGGAGCCACTGTTTTCCAGAAATTTGTTTTCATTAAAAGGTAACGTAAATAATACCTAAGCTAGAAAAAAATATATACATATAAGTGATAAAGAAAATTTCCTGTTCGCCATTTCACACTTTCTTTCACTTTCTTGCACTTTCTTTGTTCTTGAAAAGTTATAATAATATACCTAGTTATAATAAACTAATTATACAGGCTATGTCGATAGTAAGTAATTATTGTGCTGAAGGCAGCAAAATATATTCGTAAAGTAATCCACATAAAACCAAATAAAATTTGTATTGGATGAAGTCGATCGTACAATCAAATTGACTCTGATTTAAAAATCATTATATCTAGGAAAATGAACTGTTCAACTGATGAATTGATAAAACATATATAAATCCTAGGTCAGGAATGGAAGGACATGCGGTCAACTCTTAGTCCCGCGTTCACGAGCTCCAAGATAAAGCTGATGGTGCCCTTCATGGAGGAGGTTGGAGAGCAGATGATTCCGGTATTGAAAAAGAAGATCAAGGAGTCACCGAGTAAGTAAATAGTAATGTCAGAATAGATAGACTAACGTAAAGCGCGAGAACTAATTGTTATGTCAGTCAGTAACGTTTTAGAATAAGAGGGATTTGGCATAGCCCGTTAGTTAGTGCAGTTGGCGGGCATTGCACATGTTTGAGAACATTATGGTCTACTCACAGGCAAACCGATTTCTTTAGTTTTCTGTTTATCTTCGTAGTTGTTTCACTTCAAGCAAGTGATATTTAGTTTCCACAAACGCACGACTCCCAAAAGTCCGACTCGCAAAAATGTGCGTGCCCGGGATTCAAATCTCTAAACCTTGATGAGAGGCAGAGGCAGAACTTTAAGTGCTATTTATCATCATAATGATAATAATGATGTAAATGACAACAAGTGATTGGCTAATAAGCCTGATATCGTGGTGATGGACCGGGCACAGTCGCGTGTGTTTTTAGTGGACATCACGATCCCGTATGCGGTATGACAAGAACCTCGTGAGAGCTGAGACGGAGAAAATACGAAAGTATCTGATTCTCGCTCACGAGGTTTCCGCCATGTGGCACGTGGCGTCTACTGAAATCATCCCAATCGTGATATCTGCTAATGGTTTAATACCAGTCAGCCTCGCTCACCATCTGCGGCGGCTGGGTTTCCGTGGCAGTTCACTTGCGGCCAAGATGTAGAAGGCGGTGGTGCTCGACTCGGCTAGCATAGTCCGTCGGTTTCTTAGCCTGTCGCCCTGACCCCCGGCCGTTTTGTCTCCCCTGCCGGGGTGTAGTCCTCCGCCCGGCACATATATGTATGTGTGTAACGTTTATTTATGTAAATGAATTGCCTATATTTAAGCGGGTTCCATCGACATCGATTGCAAGGATTTGACGTCGCGTTACGGCAACGACGTGATCGCATCTTGCGCCTTCGGCCTGAAGATGGACTCTCTCGCCGACGAAAATAATGAGTTTTATGAAAGGGGAAAAGTAGCTGCCACTTTTAAGCTCAGACAGCAGATCCTGTTTTTCATCATGTCTGCCTGTCCGGCCATTGCTAGAGTAAGTTTCAATTTGTGTTTGACTTACTGACACCAGTTTCACTGTGGTCGCGTGGAATTTGTGAAATATCCTTTATCATCCCTTGTTCAACTTATCAAGAGATCTCTGTGCCAATTTTCTAATCAGTTTTCTAGATCTTTGACTCGCGAGGTACAACCAAATTAAGAGTATGGTATAGCGAGTGAATGGGGTGCTATTATTTTATGAAGTGCGACAGCAACACTTGAGAGACTTGGTTTAACTAAAACCTCTATGAAATTAATATAATTTTCTTTAGATGTGTGATGATTCTCGATAAGAATAAGGATTCCAGTTTAATAAATTCCCTTCAAGTGTTATGAATGTAATGATGTACTTGTACTTGGCCTTGTTAAAAAGCATTGTCGAATTGTTTGAAAAACTGATTTTTGATTTGACACTTAGGTACTTATCAATTTTGAAATTGTAATCGAATAATAGGTTCCGTAACTTCTTATAAGTCAGTTTTTTTCTATATGTTTGTTTATTAGCATATTCGGAACTGACTCTATTACAGACTTTATTATGTAAAAGAAGATACTAAAAATTCAGTTCGCTTGAAGATTGTCGCTATTCTGACATTCCAGAAATTCAAACTGACAATATTCTCAAACGACAGCAAGAATTTCTTCGTTGACCTGGTGTCAAAGACCATGAAAGAGCGAGAAGCGCGGAATATAGTGAGACCAGACATGATCCATCTTCTAATGGAGGCGAAAAAAGGTCAGTTCTGATGAATTTTGTCAACTTCATCGTGTAGTTACTAAATTATTCAGAGTAAATTTTCATTGTACATAGTCCGTATGTATTATTCTGAAAATATAATAGTTTGTTGTTACACAAATAAGATGAAAGTGTAATCAGGTGATCAAAATTTAAAGCGTTAGGCTAAGGACTTGGTTACTAATGGTTACTCCAGGCTTAAGTTTTAGGTTAAATTTTATTATTTTTTTTATCTTCATTCCATAATACAATTATCATTTATTAGGTACTCAGTGCTATAAGAAATCTTATATTAAAATCCTTTTATAATCGTCCCAGCAAAAGTTAAACAGTTAAAAATTACTGAGACTAACGACTGCCTTAGATTATATTCAGTTTTTGTTAGAAGTCTTCCTAATATTTTTGTGTGTTTTAAGGAATAATCCTTATTTGCTATTGTGAACCTTAAAGTGGTGTTTAAGACTCTGGTCATTGAGGTTTTTGAACACCTAATATAGTGAACAGTCTATTTTAAAAGGTCAATGAACATGAAATAACTCATGAAAATTACTGATCAAAACAAATTAAAATTTTATGCGCATTTTAGGTCGTCTTTCCCACGATGATAAGAGCTTTGAAAATGGTAACAGCGGCCGAGACGCAGGATTCGCAACTGTTGAGGAATCAACCATAGGAAAGAAGAATATTGAAAGAGGTTTGTCTTTAAAATACTTCATAATATAAGACTGGCCGTCCCGTCCAGCCCTTGTTGTAGTAACCTATGTACATATTTTACCTTCTGGTCATGTAAAATGAAACAAATGCGCAACCTTAGATGCTGAAAGGCGACCCAGTTCCTTTGAAAAAATGAAACCAGTGGGAAAAATGTTTCATTAGTTCCTTTAAAGGAACTGTCAAAAGAAACTTTTTGCACACCAGTCAATACTTGACTGCAATCTCACTGGATGTTAAGGGCGGATGCAGCCGAAGATGTTATCGTAACTTGGAAGGGGTAGTTGAGCCCTAATGGTCCTAACTCTAATTAGATTAAAAACTGTAACCAAGTAATTTAATTAATTACTTTATACTTTAAATATGTAACCGTAGTAAATTTAGAGATGGTCATATTGTAGAACTGTTAGAATACGAAATGTGGAGTGTCAATTTTAAGTCAATAAAAAAATAAAGCCCTAAGCACACAGCATCGCACCCGGAACACTAAACAAAGAAAAATGCACCGCCCGCTTGATTATGCATTTTTGCTCGCATAGGTAAGCAGTTGCGGCAAAAGCCTCTCACCAGACCAGACCTGAGCCAATTTAGAAATTATACCGAAATTATGAAATTCCAAACTGGCTGCCGGGAATTTAACTTGGAACCTTCTGATGAAATCCGAGGGCACTTCGCACCAGGGAGGTCGTCAGATTTAGTAGAACTGAATCGTCTCTTGCAGTTTGGTCGGACATGGACCTATTCGCGCAAGCCACGCTGTTCTTCATCGCTGGCTTTGACTCGATATCCACGGGCGCGTCGTTCGCGCTGCACGAGCTGGCCCTAAACCCGGAGGCGCAGGAGCGGCTGCATCAAGAGATCAAGGAGTACGACCTTAAACACGGCGGCAAGCTGACCTACGCGGGCATACAGGAGATGACCTACATGGACATGGTGGTCTCCGGTAAGTGACATAAACAAGGGATTAGGCGAGTCGGGTTACCTTACGCGAGATGATCTGCAGCGAGGCGTGCTGAAGCGCGGTGGCGTCTTTCTGTGAGAGCGTCATCGCACTAAAGAAGGAGGAGGGAGTGGGAGCAGGCGGTCGATGCTCTTATTATCAAGGCAGCAAGGAGTCTGCCTCATTAGAGCGTGTGTCCCCTGAGCGGAATAACGCCGGGACGCCACAGTAGCATGCGAATAGCGATCCTGTGGACATATTAGCGCAAAGGGTACCGTTGGGTTTAGGGTGTATTCTGGCCGGCCAGCAAGTCCCACATACCCACTCAATAGCATCTTTCGAGTGGGATGCGTAAACGCATTCCCAAAGTAAAAAAAAATGGGTCGGGTCACCTAATGTTAAGCAAGCACCGCCACCATTATGGACATTTGCAGCAGGGGAATTGCAAATGCTTTGCTGGTTCTTGTTTATCTAACCCTCGAATAACCTCATGTTATAGCTTTGAGAGAACACTGCTGCTGGTAACTAGTTCCATAGTATAGTTGGTAAAAATATAGAGTAGAAAGTAGTACATCTGATTTCTTGCAGAGTTATAGATTGTAGCTTTGTTAAATTTCTCCTGCTTTAATAATATTACGTTGTTCGTATGACGTATTTTTTATTTGTAGAAGTACTGCGGATGTGGACTCCAGGCATAGCTCAAGATAGAATCTGCACTAAAGACTACAACTTGGGGAAACCTAATGACAAAGCTACTGAAGACTACATAGTACGTACTATATAATTACTATCGAATACCATTATAATATACTAATAATTATTATACCTGTAGGCGAAAATTTGTTGTTATGTGTGTGTGTGTGTCTGTGTGTGTTGTGTGTATGTGTGTGTGTGTGGTGTGTGTGTGTGTATCTGTGTGTATTGTGTGTATGTGTGTGTGTGTGTGCGCGCGCTTGCATGAATGCCTGCGTGTGAAACGTGTGGATCATACACTGTTTTTTATCTTCGAAAAATCCAAGATACTCAAGAGATTTGCGAATTCAACAGAGCTGCAAGCAACAGCTATTTTCATAATTGCAATTATATAACATCTCTTAGTTGTTATATTTTTAATTCAATTAACCTTGTACGCCAATATTTTATGCGGCAAGTCTTTAAGATAGTTAAGTACTGATTGTCTTCCAATAGATTCGCAAAGGTGAAGCAGTCTGGATTCCGACGTGGTGTTTCCACCGAGATCCCAAATATTTCCCGAACCCTGATAAATTCGACCCGGAACGTTTCTCAGACGAAAACAAACATCTCATTAATCCAGCGGCGTACATGCCTTTTGGCGTGGGACCTAGGAATTGTATCGGTAAGTGTCACTTTGTATCCTGGAACCATCAGGAATTTTGCGATTTTGATTATGTCATAAAATTTGGGAATGGTCATATTATATTGTAATAATTATACTTTGGTGAGTCAACCTTTGTTAATTTTTGCTGTCTGTACTCTTTCTGAAAATGAAAATGAAAAATCTTTATTTTTGCATAGGCCCAATTAATAGGCTCTTACGAAAAGTCAAAACTCTACCGCCAGGTTCGGAAAGCGGGTTTGCACCGAGAAGAACTGGCAAGAAACTCGGCACTTGCTCTTTTCAAAAAATGTCATTAAATTCAATTTCTTAAATAATATCAAAAATTATTACATAATTTGTAAGATATCTCGTGAGGAGATGGAAATATATCCCTATCATTCCAAGAATTCTTGTCATTGAAAAATTCTTCAATAGTATAGTAACCCCGATTTATTAGATGTTTTTTGACAGTGACTTTAAACCTGTTTAAAGGTAAGTCCAAAGCAGACTTCGGGATCATATTGTAGAAGCGTACACTCAATCCCACAAAGGACTTCTGTACCCTACGCTAACGGAGTGCTACTACAACTAACTTGTGTCCGCCATTTCTCATTGGACGGTTACTTACATCTATACGTTGCTTATAATTATTAATGTTTTGACGTACAAAGAGTAAGCAATTATAAATATATTGAGATGCCACTGTAAGAACACCTATTTCTTTAATTTTTTGGCGAAGAGTAATGTAATAAACGGCTATTTGCCTAAAATTTTCAATCTCCGCGCACGCGATTTGCTTTAAAATTGGTATAGGAAAATCTCTAATAAAATTCTCGTAGCATTCGTTGTTACCAAACTCCTCCGAACCGGCTCGACCAATCGTTATGAAATTTTCAGTGTATATTTTCTAGGTCTGAGAGTAGGTCGTTATCTATTTTTAATCCCTAATGACAAAACAACGTTTGCCGGGTCAACTAGTAGGTGTTAAATAATTGTGTAGATGTTATTTTATCAAGTACAAACTCGTATTGATTAAGATTATAAGTATAATATATAAGTTGGTGTTATTTTTTTTTAGGTTCCAGATTCGCGTTGTGTGAAATAAAAGTACTTTTGTACCAAATTTTGCTGCACTTTGAAGTGTCTCCGTCGGTGAAGACCCGGCTGCCGTCTAGGTTGTCTACAGAATCCTTTAACCCTCGGCTTGCGGGTGGTCATTGGTTGACGTTCAAAGCAAGGGCATAAAATGATGTGTTGGAAAACCTTATACTTGACAACAACAATTTAATTCAAGACGACTAAATAGTCTCCAGAATATAGTAGTAATTCTTACAAATGAGGAAGGAATTACATTTACGAGTGCAGAAAATATTTATGTCTTGTCTTTATGAGCCCTCTAGATAAATAATATTGAGAAATATGTTAAGCTAATAATATTATGATGCAATATTTTTTAAAATATAATTTACGTTATTATTCGGTGTTTATTTGTGTACAACCGAAATTGATAACAAGATTGTAACAGATGTTAGTATAGGGTCCTACGCAATTCTCAAGTCTTGTCTCTTGAAAAATACTTTGTAGGAATAAAAAAAATTAAGAAATCGTGCTATGACTCGAAACTCAACAGTTAGACAGTCTCAATAAAGTTGTTAAGTTGAATGGATCACCTAAACAATCACAGTAGATATAGGAACCATTTAATTATATTCCCAAATTTCAGGATGCATCATCAAGAAATTCACCCAAGTTATAACCAACACAGGCGATTTTAAAGCATGGGAAATTAAACTTAAAAATAAAAACAATAAAAAAAAGATTACCTAGCCATTGACAGATGGAAGTTTATTTGCGGATTTCTTGCAACCCGTAAACTAAGTTTAATTATTTTACCGACTCATCATAAGTGCCAGAGAGGCCTATGTGAAAGAATTTTATTGCTTTAACTAAAATCAATTTTGTTGATATCTGATAAAAAGATTAATCTACCAATAAGTAGGTACAAGGAGTACAAACGTGCTGAAGTGATAATCACATTGCACAACAAAACCGATGTATTGGTTTTTCGATAAAACGATATATATATTCGTAACATCAGCCACTCTAGTAAAGGTGTATTCAACTTTATCACAGCGTTTACGGTTCTGTGTAAAAAGCACAAAAGGAACATCAATAAAAATAGTAAGCCGTTTATGTCATTTCCCGGATCAAAATTTTTGTATCTATAATTTAGTGAAAGTGTTTACAGTTAAATCAACGTAAGTTATTCTGATAATTATTTATATTGATTCATTATCAATAGTTAAAAAATTACTCTCAGACCGTAAATATTTTATTAGATAAAAACCAATCAAAATAGTAGCAGTAGTTCTGTTTTTGTACTTACTGCTTTACATAACTGAGGTATCATTAAAACAGATGTTTTTAGTTTGTTGATAACAATCAACATCA
Source organism: Coenonympha arcania (assembly GCA_036785405.1). Taxonomy (NCBI): domain Eukaryota; kingdom Metazoa; phylum Arthropoda; class Insecta; order Lepidoptera; family Nymphalidae; genus Coenonympha; species Coenonympha arcania. Next base: position 481,720 of record CM072066.1, read on the forward strand.
TTTATGGTATGTACGAGTATGTAGTGTAATCTTCAAAATAATGAGGACATTTTTTTTACAATCGAGATTGATATTTAATTTCATATGTATTTAAGCTTCCAGTTTTCTAAAAGCTTAACTATCTAGTATTGTTTCTACATATTGAACGCGGTCTTTCCTTTTTTACAGACGATGATCTTCCTAATATGGTCTTTCGTGATAATCTTATTACTAACATTATATGTAGTCCAATCAATAAAGGAGTTGTAGAATGCATGAGAGGGGACCTAAGTGATTTCTTCTGAAACTTGTTCAGGGTACTTAGGAAGTTAACATACTAAAAGTCCTGACGTCTCGGAGGTGAGCCGGAGTGGGGAGGGGGGGGAAAAGGTACCACTTTTGGGTTTTTCACTAATATCTCAGAAACGGTGCGTCATAGAAAAAAAAAATCTTCCAATAAATTAAAGCTCATAAAATTATCTAAAACTTTGGTCTTATTCAATTTTGCCGTATTCCTAACCGTTTCCGAGCCACACGCTCCGGAAAAGTTAATACTACAAAAAAAACCTTATCATATAATAATCCGGTCGAGTTAGACATAAAAATAGTGGTCAAATAACAATAATTCTGACAGAGCCAAATCTTTGTAGAGACCTTAGGTTTACCACAAGGAATAAAGTGTCAAAAGTCCCCATCAATCCTATGTGTGCAACAAAAGTTATTCGGGGTCAAATATCAAAATTTGAGGTTTTTTGGATTTTTATCAAAAACGGTAAGTTTTCTCAAAAATAAATTCAGGACAAAGTTGTAGATCTTAAAATTATCTACAAAAATGGTCCTTATGATTTTTTTCCTAAGAGTTAACATTCCTGAGATATCGCGATTCTAAGAGTCACATTATACATAATATGCACATATATATACATAATCAGGCAATTACAATTTAGTTGCTGAAGATATTGATTTCTTAGTAGTTACTACTTACTGCAAGGACTCCAATGGATAAAATAGTTTATTTTCTATAACTTCCTAACATTAACCGTTTACGCAGTGTACGCAACGGAAACTCTCAATATGGAACAAATTTTCCCATTTTTGCAACATTTTTCATTGATGCTCCTATTGTATTGGTCGTAGCGTGATGTTATATAGCCCATAGCCTTCCTCGATAAATGGACTATCCAACACAAGAATAATTTTTCAATCAGGACCCGTAACTTCTAAAAAACAAACACTTTGATCCCCTCCTTCGTTTCAGCGAAATGGCGATTGCCATAATTCTGTTGCGTACGCTGCGTTAACGGCTAAAGTCTCGCAAAAATCATGTATTGCGGAGTTGATCTCCTTTAATAGTTCTAAAAAATAATCCACAACAGCAAATACCTATCTCTAAGTTTGACTCGCTATAATTTTTTTATTATGGAAATCGCCATTTCGCTGAAACGATGAGCGGATCAACGTGTTTGTTTTTTTAGAAATTACGGGTCCTGATCGAAAAATTATTCTTGTGTTGGATAGTCCATTTATCGAAGAAGGCTATGGGCTACATAACATCACGCTACGACCAATACAATAGGATCATCAATGAAAAATGTTGCAAAAATGGGAAAATTTGTTCCATATTGAGAGTTTCCGTTGCGTACACTGCGTAAACGGTTAATGTTAGGAAGTTATAGAAAATAAACTATTTTATCCATTGGAGTCCTTGCAGTAAGTAGTAACTACTAAGAAATCAATATCTTCAGCAACTACAATTGTAATTGCCTGATTATGTATATATATGTGCATATCATATATAATGTGACTCTTAGAATCGCGATATCTCAGGAATGTTAACTCTTAGGAAAAAAATCATAAGGACCATTTTTGTAGATAATTTTAAGATCTACAACTTTGTCCTGAATTTATTTTTGAGAAAACTTACCGTTTTCGATAAAAATCCAAAAAAACCTCAAATTTTGATATTTGACCCCGAATAACTTTTGTTGCACACATAGGATTGATGGGGACTTTTGACACTTTATTCCTTGTGGTAAACCTAAGGTCTCTACGAAGGTTTGGCTCTGTCAGAATTATTGTTATTTGACCACTATTTTTATGTCTAACTCAACCGGATTATTATATGATAAGGTTTTTTTTGTAGTATTAACTTTTCCGGAGCGTGTGGCTCGGAAACGGTTAGGAATACGGCAAAATTGAATAAGACCAAAGTTTTAGATAATTTTATGAGCTTTAATTTATTGGAAGATTTTTTTTTTCTATGACGCACCGTTTCTGAGATATTAGTGAAAAACCCAAAAGTGGTACCTTTTCCCCCCCCTCCTCACTCCAACTCACCTCCGAGACGTCAGGACTTTTAGTATGTTAACTTCCTAAGTACCCTGAACAAGTTTCAGAAGAAATTGCTTAGGTCCCCTCTCATGCACTCTACACCCCCTTTTAGGTTATTCATTGACTGGACTAATGTTCGCAAGACGTATTCAAGATTTAGTGATCACGGCGTCAAAAACCCCAAGACATTTCCACTTTTTGGAAACATGTCAAGGGTTTTCTGGGGCGTCGACACCTTTGCTGCGGATTTGGATATGTATTATATTAACTTTGCCGACGAAAAGTTCGTTTGTATAATTTTCTTTATGATTTTTTTTTTGGTAAATTTTCTAACATTATTATTTGTCGATATTTACGTTAAAACAGAAAATTTTTTGCAGGTTTGTGGGCAAATACGAATTTATGAGGCCAGTGTTATTTGTGAAAGATTTGGATTTAATAAAGAGTATCGCGATTAAGGATTTCGAACACTTCCTAGATCACAGAGAATTCAGCGATGAAAAAGTTGACCCACTTTTTTCAAGAAACCTGCTTTCTTTGAGAGGTACTCAGTTTTAGAATTTATTATATCATGACCAGATTTCATTCAGCTTACCTCAACTAACCATTTAGGTTAAATTGAGGTCATGGCATGTAATGTTTATGCGACGCGTGAAGGCCCCTGAATGATTTCTGGAACTAGTCAGGCAATTCTGATAAAAAAGTGGTTTGGCATTGAAACTCTTGATATAAATATATTATTAATTAAGAAGAAGAAATTGAAATCAACAACACGCAATACTTTAGTAGGCCATTTTTAGGTCAGGAATGGAAAGACATGAGATCAACGCTGAGCCCAGCATTTACAAGCTCAAAAATAAAACTGATGGTTCCCTTTATGGAAGAAGTTGGAGAGCAGATGTTGCGTGCTTTGAAGAGCAAGTTCAGTTTATCAACGAGTAAGACATATTATCATTATTGTTATTTGCTTTATGGACCCTAAAATTAAAAAAAAATATCGAGACAATAAGAAATACCAGCATTTAATTAGCACTCTTGTCTAAACATCAATTCAGTACCATCCTGGTGGGATATTTCAAATTCTTTCAGCGTAGTTGACCTCCGTGTAGATAGATCCCTATTAGCTATTACTTTTTTGATCATTCTAGCCGGTTCCATAGACATCGATTGCAAGGATCTGACATCCCGCTTCGCTAATGATGTGATCGCCTCTTGCGCCTTCGGCTTGAAGGTGGACTCTCTAACTGATGAAAAAAATAAATTCCACGAAAAAGTTCAAGAAGCATCGGGTGTTCATTTGAGACAAATTCTGATGTTCTTTATTATGTCTACTTGCCCTTCTATCGCCAAAGTAAGTTTTTTACGCTCAACATTATCAGACTTTAGAAAGCCGACTTCTGGATAGAGGTCTTAATTTTTTGATATTAATTTATCCAGCAAGTTTCTTGATATATTAACAGTGATATTTGTTGCTTGATTTTCTTCATAATAATCGTAATTGATTAAATAGAAGCCCGAGTAGTTTCAGTGAACCAATCCATTTTAGTCATTCACGTGCGTAATCCAATTTTAACGTCTCTCAAGAGTTCTAGATAAACCGGACTTCTTTTAGGGTATACCGGCACAGTGCATACAGGAAAACCTGAATAGTTGCACACATTTTATTTGGAGTAAAATTGTCCATTAACCTTCTACAACTTGTTTTCATTCTCTTGAAAGCCTTTTAAGGGACAATTTACGATACAAGATAGGAAAACACCAGAACAATGCTAACTTGAACTTTACTATTTCAGAAATTGAAACTAACTATACACTCCAATGAAACACAGGATTTTTTCGTGGATCTGGTGTTAAATACGATGAAGGAAAGAGAAAGGCTTCAAATAATCAGACCAGACATGATTCATCTTCTAATGGAGGCGAGAAAAGGTAGATTACCATTGGTGATATCTATTTAATCGAGAAATTTTTGCTATCTGTGTGGGAAACCGTCACCTTACATTTAGGTGCTGCAGTGCTATGATAAGACTACCTAATACAGGATTTTTGGGCTTGGACAAAATATATTTTCTACTTTCTGGCGTCCTGATCAGTATAGATATTGATTACATATAATTTGTTCAAGTGGTAATATTGTGTGAAGTTTGTTCAAAATTATCATTTCTGTCATGTTGAAATAGTGTGTGAAATTTTGTTAAGAAAGTAAAATCAAAGTTATGTAGATTTTAGGTGGGTTCAGAAAAGTAAATTTTTTTTTGTTTTTTTAGGTAAACTTACCCATGATGTCAAACATAGCGTCGAAACTAGCAACGAAGATCCTACTGGCTTTGCTACTGCGGAGGAATCTACAGTAGGAAAGAGGAATGTTGACAGAGGTACGGATTCAAAAGTATTTAATTAGGATAAGTTCAACAATAACAAAAGCTTACTGATGTTATACAGCTAAACCTAATCGTATACTCAAATAATAAACAAGACTGACATAGACATTATGATTATAGCACCAATATCTTCGTCGCTTATTCTAAGAGACTAAGAATATGTGTTTATGTTGATTTCAAGTTCTAACTAAGAGGTGTTTCATACAGTTTGGTCGGACATGGACCTTGTCGCGCAGGCAACACTCTTCTTCACCGCTGGCTTCGACACAGTATCCACCGCCATGTCCTTTGCGCTCCATGAACTGGCGCTCCATCCGGATATCCAGGAGCGCCTTTACAAAGAGATCAAAGAGATGGATGTCAAACACGGTGGACGGATCGACTTGACAAGCATTCAGAACATGACGTACTTGGACATGGTAGTCTCAGGTACTTTCTACTTCTATTTTTTGTCATCGCACTATATCGTCGTTAATATGAACGTCTTATAGAATGGACATCCAATTAATACATAGTCATAAATTAATTAAAGCTTTAATTTATAACCAGCCTGGTTTCGTGCAACTTGGTCCTAGATAATAATCAAATGTTTTCTGATCAATGTACTTATTTAAAGTCTTGTCCGTGGCTTCACCCACGTCAAATTAGGCTTTTCAATTTTTACCAAAAAAAAGTTAAAAACATATGTGTTAACCCCAGAAATATATATTAATTTATTTTTTCTGAGAAACAAAAATGTTAAAAAGCCCTGAAGGTGAATTCTCAGCTAAATCTGTTCAGTAGCAGGATGAAACAAACACACACACAGCTTTTCCCTTTAATGATATTATTTTGAAGCTTTTACCTTTTGCAGAAGTACTTAGAATATGGCCCCCAGCCTTAGCATTAGATAGAGTATGCGTGAAAGACTACAATATGGGGAAGCCTAACGACCAATCCACTCAAGATTACATTGTGAGTATGCAAACAGAAACTACTAAATGATATCATCGATAAAAACGTTTATTTCCAAATCACAAAGGATCTTGGAAGCCAGCAGCAGCTACAATTAGCATACGTAATAAAATATCAATGATGTATCTACCAACAGAAATAAAAGTTCTGAGTTTAATGCCTGTTCTTATCAGTGTTGCATTTCGATAGATACATTATTATAAGCGCCTTTTTAATAAAATATTGAATTTAATGTTTTTAATAAATGTTGAAATTTTAATTTTTTTCTTCTAGATTCAAAAAGGAGAAGCGCTTTGGATTCCAACGTGGTGTTTCCACCGCGATCCTAAATACTTTCCGGATCCTGAGAAATTTGATCCGGAACGTTTTTCAAATGAGAACAAACATCGGATAAACTCAACAGCATACATGCCTTTTGGATTGGGCCCTCGAAATTGTATCGGTGAGTTCAGATGTACTCTTGAATCATGAAACTTTTATTTTTAGTTTGTTGGAATGAACTATTTGGTACTACAAACAGATAATGGTAATAATTAATTAAATCTGCCTTGCATATAACCCCACTAGCTTTGTATAAACAAAAAAAAACGAATAATGACGGTTAAAGATCACACAATTATGATTTCTTTTCTTATACTTGACGACAATGTTGCCTAATGGTTTGTCACGATTTGTACTAAAGTGCTTGAAAAAATGCATAGGTATTATTTTACTAAAGGCAGAAGAGAGATTTTCATAGTAGGGAACACTGTACACCCCACTATTGCGGGTCCTATCAGAAATGCCGAAAGGTACTACAAAATGCTCGTGAATTTGATGTTAACCACATGAGGCGACTAGTCTCGGCATCATATCATATCAAATTCATTTTGTGTTAGAAAGATAAAGAATTGTCAAAAATCAGTAGTTCTTGAGAGTACTCGCCACGAGTTTCTTCATTGTTGCAATATTCTAATTTTTCTTCTGTTGGATCATCTTAAAAATCTTTTTCCAGGTTCGAGATTTGCGCTGTGTGAAATAAAGGTGCTACTATATCAGTTGTTGCTACACATTGAGGTGTCTCCATCTGTGAAGACTCAGCTCCCGTCGCGACTGTCTGTGGAGTCTTTCAGTCCTCGGCTCTTAGGTGGTCACTGGTTGACGTTCAAATTGAGAAATTGAGAATGTACTAGGCTATAGAGTTTTTAAATAATTATTGTAGTTTCATTTAGTTAATTTATTAAATCAATGTGTAAAATCAAGTATTTTTTTTCTAGCTTTAAAACTGCTCTGTGATGCATGTTTAGTAGGTTTCATTGAAGTGACTTTGCCCAGCTTGCTACTCATGGTACAGGCGAGATTGTTTGGAACTAATGCTTGGCCTTGCTGAATGCAAGGCGAATTCAATCCCTCTTATTCTATTTCACACCTAAAACACACCTAAAAACCAAACTCCATGCAGCGTGGTCTTCTCCGGCGGGAGTGATATCCCTCTGGGGGTACGGGCCTCGAGGTAAACCTCCCTACCCGGTGAAGGTTATGTCCGGTGAAGAACCTCGCGTCATCTTCGTCGTCTCCATCACTTCCCGAACGCAATCGCACAGGGGACGGTGACCGCAGGAGCTCGCGAGGTAGCGGACGCCCTTGAGGTTGGTCGAGTAAATTTAATGGTGCTATCCAGTGGAGATACGCACATGGTCCGTTATCCGCGTGAGCAAAGATAATGCGGACAAATTCCTCCACGGTGGGCGTCCTGCGGGGCTAGTGTTGCCCAAATGCAAGAACAAGACGAGACTCAGCCAGTCTTGGTCTTGGTCTTGCGCCAGTACATGTGGTCTTGGTCTTGCACTCAGAGTCTTGGTCTTGGTCTTGGTCTTGCAGCAAGAGTCTCGCAAGTCTCGCAATTACCTATTAGCCTATTACTGGTCCCGAACTCCTATACACTCTCCGAAACGACACTCAGTCTTAATACTCACAACGACCTCCTATAGTAGTGTTATTATCTCGCTGCAGACTCGGTCATAAATCATTCGAGTGTTTCGCTTTTGTTGTTCTGCAGTAATGCACAACTCAACAAAGAACAACAAAAGCGAAACACTCGAATGATTTATGACCGAGTCTGCAGCGAGATTATAACACTACTATAGCGCAGTGACGCGCGCCCAGATCGAAATGGGAGGTCGCGGGTTCGATTCCCGCCACGGGCCACTTTGGAATTTTCAATTTTATAATTTCTTATTTGGCTCACATCTGGGTCTGGTGGGAGGCTTCGGCCGTGGCTAGTCACCACCCTACCAGTAAAGACGCACCGCCAAGCGATTTAGCGTTCCGGTGTGATGCTGTGTAGAAACCGTTAGGGGTTGCTTACCTCTTCCAAGGTAGTACGATAACATCTGCGGCTGCATCGTCACTTACCATCAGGTGAGATCACAGTCAAGTACTTACTTGTATTGTGTAAAAAAAAAGGAGGTGGGCCCGCGAAATTCAATAAATTCGAATTTCGCGGGCAGATGGTGCGATTTCACGTTAACTGCAAGACGCAAGAGTCTTGCAGGCTTAGTCTTGTTCTTGCTCAAATCTTGCACTGCCAGTCTTGTTCTTGGTCTTGCTAAAATTAGGCAGTCTTGGTCTTGGTCTTGCAAAAACGCAAGAACAAGACCAAGACTGCAAGACCAAGACTGATTTTGGGCAACACTATGCGGGGCTAGACAAAGTCACAGTCATTTGGCGTTAACGCTAGTCGACAAAAATGTATGGGACAAAACAAATGACTGTAGAAAAACCACGATAATAATAGTACTAAACACGCTGTTTGATACTGTTGGCTGTCAAATGTCTAGCGAAGTACGCTAAAGTTATCTACAAGGTCCGCGAGAACGCCAGGGAGCGTTCAAGTTGTCTTAAGTTAATTATCAAAAACAGCGTGTTTAGTACTATTATTATCGTGGTTTTTCTACCGTCATTTGTTAACCGACTTCAAAAAAAGGAGGAGGTTCTCAATTCGTCGGAATCTTTTTTTTTTTTTTTTTTTTTTTTTTTATGTATGTTCCCCGATTACTCGAAGATGCGTGGACCAATTTCGAAAATTTTTTTTTGTTTGATAGGGTATAGTTCACAGATGGTCCCATTGTCATCAAGTCAGGATCTGATGATGGGATCCTGGAGAAATCGAGGGAACTCTTCAAATTTTATAGGCACACTTGAAGTGATTTGGGTATTGTTTGAAAGAGTAATTTTTTCCAGGTAGTCTTATGGTCATCACGTCGGGATCTGATGATGGGATGTTGGTAAAATCGAGGGAACTCTTCAAATTTTGCTTGTATACTTGAAGCGATTTAGGTCTTTTTTATAGTTACGATTGCATTTCCTTGCAGTCATCAAGTAATGACTGTATTCATCAAGTCAGGATCTGATGATAGGATCTTGGAGAAATTGAGGGAACTCTTCAGATTTTAGAAGCATACTTCAAGCGATGTGGGCATTTTTTCCAATGCCTTGCGCATTAGTTGTTTTCCACTAAAAAGTATAAAATAAAATGGAAAATTCTTTCCAAAAAACCAACTTCAAATGCCACTACAAAGAATGAAATAATTTTTAATGTACACCAATTCGAAGTCGGGCAATGTTTCGTTCATTCAATAATAGTCCTTGGTATTGTCGATAATTTTGTCGTTTCTTTGCACATCAAGTTTTATAATAAGAAGGACTATTAATGTCCATACATTTTTGTCGACTAGCGTTAACGCCAAACGCTTGTGACTTTGTCTAGCCCCGCTGGTGTCCCGATGGATAACGTCATTCTATTTACATTTTCATGCGTGATTTATCCCATGGCTCGATAGATGGCGCTGTCTTCAGGAAGCTCGCGCTAAAGAGTTCAATTCAAAATATATAAGTACGTGATTGCATACGTGCCCGTTCTGTTGACTAGTACTACTGAACAAGACTAGAGAAACTTTCACACTAGATTTTCAAAGATTTTCGTAGATTTTCTTCGTGACGCAAAAACATTTAACGCCAATCCACTCCAAAAATAACGACGACGAAAGTACACAGTGGTCATAGTTATCGGTCAGTACTCACTTCAAATCCGGTTCTTACAGAAATCGCAGTCAACTTGATTGCGAACAAATTACGCAAGCCTAGTTGTAACCTAACGAAATAAATTACAGTAACGCGTAATAACAACAACTTTACTGAGAATTGTTATCTAAATAATTTTAAAAATTATTTAGATAACAATTAAAAGATTAGTAGATAAATTATTTTTTCTATATTATTTTGATATCATATCGATACGTACCTCTACCAGTTGATAAGCGTCACATGTGTATTGTTAAAACCTGCAGCCTTGGTCATATCTGGGATCAACGCAGAGACCTGTCGATAGTTCATTTCGTACCTATATTATAGAGCAATATTCCAAAAGTACAAAATGACATTTGTATAAGCACCAATAAGAAACTTAAGGATATGGGCATCCGAACGATTTACGTAAACCTTTTTCGTACAAGCAAACAGTAGCTCCATCTGTCAAAATTCTATAGGTGGCAGCTGAGCGAACTACAGCGTTGCCTTACTGTTGGTGGCAAAACTAGCATTTTTAGCACCGATTAACTGGCATCATTTTTTCACGCTGTCCGCCCTGTCCAGGTTATAATATGTCTTTATAGTGAAAATGAAAATCTTTATTTTTCACATAGGCCTAAATGAGGCTCTTATGAAAAGTCAAAACTCTACCGCCAGGTTCAGAAAGCGGGTTTGCGCCGAGAAGAACTGGCAAGAAATTCGGCACTTGCTCTTGTCAAAAATGTTATTATTATGTTATATAAATGTAATAATATACAATTTAAGTGTAAAGTCAGTTGGATAATTGTAATTCCCATACGAATTTTACGAATTTCGTCGCATACAGATATGGATTGTGGAATCGACAGATTTCTATAACGATTTTAGATACGCCATTTGGCTAAGGGCGCTGGTCTGTATATCCGCGAATTTTGTATACATAAGTATTTTATATACATTACGAAATCAAGCTCCGCTGTGAGGTGACGTACTTCGTGTGGTGGTGGAGTTAAAGGTGTATCGAAGTTTTTTTACGATAAAAAATATTGTGAGTGAATGTAATAACTACACTATTGGAAAAATATATTAATGTAAGCTAATTTTTTATTTTTTTCTGTGTTTGTACTTAAAAGAGTCAAACGAAGATTTCGAAATATAAACTTAAAAACATGAGCCATTAAATAAAATCGATCTAATTATGAATGGTCAAGTTTTTAAGTTTATTAATTCATTGTAAAGTTTGCTGTATTTTCCTGTTATACCATTTTCTTTTTTATTTCTACTGTCTATTTTGGTGCTCAACAAGCTACAGCTAAATAATAATTTGGGAGTATTTAAACCTCAAAACATTCATAAAATACTAGCCAGTATCTGAAATATCAACTCGTGTAGACATAGATCGAACACCTCTCCAAGTATTTACGCTTAAACGTTGAAATGAAAATGTTGTGGAAGGGGCGTTCATTTTAAAAGTAGACGATCTATAGCGCAGTAACGTATGCGGCGGGATTTAAAATAAACTCTATCCATTTACGTTCCGTGGCGATATCCAGTAAGTATTTACAAAACCACGGAAATTTAAAAAGCCGGCCAAGTATGGAATAGATAGCTTTTACAGATAGGGACTTGTTGCATACTTTTGGAACTCTTAAAGATGTCTCTTAATCACAATAACCAAAGGTCGATGTGTTATTGCGTCCAATTTAAACCTATTTTATTTAGACTCTATGACCTTTGCAAGGTAAGACATGAACTTGGTGAGGTATCAAGGGTACACTACACAATATGTCGCAGTAATATTAAACGAGTACACTCGGTGGTTACACGGAACTCACAGATTTTAGTCGTAAGGAAATTATTTTACTAAAATATAATCGTTGTCCGACCGGAGATGGTACCGTAGGATGAATTATTATAAGGTAATCATAATGTTAATAAAGCTAACTTTACAGGCGAGCAAGTATTATTGAGTAACCAACCGGTGTTTACATCATTTGTAACGTAATTCATTCGATTTGAATTTTTAATTACTGCAAGTTAGTACATACTTAACTGCAACCTCTCCTGTTGTATCTAAGTTCTGATGCAGACAAAGATGTTATCGTAACTCGGAAGGGGTAAATAACCCCTAATGGATCTACGTCGCAACAGAACGCTAAATCACTTGGCATTGCTCTTTAGCAGCAGGGTGGTAACAAGACCAGACCTTGGTCAATTTAGAAATTATAAAATTTTAAGTAGCCCGTCCCGGAAATCGAACCCGGTAATGCCCGATCTAATCCAAGGGCGCTGCCAAGTGCGCCAAGGAGATCGTCAATCCCTTTCCAAATTTCAGCCAAATCGGGTCAGTAGATGCAAGTTGAAGATGTCAAAACATTTAATTATGAGAAGGGTTGAGAGAAACCACCGACCACGGTGCATAATCGTTGCCGAGATTTGTATCAGCACGGGACATATTAATATTATCACACACAAGTGTGTGCGCTAACACAGATCCCATCTCTCTCATAATCCGATGGGACGAAAGCCACAGTCCTTAAGCGATTGGAGAGAGATCAGGCGCAGGACCGACGGCTTAAAGTCCTCTCAGAGGCACGGGAGTGAAACATCGCCAATTTCCAAACTCCGGGCTAGTGCTAAGAATGTCCTGATAGAAAACCCCAATACTATATTTCATTAGCCTGACCAGGGGATCGAACCCGGACCTCGTGATCTACAATCAAATATGCTCACCACTAGACCAACGGCCAGAAAGTTGATTGTTCTTTCAGTCAGTCAGCTTTCCTGTTGACACAGATGTTCCTGCTCCTGATATGGGTGTGTGTGCTGGGGGCGGCGGTGGTGCTGCACTACCGTCAGACCTACTCCCGCTTCTCCGACGCCGGCGTCAAACACTTCAGGCCGGTGCCACTCCTCGGCAACATGACAAGGATCACGATGAGGAAAGACACCTTCGGCGACGACCTGGACCGGACGTACTACAGCTTCCCGGAAGAGCGGTAAACTATCTCAAATAGATAATATTATTCTCATGTCGGAGTATCTTTGCGCGATCGAATCAGAAATGAGGAGATCCGCAAAAGAACCAAAGTGACCGACATAGCTCAACGTGTCGCAAAACTAAAGGGGCATTGGGCGGGGCACATACCTCGTAGGACTGATGGATGTTGGGGACCCAAGGTGCTGGAATGGCGGCCACGCACCGGGAAATGCAGTGTCGGCAGACCCCCCACCAGGTGGACGGATGACATAAAGAAAGTCGTGGGGAGTCGCTGGCACCAGGCGGCGCAAGATCGTAGTGTTTGGCGTTCATTTCAGGAGGCCTATGTCCAGCAGAGGACGTCCATCGGCTGAAATAACGATGACGACGATTCATGCATGTCACTGTGTTTATAACCAAACTCTTCCGTAACGGCTCTTTTATGATTCCTTTATGAAATCATTTTTGTCTAATTCGGTAAGTCTGAGAAAAGGTCGTAAGCTATTTTTCGTACCCGTATGGCCAAACGACGTTTTTTATGATATATAAAATTTTCGTGTCACAGTGTTTGCCAAATTCCTCCGAAACGGTTCAACCGATTCTTATGGAATTTTGTCTACATACAAAAGTTTGTAAGTTATTAAACACTAATCATAAGTTTGTGACAATATCTGTGCCCTCCTGCACTGAGCAGATGAGCACGAAAAAGTCTGCAGATGAGTTTTTTTTATTTACCACCATTCCTAAAATGTAACAAAACTAGAGCAACTCGTAACCATAAGGCTCAACGATCTTTGTTATTTTAATGCGTATACTTTGTTGCAACAAGGTTGTTTTGTATAGATTCGTCGGTCGTTACGAGTTCGTGAAGCCCATGGTCGTGATTCGAGACCTGGAGCTGGTGAAGAAGATAACCGTCAAGGACTTCGAACACTTCCTCGATCACCGCAGCTTCACCGACGATGTAATCGAGCCTTTATTCGCGAGAAACCTGATCTCGTTGAAAGGTGAGTTTTTTTATTTTTTATTGAAGATAGGCTTGCGCTTGACGACAATCATGCCTGTTGGAAAGCAATGATGAGGACTAGGATGGAGCGCGCTTGCCTAGAAAATACCTATTCACTCTTCTATTGAAGGCTCCTAGATTGTACTTGGCTGGAAACACGGAGGCTGGAAGGGCGTTCCACACCTTAGCGGTTCGAATCAGAAACGTGGAGGAAAAACGTTTCGTGCGAGTTTGTTGGACGTCAACCACATAAGAATGCCACCGCTCTCGGCGTCTTGCAGTCCTATGGTAGAAAGGTGAAGGAGGTACAACGTATGTAGTTCCTAAGCACACTCACCAAAGTATATCCTTTAAAAAGGTCCTGGGTTATTGAGGACATTCTCCTGGCATCTGGAGTATTTATTTTTGTATTTGATGTTGTTTTTTTTGGATGAAAAGTGAGATTAACGTCAAGACGTTGGCCCAATGTTTAGTGACGTTCGCCCAATGTTTAAGCTTGCCCATGTTAGATGACATGCAATGCCTATCGTATCATACTGAGTTATAGTTTCTTTTACCCAGTCCTGTCGACTACAGTACCCTTTAAACCAAAACGCAGTATACTACAGCTTCACGGTCATAATTCGCGATAGAATGAACTGACCACTGCGGGGGGTACCTACCCGGACGTACTTCGCAAGAAGATCCCTTGTATCTAAGATGTGTTTGTGCATCTAGGTCAAGAATGGAAGGACATGCGGTCAACCCTGAGTCCAGCTTTCACGAGCTCCAAGATCAAGCTGATGGTGCCCTTCATGGAGGAGGTTGGAGAACAGATGATTCGAGCGCTCAAACAGAAGATCAAAGACTCCGAATGTAAGTGATTTAAAAAAAAAAACAGTGCTGAATAACGTTCTGGTTATTGTCTGAAAAAGAATTAATTCGTATTCTAATAGCCTAGTTGGAGGTTTCGGCCGCGCCGGGTTACCACTCTACTCTACCTGCACAGACGCACCACTGCGCCGGAGTAATTTAGCGTACCGGTGCGTTGCAGAAAAGCCCTTCAAGACAAGATGAATAATGATAAGAATTCGATAGAGTTTCGGTACTTAACTTTTTGCATTATTGTATGGTGAAAAATAATTTTGAGATTCGAATCGAAACTTATCTAACCTATCAAACCTATAAACCTAGTCATCTTCGGCTGTTTCATCAATCGTCAGTAGCCATATGCGGAGATTGCTGTCGTCAAGTATATCTACTAACTTGTAGTGTTTAATTTTTTTAACCAGGGGTAAGTACTACCTACTGCTAGGTTCAGGAACTTAATAACTAGCTTAGTTGGTGCCCGTTGAATTTATTGTAATGATTTGCAAAAGATTTGTCTTTTCATTGATGTTTTTTGTTTCAAGGGATTCAGATTTATAAATTTATAAACCAAATAAATTGACGACAGAATGCTCATTATATAAGCATTAAATCTTTATGTTAATATTTTTTAATACACACGTGTTTTAGTATGTCTTTAGTTCCTACGTTCTCATATCAATACCACAATAACCTTGACACTTGACATACATTAATTTAATTTGATTTGTTGGTGCCGCTAGAATTATCTCCACTTTGTAGAGAGCCCCAGCGGTTGATAGAGTTTGGGATACAGATATTTAAATTTAGATCTACGACGACACAATCCTCTGTCAAACTCCATATAAATCGAATGAAACATAAGCGATTTTACAGAGTGAGGCGCGACGTCGTGGATTGAAATAATATTACTATTTTGTTCGGTTTTGAGATACTATTTTTAACCGACTTCGAAAAACAAAAGAAGGAGGAGGTTATCAATTCGGCCTGTATGTTTTTTTTTATTTTTATTATTTTTATCATAATTTTTTTTATGTATGTATGTTCACGAATTTCTTCGATAATACGCAACTGATTTTCATGGTTCTACATTAAATCGATAGGAACTAGTGTCGAATTTGACACTAGTTCCTATCTTCACATGACTTTCAAAAAGTGTACTTGATATGTACCTACTTTGAAATAAATATTATTTGATTTGATTTGATTTGATTTGAATTGGTCCCATGTAAATTTTATCGAAATTGGTTGACTACTTTTTAAATTATCTTTAAAAATAGGGGAATTTTGTTGGAATTTTGCCAAATCTTATGTCAAATTAGAATAATTTATTATTAACTTAATGAACAAGTCATTGCTTAGCAACAACTGACGGGCTTGGACCCTTAGGCCCATTTTACACCGCGAGCGGAGCGCAATAGTAAATTGCATACTTGTGTTTCCACCAGTAATTAGTACACAAGTATGCAGTTTACTCTTGCGAGTTGAACGGAGTCCTTAATGGGTCCGCTCCGCTTGCGGTGGAAAACGGGCTTTATTCTGTATCTCAGTGATAATGACTGTGTGACCTTCAACGAGCTACCTAATTTGACATAATATGTTTTTTTATCTATTGTAGGTTCACCGCAAAATTTTACTTTCGTTTCACTTAATAAAGCAGCAATGCATACTCAGAATGTATAACGCACCATAGACAACAGAGAACATCACGCTATAACTGTCAGAGATACGGAATAGCCCCAAACAACGCATCAAATTACAAGTGCGACAAGGCTATCTTGATGCGTGGTCAAAATCGGAACTAACGCCGCTATCTTGTGACACTGTTCGATAGTTCGCTCCGTCGGTATATTTGTCAGTATGTTGCAAGTATTTTGTGTTGTTTTGGTTTATTATTAACAACTAAAATTGAGAAAATTTTATTAGCTGGCTGCCATAGTTCCGTCATAGTCTACATGTTGTAGTGTTATACACTACCATCTCACTCAATCAACCCCTTCGGTAACCCCAACCTAGAAGTTGGCAACCAGTTGCCTCGTCTGTGGCTTACGCCCACCTTCAAACCCAAGGCACGTCACTAGATAGTAAAACGGAAAAAGGTACATCACTAGCCGGACGTAGATTCGGTCAGCTAGTCGCACACGGACAACCGACGCTTTCGGACGCGTCTAGTCCCTTCAACTTAAAAACGGCTCACTAGCTCGATATGTGAAGCCGCATCAGGGCTCCAGATTCCCCCTGGAGTGAGCACAAGTTCATCGGTCGCTTCGCGACCACCTCAAAACGGGTGTCTAAACCCCACTCGCTCGCACTTCGCGACAGGTGCGAGCGACTTATCCCAACATGGCGGACCACGCCGCGTAATGGCCGTACTTTTTTGTAATCGGCACTTTGGTGGACGTTTGTTTAGCTCTTGAGATCCTACCGCCAATGTAAAGTAACTATAAGTAACACAGTGCAGTGAAGTGAAGTGATCGTCGAAAATAAGTGATGCCTCCAGGCGAACGAACGCGCCGCACCCAGACGGACACGTGGTCGGGAGCCAGACCATCAGCCCTGCTCCCCATGGTACAGCAGTGAGACGCCAGCGCGTACCCCAGTACGTTCCCTGCTGGTTGGCCGGCCGCCGCCGCCAACCCTCCACGACGCGCGCCTCGGGATCCTGGACAATCCGTATCGTAAACTCTTCCTTTCTCTGTGGACTTTCATCTACCCCATTTTCGCGAGCGCTTCCCGCTAGCGTAATTCGCCACACAATTACCGTCGAAAACGGGAATAATTCGGCCTTGATTTCTAGACTAGTCGCCCAGTACTTTAGCCATTAAGCCAAGCGCATGTATTACTAACCTAATTTAAATTCCGAATACAATTGTAAATGATTTTCTGATCAACCTCTTAGTTTAATTTAATTCCCGACAACCCTGGAGTTGCAGCCATCGACGAGTGACGGATTCCAGAACGGCCCTTGATCCATAAAGGTTCAAGCCAAAAGCCGGCACGAGCTACCTCCTTTCTTTCTATTCGACAAACAGTGCAGCGTGGGTAAGTGGCGGTGAACAATCATCTTCGCCGACCTAGGTCGCATACGCTGGTTAGTGCACCGCACGCTACACAGATGGCGCCCGAACGATAAGTATCATCTGTCACTCGCTTGTCTGGCAACTTCAGAGGTTAGTCGAACTTCATACAACTAAAATCTGCGAAAATATTAATCTGTGTAACCTAATGTCATTCTGTGTCTATGCCATGTCTATGCTTAAGTCACACTGACGTTTCAGCTCCATTCACTCTAATGACAAGCAAACGTCAATTGAATTTGACATCGTTATTATTTCTGACAATACGTCAATCAAGTTTTCAATTGTTTATTCTATTAAATTAAAACTTAAATCTTATCGATTTCTTCGATGTTCAATTAATAAACAAACACTTAAGTCTTTGCTAATTCCAATTACTTAATATAGCAACGGAGTGAAACGCCTGAGTGACAATTTAATATTAATACTAGACAATAATAGACTAAATTAGTGATAACAGTGGATCCCAACCCATATTTGTGATAGCAACGAACGACCACCAGGCCCACCGCGTCTCTTCGAAAAACAAATACATTTAAGGTAACCCCTATTCTATTATTTACAAAATTTTATTCAAATCTTTGAACTTAAAGACCGAAAAATGAGTCAAAACAATGATTCCACCGGTAACCCGGAGACCAAAACAACTACCTCAACCACTGGTTCAACAACGAGAACCATAACCATCCCAACCTCTCAGCTTCCACCCCAATCATATGTTAACACTCGACAACGACACAGATGCAAAGACATTATCAAATTTTCTTAAACAAAACATAACTTATGTAATACACCCAACTCCAACCTAACTCTTACCAAAACCAAAAAATATTCTGGTTAATTTTGGAGCAATCTGAGAGATTCACTCCTCTTTTGCAGTCATTCGTGACCGCTTCCTTTTAATAGAAACTGACCACTTAGCAAAGAGTCACTTTTGTTTTTGCAGTCAAAAGCCACTGCCTATCCTTTAATAAATAGTAACTACACATTGTAGAGTTTACATACTGTAAAACTCATAACAAAAACATGAATACTTTTCGGGTAAAAATTAAAACCAAGTTTTTACAATTTACAAACATTTATTCAAGGGAACTTCCCTATCCACTGTGGATACATCCCCCCTGTCCACAGTAATCATAACCCCCCACTACAAATGTACTTTCCCTGGCTACTGTAAATATACATTCCCTATCTATAATGTAAATATAACATTAATTTAAGCATATGCAACACACAACACGTAATTATAGTTCAACGAGAAGCGTCGACATAGTTAACTAAATAACGACCTTTTCTTCAAACTACAATGCATGCCGTAGGTAATAACAATAATTAAAAAAAAAATATCTTAGTCTACTTAATTCTATTCAGTAAAATAAGCAAGAAAGAGAGGTGATCGACTCTACGCACATCCCTTTTCCACAAGTTATGAAGTACATGATTTTGGAAAATTCAGAATTTCCAAAAACAAATTACACATTCAGTAACTACATATAACACTGAATCATAATATATCAATATAATATTAATATATAATATACTATTCAAATTAAAATTAAAATTAAGTTTTTTTTCCCTAATTCAAACACTAACACCAAATATTAAAACTAATTTTGTTCCAATCCTATGAGGTACCTCAACCATTTAGAACTTAACAAGTATGCTAGATAGAATGAATGATAAAATAGAGTGATAGAGTCTTATTCAAAATTAAAAGGCGCCACAATCAAATTTAAATAAATTACAAGAATGCATGAGTAGATTAGCACGAAAGGAACAGTTCCATTTAGTTTAGATAATCACATAGGAAACCTAACAATATCTAAAAACAAAAACTAATAAATAAAACAAATTACAGTTAAATCACACACTACTCACATAACACACCCAACTACAGACTCTACTATAGAGTCATCCTCTTTTTACAACTGACCGGCCTGTCCGATAGCCTTGCTATCTTTCTCCAAAAAACGGGGTATTGTAGTGTTATACACTACCATCTCACTCAATCAACCCCTTCGGTAACCCCAACCTAGAAGTTGGCAACCAGTTGCCTCGTCTGTGGCTTACGCCCACCTTCAAACCCAAGGCACGTCACTAGATAGTAAAACGGAAAAAGGTACATCACTAGCCGGACGTAGATTCGGTCAGCTAGTCGCACACGGACAACCGACGCTTTCGGACGCGTCTAGTCCCTTCAACTTAAAAACGGCTCACTAGCTCGATATGTGAAGCCGCATCAGGGCTCCAGATTCCCCCTGGAGTGAGCACAAGTTCATCGGTCGCTTCGCGACCACCTCAAAACGGGTGTCTAAACCCCACTCGCTCGCACTTCGCGACAGGTGCGAGCGACTTATCCCAACATGGCGGACCACGCCGCGTAATGGCCGTACTTTTTTGTAATCGGCACTTTGGTGGACGTTTGTTTAGCTCTTGAGATCCTACCGCCAATGTAAAGTAACTATAAGTAACACAGTGCAGTGAAGTGAAGTGATCGTCGAAAATAAGTGATGCCTCCAGGCGAACGAACGCGCCGCACCCAGACGGACACGTGGTCGGGAGCCAGACCATCAGCCCTGCTCCCCATGGTACAGCAGTGAGACGCCAGCGCGTACCCCAGTACGTTCCCTGCTGGTTGGCCGGCCGCCGCCGCCAACCCTCCACGACGCGCGCCTCGGGATCCTGGACAATCCGTATCGTAAACTCTTCCTTTCTCTGTGGACTTTCATCTACCCCATTTTCGCGAGCGCTTCCCGCTAGCGTAATTCGCCACACAATTACCGTCGAAAACGGGAATAATTCGGCCTTGATTTCTAGACTAGTCGCCCAGTACTTTAGCCATTAAGCCAAGCGCATGTATTACTAACCTAATTTAAATTCCGAATACAATTGTAAATGATTTTCTGATCAACCTCTTAGTTTAATTTAATTCCCGACAACCCTGGAGTTGCAGCCATCGACGAGTGACGGATTCCAGAACGGCCCTTGATCCATAAAGGTTCAAGCCAAAAGCCGGCACGAGCTACCTCCTTTCTTTCTATTCGACAAACAGTGCAGCGTGGGTAAGTGGCGGTGAACAATCATCTTCGCCGACCTAGGTCGCATACGCTGGTTAGTGCACCGCACGCTACACAGATGGCGCCCGAACGATAAGTATCATCTGTCACTCGCTTGTCTGGCAACTTCAGAGGTTAGTCGAACTTCATACAACTAAAATCTGCGAAAATATTAATCTGTGTAACCTAATGTCATTCTGTGTCTATGCCATGTCTATGCTTAAGTCACACTGACGTTTCAGCTCCATTCACTCTAATGACAAGCAAACGTCAATTGAATTTGACATCGTTATTATTTCTGACAATACGTCAATCAAGTTTTCAATTGTTTATTCTATTAAATTAAAACTTAAATCTTATCGATTTCTTCGATGTTCAATTAATAAACAAACACTTAAGTCTTTGCTAATTCCAATTACTTAATATAGCAACGGAGTGAAACGCCTGAGTGACAATTTAATATTAATACTAGACAATAATAGACTAAATTAGTGATAACAGTGGATCCCAACCCATATTTGTGATAGCAACGAACGACCACCAGGCCCACCGCGTCTCTTCGAAAAACAAATACATTTAAGGTAACCCCTATTCTATTATTTACAAAATTTTATTCAAATCTTTGAACTTAAAGACCGAAAAATGAGTCAAAACAATGATTCCACCGGTAACCCGGAGACCAAAACAACTACCTCAACCACTGGTTCAACAACGAGAACCATAACCATCCCAACCTCTCAGCTTCCACCCCAATCATATGTTAACACTCGACAACGACACAGATGCAAAGACATTATCAAATTTTCTTAAACAAAACATAACTTATGTAATACACCCAACTCCAACCTAACTCTTACCAAAACCAAAAAATATTCTGGTTAATTTTGGAGCAATCTGAGAGATTCACTCCTCTTTTGCAGTCATTCGTGACCGCTTCCTTTTAATAGAAACTGACCACTTAGCAAAGAGTCACTTTTGTTTTTGCAGTCAAAAGCCACTGCCTATCCTTTAATAAATAGTAACTACACATTGTAGAGTTTACATACTGTAAAACTCATAACAAAAACATGAATACTTTTCGGGTAAAAATTAAAACCAAGTTTTTACAATTTACAAACATTTATTCAAGGGAACTTCCCTATCCACTGTGGATACATCCCCCCTGTCCACAGTAATCATAACCCCCCACTACAAATGTACTTTCCCTGGCTACTGTAAATATACATTCCCTATCTATAATGTAAATATAACATTAATTTAAGCATATGCAACACACAACACGTAATTATAGTTCAACGAGAAGCGTCGACATAGTTAACTAAATAACGACCTTTTCTTCAAACTACAATGCATGCCGTAGGTAATAACAATAATTAAAAAAAAAATATCTTAGTCTACTTAATTCTATTCAGTAAAATAAGCAAGAAAGAGAGGTGATCGACTCTACGCACATCCCTTTTCCACAAGTTATGAAGTACATGATTTTGGAAAATTCAGAATTTCCAAAAACAAATTACACATTCAGTAACTACATATAACACTGAATCATAATATATCAATATAATATTAATATATAATATACTATTCAAATTAAAATTAAAATTAAGTTTTTTTTCCCTAATTCAAACACTAACACCAAATATTAAAACTAATTTTGTTCCAATCCTATGAGGTACCTCAACCATTTAGAACTTAACAAGTATGCTAGATAGAATGAATGATAAAATAGAGTGATAGAGTCTTATTCAAAATTAAAAGGCGCCACAATCAAATTTAAATAAATTACAAGAATGCATGAGTAGATTAGCACGAAAGGAACAGTTCCATTTAGTTTAGATAATCACATAGGAAACCTAACAATATCTAAAAACAAAAACTAATAAATAAAACAAATTACAGTTAAATCACACACTACTCACATAACACACCCAACTACAGACTCTACTATAGAGTCATCCTCTTTTTACAACTGACCGGCCTGTCCGATAGCCTTGCTATCTTTCTCCAAAAAACGGGGTATTGTAGTGTTATACACTACCATCTCACTCAATCAACCCCTTCGGTAACCCCAACCTAGAAGTTGGCAACCAGTTGCCTCGTCTGTGGCTTACGCCCACCTTCAAACCCAAGGCACGTCACTAGATAGTAAAACGGAAAAAGGTACATCACTAGCCGGACGTAGATTCGGTCAGCTAGTCGCACACGGACAACCGACGCTTTCGGACGCGTCTAGTCCCTTCAACTTAAAAACGGCTCACTAGCTCGATATGTGAAGCCGCATCAGGGCTCCAGATTCCCCCTGGAGTGAGCACAAGTTCATCGGTCGCTTCGCGACCACCTCAAAACGGGTGTCTAAACCCCACTCGCTCGCACTTCGCGACAGGTGCGAGCGACTTATCCCAACATGGCGGACCACGCCGCGTAATGGCCGTACTTTTTTGTAATCGGCACTTTGGTGGACGTTTGTTTAGCTCTTGAGATCCTACCGCCAATGTAAAGTAACTATAAGTAACACAGTGCAGTGAAGTGAAGTGATCGTCGAAAATAAGTGATGCCTCCAGGCGAACGAACGCGCCGCACCCAGACGGACACGTGGTCGGGAGCCAGACCATCAGCCCTGCTCCCCATGGTACAGCAGTGAGACGCCAGCGCGTACCCCAGTACGTTCCCTGCTGGTTGGCCGGCCGCCGCCGCCAACCCTCCACGACGCGCGCCTCGGGATCCTGGACAATCCGTATCGTAAACTCTTCCTTTCTCTGTGGACTTTCATCTACCCCATTTTCGCGAGCGCTTCCCGCTAGCGTAATTCGCCACACAATTACCGTCGAAAACGGGAATAATTCGGCCTTGATTTCTAGACTAGTCGCCCAGTACTTTAGCCATTAAGCCAAGCGCATGTATTACTAACCTAATTTAAATTCCGAATACAATTGTAAATGATTTTCTGATCAACCTCTTAGTTTAATTTAATTCCCGACAACCCTGGAGTTGCAGCCATCGACGAGTGACGGATTCCAGAACGGCCCTTGATCCATAAAGGTTCAAGCCAAAAGCCGGCACGAGCTACCTCCTTTCTTTCTATTCGACAAACAGTGCAGCGTGGGTAAGTGGCGGTGAACAATCATCTTCGCCGACCTAGGTCGCATACGCTGGTTAGTGCACCGCACGCTACAATGTCATAATAGTCTACATCATCTACATTTGTTCTCCGACTGCGCCCTCCTGACAATGTCATTCAAGTGCCAAGAGATCCTTGTCAGACTATACTTTATTCGCATGTATTGAGGTAAGATTATGTTTTACTCGTACATGTGAAAAAAGGTATACCTAAGATTTTATTCATATTATTATCAGCATATCATTAAAGGCACAGATTAAAATGTGTAAAGGCTTGTAATGGAAGTCGAAACTATTGTATAATTATTGATTTCTATTTAAAACGATTTCTAACAAATAAGTAGCTTCTGTTCAGAAAACCCGAAACTTTGTCTGTCTGTGACTTGACACTTTTTCTCAGGAACGGCCGATTCATGAAATACTACCCAAAGTAAGAGCTATCAAGTAGGTAGAAATTGACAAAAAATACAATTTTATGATATAAATAGACTAGCTGGCACTCCTATTGCCTTTTGTATCCCTAATAGCAAACGTTGTTTGGCCATTAGGGATACAAAAACTCAGACCTATCGAATATACCCTGAAAAATCCAAAAATAGGTCGAGCCGATTTGGATGTGTTTGTTGTGTTACAAACACGGTGACACGAGACTTTTAAACAATTCAGATAAGTTCTATAGTTTCTTGGAAGTATTAAAATTCAAGTTTCTACTGAATCCAAGCTAGGAAAATAGCTTCCACTAAAGAGTAAAAAATAAAAATTCTTTTCAAAAAACCGACTTCAAATGCCACTACAAAGAGTGAAATAATTTTGATGTAGGTACACCAATTCGAAGTCGGACGATGTATGGTACAATCCTGAGGTACAATCATAGTCCTTCACAATACCTACTCGATGTGCTTAGAAACGACGATATTATAGACAATCGTCCGACTTCGAATTGGTGTACCTACATCAAAATTATTGCACTCTTTGTAGTGGCATTTGAAGTCGGTTTTTTGAAAAGAATTTTTGTTTAATAGGCATACCAATCACATACCAAATCACATTTTGTTAGCTCTATCAACCTTCCTCTTAACCAAAACTGTTTTTATCTAATCTTTATACCATTAATACTAGATATAAAATGATATCTTAGTCACTCGAGTCTGAAAGCTATAAAACAGTAAGCACTCCAGTTTATGATTTATGATAAACATGGATTAGCATATAGCATAGTTCTGTTCAACATGAGTGCATACCTAGTACTCGTACGTACAGTCACGTAAAACACTGAAAGCACAGATAAACTTACTTTTTAATACTATAATTCGCAGCTTGTTAGAATATGGTTCCTTAATATGGAATCCACAATATAAAATCCACATTAATAAGAGAGGGTGCAACGCAGGTTTACGAAATTTTTGGCGTATCGTGATCGTACTTGCCCATACCGAGCTAACTATGATGCGAGATTAAACCAGTGGCGTATTTTAAGATTCAGCGCCCCGGGCCAAAAGGATTTGCCGCCCTATAGAAGTGTAGAATTGGACTTATTCTCGAACTGAAACGTTTTTTCCTTCAAAGCTTTCGATATTTTAAAGAAGATAGTGCGAGACGGACTTTTAACCTAACTTACCATAATGCAATTGTGTTTTTAATATTTTTTTACAAAGTTTTATTTTTATTTTTTGTTAATTTGTTATCATAAGAACAATAGTAATAAACTAATACAATCCAGTTTATGAAATTTTTAAGTATCTATCTATTATATTATGATTTATGAAGTTAAAGGATACAGCGATTGGTAAAATCAAGCAAAAAAACGCCGATAAATTTTGATTTATTTAGTTTAGAGCGGATCACTGAATTTGGCTGTTAAGAAACAAACGCAAGCAAAGCTTAAAGTTGTGAGTGAACTTGAAGCCACAAATAGCCGCGAATGAAGTGAACACGAATATTATACAACATTTTAGTAACTAGAACGCGAGCGAAGCGAGCGCGAAATTTCCTGTTTTTTTTACGGTTTCGGTCCATTTTAAGCAGTGACATAACCTCTATGCCTATCTCTATGCCTAACAAAACCGTTTTAGTTGTTGCAGCGTAAGAGAGTTAGAAACATACAAATATAAACTCGTACACATTAACACACTAAAGTCAAAGTCAAAAGTTAAAGTCAAAATATATTTATTTCACATACAAACTATCACCTTTTTAATATTATTTAATATTAGTATGATGTGATGCACGGCTGTAAATCTTTTACGTCTCGTGTCTTTGAATGCCTCGCTTTTATACTCGGCTCAAAAATCTACTTCCAGCCTTGCATTACTACCCTATAATTACTAGTAGTTCTCTCAAAACTAAGACTTGTGATCTTCTAAAATAGTAATTTTTAAGGTTTCGTACCCAAAGGATAAAAATGGGACTCTATTACTAGATCTTCGCTGTCCATCCCTCCGTCCGTCTGTCACTAGGCTGTTTCTTAAAATGTGATAGCTACAGACTTGAAATTTTCATATTAACGTTATAACGATAAATACAAAAAAATAGAATAAAATAAATATTTAAGGAGCTCCCATACAATAAACGTGATTTTTGCTGGTTTTTGATCGATATCAATAACGATAAAAGGAAGACACAAATGTGTTCACAAGTTTTTTAATTATATTTTTTAATTACTTTAAAAGCAAATAGTTCATTTAAAATAAAACAAATATATATGGGGGTCTCCCGTACAATAAACGTTTTTTGCACGTTTTTGAATTTGTTGGGCAGGGGGGTTTAGTTTACTTTAATACTATTGAGAATTGGTCTTGATAGTATGGAACTCTCAGTGTGCGAGCCCATCTCGAACTACGAATAATTAACAATACGCCACAAGCTGATGTAAAGCTAAGTAAAAAAATTGATTCTTTAAGCGCCCCTCTCCAATAACATATTTATAATTTTGTATGCAATTACCGGCAAAGGGCCATCAATATACGTATGATTAGTGAATTTGAAATTATTCTGTTCGTTCATTCTGAAGTGAAAAGACTTTAACGGACCGCGTTCGTTACGTTCCTATGTTACCATAAACTTGTAAGTAACGTAAGTAATTTCAGTGTAAATCCGTTTTTTAACAAAAGCTTTTTGGTGGGTCACGTAACTTTTAGTGCAACAGTCAATTTGCCCCCAGTCTTTGTTAAGGTTGGTTACAAAAATCGCTTCTCGCCGCCCGTAGTGTATGTGATAAACTTTTGACAGTTTTATTTTCATGCTGAGCCTAATTAGATATAACTTGAACACGAACTGCATCATCGCTTCGCGCCGCTCTAGCCCTGAATTGCCCGAACTCCCTAGTTGCGCACGCAATGAAGTTCGACAGACAACGCCGCCCGTCATCCGCCCTCTCTAATGTACGCTGGACTTCACACTGTCAACGTAAAAAGAAAGACACTTGATTTTTGCCATTTTGGCGCTAATTGTTGCGTAAGTTGGCTTGAGAGTCTATGGAACTAAAATAAAATTACATTTACTTGGACGGTCATTTGCAACATAATGTTTATTTTAGTACTAGGGAACTTTGAGGAAGGCGCTACAAATCGGCACAAAAAATATACTATAAATTATATAGACTATTAAGTCCAGAGTACTGATTCAACCTTCTAATCTTTCATCATTGGATTCAACTCCCGCCCTCTACAATCAGTGCGCGTGTCAGTAATAACTTAGTTTAAACGATGCCTTGCGTTTTAGACATAACGTCTATCAAACTTACAATCAAATAAAATTTAGTTAAGTTTTTGATGTACTTAATCATTCCTTGATTAAGTACATCAAAAACTTAATTGATCTTAACTAATGATCTAATGTGGTGGTTTTTTTTTAATTTGTTCAGGCAAATGAATTAAACTATCTCAATAAAAATCTAAAGCCGAGCGAGGTGCGGCTTGCGCCGCCCCTCGGAGGCAGCCGCCCTGGGCCATGGCCCACTTGTCCCTAGGGTAAATACGCCACTGGATTAAACCATTTCCACATGCAATCCCTTAGCGCTCGCCGCTGCATTGCTGATATGTCATTTTTGCATAAACTGGTAAATGGTAACTTGGACGCTCCTGATTTGTTGCAAAATTTATCAATTTGTGCAGGCAAGAGGAACCCTAGACTTGTGACCAGGAAGACTTTCTGCATTCCCTTTTGTAAGACAAACCTAGCCAAGAACTCCGCCTTGAATCGGTTGAAGCGTGTTTACAATGACTTAGTTCGCGGTAACGAGGACATCGACATCTTCTCCCAAAGTCTCAACCGATTCAAGAAAGCGGTTCTAACAACGTTGTCTGCCTTGCGAGGAAGTTTGGCCAGTAATGTTAATAGTTTATAGTTAGTTTATCTCTGTATTTAATAACTTGTTTTTTTTTTAGTTCTTTTATTTGTGTATTTTTAGTTTTTAAATAATATGTTTTTGTAGGTAAAAGTAGGTACGACTCTAACCGTGAACGCTGTGCGCAATTTTAAAAGACTATGCACACTGACAGAAGTTATTGTATATTTCTTTTTTAGTGAATGTTTTGTGTAATAGTTGTTATTGTGCCTGTTACGGCCCCTTGCCTGTCCAGATGAGGGGTCAGTTCCCGGGCCCATAGAGGAACGAGCCCGGACAGGTCGAGGGGGGACCGACTAGTGAGACTACTCGGGATCACTAGTGTACGATCAGTCTCGGGTCAGATGACGGCATCCAATCCGAGTCGGATAGCAATCGAGTCTCACTAGTCGATCAGTGGAAATAGTAATCAGCGACTTTTACTAGACAACAGGTCGGCCACTACGGCTGATACAATACGCCACCGGACGCGGCCAACTATAAAAATAGTTTAAAATTAGTAGGTGCTTATTGACTGACCTTGATCCCGAAGCGTCGGCCTTGATACGGAGTCCTCTGTAGTAGATGTGTGACAGTGTGTGACGTGAAAGTGTTAAGGGTATGTACAAGGGTGCGTGTGTGTATGGGACTGGCAGAGCCGTCTGACCTCCGCTTCAAATCAGCCTCCAAACACGAAGACCACACGCGCAGGAACCCACTTTCCGTCGGCTACCGGTTCGAAGTGCGAAAGGGACCGCACCAGCGCCCCAGCGCGCGAGAGAGGGGGCGCGGCAACAGACAAAAAACGCAGTGCGAAAAACAAGTCAGGCGCATCAAAAAACGGACGTCCCGTTGCGATGTTATTCGATGACTAAACACCCGCGCAAATAGAAACGTGGCTACTCAAACGTAGTAATTTGCGTCTCGCGACTACGCGTTTCAAGGACGACACGTGATCAAATTACGTCAGCCACGCGCGGGGGACCGCTAAGTTCGTCGGTCGACAGCAGACGAATGGTGCTTAATACTGGCGCGCACCGAAGTCGCCGCGTCATTGCAGGCATAAAAAAAATCTCGGCGACCGATGCGCGAGCGGGATAGGAAGATTGGCGTTTCCGCGAGTTGGAGCGGGAGCGCACGATTCGATACAAAACGCATGCAGCAAAAAACTCGCCGTAACCAAAGCGTGAGCGAGACGCGCCGATGAGGGCTTCCGCGGGTTAGAGAGAGAGAACACGATTCAACACAATACAATAGGCTCGGCGCTCGCGCCAGCTACTCTCGCGTAAACAATCCCCCGCTCCGAATCTAAGAATGTAGATTCGCTAATCAATAGGCAGTCGGGACAACGTGGCCACGGCACGTTGCAATACTGAGTCCCCCACAAATACCTCGGCCACCCGGGGAACGCCATCCGATCCAAATAGCAGTTTAACAATGCGTCCACGACGCCAAAATAGTGGGAGTAGATTAGGTTCTTTAAGCAGAACAAGATCTCCCACCTGGGGAGGGTTAGTTTTGTCAGCCCACTTGACGCGCTGCTGCAGCAAGTGCAAATACTCAAGAGACCAACGGTGCCAAAAATTTTGAGTCATTTGCTGCAACATTTCAAACCGAGACAAGCGTGAGGTCTTGACCTCCCGATAGGGATACTCGGGCAGCGCGTTAAGAGGCTGACCAATCAAGAAGTGACCCGGCGTTAAAGCCTCCAAATCATTTGGATCGGAGGAGACGGGACCGAGAGGCCGAGAGTTAAGAACCGCCTCAATCTTGCAAAATACCGTGGACAGTTCCTCGAAGGTTAAGATGGTTTCCCCAATAACGCGACGCAAATGCGTTTTAGCGACCTTAACAACAGCTTCGAAGATTCCGCCCCAGTGAGGACACGCCGGAGGGTCAAATTTCCAAGTAACTCCCATTCTAGACATGGCGGTGCCTACACAGTGCCTGTTCTTAACAAGGAAGTCAACGACCTCCTTCAAATAACGATCGGTTCCCTTATAATTGGTCCCGCAGTCTGTCCGAACCAAGTCGGGTAGGCCGCGACGGCTCACGAAGCGGCCCAGAGTGGCCACGAACGCCTCCGTGCTGAGGGCACTGACAAGCTCCAAGTGAACTGCCTTGGTTGCGAGGCAAACAAAGACGCACAAGTAGGCCTTAAAAGACCGAGCATTCTTAAGGTTAGAGCTCTTAACTAGAAAAGGACCGGCAAAATCGGTTCCAACACCGGCGAAAGGTCGAGCAGCCCTTACGCGGTCCGCAGGCAGGTCACCCATCACAGGCTGTGCAATGGATGCCTTCAAACGATAGCAAGGAATACATTTGAAGATCACGCTTCGAATGGTTCGTCGGCCTGCCAAAATCCAAAACTCACGCTGCAAAATGGCTGAGAGGGTATTGCAACCCGCATGAGCATTTTTAATATGATAATGAGTTATCAACAGATTGACAAAGGTGCCATCCTTTGGGAGCAGCAAAGGATGTCGCGCTCCATAAGGGAGGTTGGAGTTTTTAAGGCGTCCCCCAACACGTAGTAATCCGGAACTGTCCAAGAATAGACTCAGGCGAGCAAGGTGGCCCTTCAGTGGCGAGCCTCGTTTCAAAGACTCAATCGCTGACTCAAAGTGTTCCACTTGGATCACACGTATCCAGTACATCAACGCCTCTCGCCGTTCCAAGGGCGAGAGCGCCGAGTCTAAGTTTTTATTGAGGGGATCCCTGACATTATGCATGAATCGACGCAGCCAAGCGGTTACGCCGATCAGCTTGTCAAACGAGCTATACCGCTCCAAGAGGGCGCGGTCATAAATGGGCCTATCGTTGACCACGCCAACCCTCAATCGCAAGCCGGGTAATTCGGCTGGAGCCTCAAATTTGTCCGGGGGCCAGGAGGATTCTGGGCCAGATAGCCAGCCCGGTCCCCACCAGAGTGGGTGGTAGACTAGCAAAGAAGCCTCGCAACCGCGAGAAGCGCAGTCAGCTGGGTTTAGTTCCCCGGGTACATGTCTCCATTTCAAGGGTGTGACAGAACTTTGTATTTGTGACACTCTATTCGCCACGAAAACTTCAAGATTATGGACCGAAGCCCGAAGCCAACACAGGACAATCTCGCTGTCCGACCATGCAAAAACGTCCAAAATGTTTACGAAGGGTTTCAAAGAAGCGTGGACGTGGTTTAATAACCGGTTCAAGAGTGCGGCTCCCGAAAGTTCTAACTTAGGAATTGTTAGACGAGACCTAATAGGTGCAACCTTGCTCTTAGCTAGGACAAGGTGCAACGAGACTTGCCCAGAAGCACTCACGGTTCGCAGATATACCACAGCTGCATATCCCTTCTCAGAGGCATCGCAGAACCCGTGTAAGCTTGCACGACATTTGCCCGGAGGCAAGAAGCATCTGGGTAAAGAGATTTGGTTGATGTCGGGAAGGGAGGACACCAAAGAGAGCCACTCTCTTAAGAGAGCACCAAGAAGAGGCTCATCCCAGCCTAACCCAGACACCCAAAGCTTTTGAAGAAAGCACTTGGCCAGAAAAACAACCGGAGTTATCCAACCGTTTGGATCAAAGGTGCGCGCCACAGTGGACAGGACCAGTCGTTTGGTCCAAGACTTCGGAGGATCATCTAACTTGACCCGGTACGTAAAAGAATCCTGAACGGGCTGATACTGGATACCAAGCACCGTCAGCAAATTGGGATTCTCCGGGTGTTCAAACAGGTGAGGATCCTGTTGATCCTCTCCAGGTAAGTCCTGCAAAACCTGAGGTGAGTTGGATAGCCATTTACGTAACTCGTACCCTCCGGATTTCAAGATGGCGATCAACTCGTCCCTCAGGATGCGAGCTTCCTCAACACTGGATGCTCCGGCGCAGATGTCGTCCATATAGACAGAAGTTTCTAGGACATCCGCTGCTCGCGAATAATTCAGTCGTTCCCGGTTGGCCAGCTCCAAGAGCGTCCTCATTGCAATATAAGGACTAGACCTAAGGCCATAAGTTGTAGTGTTCAGCTCGAACACGCGCACAGGATCACTGGGATTCTCGCGCCACAAAATCAGCTGGTAACGACGATCATCGCGATGCACTACCGATTGCCTGAACATCATTCGTATGTCGGCCACAAAAACCACCTGGTGCCTACGGAAGTTGGTGAGGATGTCAGATAGATCCTTAAGAAGTTTGGGGCCAGTGTGGAGACACTGGTTCAAGGGAACCCCATTAGACGTGGCCGCTGACCCGTCGAAGACCACACGAATTTTACCGCCTGGAGACTTCAAGACCGCGTGGTGAGGGAGAAAATAGTGCTCGTGAGAGCGCCAGTCAAATGAGGAAGGGGACATGTGCCCCAACGCCTCGTACTCCCTCATGAACTCAATATATTTCTCTCGAAATGCAGGGTCTCGCTTCATGCGGCGTTCCATGGACAGAAGTCTTTTTTCAGCTAACGCCCTTGAATGACCAAGGGGGGGGCGTGAGGCAAGGAAGGGTAGCCGAGTTACAAACCTGCCATCGACGCGACGACCTGTGTTATTCTGGTAGAATAACTCGCATTCCTGATGGAGGGGGTCTACCCGAGCCGCTTGAGGGGGCTCTTCAATTTCCCAAAATTTTTGGACTACATCGGAAAGTGCCACTCCAATAGTTTGGAGATGGTCCACGTCAGGAGGCAGGTTGGTCCATAAAACCGGACCGAAAAAACTAAACCCAAAGATAGTGGGCATGGCCGACAAACCATTTTTCTGCAATGTCCTAATCTCTCCTGACATGATCAAGCCCAGCACATCGGCGCCCAAGAGCAAATCAGTGGGGCCAGGTTCAGACCATGAAGGGTCCGCCGGGGTTAAACCCGACGCGCAATGAACCGCCGAGTTATGGATAGGAACGTTCGGGAGGTGTCCCACAATATCGTCAAGAACGTTCACATCGACTAGGATACGAAGGGGACCTTCGGCTGGACCAAACATAAGTTCTGCCCGACCCCTGGGAGTCGGAGGAACCGATCCTCCTATTCCTAACATTGGACGATTGTCCGGACTCCAGGGGAGCCCCAGCGTCCTCACCAACCACGACGATGCAATGCAGCGCTGTGAACCGAGATCTAGCAGCGCGCGTACCATTAGCCACTCACCGTTCGGGTTAAACACCCTGACCAAAGCCGTGGGCAAAAGTACGGTCTGGCAGACCGTCTTATGCTCGCTCAAATTGTCGGGTGAGGTGGCGGTGGTGGGAGCCAGGGCAGCAACTAGTCAACGGGAGTTGCCCCTTTCGGGCGACTCCTCCAGCCTCGGGCGCTCGTAGGGGCCAGCTTGCGGAACTTCTACCACACCAATAGGTGGGGTTCCCCCAGGGTACACCCAAGCGTCCCTCATGGGCTGAGGGGGTCTGGTCACGTACGACAGCCGCGGGACGACGTAGTGCGGAGGGGGGTGTCCAGACCATCGAGGGGGGTATCGCTCCAGCCTGGGGTATTCAGCCAGAGGAGGGGAGTACCTCCTTGGTTCAGACTGAGCGACGGCAAAACCTCCCTCAGGGTTGACAGAGGGCGGAACGCCCCCGCCCCTGGAGGGCTGCACCCCCGCCCGAGGGGGGGGTGAAGCCCTATCAAAACCAGAGGCCGGACGAACAGTGTTCGCCCCACGCCGTCCATCGGCTGGGCACGTGACCGAGGAGGAGCCTCCACTCCTGCCGGGTGTCTGTTCAACCACCTCCTGCCTGCCGGCACCATTGCGGTCGAGACAAAGAATAGGAAGGTGGTTGCCCTGACAGTGTGTGCAAGGCCGTTGGTGCTGGCAATTGCGTTGCAAGTGCCGACCTAAGCAAGAGTAGCACCAACGGCGCTCCCTCGCGATGGCCCTACGGTACTTGGGCGGTCTCTCCAAAAATTTAGGGCAATCGGCCGTTGTGTGCGTGGAAGCACGGCAATAGTTGCAGGGGGTTGCCTCGGTCGCAGCAAGGCTACTAAAGTTGGGGATTGTGCGGCGACCAGTCTGCTGCGCCACTACTGGCTGCTTGAAACCCCTGGTGGAAGTCGTGGGTTTAGAAGCGGGCGTCGGTCGCGCCGGCTCCTTTGCCGGTGTTCCCGAGGCCACGGCATTCTCCACCTGGCGGCTCTGTTCCTCAAGGAACTTTAAGAGGTCACTGAACGGGGGTATATAATTAGCCCCGTCCCCGCCGTACCTCTCTTCAAATCGGATCCGCAGATCGAGAGGCAGGCGGGACAGAACCAGGTGAAGAAGCCAGAAGGACCACTGATCCACCGGTAAGTCAAGTTGTCGAAGGGCGTTGCAAGCAACCACGACTGGGTCAATGATCACCTCCCGGAGACGCGCTAGGTCTTTCAAAACCGGGAGGGATATTAACTCCATCATGTGCGCGTCAGCAAGGCGGCGCACATTGGCGTAGCGCCTCTCGAGGAGTTCTCTGGCCGTGGAGTAGCTGGCGTCAGACAACTTCAAATGGCAGACTACCCCAAGTGCCTCCCCTTGAAGGGAGGTCCGCAAATAGGCCATTTTTTGGCCTGGGGATAGGTCGCGGCGGGTATGGACTAGACTGTCGAAGATGGAGATGAACCCCATCCAGTCTTGAAGCCGCCCACCAAAGTGTGGAAGGTCCAAAGTAGGCAGCCGACCCAATAGGGCGGGCTGCTGCTGCGGGCGAGGCGACTCGCACAGAATGCTCTTTCGAGCCTCACGATTCATTTTGGCCCCAGCCTCGAGCACATCGTCTGTGAACTCGAAGAACTGCTCGTAGTCCTTCTGGGCCGATTCTCGCGCCTCGTCGTCCTCCACTGTAGCAAGGAATTCCGAATAGGCCTCTTCAAAATGGGCTCGTCTGGCTGGGAGCTGCTCAAGGCGGTGGAGCAAGCTAGCCGTCCTGTCTGGACGAGTAATAAGCGCATGCGCGCTAGCTGCCCACCGCAGCTCATCCTGCATACGGCGCACCGGAGGCTTATGCGAAGGCATGGCGAGACTGCGCGAGGATAATTACAAGGAAGTAGAACAAGCACAGATGCAAACACCAACACGTGCAGAACGCTAATCAAGGTCGCGGTTAACAAACGCGCGGCACGCGGTAAATAACGCGGCGTTGCTACAAAAACGCGTGGTGTAGCGGTACAATAATCTGTGGCCGTTAACGCGGCGTATCGGTCCGACACGTGGCGTACCGCGCCTACAAACGTGTGACCGACAGAGATACGCGACGAATTAAATACGCGCAACAAATATCGATATCGACGCGCCGAACGTGTAAAAGCCGCTTAACCAAAAGGCGCGAAACCACGCTCTGCTACCAAATGTTACGGCCCCTTGCCTGTCCAGATGAGGGCTCAGTTCCCGGGCCCATAGAGGAACGAGCCCGGACAGGTCGAGGGGGGACCGACTAGTGAGACTACGCGGGATCACTAGTGTACGATCAGTCTCGGGTCAGATGACGGCATCCAATCCGAGTCGGATAGCAATCGAGTCTCACTAGTCGATCAGTGGAAATAGTAATCAGCGACTTTTACTAGACAACAGGTCGGCCACTACGGCTGATACAATACGCCACCGGACGCGGCCAACTATAAAAATAGTTTAAAATTAGTAGGTGCTTATTGACTGACCTTGATCCCGAAGCGTCGGCCTTGATACGGAGTCCTCTGTAGTAGATGTGTGACAGTGTGTGACGTGAAAGTGTTAAGGGTATGTACAAGGGTGCGTGTGTGTATGGGACTGGCAGAGCCGTCTGACCTCCGCTTCAAATCAGCCTCCAAACACGAAGACCACACGCGCAGGAACCCACTTTCCGTCGGCTACCGGTTCGAAGTGCGAAAGGGACCGCACCAGCGCCCCAGCGCGCGAGAGAGGGGGCGCGGCAACAGACAAAAAACGCAGTGCGAAAAACAAGTCAGGCGCATCAAAAAACGGACGTCCCGTTGCGATGTTATTCGATGACTAAACACCCGCGCAAATAGAAACGTGGCTACTCAAACGTAGTAATTTGCGTCTCGCGACTACGCGTTTCAAGGACGACACGTGATCAAATTACGTCAGCCACGCGCGGGGGACCGCTAAGTTCGTCGGTCGACAGCAGACGAATGGTGCTTAATACTGGCGCGCACCGAAGTCGCCGCGTCATTGCAGGCATAAAAAAAATCTCGGCGACCGATGCGCGAGCGGGATAGGAAGATTGGCGTTTCCGCGAGTTGGAGCGGGAGCGCACGATTCGATACAAAACGCATGCAGCAAAAAACTCGCCGTAACCAAAGCGTGAGCGAGACGCGCCGATGAGGGCTTCCGCGGGTTAGAGAGAGAGAACACGATTCAACACAATACAATAGGCTCGGCGCTCGCGCCAGCTACTCTCGCGTAAACAGTGCCTTTGAATAAATAAATAAAATAAAATAAAATAAACTTCTCTGGTCTGTGGCTGAAACTGATTCCCAGAACACTTAATTGTATACCTACATCTAAATCTACAAACTACACTTCATACCACAACTACTGTACTGAACTTTCAGACTTTATTTGATGAACGAAAAAGAAAAATCTTAAAGAAACTTGCATGAGAATTTTACATAATTTTTCTCATAGGTGTGCACTTAGGGTACTGCCAAAACCCCACTAATTCAAGGGGAAAACTCAAGACAGAAATAAACGTTCCTCCCATGCGGACTCTTGGGTTCGGGACTTGCTTTGGACGATTTCCAGGATGCTTTAGATGAGGATGAGGAAGGTGGATGAGGAAACACGGAAGAGGGAGCACGTGGTTCAATATGTAGCAAATCAACCCGATGACGGGCCAGGCCCGTGGTCTTTTCTGTGGGAAGCAAGTCCTTTCGGGTGCAGTTTGCAGGCTTCGAGGCTTGTCTCCTTGCTAGGATACGGCTGAAGTATTGCGAAGGAGGAAGATATTCGAATATCCAAAAGTTGTAAGGGGCCAAAGTTTCGCCGTTTTGGCTATTGTTTCAATGTGGCTGGTAGCTCCGCGAATTTAGCAATCATGTTGCCATCCTCTGTGATGTTGCTGGGGTCCTGCAGTGATGCTGATGTGTTTCCCCAGCGGGCGCTATCGTGGTGGACTGCAAGGACCTGACGTCGCGGTACGCTAACGACGTGATCGCGTCCTGCGCCTTCGGCCTGAAGGTGGACTCCCACAGCGATGAGAACAACCAGTTCTATGAGATGGGGAAGACGGCCGCCACCTTCAAGTTTAAGCAGATGCTCATATTCTTCGCTATGGCCGCCTTTCCTGCCCTTGCGAAGGTAAGAACACCGACATACATAAAATGACGGAAGAATAATATGCTGACCTGATATGAAAAAATAAAGCTTTTGCCAAAAAACACTTAGCAGTCTTCTTTCATATCAGGGCAGTATGCCGGTTGTTGTTGCGCGGTTAGTGTAGATATAGCTTTCGAATGTAATTTGGACATTGTTCAGAGTTAAGAAACCCGCAGTTGGTACAATTATTATTTTGGTAACGATTTAATATGTTGTCAATGTCTGATAACTCTATCACGGCTAGTGACCTTAACATTGTTTGTATATTTGATCGATGACTCACAACCGTAGTGATTATGTAAACAACAGGTAGGTATGCAAGTTACCTCACGCAATTTTTTATCACCGATTGACCGTTAGGCATTTTTCCAAGTAAATACTTGACAACAGTCTTACCGGGGGGCTATTCACGTTACGTGGCTACATTTAGTGATGTGAAATGTTTAACTTTTCATAAGGTTTTGGCATTTACGTAAATAAGCAGACGATATTGAATTCAAAACTTTTTTTGCGAACACTGAAAAATTAATTTTGATACAATTGCCTAGAGCGTAAAATTGAACGTAGCAAAACGCCACGTTGGTCGACAACTTTCTGAGATTGAAATTACTTTAATCGCGTCAAAGTCGAGCATTGTATTTCCTATGATGAAATACTACATTGAATTTTATACTCTAAGCCAATAAATAGGTGTAAAGTTAATTTTTTAGTGTTAATATTTTTTTCTTTTTCTTGTTTCACATCACTGAGTGTGTGAAAACGTTACGAGAATGTCATAGTTTTAAGTGACGATGCCGATGAAGATGACTGTTATCATACTAACTTGGAAAAAAACCTGACAAGTGCGAGTCGGACTCGCGCACTGAGGGTTCCGTACTACAACCGGAGGAATAAAACCATAAAAACCACTTTTCTTATCGAACCGCAAAACTAACTTTGTTTTTAGAGGTTTTATTGTAAATATCAAAAAACTACTTATTAGATCTCGTTCAAACCAATTTTCGGTGGAAGTTTGCATAGTAATGTACATCATATATTTTTTTTAGTTTTATCATACTCTTATTTTAGAAGTTACAGGGGGGGGGGACACACATTTTACCACTTTGGAAGCGTCTCTCGCGCATGCTATTCATTTTAGAAAAAAATGATATTAGAAACCTTAGTATCATTTTTGAAGACCTATCCATAGATACCCCACACATATGGGTTTGATGAAAAAAAAATTTTTGAGTTTCAGTTCTAAGTATGGGGCACCCCCAAAATTTATTACTTTTTTTAAAATTTTGTGTGAAAACCTTAATGCGGTTCACAGAATACATCTACTAACCAAGTTTCAACAGTATAGCTCTTATAGCTCTTATAGGACGGACAGACGGACAGACGGACAGACGGACAGACGGACAGACAGACATGACGAATTTATAAGGGTTCCATTTTTTGCCATTCGGCTACGGAACCCTAAAAAGGGACTAGGCAATAGCCCCTAACGTGTGCTACACAGAGTCGAGGCCCATATATTGCAGTCGGCTTAATATTACCGCCATTGGTGTCAAAACAAACATTTTGATACCAGTAAACTAGCCAAATTTTGTCGCGTGTTTCGCCGGGTCCTGTATTTAAATGGCTAATTATATTCAAACATCAAGCCATTTGTCCTAAATGACGCCCAATTGAAGGCCGCTGGAATACACCGGGCCAGGAGACAAATAGTCTCAATAATAGCTTGATGAGTTAAATCACTTCGTTGAAGTTGTGGATGTGTCGTGAATACGGTCGTGTTTCATGTGAATACGGCTTTTATTTTCTTTATAATGGAATAGATCCTTCATCATTTAGATCTATTATTTAGTAACTATCAACTTGAAAGGAATAATACCTACCCACTCTTTCTAATATAGTGCTACCTTTGTCTATGGGAGATTTTAGGACGCGTCAAATTAGTTTAGTTTAGAGATTTTGCACAACAGATTTGGCTCCAATGTATGTTAAATTCAAGATGACAGACTAGTTAGTTTTTGAGCTCTCACATGATATGAGTTCCCAATAAGAGAGTTTGCTGAGAAAATTTGAAATGAATGGATGTACTATTTCAGCTTTTTTAAAGAAGAAACCATTCTACAATGGCAAGCCGCTAGAACTTATATGTAATGCTTACATAACCAATTAACCATATTTATTATTTTCTTCTTCAGAAACTGAAGTTTCAACTGTTCAGCAGCCAGACCAAGGACTTCTTCATTGACCTGGTGATGAGCACGATGAAGGACAGGGAGGCGAGGAACATCAACAGACCTGACATGATCCACCTGCTCATGGAAGCTAAGAAAGGTAGCTTCACACTCTCTCGCTCAAGTCCTGATAGTGGTATCTCCTAGACGGAGAAGATACAAGGCTGGATCCTTAGACTCACCGAGCTGGCTATAAAACCCCTCATCCAATAGGAATGGTCGCCTAACCAAAGTGTGTGCACCAGGGTTCCGTACCCTGAAAGGGTTCCGGAATGAGGAACCCTTAGTATTCTGTGTTCTGTGTAATGCAGTAATTACAACATTATTTTCAAATCTAATGATATGAAAACAGGAAATATCGAGACCTTGAATTATTTTATCGAGTTATTCGAGTATGCATAAGTTTTGATATGAATTTTGTATGTGTATTGAGTATGTAGGTAGATAGGTACTAAAAGCAGCAGATAAAGTCAGGAACGCCGAGTAAGTAGAGACCGCTGCTTTTACTTGATGGCAATCGGCTATATAATGCAAAGACAACATTTTCACAGATATCTGCGAATGAGTTTAAACAAAATCAACTGGTAATTCATAACTTTAAACTTTGCAAATACGTGTGATACCTGCTGACGACTAAGTACTTAGTTGTCGTGTGCTTGAGTAACAAAATATGTCTTAATTCAGAATTTCACAAACTGGAACCTTTAGGATTGTTAACGTATTTCTAATGCCACAGGTCAACTATCTCACGATGATAAAGTGACCACGGAAAATGGCCACACCGATGGAGATGCTGGCTTCGCTACCGTGGAAGAGTCTACAGTGGGCAAGAAGACTACTGACCGAGGTAAGACAAACTTCCTTCAGCGACATACTCGTAGCACAGTGTTAAAAAATTCTACTACAGAATATCTTTAAAATGTGCTCGTAGTATGTTCTTTTGAATTGTAATCAGTGTACGTCGAAATAATATGATGATTGGAATAACACTGTTGTTATTTTCGCTTCAGTCTGGTCTGACATTGACCTCATCGCTCAAGCAGTGCTGTTCTTCATCGCTGGCTTCGAGACAGTCTCCACAGCCATGTCCTTCGCCCTCCACGAGCTGGCCGTGAACCCTGAGGTGCAGGAGCGCCTCCACCAGGAGATCAAGGAGTTCAATGACAAGAACAACGGCAAGCTGAGCTTTGCGGCTATTCAGAACATGACCTATTTGGATATGGTGGTGTCAGGTTAGTAATTTTTTCACTAGTTAGTATTTACTATACAATCTTTTGCTTGAGGCCACTTTAACGGATACTCACGACGTTGACCAAGTGTGGGTTTGCCAGCTTTGCACACTTTTGAAGACGAATAAGTTCTCAGTGAAAACCTGCTTTCGAAACTTGTCGGTAGAGTTTTGACTTTTGAAAAATTAAGATATTCATTTTCACTGTCGCGTTTCATTTTTGCAGAAGTTCTTAGGCTCTGGCCTCCTGCGATGGCTTTGGACAGGATCTGCGTGAAGGACTACAACATGGGCAAACCCAACAGCAAAGCTACCAAAGATTATGTCGTAAGTACAGCAAATTATAATCGTCTTCATACTTCTATGACTGAAGGTCAACATTTACCATTGGTTGGCTTGTCTGGTCGTTCATCCATCTCGGCCAGCACTCGGCAAACCGTATCTTCGTTATAGCTGTTTTTCACAACTTCGTTTACGTCTGGCAGTAATCAAGTTTTGCCTTTTTATTGGCGCTCTACCACACACGGTTATCGGCCTTTCTCATCCAGATCCACCCGCTACCAATAAACTTTTTCATGTCGTTGGTGCAGCGGAGCTCGTTTTACCCGCCGTCGATACGTCGGTCGTTGGCCAACCTCCGGCCCACTCCTACTTAGGGACATTCTTCTTTTTCTTCTTCTTATACCAGGGACTTTTCCGCGAGTAAGCGATATTTCGCCCGTTGCGCGTGAAGTCGTTGATGCAGGCCCTCGCCGGATCGCTCCAGCCAACCGAGCTCTCTCCAGAATCCGAAGAGGCCTCCCAGGTCGCACAGGATATCTTGGCGTGTTGCTGAGGATCTCAAGTAGGTCTCGCGTTGGTCCAACGCTCCAGTGCATCTTAGTAGCACGTGTGCCGGTGTTTCTTCCTCCTCCATGCAGGCTCTGCACAGAGGGCTGTCCGTGATTCCTAAGGTGGAAAAATGATTGTTTAGTGAGCAATGCCCTGTAATCATGCCTACGACTAGTCTTAGTTTGTCTTTACTAAGTCGTGTAAGTGTGTTTAAGCTGTTCTTGCTTGCCTACAGTCTGTTAGGGACATATTATATGCCAAACGAAAACAATCATTAGTATGCCTGTTTCTTTCTAGAAATACGCACTAGCGCAAGCCAGTCAGTGATCTAGTATCGGTAAACGCCCTCTCTTGATCAAATGGCGAGTTGCTGGATGATTTGAGAGCAAGGTTCAATTTACGTCTAGCCATTGTCATTATCTGCGACAGAAAATGTTTCCTGCTTAAATTAAGTTTTCTGATTTCTATTACAGATCCGCAAAGGAGAAGTGGTGTCAATTCCCTCATGGTGCTTCCACCGTGACCCCCAGTTCTTCCCCAACCCCCTAAAGTTTGATCCCGAAAGGTTTTCAGAAGAAAATAAGCATCTGATCAACACCATTGCCTACATGCCGTTCGGTCTTGGACCCAGGAATTGTATTGGTAAATATATCAATGAAGTATGACTTTGACAACGTTCACAAAAGTTGAAGCAATTGCTGTGAACTTCAAGTAAATAGTCCAGTCAATGAATAACCTAAAAGGGGGTGTAGAGTGCATGAGAGGGGACCTAAGCAATTTCTTCTGAAACTTGTTCAGGGTACTTAGGAAGTTAACATACTAAAAGTCCTGACGTCTCGGAGGTGAGCCGGAGTGGGGAGGGGGGGGGAAAGGTACCACTTTTGGGTTTTTCACTAATATCTCAGAAACGGTGCGTCATAGAAAAAAAAAATCTTCTAATAAATTAAAGCTCATAAAATTATCTAAAACTTTGGTCTTATTTAATTTTGCCGTATTCCTAACCGTTTCTGAGCCACACGCTCCGGAAAAGTTAATTCTACAAAAAAAATCTTATCATATAATAATCCGGTCAAGTTAGACATAAAAATAGTGGTCAAATAACAATAATTCCGACAAAGCCAAATCTTCGTAGAGACCTTAGGTTTACCAGAAGGAATAAAGTGTCAAAAGTCCCCATCAATCCTGTGTGCAACAAAAATTGTTCGGGGTCAAATATCAAAATTTGAGGTTTATTGGATTTTTCTCGAAAACGGTAAGTTTTCTCAAAAATAAATTCAGGCCAAAGTTGTAGGTCTTAAAATTATCTACAAAAATGGTCCTTATGATTTTTTTCCTAAGAGTTAACATTCCTGAGATATCGCGATTCTAAGAGTCACATTATACATGATATGCACATATATATACATAATCAGGCAATTACAATTGTAGTTGCTGAAGATATTGATTTCTTAGTAGTTACTACTTACTGCAAGGACTCCAATGGATAAAATAGTTTATTTTCTTTAGCTTCCTAACATTAACCGTTTACGCAGTGTACGCAACGGAAACTCTCAATATGGAACAAATTTTCCCATTTTAGCAACATTTTTCATTGATGCTCCTACTGTATTGGTCGTAGCGTGATGTTATGTAGCCCATAGCCTTCCTCGATAAATGGACTATCCAACACAAGAATAATTTTTCAATCAGGACCCTTAATTTCTAAAAAACAAACACGTTGATCCGCTCCTTCGTTTCAGCGAAATGGCGATTGCCATAATAAAAAAAATATAGCGAGTCAAACTAAGAGATAAGTATTTGCTGTTGTGGATTATTTTTTAGAACTATTAAAGGAGATCAACTCCGCAATACATGATTTTTGCGAGACTTTAGCCGTTTACGCAGCGTACGCAACAGAATTATGGCAATCGCCATTTCGCTGAAACGAAGGAGGGGATCAACGTGTTTGTTTTTTAGAAATTACGGGTCCTGATTGAAAAATTATTCTTGTGTTGGATAGTCCATTTATCGAGGAAGGCTATGAGCTATATAACATCACGCTACGACCAATACAATAGGAGCATCAATGAAAAATGTTGCAAAAATGGTAAAATTTGTTCCATATTGAGAGTTTCCGTTGCGTACACTGCGTAAACGGTTAATGTTAGGAAGCTAAAGAAAATAAACTATTTTATCCATTGGAGTCCTTGCAGTAAGTAGTAACTACTAAGAAATCAATATCTTCAGCAACTACAATTGTAATTGCCTGATTATGTATATATATGTGCATATCATGTATAATGTGACTCTTAGAATCGCGATATCTCAGGAATGTTAACTCTTAGGAAAAAAATCATAAGGACCATTTTTGTAGATAATTTTAAGACCTACAACTTTGGCCTGAATTTATTTTTGAGAAAACTTACCGTTTTCGAGAAAAATCCAATAAACCTCAAATTTCGATATTTGACCCCGAACAATTTTTGTTGCACACATAGGATTGATGGGGACTTTTGACACTTTATTCCTTCTGGTAAACCTAAGGTCTCTACGAAGATTTGGCTTTGTCGGAATTATTGTTATTTGACCACTATTTTTATGTCTAACTTGACCGGATTATTATATGATAAGATTTTTTTTGTAGAATTAACTTTTCCGGAGCGTGTGGCTCGGAAACGGTTAGGAATACGGCAAAATTGAATAAGACCAAAGTTTTAGATAATTTTATGAGCTTTAATTTATTAGAAGATTTTTTTTTCTATGACGCACCGTTTCTGAGATATTAGTGAAAAACCCAAAAGTGGTACCTTTCCC
Source organism: Coenonympha arcania (assembly GCA_036785405.1). Classification (NCBI taxonomy): domain Eukaryota; kingdom Metazoa; phylum Arthropoda; class Insecta; order Lepidoptera; family Nymphalidae; genus Coenonympha; species Coenonympha arcania. Next base: position 526,158 of record CM072066.1, read on the forward strand.
CCCCCCTCCCCACTCCGGCTCACCTCCGAGACGTCAGGACTTTTAGTATGTTAACTTCCTAAGTACCCTGAACAAGTTTCAGAAGAAATTGCTTAGGTCCCCTCTCATGCATTCTACAACTCCTTTATTGATTGGACTAAAACCCAAGTATCAGAGTTGTTCCCTTTGATACTATATGCCTTTACGCCTTTATTGTTAAAAATAGGAATTACCGACATCGTCACCACAAATTAGTCGTCATCCAACCTCTATCTGTCATCCATCCAAGAAGTTAAAAGTTAGTACGAAGCTACAAAAATATAGGATTACTCCTCTAAGGAAGACGTAATCTCTTTTTAACACTGAGCCAATTTGGAAATTGGAATTTCCTCGTCGCATCAGTGACTTTAGTATGAAAATTACCATTGGAATTATCTTAGTTCCCTATAGATTATTTTACAGAATCTCAGAGAAATTCGCAATCACATCCATAGCTATTTTCTTCAGGTACAAGGAATTCGAACTCTCAATATGTGTTTAGGAAACACAAACATCTGAATTCTATGATATATCACTGCTGATACATGCAGTAAAACTAGATTATCCAACATGGGAGGTAATTATGATGTATCACGTCATGAGCGCCTTAGTGGGACTTCATATTTTAGAACTAAAACCTCATTGGAATGATTAGAGATTTCATCAGACGTGCAAATGTGAAAAAATGATTTCTCCTTCGCACACCAGGATCAAGATTCGCGCTGTGCGAGATGAAGTTCCTGCTGTACCACATCCTGCTGCACCTGGAGGTGACCCCCAGCGAGAAGACGACCCTCCCCTCCAAGCTCTCCACCGAGGCCTTCAGCCCTCGCCTGGACGGAGGGCACTGGCTGAAATTCAAGTTACGCGCCTGAAGAGACTTACAATATTACGTTAATTTTGTAGCGGTCTTCGATAGCTGATGATAGATGGCGTAACCAGCGCAATAACACACGCTGACGGAGCTTCCGACGAACGTTCTATAAAAACAAAGTTCCGACGACATATGCTTGGGTCACAAGCGGTCCCCAGGCATAACACCTGTCTGAATTACCCTATTGCCTCCAACACTGGCAAAATTTTAAGTAGTTTCTAAACGTACGCATTTAGAAAATACATTCATTTAAACTTCGCCGGCCGTAAGGCATGGCCATTTTATAAAGTTGATAATAATAATTTTTTTGGCATAAAGGATAGATTGAGCATAATGTTATATTATTATTTTGAACTAAGTAGCTGATGCCTGCGGACCCGCTCGCATGAATTTCGGTTTCGAATCCCGTGGGAACCGTGGATTTTCCCAGTGTTAAATGTATTCCCGTTTCCGCTCCTTTTTCCAACTTTTATTTATACCGACTTTTAAGCTATCATAATCTAATCTATACCTTTATTATGAGTATAGCAAATTTCGGAATTTTCGGAATCATGGAAACCGTGGTATTTTCCGGGATAAAATGTAGCCTATGTACTTCCATAAGCTGTCATGTGTTCATAATTATATCTGTACCAAATTCATCTAAATTGATTCAGAGGAATTGCGTGAAAGTAACAAACAAACAGAAAGACACACAGACAGTTACTTTCGTATTTATTATATTAATACGGGTTTGATAAATTACTTGATTAGGTAGGTCACTGCGTATTTAGTTTTTAAATTGTTTATTAAAACTTAAGAATTATATTAATTATATTATTATGTACCGGAAGTTGAGATTTGTAAATTGTAATACAATTTTTGTTATTTTTTGGATTAAATTTTATTTCTGAATTACGTTTTATTTCTTTTAAAAAATAATATAATTAAAATATTATGAGTAATGCCTGCTTCGCCGGATGATCTTGTTGAGCCAAATACCTATTTGTTTTATTATTCCTTGCCTACATCATCATAAAGGGAATCTCTATACAGTTGTGCGCAATTTTATTTTTATATTTCCAAGGGCATCAACTCATCATGGCTCAGCCTAAAAACATGGTGAGTGAATGAAGGAAATACTCAACAAAAACTGCAACACTAAGAGTAATTATTTTTAGCCGCATGAAGCCTGCCAACTCACACTTTGCAAACACAATGGGCTACTTGGGCAAACCTTTATTATACTGAGCTCTCTTGCCCACAATTGGCAACATCACACGGATAAACACGAGTAAAAAAATCACGTTTGTTGTGTCTAATATTTATTTTATTCTGTTTTTCAGTATTTGTTGTTATAGCGGCAACAGAAATATACATCATCTGTGAAAATTTCAACTCTGTAGCTATGACGGTTCAAGTGACACAGCCTGGTGACAAGCGGACGGTCGGACGGACAGCAAAGTCTACTACTATTTACCCTCCAAATTCAAATTTTAATTGTTTTGTTTTTGGAATTTTTAGGGTACCGTACCTCAAAAGAAAAAAACGGAACCCCCAAAAGATCACTCTGTTGCCCGTTTGTCTGTCTGTCTGTTGCGACACTTTATTGTAGTAACTAATAAAGATATCGACATGAAATTTAGAATAGTTGTAGGTAACAATGGCTTGACTGTATTGCAATCATTGAAATTGAAAATCTTTTTTATTTTTATTTAATAAGGAGGGAAAATCGGGTTGTTGAAATTTCGCAATGAGATAACAATATTGAGTGGGGTATCTTATTAAAAAACGTTACTTGTGTATTCTGAAACCGATTTTTATTTGTTCTCTCGTATTATGAAACGAAATTTTCAATTTGGTGCAATTCTCTTGACCAATTTATCGATCGGATACGTCATTCCTATATGTTTTATGAATTTCGTTGCATTGAGATATGGAATGATTCTTTTTTTACTCTGTACAAGTTAGTAATTGACTGCCATCTCACCTGATGATAAGTGATGATGCAGCCTAAGATGTTATCGTACTAACTTGGAAGGGTAAGTAAATTTACCCCAACGGTTTCTACAAGCATCGCACCGGAAGGCTAAATCGCTTGGCGGTGCGTCTTTGCAGGTAGGGTGGTAACTAGCCACGGCCGAAGCCTCCCACCAGACCAGACCTAAGCCAATTTAGAAATTATAAATTTCCAAAGAGGCCCATGGCGGGAAGCGAACCCGCGACCTCCCACTCGAATCCGAGCGCGCCGCCACTGCGCCAGAGAGGTCGTCAAAATCGTAGATAAGTCACATGGGCACGGTAGTCTATGGGCTCTTGTGTATCTGTGTGCATTGTATACTTAAGTATATACGTAATACGCCAATTAAATTAATATACGAGACCAGCCTCCGATGTGAAGTGACGTTCTTCGTGTAGTGGCAGAGTTAAGAGACAGAATATCGAAGTTTTTTACGATAAGAACATTTTGTGTATGAGTGAATTTAATAACAACACTATTGGAAAAATAAATTAATGTAAGTTTTTTTTTAATCTGTGTTTGTGATTTATTTAAATAGACATAGAATTTTCGGTAATATAAATGAAATATTAACTTGAAAAATGTAACATTAAAACATAGAGTCAATCGAATTAGTTATGAAGGGCAAAGTTAGTTAGATTTAGACTGGGCCACCACTAGTATAATTACAGCATTATTCACGATCACTCCCGAGGATTTGCATCATTTTAATAATAATTTATTTAGTATGATTTGCTAACGAGCTTTTGTTTAATAGCCAATTTGAACCTATTTGTATTTATACTATATGTAGAGGTTACAAAAGCGTATCCCATTGCTTTTAAACGATTTCTTTCCTTTTTACTATAAGTTCAGTTTAGTGATCAATAAGCTACTTGATTAAGTAACTTAGCAATACGAACATTTTTCGATATAATATTTTGTAAAATCCTGCATGTTCCATACGGGCGATGAATAAATGTAACAATTTATATTAACGGCGTAGAAGCCGTATTTAAGTGATTTTGAATGACGTTTCATTTAAAAACCATAAAGACAATTACTTTCAAATTTAAACGCCATGTATTTTGGGTCTTTAATCTAAAATCGCTTAGAAGCAGAAACACGATTGGATAAAATTTTCTCGATAGAAAGTTCTCCCAAAAGTTGCTCGAGCAAAACAAACAAAAAATCACGTTTGTTGTATGGATGCCGCCTTAAATATATAATTTATTCTATTTTTTAGTATTTGTTGTTATAGCGGCAACAGATATACAATATCAAGTCGGTAGCTATCACGGTTCAAGAGATACAGCCTAGTGACAGACGGACGGACGGACAGCGAAGTCTCGCTAATATGGTTCCTTTTTTACCCTTTGGGTACGGAACCCTAAAAACTCAATCAGATGACGTTTTTGGTGATGTTGAGTAACCACACACACTTGTCCGTTGTTTTTAGATTATGAGTTGCGTAGTTTTGTACCCCTTAAACATGTATTTAAATCCTAATAGCACGAGATCTGGTGGGTAATTGCGTCCAATTTAGACCTATTGAATCTTGACTCTTTGATCTTGGTGAGGTAAGACATGAACTTGGTGAGGTATCAAGGTTACTCAGTACGTATAGTATTTTGTTCGTATTAAGAAAACTAATAAACAAAGAACCGCATACTTAATAATGCCAGTTGAACTTTTCTGGGGAGGGTACCGTACGATGAATAATAACAATACTTTTTACTCTTTATCACTGATTCCAAACTGAGTATCTAGGTGTCATACTATGAGAAAGTATTTTTAGAGTACGTCTATACGTATGTAAGTAAATGAATTCGTTTCATCTTTTTTACACACTACAAGTTCATCCTTGACTGCCACCTTACCGAATGGTACATAATTGATGATGCAGCTGAAGATGTTATCGAAACTTGGAAAGGGTAAGTAGCCCCTAATGCTTGAAACACTAAATTGCTTAGCGGAGCATCTTTGACCGTAGGGGGCAACCACCAGACCAGAGTCAAATTACAAATTGAAAAAAAAAAATTGGCTTGTGCCTGAAATCGAACTCGGTAAGCAGTAAGCACCTCCTAAGTTTGCAACCCTTTCAAAATTTCAGCCAAATCGGTTCAGTATTGCAGGGTATCCAGCTTCCAGCCAGCTTCCAGCTTCCGTGTTCCCAGCCAAGTATAATCTGGGTGCCTTCAAGAGAAGAGTGAATAGGCATTTTCTAGGCAAGCGCGCTCCATCCTAGTCCTCATCATTTCTGTCCATCAGACATGATTGCAGTAAAGCGCATGCCTATCAATTCTAAAAAAGGGTGAAGGCGCCAAAATCTCTTGCTTACGCTCTAGTAAATCTCTGGCGAAATGTATGTAGGGAAAAAGTTTTGGATATTTCGTGTTGTAGGTACTGTGACACCTGATCGAGGTGAAAGATCAGTCAGTCAGTCAGTCACCTTTTCCTGTTGCTGCAGATGTTGCTGCTCCTGATATGGGTGTTTGTGCTGGTGGCGGCGGTGGTGCTGTTCTTCCGTCAGACCTACTCCCGCTTCTCCGACGCCGGCGTCAAGCACTTCAGACCGGTGCCATTCCTCGGCAACATGACTAGGATTCTGCTGAGGATCGACAACATGAGCAATGATCTGGATCGGACGTACGACAGCTTCCCAGAAGAGAGGTACTTGTGCAAGTCAAAATCTCATTACCAATTTTACCAGCCTGCATCAAAACAAAAGTCTATCTGACCGAAACTTTGACGGCTTTGTCACAGATTCGTCGGTCGTTACGAGTTCATGAAGCCCATGATCATGGTTCGAGACCTGGAGCTGGTGAAGAAGATAACCGTCAAGGACTTTGAACACTTCCTCGACCACCGCAACTTCACCGACGATTTAATCGAGCCTTTATTCGCGAGAAATCTATTCTCATTGAAAGGTGAGCAATTGTGGGTTAATAGGGAGCACTTTCCACTAGTCTGGAGTCTTCTTCAGACCCCCTATAGCTATTTTCTATACGATAAAGTCATGAGACGAGCAAGACATTCACCCGATGTTTAGTGATACGCTTGTCAATGTCAGATGCAGTTCCTCCCACTTTGCATTGTAATGTCATGCGACGTAACTGTTTTTCGAACTTGCTAAAGATCTCGTTGGATACAGTACGTTACTGCTTTACGGTAGAATAACAAGAAGTGTCCACCACTATAATTAGATTACTGATATCTGACCATTTCTCTCATCGGGATATTTCTTAATAACATAATATCCCAATTATTTTTAAGAACATTAGGTATGAAAATTGTCCTAAAAATGGGGAAGTAATCTATGATCTTTCTGATTCCCTTTCATTTGCTAGTCTTGTAGATAATGTTCAAGCTACTTTTTGTGAATAATCTAGGTCAGGAATGGAAGGAAATGCGGTCAACCCTGAGTCCAGCGTTCACGAGCTCCAAGATCAAGCTGATGGTGCCCTTCATGGAGGAGGTTGGAGAGCAGATGATTCGTGCGCTCAAACAGAAGATCAAAGACTCCGAATGTAAGTGTAAAAATTATATAAATGGAGATTTTGGAGCAACTTTTGGGAGAACTTTTTCTATCAATAAAATTTTTTCCAATCCAAAAAAAGGAAAAGAAATATTCTAAAATTCCAAACATGCCGTTTGAATTTGAAATTAATCGACTTAATAGTTTTTAACGTGGTCAATTAAAACCGCTTAAATAACCGTTTTAGGTCGTTAGGCGGAAAGTCCCGGGTTTAATTATACCGGCAAGAGGAATTTTCAACTAGCTCAAGCTAGCGCGAGAGACACTTCCAAAGTGGTAAAATGTGTGTCCCCCCCCCTGTAACTTCTAAAATAAGAGTATGATAAAACTAAAAAAAAAATATATGATGTACATTACCATGCAAACTTCCACCGAAAATTGGTTTGAACGAGATCTAGTGAGTAGTTTTTTTTAATACGTGTTGAATTGATATTCAACAAGTCTAATATTTTGTTTAACTTAACTCGCGGTGAAGTTGTTTAATGTTGAATAAGTTGGTTATGCGGTTCAAGAAAAGTGGTTTTTATGGTTTTATTCCTCCGGTAGTAGTAGGTACGGAATCCTCAGTGCGCGAGTCCGACTCGCACTTGTCCGGTTATTTTTGAAACTTTGTATAAGCCGCACATGTTTTAGAAGATTAGTAAGTACTAAGTTGCTAGTCGCAAGTTACCTGAAATTTGAAGACATGCACTATTGTAATTTGTACCTACCGCTAATTTTTTTTTTAATGTATAAATATTACAAAAAACTTATCAATAGCTTATTCTAATTACTAAACAAGTCTTGCCCGCGTGGAATGGTGGCAAAAATACTGGCTGCATTTCCGCGTCGAACAGCAAGGCTGATACGTTGCGCAAAAAATGAGCCAGCTTTTCTGTCACCAAATGAATTTTTAGGCATGGCCCCAGGGTCTTCACGGCAAACGGGACAAATATGTAACTCTCTAATAGAGAGGCATATTTGCGACGCTTACGATTAATATTTAAATTAAGGAATAGTTTGCGTACATACATAATTTTTTTTTAAATATTTTGCTAAAGATACCCATTACACTTAGATCCTGAAGAGTAGGTACAATTTTTTATCTTTACTAATTACCCTCTTAACTGGAACTGTTTTTATCTAATCTTTTAAATGCAGAATAAAATGATATCTGAATACTTAATTCAAATAAACAAATCATTCGACTTTCTACGTTATAGGTAAAACAGTAAACACTCTCAGAAATTACAATTTCTGATAAACATGGAGAGGTATGACAATAGTTTACTTTTATAGCATTCTATTCAACACTTGCATAGTATGTATGTTAAACAAACAGGAAAACTGATTCCTATAAAAAAACTCGTACTAATACATCTAAATCTTTAAATTATACTTGTTATTTATTATTATTTGTTATTTTCTACTGCACATTACAACTACTGAACTGAACATTTAGACAGAAACGCAATTCATTTAGGAGAAGGAAAATCGTTAAGAAACTTGCATCATTGCATTATAAATGACATCGTATTTCTCATAGGTGTGTCCACTTTGCTAGGGTACGGCCAAAACCCCACTAATACTCAAGTCATAAGCAAACGTTCCTCCTATGCATTCGCCCATGAGCCCTCATGGAATCTTGAGTCCATGACTTATTCTGGGCAATCCCCAGGGTGCTCTCTTGATCTCTCTACCACTGCTATATCAAATTCCTGGTCCTTGTTTTGTTTTCCCCACTGTGCGTATTCGCCAAGTTCTCCCTTGGGTCTCGTGTCCTACGAACTTATGGACCAAAACACGGAAGAAGGAGGACGTTCGAAAAATAGCAAGCCGACCCGTTAATATGATAACAATAGGTCTTCTCTGTATGGAGCAAGTTCCTTCGGGGGCACAAGCCTCGAAGCTTGCCTTTATACAAAGGCGCAGTGCACCCACGGTATCTTTCTTCTAGCTCTAATAAGGGGCTAAAGATTCGCCGTCTGGCAGTAGTTTTTATGTGGCTGGTAGCCTTGGCGGTTAGCGATCATATGTTGCCATCCTGAAGGTTGCTGGAGTCCTATTGTGTGACCAGGAACTCTGCAGTGATGCTAATGTTTTTCCCCAGCGGGTGCCATCGACGTGGACTGCAAGGACCTGACATCGCGCTACGCCAACGATGTAATCGCATCGTGCGCCTTCGGCCTGAAGGTGGACTCCCACAGCGATGAAAACAACCAGTTCTATGAGATGGGGAAGACGGCCGCCACCTTCAAGTTTAAGCAGATGCTCTTTTTTTTCGCTATGGCCGCCTTTCCCGCCCTTATGAAGGTGAGACCGACATTAAACAATAATATGATGGTATAATATTTTATAGTTGTTGCATGATTAGCATGCATACTTTACACTAGACGCAGTGAACCGCGGGAAAAAAATGTCGCCAGTTTACTGGTATCAACAATTTTTGTTTTGACGCAGTTTAAGGACACCCATGTAGTTCGCTCAGCAGCCATCTATAAAATTTTGACAGATGAGAGAGGCGCTGTCTGAGGCGATGAGAGAGGACTGTTTGCTTATATGAAAAAAGGTTTACGGACCCATCCTCAGGTTCATTTCGGTGACGTTAGTTATAAGTGTGATTTTTTAAAGATACTACGTTATTGAACATAGTCTCCACAAAGTATTGTAGATGTAAATTGAACCTTTCGTGCTAGAGGCGCCAATATTAGCCCCTTTTGTTACGAAATAGGGAACAGTGGTGAACCTCAACTGTTTCGTCACTCCTAAAAAAGAAAAAAAGTCGCTGATAAAGGAGGCTCGCCACTTGCCAAATTGCACGAAACGTTTCTCTGTTCTCATCTAAGATTTTGATAAGAATCGCTTACGCGTGGAACGCCTTTTCAGTACCTTCTATCGTCAATATATTTTATGTGCCCTACAAGAAAAATTGCGGTTGTTCTTAGTATTTGATTGTGATTGAGTGTGTGATTCTGAGTTTTCTTAGTAGAGGTCGTGGGCAAAGATTAGGTAATAATAAAGTTGTTCAACAAGTTGAGTTGCAAGGTTAAGGACAGAGTAAACAATACTCCACGAGCTATTAAATTAAAATATTTTAATTAAATAAATTGTTTATTTGCTACCTGATACAAATGATACTACCTATAGGTGGTTATGTAATTGTAATTACTGTTTACTTACATGTAACAATAAAACTAGTTGTAAGTGATATCCATGACCGATGGAGTATGTCCGCTATATTCAACGCGATTCTTTATAAATTGCTGTTTTATTATGTAAATTGTTGTTACTAGGCTATATTTATGTAGACTTATTGTGATAACATAAAAATACCCGGCTGAGTTTGTTGTAGGCCTCTTCTCAGCGGCAGAGCGCGTTTGTGAGTTTGTGAAGCCTCGTAAACTTATAGTTTTAAGTCGTGAAATAGAGACAGTGTAAAAGGAAATGACTTATCATAAGAGCCTCTGTATGCTAGGCCTACATGAAATAATGAATTTGCTATTGCTATAAAACGAAAATATTTTTTTTGGCAAACCTTCAATTCTTGGTGAATCACTAAGATACAGAATAAGGGACAATGTACCATTCGTACCTATTTAATTATATTATGTATTGGTGTATTTGGTGCCGCTAACTGTACCTAAATCTATTTTTTTTCTAGTCGCAATAAATATATTCATAACTGTACGCAAATAGGGAACTATTTCGTACACATTTGAATGTATTTATTGTTAGGAACTTAATAAATGTCCATTGATAAGGGACATTTGGATGTTGTTTAGAGTAATGGAGCCGCAGTTGGCGTATTGCGATTATAATATTAGTACAATGATTTATGTTATCAAAATGTCTGATAACTGTATCACGGCCCGTGACCTTAACATTATGTTTGTACATTCGAGCGACGACCCAAGGTCGTAGTGTATAAGACAATACACATCCACCAGATCCAGGCAATATCATTAGCCTACTAGGGTCCATCACCGATTCACCGCTACACATTTATATATTTTGCAAGCGCGAGTATTTGAGTAAACCCTTAACGGTTGCTACACAGCATCCCACCGGAATGCTAATGCGTTCGGCGATGCGACCTTGCCTGTAGGGTGATAACGTGCAGTGGCCGCAGCCTTCCACCAGACCAGACCTGATCCAATTGAAAAATTATAAATTCCAAATAGGCCCATGCCGGCAATCGAAGCCGGAACCCCTCGCTTAAGTCGGGCGCGCTGCCATCTGTGCCAGGGTGGTCGTCGTCGTCGTCGTCGTCGTTTCAGCCGATGGACGTCCACTGCTGGACATAGGCCTCCTGAAATGACCGCCAAACACCACGATCTTGCGCCGCCTGGCGCCAGCGACTCCCCGCGACCCTCTTAATGTCGTCCGTCCACCTGGTGGGGGGTCGACCGACACTGCGCTTTCCGGTGCGTGGCCGCCATTCCAGCACCTTGGGTCCCCAACGTCCATCGGTCCTGCGAGCTATGTGCCCCGCCCATTGCCACTTCAGCTTTGCGACACGTTGAGCTATGTCGGTTACTTTGGTTCTTTTGCGGATCTCCTCATTTCTGATTCGATCGCGCAAAGATACTCCGAGCATAGCTCTCTCCATCGCTCGCTGAGTGACCCTGAGCCTTCTTATGAGGCCCATAGTTAGCGACCAAGTCTCTGATCCATAGGTTATCACTGGCAACACGCACTGTTCGAAGACTTTGGTCTTCAGGCACTGAGGGATGTTGGACGAGAAGACATCGCGGAGTTTCCCGAACGCTGCCCAGCCGAGTTGGATTCGGCGGTTCACCTCTTTCTCGAAATTGGACCTACCTAATTGTATTGTTTGTCCAAGGTATATGTACTCGTCAACAATTTCGAGTGCAGAGTTTTCAACAACCACTGGTGGTCGTATGATAACATAATCCTATTTAATGGAACATAGACTTTATGATAACTTTGATTAACATAAAAACTATTTTTTATCCTGGAAAGATCCTCAGACACCATGGGATTTATAACCGAAAGTTGTAACAATACTGCATGTTTAGAGCTGTAGGTACATAGATTGCGATAGTAAATCTACTTGAAATCAGGTATAAAGATCAAGGGAAAGGGAGCCAGAATGTTGACGGGAAATCCACGCTTCCCTCGGGATTTGTGAAAACTGAAAATTCACGTAGGCGAAGTAGGATCAAAAGTATTTGGTGTGAATTGTGATTCAAACATCAAGCAATTTATCCTAAATTACGGTCACTGTCAGTTGAAGGCCGCTAGGACACTTCGAGCCGGGAGGCAAGTGGTCTCAATGACAGTTCTTAATGATTTGAGTGGAAGCATAACGAGCTCAAGACACGATCGTATCCACGACGCATCTAGGTAATTTAGTGGAACGTCGTCACTCGTCATGTTTTGTATGAATACTTGTAATCAATCCTTTTGATCCTTGACCTATCATTGTGTAATTCAGTGAATATGATACCTACATATTATTATTATGTAGTTTTATCCGAAAAGCTGCGTCTTTCGATTTTATTATATTATTACCACCCACAATAGGAAAGACGTACTTTTACTTATTCACGTTAATTTGATTGCCAAAAAGAAAGGATTACGTATACCAAACTGGCCAAGTATGAATTGGACTCACACTTTGGTATGTAAAGCGTGAGCCCAACTTATACATGGGGAATTTTATATGACCAAATTGTTTCACACTTTTACTTATTGCAATTTTTGTAATTTGTATGTGTGTTGGGGCCAAAACTAGTATTTATAGCAATAAATTTGAAAGCTATCTTCAACTGATTGGGATGATTTGCATACGCGTTTAGTTTTGACGTGACAACGTCTTATAAATCGATGGAGCCGGCTGCACGCACAAAAAACATGACTCATGTGCTGTTACCTCGCTGCCGTTAGCTACCTCGCTCTGAGGCGTTCCATGTAAGGCTTGAAGTGCAAGCGAGAGTTGTCACGTTCAACTATCGTCAGTAAACCGACTTTACAGACAACCAATTTTTTATGACAGTATGGCTATAGCTAAGTGATGTCATTCTAAATCTAATATGGCTGACTAGTTTTTTTTTGTGATCACCCGTGATATGGGTATCAAATAAAAGCATTTGCTGAGTAAACAACGAACAAACTGACGACTATATTTTTAACCGACTTCAAAAAAAAGGAGGAGGTTCTCAATTCGTCGGAATCTTTTTTTTTTTTTATTTTTTTTTTATGTACTTATGTTCCCCGATTACTCAGAGATGCGTGGACCAATTTCAAAAATTCTTTTTTTGTTTGAAAGGGTATAGTTCACAGATGGTCCCATAGTCATCAAATCAGGATCTGATGATGGGATCCTGGAGAAATCGAGGGAACTCTTCAAATTTTATAAGCACACTTGAAGTGATTTGGGTATTGTTTGAAAGAGTAATTTTTTCCAGGTAGGCTTATGGTCATCAAGTCGGGATCTGATGATGGGATCTTGGTAAAATCGAGGGAACTCTTCAAATTTTGCTAGTATGCTTGAAGCGATTTAGATATTTGTTATAGTTACTATTGCATTTCCTTGCAGTCATCAAGTAATGACTGTATTCATCAAGCCAGGATTTGATGATGGGATCTTGGAGAAATTGAGGGAACTCTTCAGATTTTAGAAGCATACTTCAAGCGATGTGGGCATTTTTCAATGCCTTGCGCATTAGTTGTTTTCCACTAAAAAGTATAAAATAAAATGGAAAATTCTTTCCAAAAAACCAACTTCAAATGCCACTACAAAGAATGAAATAATTTTCAATATACACCAATTCGAAGTCGGGCAATGTTTCGTTCATTCACTAATAGTCCTTCGTATTGTCGATAATTTTGTAGTTTCTTTGCACATCAAGTTAAATAATAAGAAGGACTATTAATGATTGAACGAAACATTGCCCGACTTCGAATTGGTGTATATTGAAAATTATTTCATTCTTTGTAGTGGCATTTAAAGTTGGTTTTTTGGAAAGAATTTTCAATTTTTAAAAAAAGCTTTTAATAAATGGAAACATTTTATAACTAAAATCGCCCGAAAGCTTGAAAGTGTATGTTCTAATTTCTAATACCATTTAGATTTTACGATTTAGACTTGACATAAATTTTTATTTCTTCAGAGGCTGAAGTTTCAGCTATTCACCAACCAGACCAAGGACTTCTTCATTGACCTGGTGATGAACACGATGAAGGACAGGGAGGCGAGGAACATCATCAGACCTGACATGATCCACCTGCTCATGGAAGCCAAAAAAGGTAACTTCACTTTCACATACATCTCCTGATACATGGTATCTCCTAGACGGCTTTGATCCTTTAGCCTGACTGAGTCGATTATAGCATCACTGGCTCAAAAGGAATGGTATGTAGTGGTAAGTAGTTCATTATGGTTCCGTAGAAAACTAGGAACCCTTACATTGACCAATAAATCAGCTAGGTATAATCTGTAAATTGTTATGTTAAATAAGGAATTTTTGTAATTTTACTTGGGAATTATTTCACGTGGGAAAGGCTTGTTTACTAATAATTGGAATACGTTAGAGATAAGTTTCATTTAACAATTAATATTGTCCTAGACAAGTCCTAGATAAATTATTTTTGCAACTTAGTTTTTGTTAACATGTTTTGAATCATGTCAAATTTTTTATAATTATTTTAATTGTAAATTGTTATGATTCAACGTTGTATGACTTTCAAAAACCGTGCACATCAAAAGCCATGACCATCCGACCACCGCTACGACCGTCAGTTCTTCTGTCAGTTTTCTTATATTTCTATTGCTTTTACTCATACGTCAGATCAAAACAATCAAAGTATTTAACACTCTTAACACCTTTAAAACTCCTGATAAATCTGAGTGTTATTGTACTTCATTGTTTACCCATTTAATGACTTGCAGGTAATGATGACTTGCTATCTCTGTTATCTACTTGCTATGCATAATGCAAGTAATAATATTTGCTACGCCATTATGGATTGTGTATGGCAAAACATAAACGAACCGGTGTGACACTGTATTATGTTCGCCGCGTCTGTCTGTTGGTCCGTTCAAGATAAACTCAAAAACAAAAGAAAAGATTTTCGTGCGGAAATCACTACGTAAAGTGGGTATATTTGGTTATATATTATACTAGCAAACGCCCGCGGCTTCGCTCACGTTGAACTTCTGCTGTACTCCCTCAGGCATTTAATTTCCAACATTCCTTCGCTCCTTATTTTTCGCTCCTTCCTTTCAAATTTCGTTTCTATGCTTGCTGCCATAGTCAGCTATATCGATTTTCAATGCAATCGGCCCAATAACAAAAAAATTCAAAATGGCGACATGTTCCGGCCTACGCCTTCACAAGACCAATTTTGTGGATGTTACTGATTGCGGTAGAATCCAAGCAGGCGCATTCTATAATTCATAATGACATTGTATTTTTGATTAGTCACTCGACAACCATGCTCGGGTGAACTCATTAAAACAAACTAACGGCTAAAGTTGGTGTTTTTATTTCGCCCCAATTATATGCCTAAACATATAAATTGGTGGCCCATGAGGGGAACCGCGAAAAATAAGTAAAAAAGAAGAAAAAGGAAGAAGCGTGCGACTGCGATACGCTAGATATTGCACCACGGCCCAAGACGAAGACTTTGAAGCAAGCAACGTGAGACTGTGATACACCAGGATATCACACCACGGCGAAGATTTGCCAGATAAGTGTCCTTCCTTTCTTATTCTTTCACATCCGTCCCTAGAATAGTGGCTAAAGCTATTAGGAATTGTATTGATTTGTGTAAACAAAGATCTTTAGTGCAAATCGAATCTAAACTTTCTAAATCCTATAGAATAGTGGCAAAAGCTATTGAGAATATTAGTCATTTGTAAACAAAATTATATTACAGCATTATTAGTAAAATTTAATCAAAGATATCGTAATTCTGCATAGAAATCATAAGTATAAAATCATTGCGCAATAAAGTTTTATTTTTCTACCTCCGTTTTAAGACGTAAAATCTTTTATTTTTGTTTAATTCATGTGAAATTGCGTTAAATTTGTAATAAATCATTAAAACTAAACGATACTCAAATCTTTACAATAATATTTTTATGTTTTATAGCTATTTTCAACGAGTAATTCAAAAAATTGTTAACCAACCTACCTACCTACATTTCAAAATAGTAATCGATTTATATTTACTAGTTTGATTTTAGTAAATTTAGTTAAAATTCGAAAAATCTATTCATTTACAATAGTAGTTTATACAAATTGAAAAATAGATTTGATTAAAATAAAGTTGATCGCACACTCGCAGACTCGTGTAATAAACTTTCCAAAGACTTAATTGTTTTGCCGAACATTTCAGGCGTTGTGCGATTGCTGCGTGACTGCATCTGTATAATCAGCGTCAGCAGGCAATAATTGCTGTAGGTGCTTGGCGGATTTCTAACTGCCGCACGCCGCGCCGCGCCCCTCGCTGG
The DNA here is from genome assembly GCA_036785405.1 of Coenonympha arcania. Classification (NCBI taxonomy): domain Eukaryota; kingdom Metazoa; phylum Arthropoda; class Insecta; order Lepidoptera; family Nymphalidae; genus Coenonympha; species Coenonympha arcania. The sequence goes on from CM072066.1 coordinate 542,026, forward strand.
AGCGATCAGGTGGAGTCGCGACAGAAATGAGGAGCGTGAGCATTTGAACATTTTATCACTTAAAGAGTCATTGTTTACAATTCACCATGTCTGTCAAAAACAATACTTTAAAAGATTTACTAATTAAACGATCATCAATTAAATCCCAAATTATAATATTTAAAAATTATTTGAACAGCCTTTCTCAAGAATCCAAATTAGACAATTTTCAATTAAATTTTTTGAAAGTTAAACTTGTAAGGTTTGAAGCCTTGTCAGGTCGGTTTGATGATTTGCAGGAGGAGATTGAGTTATTAAATCCGGAGAATCTGTCTAATGAAATCGATGAGCGCGAAAGTATCGACCGCGACATCACCAGAAATATTGCCGTTGCCAAAGTCTTATTGGAAACATTCACAAATAAAATAGAATGCGAACATACGCAACATAAATCTTGTAATTTTAATAATATTTCTTTTCAGTCCATGTCTGACATAAATATACAGTCTATTTCAGAAAAAAATCCTCAAATTTCAGTAAATAAACCAGACGAATCATATTTAATCACTAAAATTTCTGTAAATAATATAAATATTTCTTCAAATTCAAATACAGTAACAGAAACATAGGACTTGCAAATAAGTTCAATAAATAAAAGTTTTAATGTCAGTAATTCCTGCGTCAAAGTTGAGATGCCTAAACATCCAATCAGCAGAAGTACATTAAATTCTAAAGATGTATTTTCCGATTCTAAACTCAACAAACCCACCAGTGATGTGTTGGTAGGAGCTACGTTTTTGAACTCACTAAGAAATGATCAAATCCATATTGTAACTGGGAAGCTAATTCTTAAACATTTTCGATTATACTGGCTCATATCAGGCCAAATAGGTAGGTCAGTGCTTGTCTACAATGCAACGTTTTTCTATCGAAAATTGACGCCTAAAGTATCGAGAAGAAATAGAATCGAGGATTTTGGATTTGCTATAAATATTTTAAGGTGGGTTCTAAGATACATGAGCCTTAATATTTTGATTCGGGGATTAGAAGTTTTATGTTATATAGATTAGGTTAATGGTGTATCAAGCTACACCTAAATAACCCTAAAGGTTCAGTGGCGCTCAATAAAGCCTGAACCTTATTTATAGATTTAGTTTAGAACTTATAAGTTTAGTGCTAGGTTTAGTGTTCTTTAAGATAAGTCTGCTTACAGTTGTTCAGCTATCAAGCTATTTTACAGTATTTTTTCAGATTAAGGCCTGTCAGTTTTCATAGTTGAAACAAAACACAAACACAATTAAAATATATACTTAAATGAAAAATAAATGTCTAGATAGAAATTATACTTAAAAAAATATGCTATAGGTATATAGATTGATAATATAATTAAAAATATATTGATAAAAATAAGGTGGTTCTAGCTATTAAAATAGGAGCGTATCAGAGTGTTAAAGTCTGAATCGCAACTTAGCAAATATAATGAAATAGGTATGTATCAAATACCTCCATCTAATTCTGCAAATCGTCAAATTTATTTCTAATAACAACTTACGCTCCTCATTTCGAATCTTTCAATGTGAAATCCGCTAAGTACCACCTAAAGTCGTATTATTTAGTGTTATTGTTATTAGTAGCCGTACAATTTGAAGTCATAGGATTTAACAGTCTTTACTGATTTAAGCTTTGTTTGCCCAAGTCAATGCAATTCTCATTAGTTTTGTCTTCCTTGTATCCTCTTTCATAGTTCCCTTAATAACCTACTTTCCATCACTCCCGGACACTTCATCGTTGGAAGATCCTGGACTGCACTAACTTTGTCAGCGTCTGCCCCCTGATTGTGTAACTTTTAACGATGAAATGGTATTCATTTGATGGCCGTCGGCATCAAAGTAAAATAAACCATAACAACATTGAATTAGAGCTCAATTTTGTGTATGCGTTCTTATACGTTTAGCCCCCTGGTACACACAACGAAATCAGCAATAATAAGAAACTTGGGTCATAAATTACTTTGACAAGCTTGGTAGAAAGACAACATACCCATATAAATTACAGAAGACAATTATTAAAGCATCAGCCAGCATTACTTGCAAAGATACGGCTGGCATACGGATGTGAACCTGAAACCTTCGCATCCCAATATACATTTGTCGTCTTGGACGTATGCACAACTTGTATTGGAACCAAATGGAGCATCAGGAGTACATGTCAGAAATTCTTGGCTACAGCGTGCACATTACCCACTGAAGAAGAATTAAGGTGTTGAAATGTGTCATTTCAACGCGGTGGAAGACATGTTCCGGCCTACGCCTTCACAAGACCAATTTTGTGGATGTTACTGATTGCGGTAGAATCCAAGCAGGCGCATTCTATAATTCATAATGACATTGTATTTTTGATTAGTCACTCGACAACCATGCTCGGGTGAACTCATTAAAACAAACTAACGGCTAAAGTTGGTGTTTTTATTTCGCCCCAATTATATGCCTAAACACGGCCACTTTTTTAAATTTTGACCACAAACTCCTTATCTGTACTTGTTGCGATACTCACATATCGGTTTTCAAAGCAATCGGCCGAGTAACAAAAAAATCAAAATGGCGGCCACTTTTGAAATTTTTACCAAAAATTCCTTCTCCATACTTGTCGCGATACTCACAAATCGATTTTCAAAGCAATCGGCACAGTAACAAAAAAATTCAAAATGGCGGCCACTTTTTTAATTTTTACCACAAATTCCTTCTCCATACTTGTCGCTATACTCACATATCGATTTTCAAAGCAATCGGCACAGTAACAAAAAAATTCAAAATGGCGGCCACTTTTTTAAATTTTGACCACAAATTCCTTCTCCATACTTGTCGCTATACTCACATATCGATTTTCAAAGCAATCGGCACAGTAACAAAAAAATTCAAAATGGCGGCCACTTTTTAAAATTTTGACTACAAATTCCTTCTCTATACTTGTTGCGATACTCACATATCGATTTTCAAAGCAATCGGCCCAATAACAAAAAAAATCAAAATGGCGCCCACTTTTTTAAATTTTGACCACAAATTCCTTCTCCATACTTATCGCTATACTCACATATCGATTTTCAAAGCAATCGGCACAGTAACAAAAAAATTCAAAATGGCGGCCACTTTTTAAAATTTTGGCTACAAATTCCTTCTTTAAACTTGTTGCGATACTCACATATCGATTTTCAAAGCAATCGGCCCAATAACAAAAAAATTCAAAATGGCGGCCACTTTTTTAATTTTTTACCACAAATTCCTTCTCCATACTTGTCGCGATACTCACATATCGATTTTCAAAGCAATCGGCCCAATAACAAAAAAGTTCAAAATGGCGGCCACTTTTTAAACTTTGTCCAGAAATTCCTACTTATCCCCAGCTGATTACGAATTCATCACCTAATATCAACCTAGGTACCAAATTTCAGATCTCTACGACATTTGTTTTCGCTGGAATCCCTGGTAAAACGCAAAAAATACACTTTTGTATGGGAAAATTCATTAAATGTAAGATTTTTTCCCTTAAACATGGAATTTCTGGAATCCCCGTCTTAGTACGAATTCATGACCTAATATATACCTAGGTATCAAATTTCAAATCTCTACGACTTTTAGTTTTACGGGAATTCCTGGAACAACGAAAAAAAATACAATTTTGTATGGAGAAATCCCTTTAATGTACTATTTCTACCCCTTAAACATGGAATTTCTGGAATCCCCGTCTTAGTACGAATTCATGACCTAATATCTACCTTGATACCAAATTTCAGATCTCTACGACTTTTAGTTTTTCTGGAATGCCTGGAACAACGAAAAAAATTACAATTTTGTATGGAGAAATCCCTTTAATGTACTATTTCTACCCCTTAAACATGGAATTTCTGGAATCCCCGTCTTAGTACGAATTCATCACCTAATATCTACCTAGGTACCAAATTTGAGATCTCTGAGACTTTTAGTTTTTCTGGAATGCCTGGAACAACAAAAAAATTACATTTTGTATGGAGAAATCCCTTTAATGTACTATTTCTACCCCTTAAACATAGAATTTCTGGAATCCCCGTCTTAGTACGAATTCATGACCTAATATCTTCCTAGGTACCAAATTTGAGATCTCTACGACTTTTAGTTTTTCTGGAATGCCTGGAACAACGAAAAAAATTACAATTTTGTATGGAGAAATACCCTTAATTGTATGATTTTTACCCCTTAAACATGGAATTTCTGGAATCCCCGTCTTAGTACGAATTCATGACCTAATATCTACCTAAGTACCAAATTTCAGATCTCTAGGACCTATAGTTTTGGCGGAATCCGTGGAACAACCAAAATGCGTCATTCTTTTATATATATAGATTATGTCGGTTCAAGTCAGTCAATCACTTGGAAGAAGTAAAAGTTGTAAACAGTGTCGTCAAACGCAAACCTGGATTTTATCCCGGAAATATATAAGCTGTAACATTTCATAGGTGTAGTTTGTGTACGTTTAGGGCTCAGGCGTATCTAACTCACGTCGCTTTAAGCGGATCATTCGGGAAAAACTGAGATTACAAATAGAAATAGAAAAAAAGCTTTATTTCACATAGGCCTAACTTACAGGCACTTATGAAACTACTACTACTACTGATAATTATATATACTACTGATATTCGACTTAAAACTAAGTTTACGAGGGTTCCAACGCGCCCTGCACTGAGAAGAAGCCCACAACAAACTCAGCCGGGTTTTCTTTTATTTATCTTCACCATTTTACATAGGTAATCTCTTAAAAATTAATTGAGCTAATAAAATAGCAGCAGTTCACTATCACTCCCAGGGATTTGATTCTTTGATTTCAGGGATTCAATTCAGCATTCTCCCTACATGTAGAAGAATATTCCCGCATAGACTCTAGCCTGGCTGTTTTAGATGCATGTGACTCATTCTCCCTCCGGGTGGAAGAGTATTTTTGCATAGACTTTAATCTGGTTGATCTAGATGAGGGCGACTCATTCTCCCTTTTGGAGGAAACATGATTGGCTAGGTATGTCAACCTTTGTATTTTTTCAGCATTAGTTTCCTTTGCTAACCTAACTGAATTACGGGTACTTATATCTTTGCATAATTGTTTCTTCGAACCTTCAGAAAGCTGACTGTAAATTATGGCCATTCTCTCTTTCATTTTTGTAAGACGTATTTTGCGTGATCGAGGAGATTCAGTTTCATTTTTTTCTTTAGCCGCCTTAGCTTTTTTTGTTTTTCGAGACAAAGCCATTTTTGAGAATATCAAATTCTTCGTATACGTACAGAAATACGATCTACTATACTCGAAAATACATAGAAAACCTTCATATACTTAATATGAACACAAACCTAACTAAAACAGACAATTTTTTAAGCTACCAAATCAATATGTATCTACAATTTATTCGATGCAATTTATACAGAATCATTTAAAAGCGATAGAATTATATTATAGGTATAGCTGTTATACGATGACTAACCTGTTCTTCAGAAAGTCGGGTTACTAACCAAGTTATTAAAATGAACGACCTAATCCTATATTAATAAAAATGAATAACCTAAAAGCAGGTAAGTGACTGCCATAAAAAAATATTTTTACAAAGCAAAAATACAAAGATTTCTATTATTAAAAAAAATACTTAAAAACTATTAAATTTTATTTTTTCCAAGGATTATCTAAAGCTCTTTAGCTTCAGGTAATCTAAGTCTATGAATCTAAAACTTTTGAAAAATAAATTATTTTATTAATTCAATAAAAAAAATTATTTAAAACTAATATTTGGGTGCGGCTCACAAAAAATGTACCTTTTCCAAATTTTTCGTGACCCTACCTTTGAAAAAAGAAATAAGTATTTTTTTTCAGTCAAGGAAAATATTTTCTGTTATCTGTACACACTTCAATTCACTTGTAATAGTATCAGGCCAATGTAGCAGTTAAAACATTAATAATAACAACAAAAACATTTGCAATCAGTAGGAATAATTTTTAGTTCCATAGAAAAAACAAATGTCCCAGCCCCGACTAAAAATCATTAAAAATTATTTTTCATCATATAACCTGTAGTTATAGGCCCATCGCATTATTAAACAATGGCATTGGAATGAATCTACATATAATGAGTCAAAAAACCGATATTAATACAGATAAAATAATAAAAACGTTGGATTTAAAAAATGTCCCTATTTTATTTCACGTGTGTTATTAGTCAGTTTGATACGTGTAAGTTTTTTTTTATTATGAATAGAAACACTTCACTTATTTTTTTTGGTCTGGCAACATTTCATCCATCAAATAGTAAAGTCAGTGATCTGACAGCCATCTTAGTTTGCTATAAAAATGCTACTCAGTGTGTGTCACGAGTTCGTCATTGGATTTTCTTGACTTTTTGGAATTAATTTTTCATGGTAAATAATGATATAGTTTGTTGGGAGTCTAGAGACATAAAGTTAATACTTGATACGACTGAATGATGTAGTTGTTTAGTAAATTATATTGCATTTGAAGTTGCTACATGACTTTGAGGTTACTTTTGCACGTGTGTGTTTTCACGTGCGTTATGTGTGTTACAAAATTGTGTGACGTAACACACGTGAAAAATATAAAGCTTAGTATTCATTACAAGAATGCTTATTCTAACTTTATATATTTAGAAATAAAAAATAGTAATATATAATTTGTCGAGAAACCAGCCAAGTGCGAATGGGACTCGAGCACGAAGGGTTTACCATTATAGATACTAACCTTTACATTAATTCCAGTGTGTTACGCATTTCCAGTGTGTTATCGTGTGTTACAATTTCCAGTGTGTAATGGTACATTTTTTGTGAGCCGCACCCATTTAATTTTTTTATCAATTAAATTCGTTGATGGATGCCAGTGCCACTTTAATCTCGAACTACTCGTCAACGATATCTAGACAGTGTCTACTCCGCGCCGTTCAAAAATAAAATGCTAAAGATTAGAAAGCCTACCTTGTTAGGGTCATTAGATTAAGGCTAAGTTCATATGGCCGCGCGGTACCGCGCGGAACTACGAACCGCGCGGCACAAGATCAATATAAACGATAATTATCGTCTACATTACCGCGCGGTACCGCACGCCAACGCGCGGCGCGCTCTGACCCGCGCGCAAGATCTAGAACCGCGCGCTGCCGCGCGGCACAAGTATTTCAAACCTGTATCGACCTGTTCAGTTGATCCGCGCGCCTTGAGACGGAAAGACACATAGATCGATGCAATGAGTACCGAAGATGACATTGTGCCTATCGATTTGCTTATCGAAGAAATCGAAAAAAGAGATGCGATTTGGAATCTTAACTCTAAGGATTATTCAAATAAAATATTAAAAAGAAGGTCTTGGGAAGAACTAGTTTTAATTTTTTGCAAAAATGATGATTCCGAAGAAAAAAAGAAAAATTTGGGTAAGTTTTTTTTTAATTAGTTTTATTTATTTAAAATAAGTTTTATAAAATCATAGGTAGGTACCTATTACACCATTTTATCTTGCCAATCTAATTTACCTTCAGTAACAAAATAATTTGTGAATTTAGTTCGAATATTATCTACTTCATGGATTGCTCGTCCACTGTTAGTTGGATTCACATTAAGTAATGGCGCTGGATTGATCATATCGTCCTGATTTATACCATCTCTCATCCTTACCAAGTTATGTAAAACACAAATAGCTTTGACGATATCAACAGCAAAATCTATCTTCACGTCTATTGGCCGGTGTAAGATACGCCACTTGTTACACATTATGCCAAATGTACATTCGACATACCTTCGTGCTAAAGAAAGGCGGTAGTTAAATATTTTTTTTTCTTTTGACAACATTTTACCACCATAGGGTCTCATCAAATTTTTAGTCATAGCGAAAGCCTCGTCAGCTACAATTACGTATGGTAGTTTAAATGCATCGCTCTCATTATTTGTGATAGATCTAGGCTCTGGTAAGTTCAACGAATTTTCTGAGAGTTTTTTGAATAATGACGTTTCCTTGAAAACACCCGAATCACTGTCTTTTCCGTAAGCTCCAACGTCTATCCATATGAAGCAATAGTTAGCATCACATAAAGCCATTAAAACTAATGAGAAAAAGTGTTTGTAATTGTAATACATTGATCCTGATTCTGGTGGCTGTATTAAACGAACGTGTTTGCCGTCCAACGCTCCAACACAATTTGGAAAATATGCTTTATTTTCAAATTGTATAGATATTTGTGTCCAGATTTCTTTTGTTGGTGGACTCATGACCAAAGTTTTTAAATTTCTCCATAAAACTTGGCACACTTGCTTAATTATACCCGATATCGTAGACTTGCCAATTTTATAACCATATTGTAACTCTGCAAATGAAGAACCAGTTGCTAGGTACCTGTAACATAATAGTTATTTAAGATACACGTGCATAAAGTAGATCTTTACCGAATAAGTGCTACAGTGAAAACACAAGCATAGCGAGTGTTTACAGTGTGGCACGTGAGCATAAAGTGCACAAAGTACAATTTGCATAAAGTAGGTCATAAGGACTCTTTATTAGAGATGCCACGAATATTCGGCTACTATTCGGTATTCGGCCTATTCGGCCACTTTTTTTGGTATTCGGTATTCGGCCGAATAGTGCTTATTATTCGGCCGAATACCGAATACCAAATCGTGGACAAAAAAGACACATCATATTACTCAAAATTTGTATTTATTACCAAATTACAATATTTTAAAAGTAAAATTAATCAGCGGTAAGTTGTGATGGATAAAAACAAGCTTTTCCGCAATTGATGGTAGCAAACGATTACGCTTTTCATCGTAAATGATACCAGCTTCAGAAAACAACCTCTCACTATACACGCTACTCTCGGGAGAAGAAAGATAAACTTTATCAAATTTTGAAAGGTAAGATGGGTATTGCTTTTCATTTGCTGACAAGTGACAACCACTTGTACGGATTAGCTTTTCTGTCTAGGCGAGTAGTTTTCAAATAAAAATCTATCTCATTTGCTACAGTATTCTTCTCCGTGATCTCCTCATCATTACTATTTCGCATATTATCAGTATCGACTTCCTCAAAGCAGTTCCAGAAACTGTCGTGTATTTCAAATGTCTTATCATTTTTATTCAAGTTTCTTTTTTTACGAAGTGGAGAAGAATCTTCATCAGTACTACTAGATTCATCATCATCGTCAAGCATTTACTTAGTGCCGAATGTTCGGCGGCCGAATATTCGGCGCTTCGGCCGATAGCATTGCCGAACATTCGGTATTCGGTATTCGGCTAAATCACTATTCGTGGCAACTCTACTCTTTATGCACCCGTATCGTACAACATTTTTCAATAGTTTTGCAATGAAAACTAATAATTAATTATTTACTTTCTAGGATCGATTTTGCAAAAAAAATGGAAAAATTTACGAGATGCCTATGTAAAAGAACTTAAGAAAACAAAACATTTGAAGTCCGGTTCCTCAGCATCAACACCATCTTCATTTGCGTATTTCCAAAGATTGTCATTTCTTAAACAAGTTGTCCAGAAACGAAAAACTGACAACAGCCTTGATGTTGCGGAAGTTACAGAGAATCCTGATTTGGATAGTGCAGTTAACAGCAGCGGCGTTCAAGCTTCAACAGAAAATGTGCTCCGGAAAAAATTCAAACTTCACCCTGCCGATGAACATTTTGCAAATCTTTTACAACAAAGCATAAATACTCGAAATAATAATGCAGCAGAAAAGAAAGATGACGATGAAGATAAATTATTTTGTCTTTCATTGGTTAGGGAAATAAAAAAAGTTCCTGAAAACCGGCGTTTAAAACTGAAAATTGAAATTTATAATTTATTAGAACGATACCAAGCTACACGAGCACAGCCACTTGAAGATTTTAACTACCCGTCTACTTCATATAGCTCACAACGACCACCCAGAAACTATCATGCTTCATTTCAAAGTTCTCAATATAGCAACCCAATGCAGTAGGTACTCTGATAGAGAATCAACACAATATGGCTATACAACTAGTTCATACACTTCACCTCCCACAAGTTCATCGCAAGTAACATCACCCCCGGGTGATGTTACTTGTGACCCGTCATACGAAGATTCTCAAGAATTAGATCTGTTCAATTAAACTAAAAGTTAATTTGCCAAGAAGCCTCGCTCATAATTTCTTATTTTTTATAATTTTTACTGTGATTATGATTAATAAACAGTTAACTTACCGCAATGTTACAATGAGTTTTTCTTTTGGTGATATGCAATATCTTACAGCATTTTCACTGGATTTTAAATCATTTTCAATGAAATCGTATAAAAAATCAAAGGTTGCAACTGACATACGGAAATAATTAAAAAATTTTTCTTCATGTAACCTCAACTCAGGGTATAAGGTGACAAACAGGCTTGAAGAAAGTCTGTCACTTAATATTGGATGCACCCAGTATCGCCTTTGTCGTCTTCTGCGACGTCTCAGTCTTCTATATAAAATCCACAAGCAAATTGCCTCCTCCACGTCCATTGTATATCAATGTTAATGCCAGACTGGCGCTCGTATATACCCTGTCATGTGAACTCTAACATCGCGCGGCGGCGCGCGGTGCCGCGCGGCCATATGAACTTAGCCTAAATCTGATCGACAAAGTGGAGCGCGTCTTAGAGTACACACAGCGCCATCTAGGGCGAGTAGCGAAAGTACAGATGTTAAAATAATTGTTTAATGATTATATTAAATTATGTTTTCGATTTATGCTATGATATACCAAGTAAAAATGCACAATATAAAGTACGACACACACTTGGTCAATACAAGAATAACGCTATCAAAAACTACAAATGTTACCATTTTGAACGCATTGATCGACTGTTTATAATTCTAAATTAATTCAAAACATATGACTTATATATATTTTTGTAATCTCCTTGTAATTCCCTTCATTTTGATACCCTACTCGATAGGTTTGGTTAAAATTATTTTAAAAATGACTGACAATTTTAGGCCCAAAATCCGCCATTTTGTTTTTTATTTTCAAAAACCTATCTAAGAACACTTGGGTTAATGAGACGAATCTAACGATACCATTAACGTCAAAATCCATGTAGCCGTTTGGAAGATACGTGGTCATAAAGAAATTTACATACATACATACGTACATACAAGATACGCGCGAAAAACATAACCCTTCTTGCAGTCGGGTAATAAAAATATCTTTAATATTTTTTATCTATTTTTATAAAAACTAACAGGAAATATGGCAACCTTGATGAAATTATCAACTACTTCGAGTATAGGGACTTAATAAACAAAATAGGAAACTGTTATGATAGTTATCTATAGCTAGGTAGGTAGATAATAAAAAGCTGCAAGTTTTCACAAAGATTTTGCCATTACATACTTTCAAATCACAGATATTGTTTTAGCAAAGAGCCAAAATATCATCAATCTTTTAAATCGCACTGGGCACGGGTCTCCTCTCAGAATGTGGATTGGCAGGCTTTACATACCTCTGAATATCCCAGACATCGTAATATCCCAGGCGTATAAGATTGTATTGACTCCTAAAATGACCGATCATAATTTTGGAGAATAAACAGAAGTACTAAATTGTATAGCCACTCCTTAACAAGATTGCTGGTATTAATAGTAGTGTGGTATCGGAACTAGATGCTGCGTCTAAATTGAGGTATATTTCGACTCCCAGCAAATAACGAGCTTGCGGCAAATCTGTGATCAACACGAAATAGCTGCTACACAGCATTGTTACCAGCGGCCAGGTCTTTCCGCGATGAGGTTGGTAATGACCGCTAACATGCAGTCTAGGAGACCACCGACTAAAACATAGCATTGTTTTAACTTGACAAAAATCTTTAATGAACACACCGGAATGTGATTGTTGCTGTCTTCTCCTTATTCATAAACGAAAAATAGCGGTGGAATAGTTATTCTTCGTTTTGTCTCCTTCCTTCGAAAGTCAAATGACTATTGACAAACAAAAACAAACACATTATTAGCAAGACAGATTAATTTGATTTGCTATAATCCGCTACTTGAAAATATTCTGTATTTTACAATATGCGGGAACACCGCCCACGTGAAATACACAATTCTTCCAACACTTTCTTTTCTTCGTAGAGTTTACAGTCGCATTGTGAAGTTAACATCTGAGGATGTCCCGGTGACAGGACAAAACGTGCGCGAGTTAAAAAGCCAAGCTTACCTATACTTTTCTGTATTTCAGTGAAGACACCTTTTTAAGAAAATCTGCATACCTTTAATTGTAGTTAACTACCACCGTGCTTTCAAATACCAGCTAACACACAACTGGTAAGCCTGGGCGATCCTGCAGGGCTAGACAAAGTAACAGTCGTTTAGTGTTGACGATAATAATGATAAAAATGTATGGACAAACCAAGTGACTGTAGAAAAACCACGTGACCGAATGAAAACAAATGAAAGCAGAATCTACTTTATGCTTAGCGTTGTGCACTGGCGGCTGTCAATTGTCATGTGAAGTACGCTAAAAGTTATCTACAAGTCTGCGAGAACGCCAGGGAGCGTTCAAATTGTCGTAGTCGATTTTCCAAAAAAGCGTGTCTTCCTCTATACGGTCACGTGGTTTTTCTACAGTCACTTGTTTTTTCCATACATTTTTATCTACTGTCGTGAACGCTAAACGACTGTTACTTTGTCTAGCCCCGCTGGTTCTACAATGATTAAGCTCTGGGCAATTTCTGTCTGCCGTCTCTCGGGACAGCTAGTTAGTTGGTTGAGAGCTGCGATAGGCATGGTAAAGTCAGAAACGTCAGAACGCATTTAGTGGACCACTGCCGCTGCCAACATGTAATTAGTTTTCAGCGGAGCTTTCATATGATGGTTGTATTATGCAAGAGACACATTGGCGATTCGGTTTTAGAGTCTTGAAACTTACCGAGTTTAAATTTCTACTAACTTCTCAATTTACAACCGTACCGGGAAAGGAAAGCCACTGGTTTTAAATACCAGTTTTATCCCTTTCCACAGGTAGGTACCGTTATAAAAGGGTTGTTAGGTCGTAGTACAATGTTAGACGTGCTAAATGTAGAGACTCTAAAACCGAATCGCTATTATTATGCCAGTTTGTTGCGACTTGCGAACCTGTTAATTGAATATAAGAAATTTAGTATGTATGTTAGTAATTGTAATTATAGTATGCTGTTGGGATTTTGACGCTGAATTGCATTAATTCAAAACACTGTTTTTGCTTCTCAGTTTATACTTAGTAATATTTATAAAAACTGCTTAATATTATATTCAGTTCTCTTACATATTATTGTATTCTATTTAAAAGGTGAAATATTATTACAAAAATAAGTAAAATTTTAACATTGATCATTACTAAGGATAGGCCTGTTCGAACATTTTGCCAAAGCCTTTTTTATACAAGGAAATTTAGCGCCATCTATCAAACTTCCTGCGAAATACTTGTTTAGTTAATTAATAAGATAGCACACCGCCGCCCCTCGCATTGCCGTTCCACGCACTGCCACTCCTCGCACCGCCCAAACGCAGCCGGAGGCCGCTCCGCAGACCGTAACAACCTTAGCCCCACCGGCAAACCCACCAACCGAACGCGGACAGGCTCTGAGGTCGGGCAGCAGGAGGAGAAATAGAAGAGCTGCCCGACCAAATCGTGCCGAACCCACCGCGGCCTCCACGCCATACCCAAGGAGCTCCACGCGTGCTCTGGCTGCAGTAGATCGAGTGCCTGCCGACACGCCTGCCCAAGTGTCAGCTGGAGCTACCGCCCGCACGACCACTCCGATACAAATACAGTCACCTGAACCGGTACCCACAGGCCTACTCCGCCCGCTGCCTGCAAGCCTACCTGCCCAAGAGGAAACCCATACCACCGCCCAGGCGTCCGCTCCAGTGGCCGCCCAGGAGCCTATCCACGCCACCGCGATCCTACAGCAGCAAGGTCCACCAACCACACAGCCCACCCACGCCGCCCCTCCCTCTAACACCCAGGGGGAAGGACAAAGCAACCCGGACGCAATGGCCCTAGTCCGGGTGGTGCTGGAGGCGGTGATGGCCGGACTAACGGCATATCTGCAGGGCCAGGGAGCAATGCCGGCGATCGCGGCAGCGATGTCCGTGCTCGCACGCGCCCTCACATATTGAGAGTGCTGTACTGGAATCCAGGCGGCATTAGAGGACACGTTCGACAGTTGACGATGCTCGCTCAGTCGCAGGATGTTCATGTCATCCTCCTGGGTGAGACCAAGCTCAAGGACGACGTGGAGCTCCGAGTCCCCAACTTCTTCGTGTACCGGCGCGACGAGGTCTCGCCCCAGGGCTATGCCTACAGGGGTACGGCCGCTTTGGTGCGGCGCGACATCGTGCACGAGGAACTGGATCACGCACCCTTCATATCTCTGCGCACGCAGGGAGTGCGAGTCCAGGCGGGAGACCGGGAGCTCAAGATCTATGCCGCCTACCGACCACCCAACACTACCTACTGCAGCAATGATGTCCAAACTCTCCTCGAATGGCAAGGCCCTACACTAGTCGTGGGCGATCTGAACGCGAAACACCAAGCCTGGGGCTCGCGGATCTGCTCCGCAACCGGAAGGAGCCTCCTCGAGGACAGCGAATGCAACGGCTTCGGGGTTCTGGGTCCGACCGCGCCGACTCATATCCCGACTGACCATCGGCGCCAACCTGATGTGCTGGACATCGTGCTGCATTACAAAGTCGACAACCCGATCGGTGTCGAGGTTATGTATGACCTCGACACAGAACACCTGCCGATCCTTGTAACGCTGAACCTCCAGCGCGACTTCACCATCCCGTCTCCACCTAGAACGAGAACAAACTGGGAAAAGTTCGCAATCGCGCTGTCGGAGCTTGAGTTCGCGGGTCCCATCTCCACTCCTGCCGATGTGGACAGGGCCGCCACCAAGATCACGGCGGCAATTCAACAGGCAAAAGCCAAGGCAACGACCACACAACCGCACGCCGGCCGACGGGACCTGCTCTCGAACTCGCTCCGGGACATGTTAGAGAAGAAACGCACCCTACGCAAACTTTGG
This sequence comes from Coenonympha arcania, assembly GCA_036785405.1. NCBI lineage: Eukaryota > Metazoa > Arthropoda > Insecta > Lepidoptera > Nymphalidae > Coenonympha > Coenonympha arcania. Next base: position 557,089 of record CM072066.1, read on the forward strand.
GCGCGCACTCGCTGTCCGAGGGTCAAGCGTGACCTCAACCTTCTTGCGCAGGAAGTGTCGCAAGCTCTCGGCGCCCGCGATGATCTTGACTGGGAACGTATCATCGAGGAGGCGTCCGAGAACGAAACATCACTATACCACCTGTGCAAGACACTCACTGCTACGACACCACCCGTCTACCCACTGCTAGATAGCGAAGGAAGGCGAAGATACTCCGCCAGAGATCGAGCAGAGATACTGGCGGAGTATATGGAAGACCAGTTTACCCCAAACCCACCGGCCGAAGACGAGACGACGTACAGACATCACGCAGCGATCCTCCGACAAGTGGAGGATTTCCTGTCGGCCCAGACTCCTGCGCTCCGGGGAGAGGACTTCATCTCCCCTTCCGAGTTATGGAAGGTCGTCTTTCGTCTCCCAAAACGAAAGGCGCCGGGACCCGACGGGATAACGATCGCCGCAATTCAGCAGCTGCCAAGGAGAGTCCTCGTAGCACTCACGAGACTCTTCAACGGGATACTCCGCACGGGCCATTTTCCGGAAGCCTGGAAACAGGGGAAGATCATCACCCTCCCCAAACCAGGCAAAGACCGCCGCCTCCCAGGAAACCACCGCCCCATCACCCTTTTGCCGCACCTCGCCAAGCTGTTTGAGCGTCTGCTGCTGCGAAGACTCGCCGCCCACATTCAACTGCGCGGAGAGCAGTTCGGTTTTCGCAGCGGCCACTCCACGACGCTCCAGCTGGCAAGGGGTCTTCACCACATCGCCAGCGAGAAGAACAAGGGCTACTGCACGGTGGGGGTCTTCCTCGATATCGAGAAGGCCTTTGACCGTGTGTGGCACGACGGTCTCCTGGCGAAGCTCCTGTCTACCACCTTACCACCCGCGATGGTGCGGTTGGTGGCTTCCTTCCTGCAAGGCCGGTCTTTTTATATCTCCGTGGAGGGCACTGACTCCCAGCCACGGCCGATCCGTGCCGGAGTGCCCCAAGGCAGCTGCCTATCACCATGCCTGTACGCCGTCTACACCAACGACATCCCCACCCTCGCCGACCACCTGCACGAGGGTGAAATGGACGTGCTTTTGTCGCTGTACGCCGACGACAGCGCGTATTTCGCGTCGTCACATCACCAAATCGTCTCCGTCAACCGCATGCAGCGTGTGCTGGACCTGCTGCCGGAGTGGCTGGACAAATGGAGGATGGCCGTCAACGTGGGTAAGACGGCCACCATCATTTTCGGCAGGTGGAAACCACTACGTCAACTACGCCTCCGAGGACAGGACCTACAATGGCAGACTTCGGTGCGCTATTTAGGGTGTCGCATCGATCGGAGCCTGACCATGGAACTCACGGTGGAACACGCCGTGAACCAGGCGAAGGCCGCCGTGTCGATGCTGCATCAAGTCCTGACCTCCAGTCTCACACCGAGGACCAAGCTCCGTATCTTCGGGGCGTACGTCCGCTCTCGCCTGACGTATGCGGCACCTGCCTGGTACGCACTATGTTCAGCCACCCAGAGGCGCCGGCTGCAGGTCGTGCAGAACAAGTGCCTCCGCCTGATCGTGGGAGCTCCGAGGTACGTCAGAAATGACGTCATACATCGGGACACCAGGACGCCCACCGTGGAGGAGTTCGTCCGTGGTCTTGCGAGGAACCTGTTTGCTCGCGCGGACAACGGGCCATACGAACACCTCCACGGGATCGCACCACAACAAGATCGACCACCAACGGGGCGTCCGCTACCTCGCGAGCTCTTGCGGTCTCCCTCCCCAGTTCGCGCGCGCGTGGACAGTGACGGAGACGAAGACGACGACGCGGGGTTTATGCTACCGGACCCCAGCATCCCCGCGCAGGGCAGAGATATGATCGCTGACCGCGCGGGGCGACCAGACCCTCTACACCAGCAGGCCTCAAGCCATGAAGGCGAGGCCTTAGCCCCTTACCGGGGCTAAAAGAACAACACCGAGGGAGCGCGTCTCCCCCGCGACACATCGCCCGGGTAAGGAGGCATGCCTCGAGGCCCGTACCCCCGTGGGGACTTGCTCTCCATGGAGAAGACCACGCAGCATAAGATAGTGCGCGTACAATGGGGACATTTCCCCATTGAACTGGCGACATTTTTTCGCGCGGTTCGCCCTGTCTCTATATAGAGGTCAATGAATTTTAAGGTTAATTTTAAGGTGATTTTAAGGTGTTATTAAAAGGAAAACATTTTTCATTACTCATACACGGAAAGTAGGTCTGAAGTTTCCTGAGAAGCGGGTTGAAAGTAATACTTTGCAGCCCTAGGGAGAATCGTTTTCAACTGACAGCTGTCAAATAATTAAAAAAAACTAGCTGTCACATTTTTATTGGAGTTCAAATGAAACACGACATACCCGAGTGCATCCATAGACAAGAAGAAAGATAGACTTTATTCATAAAGTAAAGACAACTGATTCATAGACATTCATAGACAATCATAGACAATACTTGACTATTAAAAAGCTAAATGCATAGCAGGTCGGCTAGGCCAAAGAAAAAAAAAAGGCGGGAAAGTGGCAAGCGGCAATCCGATCTTCATTTGTTTTTCGAGTTGTAGAGTTTTGTAAAGGCTTCTGTTTAACAGTGATTTTTATTGACACAATTATTCAATTTTCTTTAGCTAATTTCTATTTTTATTTTGACTTTCCTTATATTCGTAATGAAAAGCACAGTGTTTACCTCGGGATAAAGACTTATTTAGTCCCTCGAATTACTATAGGCGCCCTCGCTACAATCGGGCGCCAAACCCCGTCTCGGGACTAAATAAGTTACTTTCATCCCTAGGGTAACAATGTACTATTTCATCACTCATACACGGAAAGTAGGTCTGAAGATGCCTGAGAAGCGGGTTGAAAGTAATACTTTGCAGCCCTAGGGAGAATCGTTTTCAACTGACAGCTGTCAAATAATTAAAAAAAACTAGTTGTCACATTTTTATTGGAGTTCAAATGAAACACGACATACCCGAGTGCATCCATAGACAAGAAGAAAGATAGACTTTATTCATAAAGTAATATTAAAAAGCTAAATGCATAGCCCGCCGGCTAGGCCAAAGAAAAAAAAACCGGCCAAGTGCGAGTCGGACTCGCGCATTTAGGGTTCCGTACTCAAGAAGTACTGAAGCAAAACAATCAGGCATACTAATGTAGATGTAACACGACCAAAACTGTAACGACCAAAGATTTAAAACGGTAATAATTACCTTTTCATCACTCATACACGGAAAGTAGGTCTGAAGTTGCCTGAGAAGCGGGTTGAAAGTAATACTTTGCAGCCCTAGAGGGAGAATCGTTTTCAACTGACAGCTGTCAAATAATTAAAAAAAACTAGTTGTCATATTTTTATTGGAGTTCTTCAAATGAAACACGACATACCCGAGTGCATCCATATAAAGATAGACTTTATTCATAAAGTAAAGACAACTGATTCATAGACATTCATAGACAATCATAGACAATACTTGACTTTTAAAAAGCTAAATGCATAGCCCGCCGGCTAGGCCAAAGAAAAAAAAAGGCGGGAAAGTGGCAAGCGGCAATCCGATCTTCATTTGTTTTTCGAGTTGTAGAGTTTTGTTTAGGCTTCTGTTTAACAGTGATTTTTATTGACACAATTATTCAATTTTCTTTAGCTAATTTCTATTTTTATTTTGACTTTCCTTATATTCGTAATGAAAAGCACAGTGTTTACCTCGGGATAAAGACTTATTTAGTCCCTCGAACTATAGGCCCCCTCGCTACGCTCGGGCGCCAAACACCGTCTCGGGACTAAATAAGTTACTTTCATCCCTAGGGTAACAATGTACTATTGTTAATGAACCGCAAAATTAACTTTGTTTGTAGAGGTTTATTGTTAATATCAAAAAAACTATGCTAGTTAGAGCATTGGCTATAGTTTTCCTGTAAAATATACGTAAATTCCTATTGACCATAATTATTTGAGATTTTTCGATTGGTAAACTCCGGAGATAAGGGGGGGGGAACGGTATTTTTTTAGACATTTTCCCCGATAAATCAAAAACTATCATGACTAAAAATAATAAAAAATCGGTTTTAGAATTTACAAAGTAAACCCTTTCATATGATACCCCACACAGTACAGTTATCTCACTTTTAAATTTCAACCCTCCGATTTTCCCCCCTTTTTAAATAAGAACAAAAATAATTTCCATCTTTTTTTTATTTCAGTGTCATTGAACCACTAATATACACAACTATTCCACATTTCATATCGATAGCTCCGGTAGTTACTGAAATAATCGAGTGTGACGGACAGACAGACGGACAGACAGACGGAGAAAGTCGCACCATAAGGGTTCCATTTTACCATTTTGGTACGGAACCCTAAATTACCATTTTGGTACGGAACCCTAAAAAAGGCGGGAAAGTGGCAAGCGGCAATCCGATCTTCATTTGTTTTTCGAGTTGTGGAGTTTTGTTTAGGCTTCTGTTTAATAGTGATTTTTATAGACACAATTATTCAATTTTCTTTAGCTAATTTCTATTTTTATTTTGACTTTCCTTATATTCGTAATGAAAAGCACAGTGTGTACCTCGGGATAAAGACTTATTTAGTCCCTCGAACTATAGGCCCCCTCGCTACGCTCGGGCGCCAAACCCCGTCTCGGGACTAAATAAGTTACTTTCATCCCTAGGGTAACAATGTACTATTATTACCCAAGTAAATATTGGAGTTTTTGAGCAATCAAGTGTATATGGTTTATCGTTCTTTTTAGCGTATACGTATTAACGTATATTTTCATATTTCCACAGGTCAACTATCCCACGATGATAAAGTGACAACGGAAAATGGCCACACTGATGGAGATGCTGGCTTCGCTACCGTGGAAGAGTCTACTGTGGGCAAGAAGACTACTGACAGAGGTAGCACGTGATACTGGAATGATAATTAGCATGCCCAACAGGATCTGTTACTGAGTGAACTACAATAATGTCAAAAAAAAAAATCTGGCGCTCGTGATTCCTGGAGTTCAAGCCATCGATCGCGGGATCTATTCCCGCCACGAGCCATGAGTAAAATAAAGTCGTAACTTCAGGTGAAAGTCTTGCCCTTATCGTCATCCTTTCGTTAAAACAAGTAATCATTTAAAAATATTTTTATTAAAAACAAGCTTTTACACGTATTATTTGTATTTTGAATCAGAGTCACCGACGTAGCTCAACGTATCGCGAAGCTGAAGTGGCAATGGGCGGGGCACATAGCTCGTAGAACCGACGGACGTTGGGGACCCAAAGTGCTGGAATCGCGACCCCGCACGGGCAAGCGCAGTGTTGGCAGACCTCCGACCAGATGGACTGACGACATTAAAAGAGTCGCGGGAAGGCGCTGGATACAAATGGCGCAGGACCGTGCGGGCTGGAAAGCATTGCAGGAGGCCTTTGTCAAGCAGTGGATGTCCGTCGGCTGAAACGAACGAACGAACGATTTGTATTTTCCTCAGCACCATCTAGCACCAAAGAACTCGTCAAGACAGATGAAACGAGTGCAAATTCGATGGGGTTGTGTCGTTTAACTATCCAGTTCCTATGGTCAGTTTCTGGTCCCATCATCAGCTCCATGTCATGATAATTTTGCGTTGTCATTAGATTTACACATGCATGCCAATCGATAACCGGGAACTGGGTCAAATTTTACTTGCAAGGTTTTATTACAGACAAACAAACGAATAAACAAATAAATATCGTGGCAGGTGGAAAATAAAAGCTTGTAAAAATATGATGATGGTGATGATGACGAAATCGGTTTATAAGTCTTGGAATAAAACTGATGTTCTTTTCGCTAGTCTGGTCTGACATCGACCTCATCGCCCAAGCAGTGCTGTTCTTCATCGCTGGCTTTGAGACAATCTCCACAGCCATGTCCTTCGCCCTGCACGAGCTGGCCGTGAACCCTGAGGTGCAGGAGCGCCTCTACCAGGAGATCAAGGAGTTCAATGAAAACAACAACGGAAAGCTGAACTTTGCTGCCATTCAGAACATGACGTATATGGATATGGTGGTTTCAGGTTAGTGTATTTTGTATCCGTTGGCAGGTACTGAGGGTACCACATACAACGTGCAGTTTACTTGCTATAAATAGCCGCTCAGCTTAAAACAGCTCATTCAAAATGAATGAATTGGGAACATTGACTTACTATCTAAGGTCCCCGGGTGTAATACAAAATTCAAGAAAAAAGTGTCCCGACAAAACTTATATATAAACGAGGGTATATGTATTTTTATAAACAAACTAAAACATTGTAATTTATGTCTTAAACCCATTGATCATTACTAAGGATAGGCCTGTTCGAACATTTTGCCAAAGCCTTTTTCATACAAGGAAATGTACGTATACGTTCATAATAATTAAATCCCATCTAACTCATGTAATATTTTTTGATGTTACTTACTGATGATACGTTATCCCATGCTTCTTTTTAAATTTCTTGGTGTAATTTTTGCAGTCTTTTATCGCACAATTAGGCATTTTTATCTTTTAGAGTTAAATTTTCCACTATTCTCTCGCTACTAAGCGTACTTACTAAAATGGCGGGAACCGTCTCCATGGAAACGTGCGTGCGGAGCGTCGTGAGCTGAGGCGGGGACCGCGGCATAGACAATAGTGCGCGTACAATGGGGACATTTCCCCATTGAACTGGCGACATTTTTTCTAGCGGTTCGCCCTGTCTCTATATAGAGGTCAATGCTTAAACCATTATAATACAGCCTAATTTTACTTGCAACTAGCTTTAGTGCGATTGTCTCCCTTTTCGCGTTTTATCTCTCTTTCGGTTCGGACACTTTTAGCGCTGACCCGTCATTGCATTATATTTCTATGACTGGGAACAATGAAAAGTGTATTACGCTTTGTTGACATCACAGTAATTAGGGTTGCTAAAAATAATGTTTCTAAATTAAATAATAAGTTTTGTATTGAACATAAAACTAAATAATTTAGTAGTATTTTGAAGTCGATAAGAAACGTCTTCAGAATATGAATAAACTTTCTGGACACGGGAAATCTTTTTTTTTATCAATTTGCATGTTTGCCGAAGATTACGAGTTATTCATAATATTGTTGAAAAAACAGTAAGACTCTCAAAACCATTACCGAAACTACTTCACACAATTATTGCATTCAAAATATGACCTACTTCGTTTCAAATTTGCAGAAGTCCTTAGGCTCTGGCCTCCTGCGATGGCTTTGGACAGACTCTGCGTGAAGGACTACAACATGGGCAAACCTAACAGCAAAGCTACCAAGGATTACATCGTAAGTAACGTCATTTATTAGTTAATTTCGCCTTAGTACTTCCATTACTGAAGGTAGCCAACATGGTTACCATTTGGCCCTGGCTATGGTTACTTTTTTGGTCTGGTCACCATGGTTACAAACGCATCGCGCGAACAGCCCTTGGTTAACATCACCTGTATATAGTTGTTGACCGTGCCCTTGGACGCCTCCAGCGTTACCCGTTTCTTTTCCGGGATAAAACGTAATGTACGTTTGACAAGGGTAAGAATTTTCAGAATCTATACAATTGTATAGAGACAGGCCATGGACATATAAGTCAAACGCAAACAAATTCTTTGCCCACTTTTTTCGGGCAATATGCTCGAGAGCGAGGGATTAAGCCGATCATTGATCTAGTATCGTTTTACGTACTCTCTTCAAATGACAATTGTTATAGCACGGTCGCGAACCACGAAGAATTTTGTACAATGACCTCTTTGCCTACTGACAGTGGTCACAAACATTTTTCTGTTAATGCGGTTTAGATGAAATATTTGAAGGAGAAAAAAAGTTTTGCATGGAATTTGAAAAATCAATAATAATAACAAGGAATCATAGACAATAAAAAGAACTCAAAGCACAGATTAAATATAACAGCCGCAGTCACACATTTCCAAAAATAAAATAGAAACGAAAGGAAATCATTGTAATAAATTTATATGAAATTTAATTTACGTATTTATAGTAGTAAGAAAGTAAAATAATTACATTACTGTTATTTTTTAGAATAATTTTGTAGCTAAAACTTTTTACTTGAAAACCTCCTTCATAGATTTTGATCCATCATGCTGGGGGAAATCAAAAAGCTCTGGTGCGGAAAAGAATAACTTTGCGCACGCTAAAAATACCCGGAAATATCATATTTTTGAGCAAATGTATTATAAACTAACAAACAAAACAATATAACAAAAACAAAAACAAACTTTACGTTTAGGTAAAAGGTTTAAAATCTTTGATAACGGCGTTCATTGCATCTGTGCGAGCGTGACGCATTATTTTGACGCGGGAGTGACAGAGACAGGTAGTAACAGGTCGATGTACGGAATTCTTCGTGGTTCGCGACCGTGCTATAGACAATTTTAAGCAAAGCCTGTGATTCGGTCCACGTCTACCTACCGTCATTATCTTAGATCGCAGAAATTACATATTTTTTCTAATTTCTGTTACAGATTCGCAAAGGAGAGCTTATTTCAATCCCCGCATGGTGCTTCCACCACGATCCTCAGTTCTTCCCCAACCCCCAGAAGTTCGACCCGGAACGGTTTTCCGAAGAAAACAAACATCTGATCAACCCTATGGCCTACATGCCGTTTGGACTAGGACCTAGGAATTGTATTGGTAAGTATAACAATGACGTATGACTTTAACAACGTTTACAACTTCCCCTGCAACAGAGCTCCCTGTTTGCTCTCTGCAGAAAGTTGTATTCTTTTTTTAGACTCAACAAATTACTACTTGACTGGTATTTTACCTAATGATAGGAGGTGATTGTACCGATTTGAAAGGGTCTACACAGCATCACACCGGAGCAATTTTTTTTGCAGTCGTCGTATGTTTGCGAGCAAATTACTACTTCAATGGTTGTCGCAGTCCTCTACATATTTATTCGATTTACGCATTTAATCTCTGAGAAATTCACCATAATATTTATAGAAATTAATTCATTCAGCAGCCAATTAGGAACCATCGTAATTATACCATTCTTCATTATTATCTTAGAATTTAGATTACTTCTCAAAAACCAGGTAGATAAAACCGAATTCTCGAAATCAAGGCTGAATCAGATACGGTATCGATATTCGAGCTATTTAAAATCGCTTAAGATAAAGAAAGTCGTTTTACCGTCCTTTACTTAGATAGGGTGCTTCCCCGTGAGTTCATTGACCCTCAAATATTACGTCATACTAACACAGCTGTTATTAGGCTGTTTACACATTGATTGGTGTAAACAGCTTATACCTCGGATTAGCACAATATAGGCTACTTTTAATCCCGGAAAAAATCCGCATTTCCCGCGGGATTTTTAAGAAATACTATCAAAATCAAACAAACACTATCAAACCTACATTGCTATAGTAAAGTTATTTTAAATTAGGTTGGAAAAGGGAGCGGAAACAGGTTCAGAATTAAGGTATGGACCGATATGTCCGCACCCGCGACAAAACCTAGTAGGAATATTATAAAAATTGGTATAATGAATCGCCCGATTTTTTGAAGACGGTTTAAAAATAAGACAAATCTTAATTGGCAGGTAGCAAACTCTGCATAGAATTCCATTTTTAACCGACTTCGAAAAACAAAAGAAGGAGGAGGCAATCAATTCGGCCTGTATGTTTTATTATTATTTTTTTTTTTTGTATGTATGTTCACGAATTTCTCCGTCAATACGCAACTGATTTTCATGGTTCTACATTAGATCGATAGGAACTAGTATCGAATTGGTCCCATGTAAATTATATCGAAATTGGTTGACTACTTTTTAAATTATCTTTAAAAATAGGGGAATTTTGTCGGAATTTTGCCAAATCTTATGTCAAATTCGAATAATAAATTATTAACTAATAAACAAATCATTGCTTAGCAACAACTGACGGGCTTGGACCCTTAGGCCCATTTTACACCGCGAGCGGAGCGGACCCATTAAGGACTCCGTTCAACTCGCAATAGTAAATTGCATACTTGTGTTTCCACCAGTAATTAGTACACAAGTATGCAGTTTACTCTTGCGAGTTGAACGGAGTCCTTAATGGGTCCGCTCCGCTTGCAGTGGAAAATGGGCTTTATTCTGTATCTCAGTGATAATGACTGTGTGACCTTCAACGAGCTACCTAATTTGACATAATATGTTTTTTTATCTATTGTAGGTTCACCGCAAAATTTTACTTTCGTTTCACTTAATAAAGCAGCAATGCATACTCAGAATGTATAACGCACCATAGACAACAGAGAACATCACGCTATAACTGTCAGAGCTACGGAATAGCCCCAAACAACGCATCAAATTACAAGTGCGACAAGGCTATCTTGATGCGTGGTCAAAATCGGAACTAACGCCGCTATCTTGTGACACTGTTCGATAGTTCGCTCCGTCGGTATATTTGTCAGTATGTTGCAAGTATTTTGTGTTGTTTTGGTTTATTATTAACAACTAAAATTGAGAAAATTCTATTAGCTGGCTGCCATAGTTTCATCATAGTCTTCATTTCATAATATGTAGTCTACAACATCTACATTTGTTCTCCGACTGCGCCCTCCTGGCAATGTCACTCAAGTGCCAAGAGATCCTTGTCAGACTATTGATTTCTATTTTAAACGATTTCTTACAAATAAGTGGCTTCTGATCAGAAAACCCGAAACTCTGTCTGTCTGTGACTTGACACGTTTTCTCAGGAACGGCCGATTCATGAAATACAACCCAAAGTAAGAGCTATTAGGTATAGGCTATAGCTATTGGTAGAAATTGACAAGAAATACAATTTTATAATATAAATAGACTAGCTGGCGCTCCTATTGCCTTTTGTATCCCTAATAGCAAACGTTGTTTAGCCATTAGGGATACAAAAAATTGCTAACGACCTATTCACAGACCTATCGAATATACCCTGCAAAATCCATAGGTCGAGCCGTTTTGGATGAGTTTATTGTGTTACAAACACGGTGACACGAGACTTTTAAACAATTCAGATAAGTTCTATAGTTTCTTGGAAGTATTAAATTCAAGTTTTTACTCAATCCAAGCTAGGAAAACAGCTTCCACTAAAAAGTAAAAAATAAAAATTCTTTTCAAAAAACCGACTTCAAATGCCACTACAAAGAGTAAAATAATTTTGATGTAGGTACACCAATTCGAAGTCGGACGATGTATGGTACAATCATAGTCCTTCACAATACCTACTCGATGTGCTACGACGATAATATTATAGACAATCGTCCGACTTCGAATTGGTGTACCTACATCAAAATTATTTTACTCTTTGTAGTGGCATTTGAAGTCGGTTTTTTGAAAAGAATTTTTTCTACACTAGCTACGAATTTGTCATATATTTCGGCGACACAGCGCAGACAGAGGCGTCAAAATACATATTTGGTTAGGGGCCATGATTTATTGCTGCAGATAAATTTCACAAGTAAAAACCGGTTGGCGCGCGATTTATGTGTGTGGACAATTTATTATAGTTCAGATAGCTAGGTGATGTAGGTCCTGGGAAACTGAGGTGCGAGGGGGTGCAGTTTATTGCAAAAACTGGGTTTTTTCGCGACTTCATGTCAATATCGGTTTGGCCAAACTCGAGATAATCGCGGGCAAACTTAAATAAAAATATAGGGATCAAACTGCTTTCTTGAAGTCGTTTAATATACTTATAAACCTTTTAGAGAATGTAACAAATAGTACTTTTCTCAAAACCTCATCGAGATCGGTTCAGCCACACGCGAAATAATCGTCGACAAACATACGTGTACAAATATACGAGTCGAATACAGAACCTGTAAAAAAATTGGTTGCCTGTAAAGTCGGTTTACTGACGATAGTTGAACGTGACAACGTCTTCTTTGTCGCTCGTTCCGCGCTCGCGAGGTAACGCCGGTAACGCCGTATGAGCGAGGTAACGCCGGATGAGACATGTTTTTTCGTGCGTGCAACTGGCTCTATCGATTTATAAGGCGTTGTCACGTCAAAAAATAAAGATATCAATGGACTATCTCTGCTGATACCTTATCAAAATATTCTTCGTGTCCCAGGGTCAAGATTCGCGCTGTGCGAGCTGAAGTTCCTGGTGTACCACATCCTGCTGCACCTGGAGGTGACCCCCAGCGAGAAGACCTGCCTCCCCGCCAGGCTCTCCACCGAGTCCTTCAACCCTCGTCTGGTCGGAGGACACTGGCTGAAGTTCAAGTTACGCGCCTGAAGATAGAATTTTCTAAATAAGATTTTATACAGGGTTATTTTAAAAATACCAAATCGCTCTCGGCCTGTAGTTGTTTGCATTTATACTAACAACTTTTGTGCCACGACTTTTTTTTAACTCGATATTTTGAGAAATATCAAATATTCAATATTTTACAGAGATACTCTACTTGTTCCTACTCTGTAATGTAACATCGGCAAGTGGCAACGGCGCGGACCATGGCGCGAACTCGCGGCGCGAAACCGCTACAGTGTAATGTCACTTTACGGAAATAACATTTTTTTGTATGAAATAAATTTATACTGTATTTTGAAAAGTCGTAGAACAAAAGTTGTGAGTTCTAATGTAAACAACTACAGGCCGAGAGCGATTTGGTATTTTTAAAATAACCCTGTATATTATATTTTTTAAACAAGATTTTATGTGGGTAGGTCACTACGTAGGCCATAGGACCATGATAATTTAAAATTGATCATTATTATGTTTTTCTGCCATAAAGGATAGATTGAGCATAACATTCCTAATAGTTTGTCTTTGTTTTATTGCACATACATTTTTATTTTTACCTAAGAGGATATACTGAATTTATTTTTGTCTTTCTCACTCTCACAAATACGTTTGTGGGTGCGACACATGCGAAGATAACCTTCCTGTTTTGGCACTGTTTTACCCAATTACTAAAAAACTAAGCCAGTTATCAAATATCTGTTTCTGATTGTTTTTAGGTATTATTATTACCGACAGATTAAAACAAAAATTACAATTACATCGATTATACTTTTCGATAAAAATGAAATCCTGAGTTTTTCGAGCAACTTTTGGGAGAACTTTATATTCAGAAAATTTTATCCAATCGCTTCACAGTGAGAAAAATTTTAGATTAAAGACCCAAAATACATGACTTTTAAATTTAAAAGTGAATCTGCAGGTCACTAAAAATCGCCTAAATGCACCGTCTACGCCGTTAATTAGGCATAGGTACGTACTATTTAGTCATTAAATTTGTAGATAAGACATATTTATGCATTTAAAATCGAGTATTTTCGTTTTAAAGGGATTCGTTATAAATCTGTTGTATTATTGAATTGTGTTTTATTTCTTTTTACTTACCTATTGAAAATAATAATAATAAATTATTCCTATGACCTATGCGTGCCTCACCAGGTTGTCCCGTGGAAAAAATCTTCATTCCTTGTCTACAATAATCATAATAATGAAACCTGTGCAGAATTTCAGCTGTCAAGGTACGACTTCTTTGCCACTAAAAGTTAATGAGTGAATAAAAAATCCTGTAAGATATTTAAAAATTAAAAAGTCACCACTCTTCTTTATGTTTTATCCATTTGTTATGATATTATAGTACAGTTTACCTAATGGTGATTGTTGATTTGAGGGTCTCGAAAAACACCTTCCGGAAACCTACGAGACTGAGAGGAATATTTAAAAGCCTGCCAATCCACACTTTGCAGGCATAATCGGCTTTGTGAGCAAACCTTTATCATCCTAAAAGAAGTCCCTTGCCAAAAAGAGACCCATAAAGAGGGGTTGAGAATTTGAAACCAAGTAAAAAGTTTGAAATAATATACGACATAGTAAGAATGCTTTAACAATTTTAATGCTTGTTATACGAACCAATTGTAAGTTATTATACTATTCTAGTTATACTGAAGGAGTAACTAGGGCTCTTTTCAGATTCAAGAGCACTCTAGCAGCGGGCCTTCGTAACACGATGAATAATGATTAGCTGAAAGTTTTCCTTGCCTCACCCGCCGTTAATAATGTTAATACATAAACCTACCTGACTTGCGTTAGTATAAATATTGCCATATTGCTTTTAGTGTTAAAAGATTAGTCATAACCGTCTACTGCAGGAGATAGAACTAGAAGTTACTTTTTGAAATTGCGATCCGATATCTATAGAATAGAAATGGGTCGAAATTCAAAAGTGTATAAGAATGTGCGGCAGTTACGTGATCAATGTAGCAATAATTTTATACATTTTTTGAATTTCGTCTCGCAATATGTCATAATATTATATTTAGAGATTTTTTTACTATAGATAGGCTTGCGCTTGACTACAATCACGTCTGATGGATGGAAATTATGAGGTCTAGGATGGAGCGCGCTTGTCTAGAAAATGCCTATTCACTTTTCTCTTGAAGGCACCCAGATTGTATCTACCTACTTGGCTGGGAAGGGGAACACAGAAGCTGGAAGGGTGTTCCACACCTTAGCGGTACGTATCAGAAACGTGGAAGAAAAACGTTTCGTTCGAGTTCGCTGGACGTCAACCACATAAGGATGCCACTTCTCTCGACGTCTTGCGGTTCTGTGGTAGAAAGGTGAAGTAGGTACTAGATTGTGGAGTTCTTGAGCACACTCTTCAACGTATATCCTGTAAAAAACCGCTAAACTGCTGCTGATATGATCGCTCATCACAACAATTTTGCTCATGCAATATTTTATATCGTCAGTCCACCTGGTTGAGTTTACTTCGGATCCCTGCATAAATGGATTATGTAAATAGATCAGTAATAAAGCAAATATTATGCTTGTGCAGGTTGCTATGACTTTCCTGTCAGGCATTTTTAATAATTAGAAACATTATCTAGAAACATTACAACTAATGAATTAACCAGCGAAGATGTGAACGTAAAAATATCAAACAAGTATAAAGTTACAAAAAATCGTTTATCAAACAAAAGGAACAGATAATGCAAAGGTGTTTCGCTATAAGCAATTACGCTTGGATGGTTTAACAGTTTTCTTATCAATGTCTCCCAAATTTCCGGGCCCAAGTGACGAAAACACGCCCCCTCTTCCCTCCCGCCCGCTATCTGACAGATGAGTCTGATAAATGGAGGCTGTGATCCTCCGGAATGTTCGAGCAATTTTTTACCTTTCTTCCTCTTCTTCCTTCAATGCGCGACACAACGATGGCATGCTGTGTCATTAATTAAACGAGATAAAAGTTTGGCTAGCTATCACGATGGTATTGCATGATAAAGTTTTAAATAAAAAAAGACGTGGCCCTTCGGGAGTGGCGACAGAAGTGAAAACTTGACTTACGTGATGTGTCGGTTACGGCAATGGTGTCGTGAGTTCAATGGTTTTTCCCATCTCAACTACCCACTACCCAATTACTAATGCGAGTAAAGAAGGTTTACTTTAAATTACTCGGTGCTTTATTAATTTCACCCGTTCGATTGATCCCACGTGAATTTCGCATTTTTTCCTATCCCTTGTCTTAGTTTGTTTTATAATCTCAAAAAGAGATGAGACGCGCAAGATGTTCTCCAAGTCTCTGTTCTCTAGTACCAATAACACAAGCTATCGCTTGCTTTTGAGCTACATTGCCATATGTGTGTAATGTCCTGATTTATTATTCAAAAAGTTAGGAATGCGGTATGCAAATGAAGTTACATACAATAGACCTCATGAATACAAAAATTGTAGGTAATGCGTTAAAGATAAAAGTTTGCTAAGTACGCCTTCATTTTGATATGCCAATATTCTTAAAGTTCTTTTACACAATCCAATTTCAATCTATAATCACTTCGTTTAATGTTCTTTAAATATGGTAATTTTTTTGGCAATGACATTTAAAATCAACATTAAAAAATATTGTAATCGTTTGAAGTTAATATCTTTACACACCCTGTACCTACTAAGCACTAAAGTCGCTTGTTAATGATGCTTTTAAGTAGGTAGTACAAAAATTTAACATAAAAACTTTCACGTAAAACATATCATGTAGGTACCGTATAATTACGCATCCCACAAGATTCTCAATAGATTTCAAATGTTTGACAATACCATATACCACGGTTGACCAATGACCATATCTCGGAGGCACTTTGTAACATTGGTTTTTTCCAGCCAATATTGAAAACGGCTGAATCTAGAAGTTTTTATCGAAATGTCAGATTATTACCTTGGTTAGTAACATTCCGAAGTCGCGAATGGTAATTAGAGTTTCCGGTTCAGCTGGTTTGCTTGGTAGTGGCTGTGTTATTCGCTACCAGCCGCCAGATGGCCCAGTTAGTAATGAAGAACCATATTTAGAAACAGTGGTGCCATCTCGCAGGCAGTATAGGTAGCTCCTTCAACTCGTTCTTGCTCATTATAGTTTCGTAACTCTGAAGACAAACTCTTCAACGAGTTACATAGTTTCAGAAAAAAAAATACAAAATAACTCGCAGTAGACAACAAATAAAAATATATTTTTACAGGATAGAAACTTTTCATATTGATGTAACGTCTCCCCTAATGTATTTTCTTAAATAGACCAAAATGAAGAAGCGACATCTACCGAGCGCATATGAACTATCCTAATGGTGTCGACCCTAGATGTCGAATGGGTTTCTCCCGACGCCGCCAGATGGGGGTGGCAGTCCTGTTGTTTGTTTTTCTCAAAAGATCGAGAACATTCTAGATGATTTTATCGCTGCTATTTCCGGCGACCCGAGTTTTTAAATGTTCCGCACTCACGGTTTGGCGACATTCTCTGATCAGATGAAGATCGTATTTTTTTTGAGCCATTGCTCCCGAGGCTGGAGTGTAAATAAATGAAGAAAGTTTAGTGGTGGAAAAATGATGGTGGTGTAAATGTAGTCGAAAAGTTTTATTTATTCGATCATATTATGTGGTGGCAGTGGGCACGTCAGTTAATGGTATGTACAGGTTAATTTTTCTTTGTAGGAGTTGTCAGGGTGTTGTTTTTCTTCCTGTTGAGGTTAAATCTAGGTTATTCTTTCCAGATGTGACGGGAAATTTAAGTAGAAATTGAAGTTTAAATTCAAATCAAAATTTTATATTAAATTAACATCAAGAATGACCATTTGTCGAGAGAAATCCACGTAGTAATTCATTCGGACCGATTTACCCCGGCTACTTGCTCCCCGGGTAAACAACCTCGTAAGTCAGAAGTTATTGCCGGCCGTCGGTGAAGATGTTTTCCTGATGTACGCCCCAACTTGGTTGATTAGCCGTCTTCTCGTCGAGAATGGCCTAGTTTAGGCATCAACACAGTGGCGTGTCGGGTGCACTGGGGCTGAGGTCGTCGGCAGATTCATCCAGCGCCGGAGTTGCGTAGCCGGATTCCAACGAGGTACAAATTCGTAGCGTAATGCAGAGTTAATTATCCAATTTTCGTTTAAACCTTACCTGAGGTAGGTCACGTTATATTATAACCTAAGCGGGAGAAATCGTGGAGTTATGTGCACATAAACCTAGATTTAATTCTAATAATAATTATCTAGAATTTAAGTATCCTAGAAAAATTCCTTTTAAATCGAACCCTTGCCTACCGTACTGAGTCGTGCATAGTATTAAGTTAGTGATTTCGGAAACCGAATTAAGAATATATTTTTTTTGTATGTAAAAGAAAATTTCGTATTTATAAACAAATTATTATGGGACTAGTGGCCGAGCGTGCTTTTTTGTAGCGGGGATGAGCGATGGGGATGATTAAATTTTTGTAGCGGGGATGAGCGGGACAGAATAAATACTTACTTCGCCGTAACAAATACTTACTTCCTTAATGCCCGGAATCTGCCCGTCGCTCCGTCCTCGTACAAAAAGTAAATAAAAGAATTTACAAGTTCCTAATATTGTCTCGGTATTCTAAGTTCAAGGTTTGGAAAATTTTTGGGGTACAAGAAATAACGAAACACAGTAATAGGTTAGTTATCTTTTAATGAAGGTGGTGTCTATATATACAATACAATAAAAAAAATTATTTTTATGGATACGACTTATCGCAAAATAATAATAATAAAAAAAATAAAAAAAATTGAAGTCTTCTTATTCATATACCTAACTCAGTTAATACTTATTCGATCTGTTTACAAAATTTTTAAGTGTCTATGGTATTTAAGTCGATGTCCCCGATGATGTTTTCAAGTAAGGAAAAAAAATACAAAAAAAAATACAACCTGTTAACTTGGGTAATATAAGAGTCTACCGTGTCGACGTCGAAGTCAAATTTTGTAAACAACGTAAACAAATGGTCAAGTATGAAATACTTTTCCCTACCTTACCTTTACATGAAATCTTACTAGTACAGATGTATTTTAATAACTAGCACGCTCGGCCACTAGTCCCATAATAATTTGTTTATAAATACGAAATTTTCTTTTACATACAAAAAAAATATATTCTTAATTCGGTTTCCGAAATCACTAACTTAATACTATGCACGACTCAGTACGGTAGGCAAGGGTTCGATTTAAAAGGAATTTTTCTAGGATACTTAAATTCTAGATAATTATTATTAGAATTAAATCTAGGTTTATGTGCACATAACTCCACGATTTCTCCCGCTTAGGTTATAATATAACGTGACCTACCTCAGGTAAGGTTTAAACGAAAATTGGATAATTAACTCTGCATTACGCTACGAATTTGTACCTCGTTGGAATCCGGCTACGCAACTCCGGCGCTGGATGAATCTGCCGACGACCTCAGCCCCAGTGCACCCGACACGCCACTGTGTTGATGCCTAAACTAGGCCATTCTCGACGAGAAGACGGCTAATCAACCAAGTTGGGGCGTACATCAGGAAAACATCTTCACCGACGGCCGGCAATAACTTCTGACTTACGAGGTTGTTTACCCGGGGAGCGAGTAGCCGGGGTAAATCGGTCCGAATGAATTACTACGTGGATTTCTCTTGACAAATGGTCATTCTTGATGTTAATTTAATATAAAATTTTGATTTGAATTTAAACTTCAATTTCTACTTAAATTTCCCGTCACATCTGAAAAGAATAACCTAGATTTAACCTCAACAGGAAGAAAAACAACACCCTGACAACTCCTACAAAGAAAAATTAACCTGTACATACCATTAACTGACGTGCCCACTGCCACCACATAATATGATCGAATAAATAAAACTTTTCGACTACATTTACACCACCATCATTTTTCCACCACTAAACTTTCTTCATTTATTTACACTCCAGCCTCGGGAGCAATGGCTCAAAAAAAAATACGATCTTCATCTGATCAGAGAATGTCGCCAAACCGTGAGTGCGGAACATTTAAAAACTCGGGTCGCCGGAAATAGCAGCGATAAAATCATCTAGAATGTTCTCGATCTTTTGAGAAAAACAAACAACAGGACTGCCACCCCCATCTGGCGGCGTCGGGAGAAACCCATTCGACATCTAGGGTCGACACCATTAGGATAGTTCATATGCGCTCGGTAGATGTCGCTTCTTCATTTTGGTCTATTTAAGAAAATACATTAGGGGAGACGTTACATCAATATGAAAAGTTTCTATCCTGTAAAAATATATTTTTATTTGTTGTCTACTGCGAGTTATTTTGTATTTTTTTTTCTGAAACAATGTAACTCGTTGAAGAGTTTGTCTTCAGAGTTACGAAACTATAATGAGCAAGAACGAGTTGAAGGAGCTACCTATACTGCCTGCGAGATGGCACCACTCTTTCTAAATATGGTTCTTCATTACTAACTGGGCCATCTGGCGGCTGGTAGCGAATAACACAGCCACTACCAAGCAAACCAGCTGAACCGGAAACTCTAATTACCATTCGCGACTTCGGAATGTTACTAACCAAGGTAATAATCTGACATTTCGATAAAAACTTCTAGATTCAGCCGTTTTCAATATTGGCTGGAAAAAACCAATGTTACAACTTAATTTATTTTTTGTCTTGTATCAAAATGGATCGAACTCTCAATAGTCTCCTTTCAAAATTAAAATATTTATTCTTTCACATGGGCCTAACTTTCAGGCACTGTCAGACTCTAGCGTCACGTTCGGAAAGCTGCACCGAGAAGAAAGGGCAAGATACTCGGCACTTTTATAAAGCCTTTTATGAGGCGCTGGAAAAGGAAGTTTAAAATCACTTTGTCACGTTTCAAAACGTCTTTCGGTGTAACTGGATTGTCAATGGCATCGGATTGGCAGTTGGGACGTGTGCAGCATCTTAAACTACGCACATCCGTAACGCTTGCAGACTCGCTAACCATTGGATGCCCCCATCACCGCGCCGCCACCGATTCTAAGCATTATCATATCAGTTGCTTTGCAAACTCTGTTAGGAGCGGTGACCTAATTGGAGACTCGATATACGCTTATTCAGGTACTTATTCAATCTCAATTACGAGATCATTAGCCATTTTAATTACGACTAACAACTAATTCCTCTTACCTCCGATAAAAAAATGTTAGCTTGCTAGGAGATACATGCCCAGCCCTAGTAAGTAGTTGGGAATTTTGAGATCAAACTTTCGCTTAAGTATGTTTTAAGTACTTTTATAATGATGCTGAAAAATGCAGTGAGAAAACCTTCGTGAAATCTTCTCTGTTATTGTTGGTTTCGGGTTTTTCTGTTCTATTTCATAATAACATGTTATAATATAAAATACTTATCACTTAAATTAAAATAACCCATGGGAGTAAAAGCGAATTGCTGTAATTTTAATAGCTCGTTCCAATATTTTGTGAAATTGTGATAACGAACAAGTAACAACAATACACGGCTGACTTTGTTGTGGGCTTCTTAGTTCATAGCACGTTAAAACCCTCGTAAACTTGGTTTTTGAATCGTGAAATAGTTATCACTCAGTATAATCATAATTTTTGGATATGTTGCAGATACTATGAAGTACTTACTATGCACATTTTTGAACCAAAAACTTGGTCGAGTATTTTAATTTTTTTTAAATTTAAATAAATGCAATATTAGAAAAGTAAGTAAAACGTACGAGCCTAGATTAGGGTGTACTGAATCTAATGACACTAATATTGTCCAATTTGGTAATCGTTCGGGGGGTAAAAACGTTATCACCTAAAGCCATATTTCACCTAGTTCTGGACTTACAACTCTATCTTTATGGGCATAGATATCATTTTTGAAAACACCTTTTAGATACCTAAAATAGATAGGCATCTCAGTCGGCATCAAAACAGCAAGGCGGTTCCAAGCACTAAATCCATGTTTTCAAAAACATGTTTTTATTACTTACTACAATATTATTAAAGCTCGTTAAATACCTACTATGCGTTAATAAAAATAACAGTCACTTATCAGCATAACACTTGACCGAGCGTACCTAATAACTATTTTTTTTTAATTAAAATTATTATCTCAAAGTTTATTACGTTTCGACGGCAAAACAATGTTGGAGGCCACTAAAATTGAAAAGTTTCTTCCTCTCCATTGAACGGTCCTTGTCCGTGAAGGTGGTTTATACGATGATGATTATGATGAAATGAGTAATAAACGGTTTACTGATAAAATTCCAGACTAAATATTTTAAATCTCAACCAACCATAATATTATTATCGGAGTTACCCCTCCGTTAGGGAAAACATGGGGCTTGCATCCACTAGAACCATATCTGTGACTAGAACTGTCAGTTTCCACGACCGATCCGCTGGCAGGAGTAGGGGATTCACTTTAGTGTTCACCGCGCTCCCGCCATATCAAGACAGGCAAGCTGAGTAGCCGGCCCCTTCGCCTGCGGAACAGCCACTGCTGAATCCATTAAAAAAAAGTAATATGGACGCCACCTCCCGGCCTGTCCATAGTTCAGGCCAAAGGTCGTATCTCTGGCTCAATATAGACTCTCTCCCGAAGAACGTCCATATCTTGAGTCGCAAATGGCATGTCCCAGTTCAGTATGGAGGGTGGTTTTTTATTCTGATTGTCAATGAACCAGAACCAAACTGCCATCAAGTGAAAGAGAAAAAAATATAAAACTAATCTATAAATAATAAATAAAAATATAAAAATGATAATTTTAGAAAACTCCGTTTTTTTTAAGTAATTGAGAAAAATATCGTTTGCAGAAAATATTTTTCGATGGATGGCAACACTAAAAACTGTTTCTAATGTATAGATCTATCAAATCTGGCACATGCAAATGTCACTTTTATGTCATTTCGAACTGCCAATGTTCAAAATGCGCCATTACACTTTTGAATTTTGATGACTTTTGTCTTTTGCCACTTTTGCGTCCATTGACCTAAAGTGCACTCGTGTTTGTTTTGGCTTCCTGACGCTTAATTGGCGCTTAAATTAATTAATTATGTTCAAATAGGTTCAAATAAACAACATGATATTCCTGACAATCACCTGACATTGACATTTGACAACTTACGTAGACAAATGATATTTTTTTTAACTGGTGTTTAATCACAAGCAAAGGTCGTTAAAGAGGCAAAAAACAAAAAATGTTTTTCTCAATATTGGATTCCTTAAAAAATCTGTAAATTATTTAGATGGAAGTCTTTTTGGATCTCTATTCAAATATATTAAAATCATCCTGGTTTATTAAATTCAAATTTAAATAACCATTTTTGGACAACTCCTTTGGGTACCTAACTAATTATCTTTTTGATTAGTGTTTTACACACTTAGGATATAATTCCAATTTAAAATACGAATCAAAATTTTAAAATTATTTGGGCACATAATTAACAAACTAACCAAATATTTTGTAAATAGGTACGTTGAAATGAATAGGCCAATTATAAGTAGATAGTTAGTAATCTGTGTAGATAGTGGTGTTTACAAAAAATTAGCTCATATTAGGAATGAATGCAACTAAAGGAAAGTTAATGCATGTAAATGTGGTGAACAGGTAGGTATACTAGGGTTTGTTAGACTTGTCTTGTTGTCGACAAAGGGCATACTTCTAAGTCTAAGCCATTTGGCTCGTAGTACGTACGTGATCGAGTTGTTAACGTAAAATATGTTAATAATATGGTAAATACAGCGACAGACCGTGTTTCTAAACATACAGTTCACGGATGGATCCATGTTAAGTTCCCTCCTTTAAGTCATTAGACAGTTCCCTCCTTTGATGAGATATAACTTTTAAAATGTTTTAAAATCTCATAAGTCCATTGCTGTATACAAGGTGTTAGTTAATTGGTATAACCTACCGAAAACCACGAGTGGGGGACGGTGTATAGATACAGGAAAAATTATCACGAGACTTCTAGCTCAAATCCTGGGGGAGCTATACGGTTTTCAAAAATGTACCATAAATGTTTAGGTGCCATCCCTAAAAACAGCTGATTCAATGTCAATGAACTGGGAAAAATAAAAAATGTATTATTATTCTACGATAGCCAATCCAGACTCTCGAAACACTATTAACTTAAAGTAATTATTTTTATTGGTCAGCATTTAAATACCTAAATTTGCGAATATCCAATAGAGTTCGAAAAAGGGAAAGCTTGTACGTAGACTTGTGTGAGTGGTTGTGTTGTAGGTATACGGGGGTCTCTAGCGTATTTTACACAGGTAAACTTACCATGAGATACTAGGCGGACATAAAAATTAAGAGAATTCGGTAACTTAATAAATGATGAAAATCACGAGGTGGGTTCCGTATTTTATTGTAATTTCTTGTTGGTCAGTGAGTTTTGTCATGAACTCATTGTTGCGAATCCTGATCCTAATGTTTTTTGCCAAGAAATTCTCAGTAGGTAACAGCGCAGAATTAAAAAATAAATGGTCGTCGCTTCGATTAGAAAAGAAATAAAAGAATGGACGGTTATTATCAAATTTGGAGCAACGTGGGGTAGGTATTATTCTGAAAAATTCTCGTAGAGTAGGCCTTTTACTTCATTCTCATATGAGATTTTAGGCTACGCCCAGTGGTGGAAAATTTAGTCTCGAATAATGATGAAGAAAAATACCATATGTAAACTCCTTCACGAATTAAATTTCAATTAAATTAATAGGTACGCATCACTTCAAGATATTGGCAGTTGTACCTAATTGCAAAAATCTTACAAAGGAACTCTAATTCGTCATTTGAGTCGTGTTCAATTAGTGTGAGCTATTTCTGTAGAAGTGTGTGTAAGATAGGCATAACAAAACATTCAAAACGACAAGATGTAGGTAAAATAAATGAACGGCCGAACATGGGTACTAGGAGCGCATAGAAATTAAGTAGGTACGATTTTTAGAAAATATTTTTTTGGTAGTGTTTCCACTTGTAGGATTTTTACCTTTACTGACTACTTTCAGGGAGAAACTAAACAAACAGTTTGCTATGGACTATTTTAATTTTTAATATGAGGTGATTAGGTACGAGTGAACTTATGTAATAAATAATATTTTACTTTCCGGAGAGAAAAATGTGTACCTATTACTGTGGTTTTTAAATCTTAAATCTGTTGTTAGTGATTATTTTAAAATTGTTACGTAAACAATTTAAATGTGTTTTGTTCATTTACACTTTAAAAGTTACCTATTAGTAAAATTATTAGTAAAGTCAAAAGATTTTTATTTTTCAGACCTCCTTTTGATGAAAGCATATTAATTTTATTTTTGGATATTAGGGTAAAATAAAAATCATGACTGAAAACACTGCTTTTAAGTTCGTCGGGGCTCGGGAGTCGGGACTCGTCACCAGTTGGCAGTTGCGCGTTTACGGTTCTGATGGCTAGTGGTCACTCGCTTCAACTACTGAGAATAATTACGTGTTGTGGTGTTAGCTGCGAAAATGAGCTACTCAAATTCGGTTTATTACAATATGATCATGTGTGTAGGAGCTTGTGAGGGGAATTTAGCAGCAGCTCGAAGGCGGTATTATGAACTGTACGTAGAGAATAATCCTCTACCACCACCGCTCCCCTCACCGGCGTGCTTTCGACGTTTGGTAAACAGGCTGCATCAGACTGGGTCTTTCCATCCACGCCCTAGCGAAGGTCGGCCGATGACCATCAGCCCCGATCTCGAAGAGAGTATTTTGGACCACTTCGAAGAGGATCCAACCCGCAGCACTCGTAGTGCAGGCCAGGTACTCGGCGTAGACCATTGGACAGTGTGGAAAACTTTAAACCGCGACGGTCAGCACCCATACCACTACCGCAAGACCCAGGAGCTTTCCAACAGCGACTTTGGACCCCGCGTACAGCTCGCCCAGTGGTTCCTCGAGCGAGCGGCAGGTGACCCGTCCTTCAGCCGCAACATCCTATGGACGGACGAGGCCTCGTTCACACGGGGAGGCCTCATTAACTGCCACAACCAACATGTATGGGCCCATGTTAACCCAAGAGTTCACCGAGTATCCAGTTTCCAACACCGTTGGCGTATTAATGTTTGGGCTGGCATAATCGGTGACCGATTGTTAGGACCTGTGTTTATACCGTCCGCCTTAAACGCAGATAATTATGTACAGTTTTTGAGAAACGAATTGGAAGAGATGTTGGAAGATTTGCCGGTGATAACGTACGCATCGATGATTTTCCAGCACGACGGGGCTCCCGCTCATTTTGCTCGACAGTGCAGGGAATACCTAAACCACCGGTTCAATAATAATTGGATCGGGCGTGGGGGTCCTATTCCGTGGGCGGCTCGTTCCCCGGATTTGACTCCTTTAGATTTTTTTCTATGGGGTCACATAAAAAATAGTGTCTACGCAGTGGAGTGTGATAGTGAAGGAGAAATGCGCCAAAGAATCCTTTCCGCATTTCAGACAATAACTCCGCAAATGCTCACTCGTGTGACGGACTCGGTGCTGCGCCGTATGGAGTTGTGCATAGAAAAGCGGGGTTCGCACATTGAACCCTTTCTGTAAAGAGCAAAAACTTTTTATTGTGTTAAGTTTATGTCATACGTTTGTAATTTTTATGTGTGTTTATGACTACGTAGTGATTTCGAGGTGGTACCTACTGACTGAGATATTTTCAATGTTAAAGAGACTGGAATCTAAATAATTTCGCCATTCTTTTTGAGTAAGTAGCAAAGTTTTGTCCAATACTTATTTTACTAATAAGGGCTTACAATTATTACAATAAACTAATAAGGTATTCTTTCAATACAATAATAAAACAATATCATTGCTGTTATACCAATGTCCATGCCGAAAAGCGAGGTTGGCGGCACGTACAAAAGCACCTACGCCTGCTTTGTCGAGTGCCGCCAACTGCGCGGTTCCTATTACAAAAAAAATACCTAGTCTAGTTAGTACCTACTCGAGTGTATGCGAGCCTACACTCGAGTACTAGGCGATCATAAACAAGCGAATTTAATGTTCAGCTGTGTATCTCGGAGTTTGTTGGGTCTTCAGTTCGAATGTTGCGTTGAAAGGAGTTAATTAGAGCTTAGAGCAATAATGCGACCGTCATACTCATGAGGAGTCATGAGGTTTAGGTACAAAACCGAACTTTGTTAACTAATTCCAGAACCCCTTTACAGTTAGCTCCTAACTCCTAACGGTTTAACTCCTAACGGTTTCTACACAGCATCGCGCCGGAACGCCATCTCTCTTGGCGGTGCGATTTTGTCGGTAGGGTAGTAATTAGCCGAGGACGAAACCTCCCATCAGACCAGACCTGAGTCAAATTAGAAGATGAGATTGTTCTAATGCCAACAAGGCAAGTGGTGGGAATCAAACCCACG
The DNA here is from genome assembly GCA_036785405.1 of Coenonympha arcania. Lineage (NCBI taxonomy): Eukaryota > Metazoa > Arthropoda > Insecta > Lepidoptera > Nymphalidae > Coenonympha > Coenonympha arcania. Next base: position 583,714 of record CM072066.1, read on the forward strand.
ACTTCCCACTTCGATCCGAGCACGCGCCGCGCCGCGCCGCCGCCCGCTGCACGCCTGGGGATGGTCAAACTCGTAGGCATTAGTCGGCGAGTTCGACTTTAGGTAAAAGTAGCTTGTACTAGGGCGTTAGGAATTAAAAGATTTATTTTGTATGATGTTATGACCTACATAAAGTATGAGGTTAAGAACCTCTACGTCCATAAATAAATTTCCTAGTTAGGGTTGCTTAATTTTTTTTTCCTAAATTAAATAATTAATTTTGTATGGAAATTAAAAAATAATAATTTCCATTTTTTATCTCCACCAACGTGTTTATAGGATCAAGTTGCATGGGTAGTTTTCGGTAGGTTATACCAATTAACTAACACCTTGTATAATTTAGGCGTCCAAAGCACATCCACTCGCCTAGTAGTACTAAACAAAATCACTAATACAGCCTTCCATAAAGGATTTTTTTGGATCAGAAAACTTTTGTGAATAATCAAGTGAATACTTTTTATGAAAAAAAATTTTGTTTCTCTGTTCCAGTGTGGAGTGAACTGCAATAAATATGGATCGTGAAGTAAAAGGAAAAACTGTAGTCATTACTGGTGCTGCCGATGGTCTTGGTTTGGCTATGGTAAAGAGTTTCCTTGAAAAGGATGCCAAGCTTGTTATTATTCTTGACGTCAACGAAAAAACTGGCAAAGAAACAGAAGCTTCCTTAAAATCTCAGTATGGAAATGACCGGGTCGTCTTCTACAAATGCAACGTACAAACCGATTTGGAGGCTACATTCAACAAATTGATAGCTGAATACAAACAAATTGATGTCCTCGTTAACAACGCAGGTGTTCTCGCAGAAAATAACATCAGACGTACCATAGAAGTGAACACCATAGCTTTGATGGAATGGACGATGAAGTTCTATGATTACATGAGGATTGATAAAGGCGGAAAAGGTGGCACGATTATAAATGTCTCATCGATTTATGGTTACAGGGTTCTGCCCTACATTCCATACTACCACGGATCCAAATTCGCTGTTATTGGATTCTCGAAATCTCTCGGGCATGAGGCGAATTTCAAACGATCTGGTGTCCGCATAGTTACCCTGTGCCCAGGGTTAACTCATACCAGTATGACGTACCACCCTAAGATAAGAGAAGAAGAAATGATGCCAGAGTTCCTAGACTGCATGCAAACGCACGAATGGCAGGCTCCCGAGGATATAGGTAGAGGGACAGTTGAGATTTTCGAAAACGCCAACAGCGCTGAAGTTTGGCTTGTTGAGGGTGCAAAACCAGCAGAAAAATTAAGGTTTTAAGCGGGATCGTTAACGTTTTAAATGTCCTAAGCTGTATTTTGGGAATCATTAAAATATTATGGAATCGTTCATGCCAATGTACTCCTGACGTCTGTTTAGTTTTGGTTGAAATTTGATATTCCGATCAAAATTCTAATTCCGTTTAAAATTTCATGTACTTGGCAAGTAAAATAAATAATATGAACCATTGGTGCTACTAAGGTAATTTCAACGGCAAGAAAGTTAAACATAAAATTTTGCATGATAAAATAAAAAGCTTGTTCAAAATATAATCGTTTTATTTATTTGTCATATAATATGATTTAAAGTTATAAAAGTTAGTATTTGACTGCGATCGGGAATCTCACTTGATGGTAAGTAACAATGCAGAATTAAGTTATCGCACTGCCCTGGAATGGGCTAAGCAACCCCTAACGGTCTCTACACACCATCGCCCCTGACGGAAACGCTTGGCGGTGCGTTTTTGCTGGTAGAATGGTAACTAGCCACAGGCGAACTTAACTTAACTTTTCTGCTATTGTTCTCATTATTGATATTCTATTAAACCTCTACAACCTAAAAAATATTATCAATAAACATTAACTTTTCTTAACACGTATTATATTATTCAGTTTTACGCAAATCTTATACTTCCACAATAGGTTTGCCTCCTTCAATCAGCCAGGCGGTTCCGCTTGCAGCGTTTTCAAAGACTTCTGCAGCTGCACTTGCCACAGCATCCGCTGTCTGCCAAAGCTGAGTTTGAGAAAAGTCATAAAATTCTCCATCAAAATCGAAAAAATTTGCTGTCATATCAGTTTCAGTGAATCCTGGACAAACAGCTACAACTCTTACCCCAGATTTTTCAAAATTAGAAGCGTGACCCAGAGACTTTGTGAATCCCATTACAGCAAATTTCGCAGCCTGATAGATGGGCAAGTAAGGAACAACTCTAAATCCGAGGATTGAAGCTAGGTTGATGATAGTGCCTCCTTTTCCACCTTTATCTATCCGCATGTGTTCCCGATACTTCAGAGACCATTCTATTAAAGCTAGTACATTTATAGAAATGGTGTTTTTGCTGTTCTCATCTGCGACACCAGCATTGTTCACTAGTACGTCCACAGTCTTGTATGCTTTCATAACTTCGGTGAATATAAGATCCAAGTCTTTGGTGACGTCACATTTCATGAAAACGGCTTTGTCAGCGCCATGTTTGGAGCAAAGGTTCTTCGCTGAATTCTTACCTTGATCTCCATTGACATCGAGTAAAATGGTGACTTTTGCACCTTTTTGTAGAAATTTATCAGCTATTGCCAAGCCAATACCACTGGCACCGCCAGTAATTAAAACTACTTTGTTGTTTAAATCTTCACCCATGTTGCTGTCACAAATTGAAATGTAAAAAAATATGCTGTAGCTACAGGCACAGATATTATAAAAATGCGATAATTTTGATATTAATTATTTAATAATTTACAGATAAAGTAATCTGAGGTCACTGGGGTATTCAGTATGATACTGAGAGATAATGATGTATTTAAGCTGTGATAATAAGCTATATTTTCTCAATTTATTTATTAAAGGAAGAAGTTAAATTCATGTACACTAAACAGACATTAATATTTGAATGATGTTTCATACATTTCTTTCTAATTTATATTATATTATTTCTAATATCTACTCACCTGCTCAGACCAGACCTGATCCAATTCCATCTAAAAAAACCCTCCTAGCTCCAAGCAATGATGTATCTGCCGTTTGGCCTACCATAACTGCCGCTTGTCTTCTGTGTTTTCTTTCATCGTTTATTTTTACAATTTCTTTAATATATATATAGCTACTCGTGCTGACTGACTCACTGATTGATCACCTCTCCTGAACATTAATATATATATAGCTACTCGTGCTGATTCACTGACTGACTCACTGATTGATCACCTCTCCTGAACAATTTTGTATGAAAAATTTTTTTTTTCACTATGCGTTTCGTATACAAGAGAAAAATTCATTCAAAGGAAAAATACGGAGAGAGCTGATGATTGAGGATTTCGAAGACGGGTGAAGAGCACGGGGAGGGTATCGAAGATAGGTGGGGGGTGCTCGACCAAATGTCATTTGAAACGTCATGCAATTGGCAGTGAGCTGAAAAAAATTTCAAAATGGCGGATTCAAAATGGCCGCCATACGGATTTCATCGATATCTCGGAAAGTATAAAAGATGGAAGAACGGTTTCTTGACAAGAAGTAATCAGGACCCGAAGGTCTATTCGATGGATAGAAAAAAAAATCAAAATGGCGGAATATTTTTTTTTCATACAAAAGGTATGGAGAATATTGAAGAGACTAAAAGTTGGATGGCAAATAGGGGGGAAGACAGCACGCGGGCCACATGTGGCCCGCGCCCTCACGCGCCCTACTAGTTACTATATATATAGCTACTCGTGCTGATTCACTGACTCACTGATTGATCACCTCTCCTGAACAATTTTGTATGAATATTTTTTTTTTCAATGACCATTTCTTATAGAAGGGAAAAATTCATTCGGAGGAAAAATACGGAGAGAGCTGATGATTGAGGATTTCGAAGACGAGTGAAGAGCACAGCCAAGGGTATTGCAGATAGGTGGGGGGTGCTCGACCAAATGTCATTCGAAACGTCATCCAATTGGCAGTGAGCTTGAAAAATTTTCAAAATGGCGGATTCAAAATGGCCGCCGTTCGAATTTTGTCAATATCTCGGAAAGTATAAAAGATGGAAGAACGGTTTCTTGGAAAGAAGTGATCAGGACCCGAAGGTCTATTGGATGGATAGGAAAAAAATCAAAATGGCGGATTTTTTTTTTACCATAGAAAATGTATGAGGAATTTTGAAATAATTTTTTATGGGCGGGAAGACAGCACGCGGGCCACATGTGGCCCGCGCCTCCACGCGCCCTACTAGTTAATATATATATAGCTGCTTGTGCTGATTGGGTCATTGATCACCTCTCCTGAACAATTTTGTATGAAAAATTTTTTTTTCAAGGATGATGTCGTATAGAGGGGAAAAATTCATGAAGAGGAAAAATACGGAGAGAGCTGATGATTGAGGATTTCGGAGACGGGTGAAGAGCACAGCCAAGGGTATTGCGGATAGGTGGGGGGTGCTCGACCAAATGTCATTTGAAACGTCATCCAATTGGCAGTAAGCTGAAAAAAATTTCAAAATGGCGGATTCAAAATGGCCGCCAAACGAATTTCGTCGATATCTCGGAAAGTATAAAAGACGGAAGAACGGTTTCTTGACAAGAAGTGATCAGGGCCCGAAGGTCTATTCGATGGATAGAAAAAAAAAATCAAAATGGCGGAATTTATTTTTCCATAGAAAATGTATGGGGAACGTATTTGCCTTTCAACCGTAAGAAACTTAAGGTTGAAAGGCAAATAGGGGGAAGACCGCACGCGGGCCACATGTGGCCCGCGCCCCCACGCACCCTACTAGTTACTATATATATAGCTGCTTGTGCTGATTCACTGACTCACTGATTGATCACCTCTCCTGAACAATTTTGTATGAAAAATTTTTTTTTCAATTACCGTTTCGTATACAAGGGAAAAATTCATTCGGAGGAAAAATACGGAGAAAGCTGATGATTGAGGATTTCGGAGACGGGTGAAGAGCATGGCCAGGGTATCGAAGATAGGTAGGGGGTGCTCGACCAAATGTCATTTGAAACGTCATCCAATTGGCAGTGAGCTGAAAAAAAATTCAAAATGGCGGATTCAAAATGGCTGCCATTCGAATTTCGTCGATATCTCGGAAAGTATAAAAGATGGAAGAATGGTTTCTTGACAAGAGTTGATCAGGATCCGAAGGTCTATACGATGCATAGAAAAACAATTCAAAATGGCGGACTTTATTATTTTTTTTTTAATTATTATGTAATGCTATTGTATTTTTAATTTAATAAATATGTACTTTTTTTCATAGAAAATGTATGGGAAATTTGGAATGGAAGACAGCACGCGGGCCACATGTGGCCACATGTGGCCACATGTGGCCCGCGTCCCCACGCGCCCTACTAGTTAATATACAAGGTGAAAAATTAATGGTTTTCAATGTTAAGCAGGGTGAATCAGTATCAGCAGTACTATCGAATTACCTACACTGTTTCGGAAAAGTAAGCATTTTTATTTTTATTGCAAAAAAAATAATCGAGATAAACTCGAAAATGTGATAACCAATAGTAGTGACTACGCGGTAGGTGGAGGTACACATGACACAATCTCTGACAAAATGCCGACCGAAACCGCGCCAATCGCGGGGAATTCCCGCATAGTCCTTTGAGATTAGCCGCCGCCGGCCGCAAGCCGCCGCCCGCGCCGCCTCATCGCCCGCGTAGTGTTGCCAACTTAGTGGATTTACCACTAACACTGGTGGTTTCGTTTCTTTTTAATGGCAGAAGTAGCTAGAGGAGTTTTCTAGTACACCACTAGTAGAATTTCCAGTTTCATAAATAATGGACGACATTTACACATTTAAATGAATAAAATTAATAAATTAGCTTATTTTTTTAACTTCATGTGCCTTCGAAGTCTGCACTTAGAGGTAGGCAATACTGATCCTGCAAAATGACGTGATAACAATTGTTTTTTTATGTTCCTGATCTTGACTTGTGCTATTTGTATGTTGATTTGTTTCGTTAGTTAATAATAACTTAACGAAGAAGGTTCTCACTTCTCAATCACAATACCTTTTTCTTTCAATAAGTCGGTATAAAATTGTTTAGTGGTAAATTTTGCGGATTTGAAGCCGTTTTCGTTAGTGGTTTTCTGATGTTTTAGATGTCGAGTCTGGTGGGGGAGTTCATTTAACATTTTGGCAACACTGCGCCCCCGCCGATTTCAGTTGCCACCGTACCGTAGTATGATGCACGCGCACGTCGCACGTGCGAAAACGCGCGAAAATGAATCGGCACTATGAATATTCAAATTTGGAATATCTACGTATGGTGCAACTGTACGCTGTTGCTGGATTTAGCGCATTAGAAGCCGAACGGGGGACCAGTTCCACGGCCCGGCCAGTTAAAGGCTGTGATAATAGACGCTTTTAATGTAGTGAGAAGTGATAGAGACACTTTATTAAAACTAAAAGACAATTGTGTGAAACGAGCTCAAATTTGCATTCAAAGAAACGGTTTGCATTTTGAACAGCTGCTTCGTTATCATTGACTGTTATAACTTAACTGTACATCGTAAATAATAAATACCTACATACTCGTAAGTGTAGTGTGACTCAAAACTTTTAGTTTTTACGAGTAAATTGTAAATAATGAACTTCGTGTACAGTGATATTACGTGTGCTTAAAATTTGTGGTAAGTTTGAACACCGTTTTCGAATCATTACGTTTAGTTGAATGACCGTAGCGTAGGTACACAGCTGATTGCCGCGCCGCGCCGCGCTTCTCTACAGCGCCGGCGCGGGCGGCCGGCGCTGTAGAGTAGTAGGTACGTAGGCGAGCGCGGCTTGCGGTACCACTACTACTAGTTTGCGAATTTTTGAAAACAAAATTTCTCGAAAAAAAAAAATTTTATTTTACGACTGGGGTCAAAATAAATTGCAAAAATTTAAAGTACTGCGAATAGCGATTCACCCTGCTTAACATCAAAAACCATTAATTTTTCACCGTGTATATATATAGCTACTCGTGCTGATTCACTCATTGATCACCTCTCCTGAACAATTTTGTATGAAATTTTTTTTTTCAAGTATGATGTCGTATAGAGGGAAAAAATTCATGAAGAGGAAAAATACGGAGAGAGCTGATGATTGAGGATTTCGGAGACGGGTGAAGAGCACAGCCAGGGTATTAAAGATAGGTGGGGGGATCTCGACCAAATGTCATTTGACACATCATCCAATTGGCAGTGAGCTGAAAAAAATTTCAAAATGGCGGATTCAAAATGGCCGCCAAATGAATTTCGCCAATATCTCGGAAAGTATAAAAGATGGAAGAACGGTTTCTTGACGAGAAGTGATCAGGACCCGAAGGTCTATTCAATGGACAGAAAAAAAAATCAAAATGGCGGAATTTTTTTTCCATAGAAAAATGTATGACGAATTTTGAAGAGACGAAAAGTTGAAAACTTTGCAAGTGTTTGATGTGGCGCTTCAGAGAACTTCTAGAGAATAATATGGAATGTGATGATGATTGAGGGTTTCTAAGACGGTCGAGGAGCACGGGCAAGGTATTATAGTTAGGTGGGGACTGCTCGAACAAAACATACTCGGAACCTCATGCAATTGGCAGTAAGCTGAAAAAAATCCAAAATGGCGGATTCAAGATGGCCGCCATACAAATGTCGTGTTGTTCTATCTCGGAAAGTATAAAATATAAGAGAGTGGTTTCTTAGCAAAAGGTAATCAGGACCCGAAGGTGTTTTTGATGGGTAGAAAAAAAAACAAAATGGCGGAATTTATTTTTTCATAGAAAATTTACATATCGAATATTAAAGAGACTACAATAACCATGTTGATTATATTGGCATTGATGCAGTTTTTCGGTAAATTGCCAGAGAAAAATGTGAAAAGAGATGATGATCTAGGATTAGGTTGATGATTGAGGAGCACGGTCATGGTTTTAAAGATAGTTAAGGACTGTTTGAACAAAAAATACGCTGAACCTCATCCGATGATGAGGTTCAGCGTATTTTTTTGTTCGAACAGTAGTTAACTATCTTTAAAACCATGAACGTGCTACTAGGTAATTTTTTCAGCCCACTGCCAATCGAAATCCAATTGGCGATGGAGATGACGGCAATAGTTTTATGGGCGGGAAGACTGCACGCGGGCCACATGTGGCCCGCGCACTCACGCGCCCTACTAGTTACTATATATATAGCTACTCGTGCTGATTGGCCACTGACTCACTGATTGATCACCTCTCCTGAACAATTTTGTATGAAAAATTTTTTTTTCAATGACCGTTTCGTATAGAAGGTAAAAAATCATTCGGAGAAAAAATACGGAGAGAGCTGATGATTAAGGATTTCGGAGACGGGTGAAGAGCACGGCCAGGGTATTGAAGATAAGTGGAGGGTGCTCGACCAAATGTCATTTGAAACGTCATCCAATTGGCAGTGAGCTGAAAAAAAATTCAAAATGGCGGATTCAAAATGGCCGCCAAACGAATTTCGCCAATATCTCGGAAAGTATAAAAGATGGAAGAACGGTTTCTTGACAAGAGTTGATGAGTATTTGAAGGTCTACTGGATGGATAGAAAAAAATTAAAAATGGCGGACTTTATTTTTTTCATAGAAAATGTATGACGAATGTTGAAGAAACTATTGAAAAGTTGTGAAACATGTAGCACTTTGATGCGGTTTTTTGGAGGACTCTCAGAGAAAAATATGGAATGAGATGATGATTAAGGGTTTTAAAGACTGTCGAGGAGCACGGGCAAGGTATTGTAGTTAGGTGGGGACTGCTCAAACAAAAAATACTCAGAACCTCATGCAATTGGCAGTGAGCTGAAAAAAAAATTCAAAATGGCGAATTCAAGATGGCCGCTATACAAATTTCGTGTTGTTCTATCTCGGAAAGTAAAAAAGATAAGAGAGTGGTTTCTTAGCAAGAGGTCATCAGGATCTCAAGGTTTACGGGATGAATGGGAAAAAATTCAAAGTGACGGAATTTATTTTTGAATGGAAAATGTACATGCCACAATAAGTAGGGAAATACCGCTGAACCTCATCGGATGAGGTTCAGCGTATTTTTGTTCGAGCAGCCCTTAACTATCTTTAAAACCACGACCGTGCTCCTCAATCATCATCCCAATCCTAGATCATCATCTTTTCTCATATTTTTCTCTGGCAGTTCTCCGTAGAACTGCGTCAATGACTTGCATAGTTCCCTACTTATTGTGGCATGTACATTTTCCATTGAAAAATAAATTCCGTCACTTTGAATTTTTTCCCATTCATCCCGTAAACCTTGAGATCCTGATGACCTCTTGCTAAGAAACCACTCTCTTATCTTTTATACTTTCCGAGATATAACAACTCGAAATTTGTAAAGCGGCCATCTTGAATTCGCCATTTTGAATTTTTTTTTCAGCTCACTGCCAATTGCATGAGGTTCTGAGTATTTTTTGTTTGAGCAGTCCCCACCTAACTATAATACCTTGCCCGTGCTCCTCGACAGTCTTTAAAACCCTTAATCATCATCTCATTCCATATTTTTCTCTGAGAGTCCTCCAAAAAACCGCATCAAAGTGCTACATGTTTCACAACTTTTCAATAGTTTCTTCAACATTCGTCATACATTTTCTATGAAAAAAATAAAGTCCGCCATTTTTAATTTTTTTCTATCCATCCAGTAGACCTTCAAATACTCATCAACTCTTGTCAAGAAACCGTTCTTCCATCTTTTATACTTTCCGAGATATTGGCGAAATTCGTTTGGCGGCCATTTTGAATCCGCCATTTTGAATTTTTTTTCAGCTCACTGCCAATTGGATGACGTTTCAAATGACATTTGGTCGAGCACCCTCCACTTATCTTCAATACCCTGGCCGTGCTCTTCACCCGTCTCCGAAATCCTTAATCATCAGCTCTCTCCGTATTTTTCCTCCGAATGATTTTTTCCCTTCTATACGAAACGGTCATTGAAAAAAAAATTTTTCATACAAAATTGTTCAGGAGAGGTGATCAATCAGTGAGTCAGTGGCCAATCAGCACGAGTAGCTATATATATAGTAACTAGTAGGGCGCGTGAGTGCGCGGGCCACATGTGGCCCGCGTGCAGTCTTCCCGCCCATAAAACTATTGCCGTCATCTCCATCGCCAATTGGATTTCGATTGGCAGTGGGCTGAAAAAATTACCTAGTAGCACGTTCATGGTTTTAAAGATAGTTAACTACTGTTCGAACAAAAAAATACGCTGAACCTCATCATCGGATGAGGTTCAGCGTATTTTTTGTTCAAACAGTCCTTAACTATCTTTAAAACCATGACCGTGCTCCTCAATCATCAACCTAATCCTAGATCATCATCTCTTTTCACATTTTTCTCTGGCAATTCACCGAAAAACTGCATCAATGCCAATATAATCAACATGGTTATTGTAGTCTCTTTAATATTCGATATGTAAATTTTCTATGAAAAAATAAATTCCGCCATTTTGTTTTTTTTTCTACCCATCAAAAACACCTTCGGGTCCTGATTACCTTTTGCTAAGAAACCACTCTCTTATATTTTATACTTTCCGAGATAGAACAACACGACATTTGTATGGCGGCCATCTTGAATCCGCCATTTTGGATTTTTTTCAGCTTACTGCCAATTGCATGAGGTTCCGAGTATGTTTTGTTCGAGCAGTCCCCACCTAACTGTAATACCTTGCCCGTGCTCCTCGACCGTCTTAGAAACCCTCAATCATCATCACATTCCATATTATTCTCTAGAAGTTCTCTGAAGCGCCACATCAAACACTTGCAAAGTTTTCAACTTTTCGTCGCTTCAAAATTCGTCATACATTTTTCTATGGAAAAAAAATTCCGCCATTTTGATTTTTTTTTCTGTCCATCGAATAGACCTTCGGGTCCTGATCACTTCTCGTCAAGAAACCGTTCTTCCATCTTTTATACTTTCCGAGATATTGGCGAAATTCATTTGGCGGCCATTTTGAATCCGCCATTTTGAAATTTTTTTCAGCTCACTGCCAATTGGATGATGTGTCAAATGACATTTGGTCGAGAACCCCCCACCTATCTTTAATACCCTGGCTGTGCTCTTCACCCGTCTCCGAAATCCTCAATCATCAGCTCTCTCCGTATTTTTCCTCTTCATGAATTTTTCCCCTCTATACGACATCATACTTAAAAAAAAATTTGATACAAAATTGTTCAGGAGAGGTGATCAATGAGTGAATCAGCACGAGTAGCTATATATATATATATATTAACTAGTAGGGCGCGTGGGGACGCGGGCCACATGTGGCCCGCGTGCTGTCTTCCATTCCAAATTTCCCATACATTTTCTATGAAAAAAAGTACATATTTATTAAATTAAAAATACAATAGCACAAAAATACGCTGAACCTCATCCGATGAGGTTCAGCGGTATTTTTTGTTGGAACAGCCCATAACTATCTTTAAAACCATGAACGTGCTACTAGGTAATTTTTTCAGCCTACTGCCAATCGGATTCCAATTGGCGATGGAGATGACGGCGATACTTTTATGGGCGGGAAGACTGCACGCGGGCCACATGTGGCCCGCGCACTCACGCGCCCTACTAGTCTTCTATAAAGTTAGAAGAAATTATAAAATACAACTTGTTCTTGGAGTCTTTTAAAAGTAAAAAAGGTAATTTAATCACATGACAGCAGTGCCTGTATAAACGGCGCGGCAAGACCGAAATAGATTGAAATTGCTATATTTGATGATTGATTTGTTGATGATTATTTTAACTGCTCAGTTTGTTTACGTACATAAATATTTGTTATTGAAGTTTGAAGGCCATTTCCGATGATATACTTGTTTATAGATTTGTTCTATGTCGATTTTAAGTTTCTAACCACGGATCTACACTATTATATGTTAATAGAACTGTCAACACAGTTCTAATACTATAGGCACGTGTATACCTAACTGTGTATGCACTAGGTTCTGTGTAGGTAAATAAATCTCTTCCTTATTGAAGATTGTTGTCACGCTATATCCTCTCATCACGCTAACTCCAAACAATCAATTACGTATTTATATCTATGGGTCTTCCGCGTCTGCAATGTTTAGTTTTCTGACCGTTAAGTCCACTGAACCCTCTTAAACTTAGCTTTAAGTTGCCTTGTAGTAATCACCAGCATATGTGAAAAATATTATATTGACGCTTTAAAAGAGCCTGTACGTTAGGCCTATGTGAAATAATTGTAATTTGAGTTTGAATTTGAGAGTTCAATAAAAATTTCACAGGTATGGTTTATGTGCTAAATAAAAGGCCAAGATTGTTCAGTACTACTTTTAAAATAGGGCGAGTCCGTTTATCACTTGGTTGGTTTTGTCATAGCTAAGTTCCAATGCGTCAATGGCAAACTCAGCCGGCAATTATATTGTAATTAAATGTACTGAAAATATTAAACGGTTCTATCTCAGGATATTATAGAGTTGAAATTTTCGCAGATGACAATATATTTGTCTCCGGTATAACATCATTAATTATTAAAAAAAAACACTTAAGGAGGCTCTCATACAACAAACGTGATATTTTTGCTCATTTTTGAATTTAGCAGGCGGTGAGGTGTTTAGTTTCCTTGAATACTATTGAGAATTGGTCTTGATAGTACATACAGAAGTATGTACATACAGAAGTCCCTTAGTCCAAACTCACAATTGACCAATTTCTTTAACTACTTTTATCAAAAGATTTTTATTTTACTGATTATTATCGAAGGAAATTTAATTAAGATACGATCATATTTGATTGTATCTATTTATACATTTCCGGTGATAATAACGTTTTGTCAGTAATTAATAAATTGATACTAATTCCAGTAGTTACGTTGGAAATTACTGAAATTCTAAGGCCGCGTTTAGACTATTTTTAGTTCAGTTGTAGATCATAAATTATATCATATCGGGAAGAAATTAAGTAGTATTAGTTTTAGTTTAGTTTTGTAATCTATTTTCTTTTAAAGAAAGTAAGAAAAATTACATTATAATTAATTTTTGCAGAATATTGATAGATTATACTTATCCTGGATTAAACATAGGTTTTATTCGCAGTTCGGTAAAAACGAAATTTAAAACTGAGCTGGAAGCAAAACTTAAAAAATAGGTTTCTCTTTGTTATGACCAGGTATTAAGTGATATATGCTTGTACGATGTCCTTGTCCGATGCAGTGCGTCCAATGGCTTTATGTTGCATATGACGCACTGCACTGCGATCATCATCATGACACATTAATTTCTAAAAAATTTAGTTCCTAAGTAACATTTAGCGCAGCAATCACGTCGGCATGGAGCGCCTTTGAAACCAACATACAGTAAGCATTACTGGAAGAAGTAGTGGTACCTACCCGGACGAACTCAAAAAGTCAAAGAGTCAAAAAGTCAAAATATCTTTAATTTCACATATGCAATAACGTACAGGCTCTTGTAAAACGTCAATATGGTATTTGTATGCAGATAACTACAAGTCGACTTAAAGCTAAGTTTACGAGGGTTCAAACTCCACTAGAAGAGTCCTACTAGCAGTGAATAATACAGGTTAGTTAAATAATTATATTATTTCTTAGCCCGTGTCATAAAATTAGTTGTGTATACCATGTCATTAATATTAATAATAATTAAAATTACAGGTATTTAGACCAATAATAGTATTCTTATCGTAATTATTCTAATCATCTGTAGTTTATTATTGATAGTGACGATGTACTTGGCCTTACATAAGCGCTGTTACTTAAGTAATTATCTTTGTTAGTAAACACCACATAGATGATGATAAAAATAAACACGCTTTTATCGGTACGCGCAGTATATATAGGGCTTTGGCATGGTCACAGATGCAATTTATAAATACGTTCTCGACTAGTCTATTGCGTGCATTTGTGCAAACGCGACTAGCATCAAAGTCTTATAATTTTGAAACCGCGTGAAAGTAAAGTCAAGAAAAAATGGCGAGAGATTTAAAAAACAAAGTTGTGGTTATTACCGGAGGTGCTGTCGGAATTGGGTACGAAATTGCTGATAGATACCTCGAGAAAGGTGCCAAAGTATGCATTCTACTCGACATTGCTGAAGCGCAAGGGTCAGAAGCAGCCAAAAGCCTTTGTGCAAAACACGGCGCTAACAGAGCTGTTTTCATGAAATGCGACGTCACCAGAGATTTGGATGCAGTCTACAAGAAAATCGTAGACACGTACAAGACAGTGGACGTTCTTATAAACAACGCGGGTATTCTTAACGACCAACTCTGCAAGAAAACCATTGATATTAACGTACAAGCTCTAATCGACTGGTCCATGAAGTTTTGGGAGCACATGCGGACGGATAAAGGCGGAAAAGGTGGCACTATTATCAACCTGGCTTCTATATATGGATACAGAGTAGACCAATACCTCCCGATTTATCAGGCTTCAAAATTTGCCGTTCAGGGATTCACGAAATCCCTAGGCCATACCTACAACTATAACAGGTCTGGGATAAGAGTGGTGGGCATCTGTCCGGGGTTTACGGACACCAAACTGGTAGCAAACCCCAAGACTTGGGATGATGAGTGTTTAGCTAAGGATTTCGCTGTTTTCGTGAAGAAGCAGGCGTGGCAGAAGGTAGACTCGGTGGGGCAGGCTGCTGTGGACGTTTTCGAGAATGCTAACAGTGGTACGTGCTGGCTTATAGAAGGAGCGAAGCCTATTGTGGAAGTTTAGGTTTGCGTGATTAAGTATAACTGTTGACCTCTATTTGAATTTGTACGCTGGAGAGGCGATATTCAGTGTCATTTTGATGTCAATTGCATTTCTGCCGTGACCCAGAGAAGGTTTACTAATGTTCACCCAGAAACATGGAAACATGCCACATGGCCAAGCTTGCCAGAACTGCCAGACCTTATAGCCTCTTACGGCTTACAAGATAGCCCTTCGAAGCAAAATATAAAGTTATTCCATATTTATTAATTTTGTACTCCAAACCTGTCCAGCGTATTTACTAATAGAGTTAATTTAACTTTTATTAAAGTTTTGTATTGTAGTTTATATTTTTGTTATTTTTTATTAAATATTTTTAATTTTATTATTTACTTTTATTTATTTCAATTATTAATCTTAATCACCATTAGCTCATTAAGTAATGACAATGGAAAGCTGGGACGATGACTTTTGTCTTTGTTTACATGATTTGAAGTGTCGGGTTCGGTTCTCAGTTGTAGTAAAACTTCGTTAAGATTTCCAAGAATAATGTCACAGGATACAGGTTTCCTTACCGTCACTATGGATGGTTAGGAAGCGTAATACAACGCAAATAATTCTAAATTCAAGCGGTGTCTAGGATTTGAATCCGGATTCTTAGAATAAGAGGCTGAAATTCTGAAGTCTACGCTAATCTTCTCATATGGAAAATATTACTACAATTATTATATACACTACTTTCTCTTTACCCTATTCTATTAAGGGGATTTATTGAATTTATTTTTGTCTTTCTCACTCTCACGGAGATTTGGTAGGTGCGACATGCAGCGTCGCGGAAGAATATAACAGAAAAACGACCCTTTACCTAATTACTCAAAAACTAAGCTGGTTATCAAAAATCTGTTTCTTAGCGTTTTTGGATATTATTATTACCGACACTTTAAAATAAAAATTACAATTACATCCAATGTAGTGACCGATAAAAACTCGAAAAGCTGAGATTTTGGAGCAACTTTTGGGAGAATTTTCTATCGAGAAAATATTATCCAATCGTGTTTCTGCTTCTTAGCGATTTTAGTTTTAAGGCCTAAAATACATGACCTGTAAATTTGAATTGTCATTAATAGTTTTTGCATAAAACTTCATTCAAAATCGCTTAAATACGGCTTCTACACCATTAAGATTTGTGAATGAGTTCAATAAACTGATATATCGATAATAATAATTATGAACGTGTAAGATAATCTTTAATTTCTATCACTCATTGATAAAGATCATTAATTTATCGGCCTATAAAAGGTAATAGATAAAAATCAAATCTAAGATTTACTCATAATCAATAAGCGAATCAGTTTAATTGGCAATACAATCAAATGATTTTCAAGTGATAAAATAAAAAATAGATTCACCTCCAGATTCAAAATCATTATTAAAAATTGTTGTTTCTATTTTATGCATTAGGGATGGTGCTCGTAATTACCACTCTTAAAATTAAAAAGACAAAGACAATTGAAAAGATTTTAAATAAATGTCCAAATAGATAAAGAAGCTAGGGCCTCTACACCGAGGCATTGAATTCGGGACAAAGGCGCCACCAGCGTTCTGCTCGCCGAGTAAATACACAAAAACGCGGAGAATGCCCACATTTTAATATCATAAAGTAGGTCAACGTTTTCGACCCGCGCCATAAGACTCTTAAAAATATTTCAAAAGCGTGAAAATTTGAAGTCGCAATGAAATGACAAGGTAAGTCCGAACACCCTTAAGTGGAGCGCGGGCGGAGCGGACTCTAAACGCTGAGTGTGGAAAATATGAGCACCGGCGAGTTTCACTAAGATTTTTTTATAACTAAGAATGAAGAGACTAGAGAAACGTTCACCTGATGTTATACTGAGCCTGGCCATGTCAGAACCCAAATAATCTCTGTTCCCAGTATTTCTATTGAGCAGTTTTGTTGACAGAACTATTGGGTTTTTGAAGTGAAAACATCTTTAGCCGCATTGGGCATTTTTGAGATGGAGAAAAGCTACTTTCCTTTTCTCGAAGTGCTTCACCGCTGGCAAGACGAGCCAGAATTCGAATTCCTTCGTCCTTTATTAGAACCCTCGAGACGTTCACTTTTAGGATAGGTCAGCTAAGATATGTTACTATAAGTTGGCGCAATATTTCCCGGCAGTAAAGCCCATAAGTGCAACAGAAAGCGCAGCCTGTTTCCTCATTTTATTCTGACGCGGGCAGCTAGATATTGCACCGACTATACCTACTGATACTCACAAAGATGTCTAAGGATCGACACAGACAAGAGTACCTATTCGTACTCATATCTCAGATTCTGTACTAGCTAATGGTTAGAGCAGCAATATATCCTGCTGCAACACAGTCGCGTAAACCTAATGAGGTATTGTTGTGGCGGGTAGCGGGTAGAGGTAGCGGGTAGGGGTAGGAAGGAAGAGGGGGCTAAAAGCTTTGCTACATTAGTTCACATCAACCGTGCTTTGGACTTAGCGGTGAGAGCAATACGGGAGGGTCAACCACCAAGCTTTTGACGATCACATTATTAGAATGAAAGTCCCAGGAACAATTTTCGGCATGAACGAGTATGTTTTTTGAAGTTTTTTTAAATACCGTACTGTACAGCGGAGGGTTTTAGGTTTTATATGCCCAATACTGCTGCGCAAGAGTCACCTCAGGGTGAGAGTAGTTTAGCAGTCATGTCTTCGGAAACATTTTGAAAATATCTTAATCAAAAATTTTTATTTTTCATATAGGCCTAACTTACAGGCACTAATGTTCTATCAAACTCCACGCCACGTTCGGACAGATGTTTTGCATAAAGAAAAACAGGCAAGAAACTCGGAAAAAAAATTGTGATTTCGTTCAGATCTAGAGACTACTATAAAGTAGGTGTTTTTTAAATTAAAATACTAACTATGGTCCGCAAAATACATACGCTTTAATCATGTTAAACCCGTACATTTATCATTCCCAACACTTTAAAATATAAGTTTTTTATATCGCATTAAGGCAACCTGTGAAGATAGATTTAACTAAATAAATAAATACTTAATGCTCCTTCTCGGCTCTTGCGCAATCCGGTACCTAATTGTATCTACTATTGTAAAGTATATATACATATATATTTAGGTACAATACTGTGGGTCAATTGATATCAGTTACAAGCTGAATCAGTTTGACCTTGAGAACACGCCCTTGTTATTCCACAGAGGTCACAATGTGTTATTACGGTTACAATTTGCAATGTAAACAAATCGTTTTAAACATGTTACAGTGAGTTAAAACACCCGCTTATTTGTATGGCACGTCCACTGCACACGCAACTGCAATTTATTTGCATCTAGTCGAAAAATAAGCACTTATTTTCATTCTTAACAGATTAATAAAAAAAATATATTACGCCTGTATAAGTGCGCCGTGAGTTTTTCGCCGTAATTCTAAAGTTATACAAACGAAGACGTTTAACGTTTTACATGTGGTAGACCGGACATCGAAAGAAAAGCCTATTGAAAAGTTGCACTAAAAAGCCACGGAATACTGAGCCAGAATTGAGTGTAAAAAATATGTGACACCTTAAAATAAATTAGTCTCAATTTGAGAATTGCTCCTGATACGCTAACTCCGGAAGTTTAATGATAATAATTTTACTTTCTATAAATTTCGTACCCCGAGCCATAAGGTATTTTTTCGGAAATAGTAGTCTGATTGCGCAATGTACCTATGTTAAATGATAAAATTACACAAGTACCTAATAATATCTAATCACAGATACAGGTTTTTATTAAAAAATTTGCTCAAAAACTCTCATTTACTTCATATTAGTTCCCGATGTTGACAATTCTGGGTGGCTGCCCAAAATGATCGTTTGGGAACTTACATGAGATGAATCGGAATTATTAAAAAAAATTGGTTGTCTGTAAAGTCGGTTTACGGGCGATAGATTTACGTGATAATGTCATAATCCTCTCTATCGTTTGTTTTATCGTGCCTCTCTATCGCTTGTTGCGCGCTCTCGCTTGCACGCACAGGCTCAGGTGGAACGTAACGCGTAACATTACTATTTTCTATGTGCGTTGCTGGTGTCCATCAATTTATTAAACGTTATCACGTCAAAAAGTAAAGATTGGAACCATAGTTCTCATGAGCCTGGAATGTTAGTACAAGTTGTTGTATAAACGATGTAAAACTCGCTTCGGTTTCGCCATACAATCTATATGCTGGGAGAAACCGAAAACTTATAACGATATAGAATTCTTAACGTTATTGCATCTTGTTCTAGCTCTCTTACAAAAATTGGTTGCCTGTAAAGTCGGTTTACTGACGATAGTTGAACGTGACAACGTCTTCTTTGTCGCTCGTTCCGCGCTCGCGAGGTAACGCCGGTAACGCCGCATGAGCGAGGTAACGCCGGATGAGTCATGTTTTTTCGTGCGTGCAACCGGCTCTATCGATTTATAAGACGTTGTCACGTCAAAAAGCTACCCCAACTCAGTGGCCGTGTGTTTCCACCCGCGGCCGGCCGTTACACCGAAGTCGCTCTAACACTTTTATTACGCCTGTATAAGTGTGCCGTGAGGTTTTCGCCGTAATTCTAAAGTTATACAAACGAGGACGTTCAATATTTTAGATTAGTTAGAACGGACAACGAAATTTGTTTCGTTGTCCGTTCTAGTAGAAATCATCATAGTAGAAAGATGCTTCCGAAAGTCACGGAATTTGATATTTATACCCTACCAGGCCAGTCTCACTTATCACGTGGCCGTCCCGGCTACAAGTACGGGTCCGGACCACAATATTTCAGGTGGTTGCCGCTCGCGGGCCGAGTTGCACGCGCTAGTTCTGTACGGTCTATTTTACGCGCCGTCTGACTACGGCAGCCCTAGTACGTCGTAAGAGATAAAGTTAGGCGATAGAAAGAGACCACAACATTGCATTTGTTGCTTGTCGATTTTGAGGGCGGGGCCAGGCGCTATTGCGAACTGAATTGTACTTTTTGTGTCAGCGCTAGAGTCGCTATTTCTTTAAATAATCGTGCGGAGTGAACCTTCTGGTACTATTTAGTGTTCTGTGACGTTATTGAAAACAACAGCTGTAAATAAAATTCCGTAACGAATTCTTATCATTGGATGGTGAAGATTAAACGAAGAATATAGGTACTCTAGAAACTTATACAAGCTCTATCCCTTACATATTGCTCTTTTAGCAACCTACTTTCTAAATACTCATCGAATTTATTTAATGATATAATTTTTTTGAATTTCTTTTTGTAATCAATGAACCATTAAGTACCTATCTAAATAATTTAATTCTGTAGCCATCAGCTGTCATCAGATGTCAATTGGGCGCCTTAGGAAGATGTTATTAAAGATATAGCAAAGTCTTTAGTGATGTCTACAGATCTCAGCAAGTGTATGATTTCACCAAATTCACATCGAATTCGTTTGTGAAAACTACCGAATTACAAGCGTGTTCTTCGGTCTTATTGTATTAATTTAGAGCTTACTTCCTTCCTTCACGTTGGTCCAATACTTATCGGCAGTAGATATTAGATACTCTACTTTTTGAATATCTGCGTATCCTGCTGACATTAGGACGGTGCTAAGTGGCGGCTTTACTTTGTAACTGTTAGGTACAATGAATGTGACATTTTCATTCCCCTTTACTCCACAGTAATTTGTGTTTTTAGAGTTTTTGTAACATTTCCCCAGTTTCCAACTTTGTTTTAAAACATTAGCGGCTTTACAGTTAATTACAGCTAGTTGTTATAAAAACGTACCGTTTGTTTCACTCGTAAAAAGCTGTGAAATTAAGGAAAACCCTTTCTAATCTCTAAGTCTGCAACAGGGAACTTATGTTTCTACGTCCTTTGAAACTGGATGTTATACTCGCAGATTTTAAAATCCTTCTACGCGAAGAAGGCGCTCTATTAAATTTAAGTGGACGATGCCGGAATTGATTCCCGAAGTGCCTGTTTGAAGTAAGTAGGTTTGAGATAAATGTAAAAGTTTTATGTTTTTTACTCAATTATTGGATCGATATGACTGAAATATAGATACTGTATACCAAGGATTAACAAAAAGGCTACTTTTTACACCGGAAAAATTCACCGATCCCGCAGGATTTTGACAAAAACCCAGTTATAGGATACAGCTATACGTAAATACAGCTAGATTATTTTAGTAAACTTTCTTGGACATAGGTGTAAACTTGTAAAGGGACTGAAATATAGATAACAGCTATAGATACAGGTAGATTATTTTAGTAAGCTTTCTTGAACATAGGTGTAAAGGGACTGAGATACCTTACACCTACCATGGATTAACAAAAAGGCTACTTTTTACACCGGCAAAATTCACGGATCCTGCAAGATTTTGACAAAAACCCAGTTACAGGATACCGTAATACTTAAATACAGCTAGATCATTTTAGTAAACTTTATTGAACATAGGTTTAGGGTTACGAGTAGAAAAGTAAGCGGGAATAAGAACGGGAACTCTTTTTATCCTGGAAAAATCCACGATTACTGCGGCGTCTGTCTTTCGATTATAGAGGCGATTATATTCTTTCAACGCCATTTTCGCTCGTCTACGCCTCGAGTAAAAATATCGACTCGCGAACTCAATATTATGAAAAATACCATTAACAGCCTCATCATAATTAATTTAAAAATAATAGTAAAGGCTTCTGTAATGTAAATTTCTAATTAAATATCTGGGCTAGCCATTATCACGTTATTTCGGGGCATTTTTGAGCAGATATACAAGTGGAGTATTAGATTTCTTATTAGAAAAAGGCTGCCTTAAATCAGACCTCCCAAATTGATTGCACTTTATATATTTTTTGGAGCAAAAATCGACTTCTTTTAGCGGAAAAACATGTTTATTGCAACTGGCGGCTTGGAAAACAGACTTTTATATGTTACGACATGATAACGGCGTAAGATTTTTGTACGACTTCAATTCAAAGTAACTTGATCAAGTGACGGAAACACTTTGATGAAACAATAATTACTTTAAGACTTAAGTTTTTACGTGTCTGTGTAACACACACACACACACTCACACACACACACACACAGAGTGTATTACGTATATCTTAAACCCGGCTGCGCTTCAGTGCGCCCTGAACTGAGAAGAAAAAGTGCGCGCTGAGCTGGTAAACATAGTTTTCATAGTTATCACTACTAAATAAAATTGATCACCGTCTTAGCTGGCATGATCATATAAATCATGTATGCGACAAACTCAGAGCTTTTTTGGCAAATATTTACATAATCAAGAAAAAACTAAATTTTAAAGTTAGGTTGTTACTGTATAATGCCCTGGCTGATTCAATCATAAGTTATGGTGTGAGCAGCTATGGAAGAACCGATAAAACTTATCTTAATTACATTTATCAGTTACAAGTAAGGATTCTTAAAGCTATTGTACCCTTAAATATTAAATTAAAAGCGAAAGAGGATGAATATATTTTATTTAAACACTGTAAAGTAATAAACATACATGATAAGATTAATTACCAACTATTAAAAGAGCAATTTTTTAACTTAGACATTCAAAAGACACTTAAATATGAAAGATTTACTCGGAGAGCAGCACAAAATTTACTAGTGACCATACCTGCCAAAAATAAATATGGAATGCGCACCACTGCCTACATGGTTCCTCGTTTAATAAATAATTTAGATTACAAATTTAAGGATGGCTTAACTTCAAAAAACATTAGTAAAAACTTAAAAACTTTTTCATAAAAAAATGTAATTAACAGATGTCAGATTATGTGCACTTACTGTAAACTTTAGTGGTTTGTTAGTGCATAAGATATATTTTGTATCTATATGTAATGCTTTGTAACATTAAATAAATAATAATAAAAAAAATAATATATAAGTATTTCCAGAGTATTCATAGGAGGCTGTGTGTTAGGCCTATATGACGTAAAGATAATTTGAACTTTGAGTTTTATGTTTGTTATGTATTGTATCGAAATATCGTATGGAAGTCGTATCCGGTGAATGTAAATTGTTCTTTCAACCATTAAGCACTAATTATTTTCAGGCAAGATAATGAAAGTTGATTAAAAACAGCGAAAAGGTCGAGTGAACTTACATAATTATTACCTTGCAAGCACTTTAGCTTTCTCGACTGCTATTCAAAATGGGTAAAAATTCACTAATATTAACTTTTGGATGTTATAGTTTTATAATACGTGTAAATTTTTTTGTACTTGGCAGGATTTGAACCAGCGTGGCTGAGATCTCTATCAATTGAACTACCGGTACTTTAACACAGAAACCTATACGTATCATTTATAAAAAAAACGTCTAAACCAAAATCTTTATACGTAGAATATTTTTTATTCAGGCCTTAGGCAGAACTATGTGATGCCATCAAGTAGGACACTCTGCAATTCCAATGCACGTTCAGTTTGTTATATTTTCACAATTTCTTATACCAAATTTATCGATGAACTTTCGACATAAATTCTTCAATTTTTTATTCTGCTTGTCCAAAGTAATTAGGTACACATGCTCATAACTAAAATTGAGATATTCGTACACTGTACAGCCATGTGCGATATGTTACGAATATATTTATTACTACACAGATAAATACTATCTGCAATTCGGAACAAGATAATTGTTAAGGCTTTAAGAAGGCCGAATGACAGTTTACAGGGGGAAGGATCAAGGAGCAGCCGCGTTCACACTGATTTACTTAAATTTCGGGGAAATTATTACTTTACACGATTCTTAGAAGGCCTAAAAATAAAACTCTCAATCAAAGTTATTGTAATTTTATCTCAGAATTTTATGTACTACTAGCTTTTGCGCGCGGCTTCGCCCGCGTTAATTTCGATTTTTCACAATCCCAGAGATTCAGATTTTTCAAAAACCTAAATTTCCTTATCAACCTTAACCTTTATACTTACTTTCTAGAAAGTAGCTTATGTGGTAATTATAGGATATCGTCTATCTCCATTCCAAATTTCAGCCAATCATTTCGGGTACAAAAAGTAGCCTTTGTAATAATCCAAGTAACAATCTTTCACCACTTAAATTTCCAGCCAAATCGGTTCAGTAGTTATGGCGTGGAGGAGTAGTACTTCCCTCGCGTGAACTTCGTTTTTACACAAATTTTGCGGTAAACACGGATTTTCCAGAATAAAAGATAAGCTGTATGATAATCCAGGATATCGTCTATCTTCTCTCCATATTTCAACTAAATCGTTTCTGTAGTTACAGCATAAAGGTATTTCTACCGCGAAAATTACGGGTTTTCACATATTTCTCGGAGTCTATGGATGTTTCCGGGATAAAAGTAGCCTATGTATTAATGCACGATGTAATATATCTCCGTTCCAAATTTCAGCCAAGTCGGTTCAGTATTCGCAGCGTAAAGGATTTTTCTCCTGCGTGGAAATCGATTTTACAAAAATCCCGGTAAACCATGGATTTTTCCGGGATGAAAAGTAACCTTAGTTCTAAATCATTACATAATTTACCTCTGCACCAAATTTTTGTCAAATCGCTTCAGTAGTTACGGCGTAAAAGAGCTTTTCTCCCGCGTGAATTTTGGTTTTTCACACATCTCGCATGGTTTCCGACCATTGATTTTTTCGGTTTAAAAAGTAGCCTTTTCATTAATCCAGGATATAATCTATATTCTTTCTAAATTTCAGTCGAGTCGGTTCAGTAATTACGGCATGAACGATTTTAATCTGGCGTGGAATTCGATTTTTCAAATATCCCGCACAAACCGTGTAATTTTCCGAGATAAAAAGCAACCTAAGTGCTAGATCATTACATAATGTACCTCTAATTCAAGTTTTGGCCTAATCGTTTCAGTAATTGCGGCGTAAGGGAGTTTTTTTCCCGCAGGAATTTTGGTTTTTCACACATCCCGCGAAAATCATGGATTTTTTCGAGATAAAAAGTAGCCTATGTATTAAACCGGGATATAATCTACCTCTATTCTAAATTTCAGACAAATCGATTCAGAAATTGCGACGTGAAGAAGCATTTCCCGCGCGCGTATTTCTATTTTTTACAAATTTCGTGGGAACCATAGATTTTTGTGGGATAAAAAGTAGTCTATTTATTAATGCAGAATATAATTTAACTCTTTTTCAAATTTCAGCCAATTCCGATCAGTAACTGCGGCGTGAAGAAGCATTTCTTCGTAATATCTTTGGACCCCCGTTTCACCCCCCCTAGGAGGTAGTCTCGTAAGTAGGGGTGGAATTAAAAAAATCGAGGAACTTTGTTATTTTTATCCAAAAGTCTACTTACCGATTTTAATGAACACAACTTGAAAATTGACGGATTTCCATATATGTAAAATAAAATTCCTTATTTAACACCCTTAGCGGTATAATTTCAAAAATTCCTTTCTTAGTACACATCTAGGGTGTTAAAAGAATATTCCCTGAAAATTTCATGTTTCTACGTTCAACCGTTTGGGCAGTAGCTCGTCCAAAAGCCAGCCAGCCGGGACCAAGCAATTTCTAGTTTCAACCCCCTTTTTAGAGAGTTAGGGGTGAAATTTCCAAAATCCCTCGGACACCCATTCTCTTATTTTTATTCGAAAGTCTATATACCGATTTTCATGAATCTAACTTGAAAAATGAGGGACTTTCATACAAACCTAAATCCCTTATTTAACCCCTTGAGGGGTAGAATTTCAAAAAACCCTTTCTTAGCGAGCGGTTTGGGTTCACAAAGAATCTTCCCTGAAAATTTCAAGTTCTTACGTTCAGCCGTTTGGGCTGTAGCTTGTCTGTCAGTCAGTCACTCAGGACAAAGCCTTTTATAGTTATAGATTTTTGTATGCAATTATTCATTAAAAACCTTGCGCCGTTTTGCAGACAATTTTGAAGTATGACAAAATTAGATGCTTTTTGGGGTTTTTTTTTTTGAGAGAGGGTTTGAGAAAATTCATTTTCTTGTCAATAACGAATGTTCACTAAACCCCTATTTTTAGTTACATATTTTTTCTGTAAGGATTCGATGATCAGTTATGCATTTTTTTATAGACGGAACATCCTTTACGTAGGGGTTATGTGGTACTTGCACCTACTAAAACTGTCTTCTAACCTCCAGCGGAAGTACGGGACTCAGTTGCATTTTCACCGCGTTGTCTATAGGTAATTTTATACTTCCTTTTTCCTTTGATAACTTCTCATATTTTATCAGTATTTAACGAAGATTATTTTGACGACCGAATGGCGTAGTGGTAGCGAACCTGCTGTCTGCGCCGGAGGTCGTGGGTTCGATTCCCACTACTAGTAAATGTTTGTGTGATTAGCATGAATGTTTTCCAGTGTCTGGGTGTTTTTCAACATATTGTATTTATGTATATTAGTATGTATGTATATTTATCAGATTGCGATGTGTAAAATGTCCCGTATATTTATTTATTATTATTAAAAAAAAATTATAACAATAATAATTTTATTTAGAACTTGTTTATTTCATCAGCGTTTGTCCTAATCCTCATTCGATTCGCAAAGTTTTGCCAATCTCCTGAGTTCACAACTCTACCTGGTCTATCCTCCGTTACAGGGATTGTACTCCGAGAGCCTGTGGGATGCATTCAAACGTTAAAAAATACAGGTGTTAGCATTTAATATGTATTCGACCATATTAAAGAGGTGTTACTTTGATGAAATATAGAAACATCGATAGTTAGACATCGATATCTTTCACCCATCTTTAAAAAAAAATCAAACGTTATACGACTACGTTACTACCACGGGATGTGAAACAATTAAGTTAAATTCACCATAAACAACTCAAAATGTTGCTTGGCAATGGATCATGGTAACAAGCCCCGGCCGAAACCTCCCACCAGACAAACTTTCTTACTCACTCTTGTTTGTGATGTAATTACGCCACAACTAAGTAGTTAACCGATTTTACTGTGAAATGTAGACAATTTACAAATCAATAATTCTTGTGAGAAAATATAGGTAGACTAGATCATAAATTTATGGAAACTGAACGCGAACTGTGGGTACTGGTTCGGCAGAGTTCTTAAGTTACTTTCGGCCTTCAAGTAATTTACAAAACACCTTCACAATGCTTCGCACCATCTCTGCGCCTATCCTCCCCAGCCTTAATATCCACATTACAACGGATTTACGTACTTTCTTTTACTTTTACTTGTCCGAAGTGATTTAGATACGAGCTTACTTCAAGGTTACCCCAATAGCGATCGATCGGGATCGACTTTTATTATTTTCTCATATGTACTTAAGCTATTGATAGCATGTTTATCACTTAGCACCAGCTTTAGCCATTATCTGCGACATCTCAAATGGGAAGTATGAATTTGATACTTCTCTTCGATAAGTCACATGATCAATGTAGTGATTGGGTATGTCATTCTCATCCGTTTTTTGAATTTCTTTCCATTTGAGCAATCGACTGGCTTCTGCGACGATCGCTGATAAGTCGAATGGCTAAGGGTGCTGAACCAAATCGCGTCGCAGTCTCGCATAGCTAATAGTGATATAGAGGTTGGTCCCTCAAATCTGATTAGCAAATCTATTAAGAAAGAAGAACGAAAAAATATATGGTATGGAAAATAACATCTTGTATATAGAATTCTCTCGCTTTTGAGGGTTCCGTACCAAAATGGTAAAATGGAACCCTTATGGTGCGACTTTCTCCGTCTGTCTGTCCGTCTGTCTGTCTGTCCGTCACACTCGATTATTTCAGTAACTACCGGAGCTATCGATATGAAATTTGGAATAGTTGTGTATATTAGTGGCCCAATGACACTGGAATAAAAAAAAATGGAAATTATTTTTGTTCTTATTTAAAAAGGGGGGAAAATCGGAGGGTTGAAATTTAAAAGTGAGATAACTGTACTGTGTGGGGTATCATATGAAAGAGTTTACTTTGTACATTCTAAAACCGATTTTTAATTATTTTTAGTCATGATAGTTTTTGATTTATCGGGGAAAATGTCTAAAAAAATACCGTTCCCCCCCCCTTATCTCCGGAGTTTACCATTCGAAAAATCACAAATAATTATGGTCAATAGGAATTTACGTATATTTTACAGGAAAACTATAGCCAATGCTCTAACTAGCATAGTTTTTTTGATATTAACAATAAACCTCTACAAACAAAGTTAGTTTTGCGGTTCATTAACAAAGGTAATTATTACCGTTTTACATCTTTGGTCGTTACAGTTTTGGTCGTGTTACATCTACATTAGTACGAACGAATCTTAAAAGTACCTAGCTATAACTACCTAAGCTTATTTAATGTAGTACGGAACCCTCGGTGCGCGAGTCCAACTCGCACTTGGCCGGTTTTTTTTTGTTACCAAACTCCTCTTAAACGGCTTGACCGATTGTTATGAAATTTTCAGTGTGTGATCTCTAGGTCTGGGAGCAGCTTGTTATCTATTTTTTATATCCCTAAGGGCAAAAAAACGTTTGCTGGGTCAGCTGTTACTAGCTAGTAACATTAGAAACTTGGTCCTTGCAAACAAAAACAAATGTATAAACCCCAACGTTTAAAGTATTATTTGAGAAGACAGCTTAGTTGCGAACACAGAAATTTCGGTAAGACGATTTTCTATAAACCGCAAAGGCGACGGTTTTTTTAGTGAAAACTTTATTAAATGCAACGTAGCTATCCAGACTTTCGGACATCTAAAAGTCTGTCTGTACAGTAAAAGTGTTAGTTTTTTTTCAGTGAGCCTCTAATCTATAAATTAAAAGAACCTCCTTTTTTTTGAAGTCAGTTAAAAAATCCCGGTCCGAGTCGGTAATTGAATGCGTGATCCGAGCGCTTGTTAACGACGCCAGAGACGGAGTGTTTTACAGCTTTTTTTGGAACAAAGTTTCCTTTCGGAAGGTATCGCGGGAAAATGGTTTTTTTCAATGACGAAAATCATAGTATTTTAATTTTTTCTGTGTATAACCAGCACATTCAACACATTGCATGTCTGTCTGTTCGAACAAGCAATATCGAAAGTGTTTTTTTTATGTTTTATAAAGTAAGGTCTTTGTAGAATAATTAATGTAAATACAACAAAAATTGATGAATCGATCCTAGCAGCGGAGATGTAAGACCCTAAATCCTTCAATTAAATCACAAGTCCGGAATTACTACTTTTCAATATGCAAATCGGTTAAGTACGGAGAACTAGGGTCTTAATACTCGACCAGACTTAAATCTTTGAAAATTTTATTGAAAACTCCAAAACCTCGATGTTTAAATATTCTTTGAGGAGGCTCCGTGGAGAGTACGGAAATGGTAAGCTGATTTTCCGTAAGCCGCACAAGCGATGGCTTTATAATTTGGACACTTTATGAAAAGCAACATAATTTTTATTACACGCATGCCTGTGCTATCTACCTATAGTCAAACCTGACTAAGTGAGAACTGGGTAAGCGAGAAAACTCTGTGAGAGTATGAATAGCCCTCCCGACTCTGAGATTCGGTTTCGTGAGAAACCTCTATAAAAGAAAATGATATCTCGGTCCCTTGAGCTCTCGGTCACTTAACCAGGTTTGACTGTATAGAGTAATATTTTAGCCATTGGCACCCAGATTGCCCGTCTAGCCGTATTCATAATTCTTTAATAGATTTATAAAAAATTCGTGTCTTAAGGCGCATGAAGCGTTAGTATTATGCTTGAGTCAAAACTTACGATTTCCGAAGGAACATAAAATAGTTATGTGTTCAATTATAGATTAGATAGTTGAATTCATATTATTTGGCATTTCATAATCTAGAACTTGTCTCAAAAATATTTTAAAATATGTGTATAACTTTCTCACTAGAACAGTTTTTGTATAGGCTGTTTGCTAAAATAGCGGTCGACGCTCTACGCAGATGCAAGATATTTGCCATGTTTCTTAACAAAAACTTATAACAATGACATATTATATAGAAAATTAATAACATTTACTAAAAATTGTCTCAAAAAAAAACACGATTTTCCTAGATTTTCATTCAAAAACCATAAACCGAAAAGTGTCATTTTTAGCATTTTTCTATAAATTAAACGTATTATTTTAGGATAAAATCCAAGATATTTTGTTATTTCTGAATTATAGTAATTTAATTCAATTCATATTCAATGTCACTGGTTATTTATTATTTTAATAAGTTGTATATTTATTTTATTATAATTTTTTTTGTAATACCATTTTCCGCGCAAAATTGCGTCAGCGGGAACGGAATTCTTTTTTTGTATGGAGCGACACGCGATTCACGCGTAAACGTATAAAGGCTCTTAAGTGTAACAAAACTCCTCCAAAATGACTTATGAGAGACAATTTTTTTGTAAACATTCGGTCTGAGAATAGCTCATAAATTATTTTTATATTACATAGAACAACGTTTGTTGGGTTAAATAATTTATATGACAAAATAACTAGGGATGACATATAATATTAAAAAAATAAAAGTCCTTTTTAAATTCAAGAATAAAAAAAAAAACAAATTACATGAAAACTATGGAACTGGCAACAAGCAAGCAGTGTTTTTTCATATATGAAAAAACACTGCTTGCTTGTTGCCAGTTATAATAACATAGGTATAATAACATAGGGTTATTCAAGGGGCGGAAAAACAAAAGACACGCACTACTATAAAAAAAGAAAACATCAAAATTGTACAATTAAATAATCATAATCTGTAATTTAATTTAATCATTGGTAATGCCAATACTATTTTGGCCATGGCTCCTTTCCTTATAGAAGTAAGTTCACCTAAAGACGAGCCATGTCTAGTCGAGTGGGCTATTTGCATTTTGCCTGTATTTATGATAGTTAGGTACAAGGATCCATGAAAAGAGGCTATTTAGATAGTTAAGAGGCGATATCGGTATTCGGAGTCACTGAAAAGGACGGGATAGACCTTTTTAATGGCAGAATCATTAAAAAGGAAAGATCCTCGTTTCATACAAATATTGCTCAAAGCACAGATCTATTTGATTTCGGGCATTTAGTAATGTGAACTGTAAATTTTGTCAAGAAAAAAATCATTCGTGGCATCTTTATTCAAAATTTCAGTCAAATCGGTTCTGCAGTTACGGCGTGGAGTCAAATAAGTGACTAACAGTAGTTTTTTTAAGAACATTACTCATATATACGTAGTCAAGCCTCAAAGAAAGCGATATCTTGTGTTATGGGCACTAGATAACTGATAAAACATAATATTTAATAAACATGAACACATATATAATATATAGAAAAATACCCAGACACTGAAAAACATCCATGCTCATCACACAAAAATTCTTCAGTTGTGGGAATCGAACCCACGACCTCCTACGCATAAGGCAGGGCCACTACCACTGTGTCATAGGTCGTCAAGTTTGTATGGGATTTGCAGTAATTCGACATTTATATAAGTTTAAATGTGTAGTTTTCTGACCTCTATCTTCATATACTCTTAAACTTGCTTAAAAAGGGGTAAATATCTAGGCTACCTACAAAGTTTTGATATCACAAAACGTCTGAAATGACTCGTTATAATAAGCCGCCGCGATGCTGTGTAGTGTGTACTCGTAAGCTCGTTAATTTAAATCAACAGAGGGAACAATAATGCTGCGAGTAGATCTGACGCAGCGAGCATTGTGTGCGGAAACAATGTAAAGCGGAAACTGTAAGAGCCTTAATAAGGTCTCGAGTGAGGCAGCATTGATTCTGAAAAGACGTTTATTGAAGTTCCATTGGAAATTGTACCTCTCATACATTCTGTTAATGATACGTTATTGTAATACTTCTTGCCTCATTGACAATCATGACAGTTGTGCGTTTGTTCGACTCTCAACAGGTTCGACTGAAAATTACGAAGTCTTAAATTCAATCGGTAAAGATTTAATTGAGTTTTTCTATCCATTTATTTGTGTCCCTATAATTCTTAGTTACCAGCCTAGAGTTTGAAAATTAGCGGTGATGCAACCACAGGTCTCGGAAGCAAGCCTTGTCTAGCCGTCGCTTTATGAGAGTGAGGGAGTAGAAAGTGCAACTGTGTTTGAGCACACCCAATAATATGTGCACTAGGTAGTAGGGTTTGGACTAAGCACAAGTTTAAAGTAACTGTCAAAAATGTCTAGTAAATCAGGGTTACTATTGCCATTAAACAATTTTTAATGTCAAGGATTCTTGGAATTATAGCGATATGCTTCTTCGCGAGATGTCATAAAAAATATGTCATAAACTTTCACATTATGTGAGAAAACTTGCATATAATGACATTTTTGGAAAAGAGCGAGTTCCGAGTTTCTTGCCAGTTCTTCCTGGTTCATACCTGCTTTCCGAATTCGACGGTAGAGCTTTAACTTTTCATGCCTGAGCCTGTAAATTAGGTAATCGGGATAAATGAGGCAAATCTGTCTCGAAAAAAGGGGGACACAGTTTTTTTTTGATTAGGTTGATTGTTCGTCATCCCAGTAAAATAAATTCAGATCAAATCAAGGATAAAGATGTTTCCTTATCCTACTGCTAACATAAAGAGGAACGAGGACATTAAAAGTCATTAATACGGTTTTTGTTGCGTCTTATCCCTATCTTATCCCGAATCGCGGCAAATGATCCGCGGAATGTACGACATTGTGCTGCGGAACGCTTTGTGTTAAGCTGACTTCCCACAGACCGGGATATTATATAAGTTGTTGTCAAATTATCTGCCACCGTTCCAGGAGATGAATGTGCCATACGTATACACTTCAATAGAATACACCTCAATCAAAAAAAAAATTATTGAGCCCGCGGATTGAGATTTCTTTACTATTGAAGTGTATATGTATGGCACATTTACCTCCTGGAACTGTGGCAGATAATTTGACAACACCTTATATTTATCTGGCTCAACTAAAATTGTAAGTGATGATGCGCCAAACTGTTACTACACAGCACCGCACCTGATTATTAAATCACTTTGTGGAAATATATCAGAGGGAGATAATATTTTATGAAATATAAATTAAAAACTATTTATTATGCGTGCGTACATTCGTATAAGGAAATATAATCATCTTTCTTTCCCATAGATTTACCTTGTTTGAGCGCAAGCTAAAAGTTTTTGCTACAGAACGTTTAATATTGATAGAGACAGCGTTATTTATATGATGCTGTTTGTGAAATAAAACGAGAAACGTCAAAAATTAGTAGGTAAGTCGGTACAATCTTTGCTTCTATAACGGAAAACTGTTTGAATTTCACTGCATTGGTGTCTGATACTAGTCCAAACAGAGCGACTTTATGTAACGATACGCTCACAGGTTCTCAACATCAAGCACCGTGGGAAGGCACCGTATCGTTTTACGCGAACATAAAAACAAAGCACGTTACAGATGGATCGTGATTTTAAGAATCATTTGAGCCTCCAATCTGCGACTGAGTTGTTTTATGTTTACTTGTATGTGTTCTTGTTAATCCATCTTTGATTGTAATTTTAATTAATTGAGCGCAGAACTGACGGCTAACGTGCTCTCCGAGGCACAAGGGTAAACACCGCCAATTTCCGAATTCCAGGCTAAATACTGAATTTTATTGACCCGACTGGGAATCGAACCTAGGACCTCGTGATCTGCAATCGAACATGCTCACCAGCGAGGCTGCTAATATAATATTGATAATAAATAATCAGCAATCAAAAAGAAAATATTATGCTAAATATTATGTACCTACAACGATAAAATCTCGCTCAAATGTCTCCATAGAACGTGTACAGTTTAAAGTTAGAGCGCCAAAGTTAAGTCAGCAACGATACCGCCAAAATTCTGAAGTTCGCAAAGATACCGCCAAAATTCTAAACTTCCAAGTTCAGGCGTTTGATGTTGGAATTATTCAAAAACCACAGAGAGATGTCTGGATTTCGGTCGAATAGAAAATTCTAATTTTGAGAACATTATTTAAACAAACAGGAATTATTTAACGAAAGTAAACTAAACATTTGGATATAGCACTTGATCCATTCATTGCTTTTAATTTTAAAATAGTAACACGCATACTCGTAGTTACCTTAAACTATTAAAGAAGTCACATAATGTATTGAAGTTTATAGTCCACACCGCAGAAATGCGTATGTTTAGATGGGTAAGAGGACCAACACTTAACACAGTAGGGCACACGAGAGGACTATCAACAACAACACTCTACAAAGTACGCAATGAATACTTATAAGGGAGCTAAGTTTAGAAACAGCCCAAAGTAAAACTAATTTATTAGATATAATACCATAAATATACCTCTTGGGTTATGAATCGAAGTTGCCCACATAACCGACAAGAATTCAGAATCAAGGCTCAAATGGTTTGGACACGTTTTGCGTAGGCCTAAAGATTATGTGGTAAAGAAGATAAGTGGCCTTTCCATGACTACAAGAAAGAGGGGTAGGGAAAGACCTCAATGAAGATTATGTGGTGAAGAATTGCCTTTCCATGGCCGTAGCCACTGTAGAAAGAGGGGTAGGGAAAGATCTGAAACTACCTGGCACACAAATGTCCAAAGAGATATGAAAACCTCGGCCTTAGGGATGAGGACGCTACAACACTATTCATATGTTAGAACATGATAAGAAAAGCTGGCCATATAAGGGGCAAGGCGAGGACAAAGAAAAAGAAGGTCGGTTTGCTGTATTTTGGTTCGAAGAGCACTTCAGCCCCGTGATGATTTACTGGGCAAAATGAGAAATGATGAGAATGAAAATAAACGCAGTAGAGAGCATCGTATCATGAATTGACTTAATGAACTTAAAATAGAATCAATTAACATCAGGTGAATGTTTTCTTCGTGTCATCATTCCTACGTACAAAGGAAATTTCTATTTGACCAAGGCGTTCTGTAAACGAATTGCTGGCAACTCCGGAAGCTTAGTAACTAAGGTTTGTGGGGAGTTGGGGGTAATTAATTGCTGAATCCTGCGGGCGTCTTGCGGTGAGCTGATGAATTTTGAAGGAACGAAAGAAAAACATTTTTTTCCTCAACCTTAATTGATGAAATGCCTTCCGGCTCATTTAGCGCGATGTGATATCTAAATAGAAAAGTCTTGGTTTCGATTCACCACCCAGAAAGTGTGGGATCCTTGTAAAGCTGTGGTTTTAGTTAAAGAGGTTTCAAAATTATAGAGACTATACTACAGCAGCTCCAAGAAAAAATAAATACTATGATCTTCTCCCACAGGCCTGAAATTAAATGAAACTTCGGTTTTTTGAAAATTTTACTAATATTTTTGGCGAATTTAAAACAGTCTATCTCAATGAACGTATTCTATTTATTTTCGTTTAAAATGAAATATTTAATTTTAAGTGATGCAATGGTAGTTGGTATACACGATAAGAAACTATGACTGACCTTTGTTGACCTCAAATCGTTCTATTCGAGATTAAGGACCGTTGGCTGAATAATGCTTAGCCATCAAGACAGTGGAATAAATTATTACGGATTGGGGTCGTGACCTTTACAGGTGTTGAAAATTAAAGTGAACGCCAGAACTAGTTATCTTTCAGTAACTTATCGTCATTTTTTTTTTGGGGAGTTTTAAAAGTATATTTGATCTATCATCTGAAACTTAACTGAAAATAGATTTTTTACAAAACTTACGAGAATGATTTTGTGAAAATTAGCTTACTGCTCTTTGCTCTTAGCATGTTTAGATATATCTTATTCAAAGTTTAGATATAGATAGTAGATATACGAGCGGTTAG
The DNA here is from genome assembly GCA_036785405.1 of Coenonympha arcania. Taxonomy (NCBI): domain Eukaryota; kingdom Metazoa; phylum Arthropoda; class Insecta; order Lepidoptera; family Nymphalidae; genus Coenonympha; species Coenonympha arcania. The sequence continues at coordinate 619,083 of CM072066.1, forward strand.
CACGTACTGTGCCTTATATTCTGACCACATTACAGATGAGGGTACAAATTGCCGGGGCGGTTCAACCCCCTCTGGCTTTGGGGATGGAAATGGGGTGAAATTGAAAATAACCAACACTAAGATTGATTGTTATTTTCTACCCATAGCAGTTTACCCTATTACCCTAGTACCCAAATATTTCACGTCCTTTTACTCCGAAAAAAATTGTCTACCTACTTGTGTCTTGTCTGATAAGCAACATAGTGAAAAAGTGTAACCTAATTTGGAAAATTTTCAAAGTTGTTCAACGAAATGGAAAACATTTTAAGGAAGTCAATGATCATTAAAGCCCGGTTTCAACCAAAGTGAACAGGAGACGAGATGTTTTGAATAACCAATCGGATTTCGTTATTCCTACATCTACTCTCCACTTAGCTTCGGTGGAAATTGATCAAGGTGATAGCGGAGAACATGTCTCGTTGTTCTATAGAACTTTGTGCAGCGATCAAGTAAGCGGCGCGGAGATGTCTTCAATCGGGCGGCCGGGTTGAGCCACCGTCGCTCGCGCGCTTCTATCCCCTCTCCCCTTTATACAAATGGAAGAAGGCAAAGAACACGTCTTCTTCTCGTAGGCAGTACTTTACTGAAATGTCGAGCTCTCATTGTTCACATCTCAGCTACTACAACTCACATCTCCTCTCCCTTTTGGTGGAAACAGAGCCTTAGCCGGAAAAATTACGGGGCTTAATCTTAGTCTAAGCATGCAAGAACAGTCACGAGTGCCGGGATGCACTGCACCTTACAATGACAGTCACTTTACATTGTGATTTACTTACCTCGTCATTCTTTAGTACAATGATGCATTTCGGATCTTGCTGGGTCTGCCTATATATTGTAGTGCCTCGGGCATGTTCGCCGAGTCGAGAGTGCCTGACTTTTTTGCTGTTATCAGAAAAAGAGTCGCCTCGTTTTGGAAAAGGCTTAGACAGTCTGATAACAGCATTCTCAAGATGGTGTGTGACGGGATGCCCAGTAGCATATTTACATACTGGCTATCTGTGCACAAAAACTGTAATAAAAAATAACTGCTGTGAAATTGACGCCTGGCCCTGGGGAGTGTTTGTTAACCTTTCCAGTTAGTTGTAAGTTTTATATGTTATTCATATATTTATATTTTTTGTGATTGGGTTTATTGCCTATAATAAAAAAATTGGTTGCCTGTAAAGTCGGTTTACTGACGATAGTTGAACGTGACAACGTCTTCTTTGTCGCTCGTTCCGCGCTCGCGAGGTAACGCCGCATGAGCGAGGTAACGCCGGTAACGCCGGATGAGTCATGTTTTTTCGTGCGTGCAACCGGCTCTATCGATTTATAAGACGTTGTCACGTCAAAAATTGGTTTCTTATAAAGTCGGTTTACTGACGATAGTTGCACGTGACAACGTCTTCTTTTTCGCTCGTTCCGCGCTCGCGAGGTAACGCCGGTAACGCCGCATGAGCGAGGTAATGCCGGTAACGCCGGTAACGCCGGATGAGTCTTGTTTTTTCGTGCGTGCAACCGGCTCTATCGATTTATAAGACGTTGTCAAGTCAAAAACTTATTATTGCCTTTAATATAGTGTTGTGTAGTTTCCTATCACGAAATAGAGTTGAGTACAAGCAGTCAATAGAGCTTTTTGTATGAGGGACGGGAGTGTGGTCGGGCTGTAACTCAGAGAGCAGCCGCGAATATCGCGGCGACAGCATATTAATCATGTTGCGTCGCGTCGCTCGCAGACTGACGCGCGTCATTGGATGTGACAAGGGTATAAGTGGGGGTACAAGTTACAAGAACTTTTTTTTTGTGCAAGTTCAAAAAGCTGGAAAAAGTAGGTTGATGTAATGAGGATTCTTCTATTTTGGCTTATCAATAATTTTCCTACAGTGTAATGCTCTTATTAAACTTGTACCTAAGTGTTTTCAGATCATTTTAAATGGTATGCAAGCTCAGTACCTACCTAAATTTAATTTTCGTATATGAGATGCGCAAGAGTTTTGAGTTCCTAAATCAGTACAATAAATCGCTTCAGTACAATCAGGAAGGCATTCAGTTATAATTCTTTTTCCCAGAACTTTAAACTTTCACCAACAAAAATTCCAGAAATCTGACTATCATCACATTGATTTTTGTTACAACTCGGGCATACTTTTCGCTATAGTAAGACGAAAAATTTGTGTTGCGCTTGGATACAAAATAATTTTCATCTCGTGTCTTTAAACACTCGCTTCGCTCAAGATTCTATTTTGAAGCATGAGCGGGTGACTGATTTCCTCTCTCATTGTCCGCCAGTGGCTCGTCGCTTGTCCCTCGTCTACATTTGTTTCACGCTGAAGGGCTGACGCTACTGATACATACTAAATTCAGTCGCGAACTCGAGCAAATAACGGAGATTGACGACGCCGGAACAGATAGCGGAATTATTATTAGCTGATATAATATGTGGAAGAGCTGACTGACTCACTGATCCATCAACTCACAGCTCAAACAGTGGTTTTGAACGAATCAGGTTGTGGATAGTAGATGCAGACATCCGCTACAGAAAGATTTTTGAAATTCAACCCCTGAGGGGTATGAAAAGGAGGGAGGTGAAAATGCTGGCGTCTTCCATAATATTGACAAAAAAATTGGCACGAGGATTTTATATATTTGAGATAATCCAGTGCTTTAGACCTTTTCTGGTTCATATTCATTTCTGCATCGTTCAGGTGAATTGCAATGGAAATTTTCATAATTCCTCATAACTTGTCTACATTACAAGGGGGTATAAAATTGCAGCTGTTTTGCTCAAATGGGTGTGGATTTTTTTGTGTCAACTCTATTCTATTAGCATAAATATTTTTAGGTAATAATAGAATTAATCGAAAGTTTCTTATAAATATTCTATGCAGAAACAATTTATAAATCAATGGAATGTGGTATATATACATTTAAGGGCCCTTTGTCCGCGTAATGTGCGAATAAAACGGCGCTTTCAATCACAAATTAAATACCAATTACACGAAATGGACCGAACGTCCGTCCTTTATTGAATTCTGCCCCATAATGCTCTTCGGTTGAAGCACTAAATGTGCTTGAACTCTTTAAAACAAAGGACGCGGCAATCTTGAAAAGATGCGTCATCAACATTAAAAGGGTAGGTAGGTACAATACCTCACCTTCTGAAGATGGAAACCTCTCCTTTCGTCTCGCGGACACCTATACCATGTTTCAGGCACTCGCCTCCGGCTCAGACAGTTTATAAAGTCTGGCGCGAACTATAGACCGTTTGTTGAAATTAATTACTTAAGCCTGCATAATAGAGAGTCTTCATTCAAAACTACAGGAAGCCCTATTTTATATTGAATAAACGGACGTGTTTTAAATATTTGTATATTGAGAATAGTGTGTCATATACGAATACACAGGACCGCGCGGAAAGACTGTAAGTTAACATTATCATTCACATTTATACTGACACTGACGACACGGAACACATTTTAAGTACCTAACTGCGATAAAGTTATATCGATGTTCGATGATAATTTTTGACTGTTAAATCTATACTTATAATAAATCTGTAACAGGTCAAATTCTGTACATTAAAGATATTTTGAAAATTTTTTTTTCGAGGGCACTCTAAAATCGGTTCTGAACCCAAAACTGTATTTTTTTTCATTTTTGTCTGTCTGTCTGTCTTTCTGTATCACGGCCGCGCATCACGCCGAAACTACTGAATGAATTCCAATGAAACTTGGTATGACTTGAGTTCATACTACGAGGAAGGACATAGGATACTTTTTATCCCGAAATTCAGCATGGTTCCCTTAGGAGAGGGGATAAAAGTTAATCTAATATATAAAATTCTCTCGATTTTCTTTGTAGCCAAACTCCTCCTAAACGGCAGGATCGATCGTTGTGAAACTTTCGGGGTGTAATCTCTGGGTCGGAGAGCGGGTTGTTATCTATATTTGATCTCCCAAAATGCTGAAGAACCCTGGCCCTGGCCGATTTAATTTTCCCATACAAAATCCAAGGGCGGTACCGGTGTATGGTGGAATCGAACGAATCGCACATCAAATGAAAGAGCGTAAAAAAATAATCGATCCGAGTCGAGGACTTATACGTGGAGACTTAGGATTATCGAGTATTTTCTAATTGAAAATAAAATTAATAAATTGATTTAATGGCGTTGCTATGTAAACATTTCATTGCTGTCACGTCAGCACCTCTGACAAGTTTGTTTCGAAATTTGTAGCCGGAGTATGATGTCCGACCTCTTTGGTCTATTTAATTTATTTGATATGCAAATAACGTTATAATACCGATTGTTAGTTTGGGAGAAAATCGTCGAATTACGTCGATGCCAAGTATTTGTTCAAGAAAGGATTAACGCTGAAACAGAATGACAAAGAAGTAGGATCTGCTCCATCGTATACAATCGTTAAAAAATGGTCAGAAGAATTGATGACCCACGAGCTGGACGGCCATCAGCTTCGAGTACTGAGAATAACGTCGGAAATATTTGGGATTTCATACTCGGGGCCGTTGATCGAAAATCAGATAAATAGCTGAAATCATAGGTGTATCCTATGAACGAACTTGAAATATAATTCATAATGAAATGGGGCTTCGAAGCTTTCTGCGAGATGGGTACCGAGGCTTCTTTCAGCTGAACATAAATGCAACCGACTAACGATTTAGCGCAATATTGTTTGGAGTTGTTTAAAGCCGATTCACCAAACTTCTTACAGATATTTGTTAGTACTGATGAAACTTGGTAAATCGCGGTTGGATTTACTTTCCTTTGGCAGGAGTTCGGGGGAGAAAGGTGTTGTATTTGGTAGAGGTTTGGTCCCTGATTACAACAATACTATTCGCATTACGAGGTATAATAACGCAGTGTTTTCGAGCTTTTCAAAAATCAATCTATATGGCGGTCAGTATAAATCGGGAAGTCTTTTATCGGAGTAAGGATGATTTTTGGGAGATACAGTAGGACGAGATGGAACACCACACATATATTTTGTTGTACCGACAAAAAAAAAATAGGCCACAGAACTTTTTAAATATGTTATTTGTAGTATTAAATTTTTGACACAAACCACTTAGGATCTTGAGCGAGCGAAGCGAGCTCGGGACTTGGGGCACCCCGACTCGGATAACGGATAGGTGACGAAGAGGATTGCATTGGCCTTGCAGGCCCCACCATCCTTCTGAGTGGTTATTTTCTTTTATGACCACCCAGAAATAGGAAACCCTAACACAGCTATTGTGGGGTTGAGATGAAACTTGGATGAAATTTAATTACCTTACTATATTTGATCCAGCGAGAGGCTTCGGCCGCGTTCAATTAAATGTTGACAGAAGTGAAAACCTCAGATGCCATCTCGAAACAAAGTGAGGCAACGATAGATAGATACACCATGACAACTAAAATTCGGTAATGCGAGAAAAAATTACTTTCAAGAAGGTACCACATTAATTTTAGAGATGGCGCTATAAGTTATATCGCGGCATGACTTGACTTACACTGAGGGTTTGTATGTCTGTAATTTCTGAACTGCAAAACTGATAAACTTTAAATATTTCAGAGACAATCTATGAAGTACCTACTTTCGAACAAAAAAGAATGAATGAAATCTGACCGCGAGTTAATGAATTATAACTTAATACACATTTTGACTTTGATGTCGTCTTCCAGGGAAACCATGCTGAATTTCGGAATAAAAAGTATCCTATGTCCTACTTCGGTATATAAACTCACATCATGCCAAGTCTCATTTTAATCCATCCAGCGGATTAGCCGTGATGCGTGGCCGTGAAATAGAGAGACAGACAGACAAACAGACAAAAATTAAACAAATTACAGTTTAGGCTTCAGTATCGACTAAAGAGTGCTCTGCAACAAAAAATTTCGAAATATCTTCAATGTACGGAACGTGACCCGACAGTTGTACCTATTAATATAGGTAGTAGTGCGGATATTATGACAAATATCTAATTGACCTTTTATAAGAGCCTGTACCTTTGAATTTAACTCATTCAGTAAATCTGAGGATAGGTCGTGACTCGTGAGCAATTTTTATACCCATATGATGTGAAAAAAAATAACAGGCAAAACGAAGTTTGCCGGGTCAGCTAGTACAAAAATATGTCTGAGTTATTCACCTTTTGCAAAAGAAATGTTTTCGTCTCCCGATTCAAAAGTTCTGTGTCTTAATTGAACACAGTAAAGAATAATTTCGCGGACACCTATACCATGTTTCAGGCACTCGCCTCCGGCTCAGACAGTTTATAAAGTCTGGCGCGAACTATAGACCGTTTGTTGAAATTAATTACTTAAGCCTGCATAATAGAGAGTCTTCATTCAAAACTACAGGAAGCCCTATTTTATATTGAATAAACGGACGTGTTTTAAATATTTGTATATTGAGAATAGTGTGTCATATACGAATACACAGGACCGCGCGGAAAAATATCATTTTTTTTGTATTGACACCAACAGCATCAGTTATAAGCCTACCGCAGTATTGTCTATGGACCGCGATATCCCCACCATAGATCACTATAAGTAGGTACTTGTTATTAGTCCGCACGTGAGTTTCCAAAGGGATGATTTCCGCCATGTTGTTTTTTCCTTGTTTAGAGCGTAATATCAAAGGGTATTTGCTGCATAAAATAAAAGCTAATGCATTTAATTCCCATTTTCATAGGAAGGAAAGAAGAAAAACTCTCTTCTATTAAAGTAGTCTAAAGATTTGCAGAGTGCAATTCAGCGAATTATTCCGGCGCGCTGAGCAAAAACAGAATCTCAGAGGTTTTGTTTTGAAAAGAAAATGTGATTACGCATTTCTTTTATTTTTTTCAAAAAAATTTCCATTAGGTAACACTGGATTGTTTATGTTAACGTACGCTAATTAAATTGTAAAGACGTTTCAATACTAGCTGGGAACTTTCGCTTAGGTGATCACATGGGAATATCAAGATTCTTGCTTATTCCTTATCTACATTAAAAAGGAAGCTCTGTGCACAGCTTTTTGGGTGTGTGTTTGTGTATGTGTGATGCCACACTGCGAGATTGACGCCACGATCTGTGGACGAGGCTGGGGTGGTCTTATCTTCCATGCCTCGGGGATCGTTGGTGTCAATTTCATAGCGTGGGGAGACTGCAACCAGCTTGGCTACGAGCTGTACATGGAACACGCTTCAGCTGAAGTATGCATGATTAGTCCTGCTGCCTGAGCCAAATGACAACTAGCGTTACGTCGCGACATATAGAAATGGAACAAAATTCAATGTATGCGAACTATCGCTATTTTGACACTTGGTGACGCTCATCGTCAAATCGCATACATTTTTCTAATTTCGTTCCATTTCTAATCATCGCGACGTAACGCTATTTGTCACATGGCTCAGGGTACTGGTATTGATTGGATATCGAAGATTATTACCCATACAACTGATGGAAAATCGTTCCTAGTAGGAGAAGCGAGATAGGGAGATTCATTTATTCATTTATTCATTCATTAGAGGTTACATTCCATCATGTTTCACATTACTTACATAAATTGAACACAACAACGGAGCCCTGGAAGGGCGCAGTAACCAATTTAGTGGGAGGCAGGCTTATTTTATCATTCCTTTAGGAAGTCATACCGTTTAACCATATACCCAAAATATACCAATAAACCCAAACCGTTTGATCTCGGATCACTTACGCAAATTATTGCCTGATGGAATATTTGATGTTGAGTTAGGTGACAAAACAAGGCCATTTAGAAATAACCCATTTTTGTATTTAATATAATGCAGACAGGAAATAAGAAAGCATTCTTCGAAACAGTCATAAACGTATCAAAAAGCTGAAACTTGAGGCGATTCAGTAAGTTATATTTAAAATAATCTATCTAATGATATAAATATTTAAAATAATCGCACAAAGTTCGGATGTCTCCGACAAAAATTATTATTTTGAGTGTTCTCGAAACTTTTCTAACAAAACCAAAGTTTGTCGCAACAAGCCCAACTTGGAGATGTTCAGCGATTTAAGTATGATGTCAAACAGTGAAGTTAGCAAGAAATGTTTGAAGTGAGGTTTGAAGTCGCTTCGATTTTAGACATCTGTCTAGTTTATTGGTATCTTCTTACAATTTCCCGAGAATAATTAACTTCATCTTTTTCATCAATCAGTACTTCTTTAAAATCAATCTTTTTTAAAATCAAAATGCTTAAATAGGCATTGAGTTTTAGTAGTTAGTTAGATTTGATGGTAATAAATATTTGTCGAATTAAACCAAGGAACCAAGGTTCTAACATGCTCTGCCTTGAAAAGGCCCACAAGAAATTAAGAACTATATTTTGTTTTTTACAATTTCATATCTTAAACACAACCGGGTTCGTTCCCACTCCCAGCATAGCCATAGCACAGGTTAGACAATGTTAGATACCTAACGTAGCAACCTCGAGTTTTGCAATTTCTAACTTAAAATTTGTAAAGCGATGTAGTACCCGTGTCAATGCTGTGTAGCAACCATTAGCGGTTACTAACCTCTTCTAACTATTCGACTAAGAGCAATTGACTTAGCGTATATCCTCTTATAGTTTTTTAATCATAGCTGTCTAGTCTAGCCCACAGAAAATTCCTTGCTCTGTGGTCTGCCTCACAAAGATATTCCTTGCTCTGTGGTCTGGCCGACTCCACCGCATCGGATGCCAATGGCACTGTAAGAGAGACGCTGTCAATTTCATTCAGTTAGTTATTAGTAAACCTAAACGTTCTATATTCAAACTCTTTTATTTAACCACCAAAGAGCAAAGTTGTCAACAACTCTCCACCAACCGGCTCTTAGTGGTCTGCGATTAATCGACATCAAACGGTGAACATTTTCACCAAGTACAGACTAAGTTACTTTCCCTTTGCTTTCAGCCCTTCACTTCGAAGTTTTAATACTGGTGCGAGCTGTTCCAATACTTTGTGGGCATAAGTTCAAAGGAAACTGAAAAACAAATAAATTAAAATTTCAGTTCTGCTCTAAACTAACTTTTAGGTCTTTGCCTTACTTAATTCCCATATTGTGCCAGTCAGAGTCACATACTTAATTTATCAAAATGAATTAATAGAATGCGATTATTTTTGAGTTTCTGCATTCCTTCTTCTTATGCGGTATATACAAGCTTTCACCCGCGGCTCTACGCAGCCCACGTGAAAATCAGATTTTCAAGAACCCCACAGAAATCATGGTTTTTTTTTCATAATAAAAAGTGGTTTAGATTTTGTAAATCTAGGGAATAATCTATCTCCATTCCAGACAGCCAAAGCGGTTTAGTTACAGCTTGAGAAAACATTAGGTAGGTACCTACTTGGTTAAAAATAGAGAGGGGAGATTTTTTTGATCATTTGTCAGCTTATTTACTTTTCCAAATAATTTCCATTAATCCAAATTCCAAATATTTTTCTTGGGAACGTTATCAGGTCTTCGAGCAATATAAGGTAAATAATGAAAACTTAAAATAACTTTATCTTAATGTACCGTGAACCCAATTCCGCTTGAAATTGCTATTGAATTCCGTAACGGAAAAATAATGGCGTCTACGTGTGGTAGGGCTGCCACCACTGCTTTTTTTCATTTTGAAATTAACATTTGTGTTGCAAAGAAATATCAGACCGACGTCTTAAGAAGACACGATTTTTACATTACAGACAAGTGCAATGACAAAATATCATGTGATTATATTTATTTAATCATACCACGTGATTGGCTCACGTGATATTAATTCAAGACTTTCTTCTTCTTTGAAAATCGTGGACATAAATAAAAAATTAGACACACATATGTAATGGGTAGCATATCAAATACAGAACCTTCAAATTGAAGCTAGTTAATAAGTCGGTATGAGTACTCGGTTATTAGCAGTAACATATAGCTTTCTGCATCTCACTCTAGACTTAAAGCAGCACCGCCTAAAACATAAACGACTTTACTTACATTTTCTAAGGAGTTCTTTTTCTGTAATTTTGTCAAAGCAGTTTAAAGGTACAGTTAAAAATGTGTTGATAGATGAATGATATTGTGTCGTTTTATGTGTGTGACAGCCCTACCTAACGAAATTACGAATCACTGTGCAAAGAAACTCTTCGGAAGAAATTGTACACAGGTAGATATTCTAGCGATAGCTATCATAAAATTAATGTTTTTATCCAAACTGTCGTGGCTACGGTATCCTGAACACACAGAGGTCGAAACTTCAGGCATGCATCTCTGATATTTCCGAGTTTAATATATTAAATAACTTCGAAAACGTCGTGAGAAAATCTGCATGACTGAGAATTTTTAAAATTTTCTCAAAGGTATGTGAAGCCTGCCAATCCTCACTTGACCAGCGTTGTACGATGGCCTAGCCATTATCGTACTGAGTGGTGATTCGACTCACATTTGAGCGGGAGATGGAGTAATGATATGAAAATGACTACAGCTCATCCAGTGAAACATAAAAGCATAGAAGTAAGTTCCTCCGCTTGGATACATTTCACACACGGACTCAGTCTGGTTGTTAATTGTCATGTGCAGCTGACGTAGTAACGTCAGTTGGCTAATCAAAGCTGGCATGACACACAGTATGAAGTCACTTACATGTATGTGGCTTTGATACGGTTGTCGAAAGACAGTTTGAGTTGCGGCGATTTTTATAATTTTTCGTTTCTTGACTATGTATGTAATAAGTAGAGGCAATCTCATAGATAGATTGCCTCTACTTATTTATGTACCTACATAATAATGTACAAAAATGCAGTCGCTGTAAATGCTATGAAGTACATAAAGTATTATTAAACGACTGATGAAATAAGCGAAAAAATAATTATAATACACGCATCTTTGTGTAAGTTACTGTAGCCAGTTGCGTAAATAGTTACGGCCTTACAAATAAACCTGGTATAAAATGTTATACTAAGAATAAACTAAGAATAAGCAAAATATCTACAAATAAACTCGGAATAACTTATACTTTGGATAAAGTAAGTATATCTCTTCATACAAGCGTTATTCTTGCCCGCACCCTAGTTTAACTTCGGAATAGCTATGGTAAAATATAAAAATCAATAAGTACATTAATTAGAATGCGTTTAATAATTATATTGGGTACATATGCTTCAAATTTATGCTATTTATTAAAATTTTTATGTAGGTATGTACGCTAGCAATAAATAAATCGATGTAACAATGCATGCAAATTCATTTGAATCAACCTCAAACTTTTGAGGTATCATTTCCAAAATTTCCAATGTATCTGCTGATGGAGATAGTGGTTTTGGCCCACCCCCAGTTTTAAATGCTTTTCTACGGTAAGTCGAAACTTCCTTTTCCAAGTTGAGCTTTATCAACTTCCACTGATTCATAAGTTGTTTCTTTGTCCGCGGCCGTATATTAGCTGTATTGAATCTGAAAAATATTAACGAACTATACTATACTTGTAATAAAATACAATAAAAAGTACAAAATAAATGTCGCACATACTTCTCAGTGACATCAGCCCAAGCTTGAATTTTAGCTTTGTTCGTGTTTGTGGATATGCATCCTTGTTTTCTATCGTGATCGTAAAGCCGTATAGCCGTCTTTATGAAGTTGCTAAAGCAAAGAAAAGTGATGAAAAAGTCAACAAGGAAATTAACACGATACGAAAAGTAAAACACCACGCACGGCTAAGCTAATATTAAAATCACAATAATATTTTTTACCTTTTCTTCTTTCTCCCAGTTAATACATCGTTTCCTTATCGCCATTTTTAATTAAAATCACAAACAAAATCTTTGTAAACGCTGCCGGTAACCTATTTGCATTTAAACGTAAACAAATAATTTTTTTTATTATTTATTAAAAATATTGAAGTATGTAATGTCAAAACGTCAAAATTATTGATGATGTGATGACGGAATCACGACGGCCATAGATTAAAATTTACTTTTTTTTAAGCTAGTACACATCTTTGACAGTCTAACGATGATATAGTTATGACGAAGTTATAACGAGTTTATTTGTAATAAAATATTAACTCCTTATAATTGGGTTATTCTAAGTATAACTAATCCTAGTATAAGTATCGAATAAATGTGGTTTAGATATTTTTTATTTGTAAGGCCGTAAGAGTATAAATCGATTTTAGTTTATCCTTTTTTTTTTAAATTATTTGGGTTAACTAGCAGGTTTACATGATTCTTAAATTAATTGCATTCAAAATTATTGGCAATACATTCTAAGGGTATGTAACCCAATTTAAGGTAACCACTACTTGCTAAGTTATTTGCTTTGCTTGCGAAATTGAAAACTATAACTAACCGATATAGACCTAATAAATACAATAGAACGTTTGGTAATGTACAATGTCTATACTCAATTAGGTGAGTACCTACAAACATGAGGTAGCCGCAAGCTCTCTGAAGTGTGCGCTGAGTGGCGAAAGTAATTCGACTGGCAAACTAAACGTCGCTGATTGCGACTTAGACATTAAATAGACGCATGTTTGTATGCGTTGATGCAAGTAATGTGCGTAGACCAATACTGAGAGAGCTCGCTCGGAGACAGTCCTGAACCTCGTCAGTACTCTAACACAAACATGGCGTCACCCCAAGCGCTCTGAAGTGCATGCCGGGTGACAATAGTGATTAGGAATGGAGTAAATCACGCTGATTGCGAGTTAAACAATGTATGGTATAGGAGCTAGCAACGTTTTCGAGAAAGAATTTTAGGAGAGCTGATTTTGTGATATGTCGTCCTTTTTGCACTTTCGGTTAGAGTCTGGGCCATCTGGCTGCCGGAAGCCGTTGCGTTTACTAGTGCGCATCTTAAGTGCAGCTTACGCCTCCAAAATGTTTATACTAATGTTGTCGGGGCTACTAATTGGCCTTAAGTAATTAATAGGCGCACTTGTACCATTTATGATGACGTTTCATTTTTGTTGTTTAATTGGTGTTGTTGGTGTTTCATTTGCCCCATTATATGCCTAAACATATAAATTGTCCCAATTTATATGTTTTTATATGAAACGTCATCATAAATGGTACAAGTGCGCCTAAAATAATTTAAGAGCAATTATTAGCCCCGACAACATTGGTATAAACATTATGGAGGCGTAAGCTGCAACACCTGGACAGACGTAGGATGCGCATTAATGAACGCAACGGCTGCCAGCAGCCAGATGGCCCAGACTCTAACCGAAAGTGCAAGAAGGACGACATATCTCAAAATCAGCTCTCCTAAAATTCTTACTTCTCAAACGTTGCTAGCTCCCGTACCAGTACATTATGTGTGCGAATGCGTATGTTATGTATTAAGTATGCTAGTAACTTAGCAATTGATTGTCGAGATGGTTCATTCGATTTCCTCGTAGCTGAACCGTATTTGCTTAGGTACGTTATTGTACGTGATTCATAAGCGATGTGATGTACGTATCCCCAACTATAGTCAAGTTTTAGTGACGTCATCGCCATTTTTGAGCGAAAAAATCCTTCTATGATTTTTCTGTTTACTGGTCCTAGTGGCGAAATAAAAATAGTACATTTCAATATAAGTGCGGAAAATTTGTCATTTCTTTACGAGTCCATAAGGACGAGTAAAAATGACAATTCTGCACGTGCATTGAACAATGTTTTTTAATAAATTTGCGAAAAAAAAATATTGGTTTTACGTGTTTGCCTGCTCCGTGTTTGCATGCCGTGTTCGTGTTCATGCGCTCCTGGTGCGCCCGCTCCGGTGCTGCGTAGGAGGAAAACACAAAAGCACTAGTGCGGAAAAGAATAACTTTGCGCACGCTAAACACACATGGAAATGTCAACTTTTTGAGCAAATGTATTAAAAAATCTATTTTCTAACTAACACGAATTAGATACCTAATATAAAATGTACTGATATTGAATTCAATTAACGTATTCATCAGGTAGTAGATACAAGCGGGTACTTCTCGAGCCCTTAACAGATAGCCCTCGATATCGGCCCTCAGCCAAACAACCTCCCGTAGCTCATTAAGCGGCTATCGGAACCAACACTAACCCTTAGGGTTTGTTCATATTGAAGAACATCAAAAACGACTTATTTTTTGGGTAGTTGACTGAACTTTTTTTATTACTTTTATATAAACTAGGATAAAAACACTGGCGTAGGTACTTTAAATTTTTAAAGTGAAGTCTGCTGTCTCTTTCTTGCAAAACGAAAAATTGTATAGGTTCTTAGCACCTGTCTAATCATAAATATTAAAATACTCGTATTTTTTTTGTAGATTGATAGATTTTATAACTTTTTTCATAATTTTACTTATTATTAATTCTAGTTTCAAAAGTACAGTTTAAAGTCAATACTTTGATTTCAGTCAACTACCCAACTATCATTATCACAGTCAGTCATGAGACAACTGGCACATATGGACACAATACTTTTTTTTTACAAACGAATCATCTGCGTCGAGCAAGGATTTCACCTGATGTTAAGTGATACTCCTGCCCATATCACTGCAGTGCGTCCCACGACTGTGCTGTAACATTATCCGATGCACTAGACTGCGTTCATCATCCTAAAACATTAGTTCTTACATGTTATTTGCGGTTGCTCCAGCAATAACGTCAGCATGCAGTGAACTTCAAAACTCAGTAGATAATACTGCTTCACGATAGAATAACCAACATTACGGTGGTACCCGTACAAACTCCACAAGAAGAGTCCTACCACCAGTGGAACTAGTCGCGTCGCGTTCTTGTCAATATAAACGCATCTTTACCCAACTATCTAAGCTCTACACTACCCCACTAACCCTTATAATCCGGTTTATAAGGGAGTAACTTTTCCCGCGGCTTCGCCCACTTAATTAAAGGATTACTTCAAGTGGGAGCTGAACTCTCGTTCACTCACTTCATCTTATTCGGGACGACCTCCCTGGCGCAGTCGATGAGCGTCCGGATTAGAGCGGGATATTCCGGATTCGATTGCCGGCACGGGTCGGTTTAGAATTTTATGATTTCTCAATTTTAATTTTCAATTTTCAAAAGTCAAACTCAAAATGATATCTTCTGTATGGGCCTAACTAACAGAAATTTATGAAAGTCTGTAAATAGTTCTACTTATTGAATGGTGATTATCTTAAGTTGAATTGGGTGAAAACTAGGGGTTCGATTCTCGGTAGGGGTTAGTTTTATAATTTTCAAAAACTTGGCACAATTTGAACCCTACCGGCAAAGAAATACTACCAAGCGATTAGCGGTCCGCGTTTCATATTATGTACCAACCGTAAGGGCTTACTTATCTACCCCTTTCTAAGTTATTACGGTAACGTTTTCGGCTGCATTTTCACTTACAATGAATAACTTATAATAAGAACATGTAAGTATGTATTCATTTGTAAATAATACCATAATTTCTGAAATGTAAAACTTTTGCATGTACCATGTCGAAGTGAAATTGTAATGTTAGCATTGTCAACTCAGTCAAATGGCTCCGTAGACATAAAATATTCTTATATCGGTAATAACTGACGTCTGCTGTGACGGTCCAGTGCGCTCGCTCAAAGCCATCAAACACTCCGCGAAGAGGCACAAAGCTTCGTCCTTTACCTTTTGTCTTTGTATTATTATTTGCTGTTTACCCAGTGCCAGCGCGCGCAAGGGAATACGGGGCATTCAAAACTGTATACAGTTCCACCTTTGACAATATTCCTGGAGTTTTGTTATCATCATCATGTTTTTTTTTCACCTGATAACGTTTAATAAATTGATGAACACCAGCAGCACTCATGAAAAATAGTAACGTTCCGCGTAACGTTCCACCTGAGCCCTGAGATGAAATGAAATGGAATGAAATGGAATGGAATGAAATGAAATGGATAGAATGAAATGAAATAACGTTATCACGTAAATCTATCGTCCGTAAACCGACTTTACAGACAACCAATATTTTTTTTACTCTATACAAGTCAGTACTTGACGGCGAGATCGCCTGATGGTAAGTGATGATGCTGCCTAAGGTGTTATCGTACTAACGTGGAAGGGTAAGTTAAGGGGATTGAAACTATCTGGCATAGCGACCTGGCCGCCATTTTGATTTTTTTTCGAAATCGCGGCGCACGATGTGTGTGGTATGTACGGGTAGAGGACGCATAGACGAACAAATAATGTCATGTAACATAGTACCCTTAAGTGTCACGTTACCGAGATATTTGAAGGTAAAGATAGACATATGAGGACAACGACAATCATTAATTAAAAATAGACTTATCCTCTTAAGTATGTCTTTACCTTCAAATATCTCGGTAACGTGACACTTTGGGGTATTAAGTTACTTGACATTATTTGTTTGTTAATGTGTCCTCTATCCATACATACTACATTCATCGTGCGCCGCTATTTCGAAAAAAAATCAAAATGGCGGCCGGTCGCTATGCCAGCTTCCATACAAAAAAATTCAAACCCCTTTACCCCAACGGTTTCTACAAGCATCGCACGGCGCACCGGAACGCTAAATCGCTTGGCGGTGCGTCTTTGCCGGTAGGGTGGTAACTAGCCACGACTAAAGCCTCCCAGACCAGACCTGAGTTAATTTAGAGACTATAAAATTCCAAATTGGCCCGTGGCGGGAATCGAACCCGCGACCTCCCTAACGGATCTGAGCGAGCCACCACTGCGTCAGGGAGGTTGTCAAAAGCCTGCACCGTTGGACATGGGCCTTCTCAAGTGAGTTCCAAAAAATATAACCGATTTTTCCCGCTCATATTTGGACGGTTTTTCATATAAATACTAAAATTCCAGGACATAACACACATCTAGCAGTAAAGTAAGCGATAGCTTGTGTTATGGGTACTAGATAACTGATATACAGTTGAACCTATGTATATATATATATATATATATATATATATATATATATATATATATATATATATATTTCAATCCATGACGTTGCGATCCACTCTGTCAAAATCGCTAATGTTTCATTCGATTTATATGGAGTTTGACAGAGTGGGGCGCGCCGACGTGGATTGAAATATCAATAAGTGAGAACTGGCTAAGCGAGAAAACTCTATCAATGAGAGTATTTGCCCTCCTAACTCTGATACCTGGGTAAGTGAGAAACCTTTATAGGGGAAAAAGAGAGCTCGGTTCCTTAAGCTCTTACTAAATCAGGTTTGACTGTACATAATACTCAGTATATATACATACTATATATAGAGAAACACCCAGACTATAGAAAACGTGCGAACTCATCTCACAAACATTTTCCAGTTGTGGGAATCGAACCCATGACCCCTAACGCAGAATCCAGGACCACTATAGTTGCGCCATTCGGTCGTCAAAATATGGAATTTGTATGGGCGAAACCTAGTTCACAATAAAATACTTACCGAGTGTCCGCGTGTTTTTACTAGGTAGTTAGGTAGATAGGTATGTCACTAAGGGCCGGTTTTTTGAGACATAGTTAAGTCAACCAATGGTTAAAATTTGGAACAAATACTAACTATTGGTTGATTTTTGTTACCAACTTTAACCATTGGTTGACTTAACTATGTCTCAAAAAACCGGCCCTAAGTATTCCAACACCCCACAACTGATAAGAACAAGTTGCAGGGACCCTCGGTAATCCCTACGGATTCCGTAACAGATGTATATTAATGTACCTTGTACGTTTTGCCACTACGTGATGCCTGCGGCTTTGTCTATGTTAATTTCGTTTCCCTGTCGTCCGATGTAATATAATAGTCTCTCTGTTCGCCAGTATGCCATTTTATTTGGAGACTGTTGGAATTATTTCAGAAGTTGAAATGTTAGATGAGTTTTTTAACGAATACAAGTTAGTACCTACTTACTTGGCTATAATCTTATATGATGTTAGTGATGAAGATACAACCGAGGACAATATTTAATTTTGTTTTAGTCTCTAAATTTTGTGCGTTATGGTTGGAAAAGTATAATTTTTCTTTTCCAACCATATACGAAGTAAAAGATAGTCGAATTTTAGACGCGTTTTTGAGACTCGGTAACAATATTGTCATCGTAACGTTCACTTCAGACGATTGAAGTGGATGAGGATAACCGCTTTAAAATTCGGTTGTGATTTTAAACCCAAACATTGTATACAGTATGTTCCGGTAGCAAGTTAAATAATTTAAAAAAATAAATCATTAATTTGTTAGTTTTTGTACGGAGTGGAAATTCGAAACGACGCAACGTAGACATTGGGACGTTTTAGTTGTTACAAGACAGAAATTCAAACGCACTAATACGCTTTTTGCCCTCCCCATCTCTCAATCTGGGCGAATGATCTAATCCTTGAGTACTGAGCTGAAAGGACTCGAAAACTTCTTTTACATTTAGGATACCTTGTTTCCATTGTAGAAGGAAACTTTTAGCAAAACTTTAGGTTTTTAAAAGGCATTGATTGCGGGATCATAAGTTCAGTCGGGAATTTTCTTTTGAACCGACTTCAAAAAAAAGAGAAGGTTAACAATTCTCCGACTACGGCTCTTAAAAAAGGGCTATGATTTTATTACAGTCATTTTTGTCACTGTCATACGTTTACTATTTTTGAATTTGATTTTTGGTTTAAAACACATACCTATTTGTAATCATTTTATAATTCCGCACCCCTCTTTCAAATCACATTTTCCTAAAAACACTCCATTCTCTTAAAAATAGTCTGAATGCCAGTCTAACGCTAGGCTAAGTGTTTGGCCCATAGTATACAGATAGGTAGGGAAGAAACAGAGGTTTTTGTTTTCTTAAAAAAAAACTATCCACACTCCGACCACTCGGCGCTGTTCGACACCTCTCCGATCAGTGTGCTATTTACCCCTTCACTTAAACTTATCGTTTCCACTCCCGATACGTGAGTACTCCCTTGCGATGTGAGGGATAAAGTCCCGCGGAACGGTTTACGAGCGCGTAAAACAAAAACGTCTGAGACGCCCTCGCGGAGATTTGGGGACATTCGAGATTCGAGCGCGCAATCGAGGACGGTTGAAGCCCTTTTATGTGTTTGATATACGTAAAGACGTTTTATTTTAACTGATATAAATATGTTAAACGTCATGAAGAGGATACACTGAATTTATTTTTGTTCTTCTCACTCTTATGAACACGTTGGTGGGCAAGACATGCAGCGCTGCGGAAGTGTAGTAAAAAATTTACATGTATCGAAAAACCGTTTTTGATGTTTTTGGATATTTTTGTTACCGACACATAAGAAAATGGAGATTTTGAACCAACTTTTGGAAGAATTTCTATTGAGAAAATGTTATTCAATCGTGTTTCTGCTTCACTGCGAATTTGGACTTAAGACCCAAAACATATGACGGTTAAATTTGAAATTAAATCGCTTAAAACGACCGTTTACGCCGTTAATGTTTTTGAGTTACTGAGATGTTTTTTCTGTGGTGGTTCTGTACCGTAAAGTACCTTTGTATGTTTCGAGGCGAGATCTTAAAATTGATAATTAATTTTAATGATATTGCTGACCCGCTGACGTGGGCAAATCTAGGAATAGACCACTTCAATGCTATATTTTAACGAAATGGCCAACTGTAGTAGAGCAGAAGTTAGAACATAAAAAACCGAGGTTCTTCCGAAAATGTCCTACAAAACTAAAGTTTGGCGCGGTTGGGCTAGGGCGTGGTTCATCATTTTAAAATTTTCGCGGCCACACTACTCGCGGTTTTTCTCGAAACTGTAGTCATTCTTAATATTTTTAATAAGTTATAATATTCGCCATATCATGAAATGATAAATTCTATGATTTGGCCACGACATAATATGAACTAGTCATATAAAACGCGCCTCAGCGCATTTTGAATGCGGTAATTGTACATTGTTCACCGAGGGGTGAAAACGACCGGTTTCTCACGCCTCATAACACACCCTAGTTTGAGGTCCGATGGCGAAGGATCTTAAACTAAAGGGATTAAACTCCAAATAAACAAATAAGTTCAAAATTTACCACTTAATATTCAAAGTTGGAAACACAATATATCTTTTTTATACTCGTTACGATGATCAGATATCGATTCTCAAAGAATTACTAAGTATTCATTTGTCTATTAGGTAATATTACGAGATTACACTCTTAGTGTGTGTTAACGTACTCGTACTTTACAAGATTTAAGTTTTTAGTTTTGGATCATAGTAAGAGCTACTTTCCGTGCAGGTGTGGCAAAAGAAAGAAAATGTTGATACAATTCTTTTCGACGGAATAATAAACGTATTTTTATCTCTCAATCCACATTCATAAGTATTTTCGTACTCAAGAAATCATACAATAATTTACATCGCAATCATGTTCCAGTGCTAAATCTGTACCGCCGATCCCCGCCGCCGGCTAATTGGGGGAAATAATTCTCCGAAGTAAGTACCCCAGCGCGGGAGTACCTACCCTAGTCCTCAACCTTGGCGCCCAGAAATCATTGCTAGCAAACAACTTGACAAGTTTCTCTGAACGATGATTATAGTGAAAGTTATTCGTATATCCTATAGACAAAAACTTTTTGAAGTAAAAATTCAGAAAGCCCCATTTAACTCGCGCCATTGTTACCATAACCGACACCGCGATTATGAGATTGAGAAAAAAACAATCGTCTTTTACTGGTTCAAAACCATTGAAATCGCAACTCTGTTACTGTAACCGAAACTTCTCTTGGAGTTTTCACTTCTGTTGGAACTCCCGGAGTCATGTTTTTAAAAACAAAGCTACGACAAGTCCTGCCAGATTTTCATTTCGAGTCTGTGCAATGCACTGCATTAGTGTTAAGTCATACGTTTTAGCCGATAGACGTCCTCTACTGGACATAGGCTTCTAGAAAACTTAAGCCAACATATCCACGAGGTTGGACGTCTATACCAACACTATGCCTTCTTGTACGGGGTCGCCAATCCAGCACCTTAGGTCCCCAACATCCATCAGTCATGCTTGCCCCGCCCTTTGCCAGTTCAGTTCGATTGAGATATGCCAGTGACTTTCTAAGGATTTCTTCATTTCTGATTTGTTCACGTAAAGAAATACATTTGGTGACATAAGTTTTTCTGTTTTTGGTTCTTCATTGATGACGTTTAGTCTACCAGCATCTGATAGGGAAGCTTTTTGGGTGTTGACACCATCAAAATTCCAATTTGAAGATATTGTGAAAAACGTGCGGACATAATATGACTGATGAATAACTAATTAATAAGAACTTCCTACTATCTAGGTGATCTAAAGCGAGGCAATTAAGAAAGACATTTGCGATGCATAAACCTGACGGAGTGAATAGAGATGGGGAATTTTATGGCTGTACTTAGATGTTTGTGAAACTTAATATTTAACTCAACTAAAAACTATACTTAGATACTTATAATCGGCATGTTCGTCCAGACGTCTATTTTCATCCCGAACCAATCCAGCTCCGCCGGCGAGCAGGAAGCAGCGGGATGAAATTGCTACTTTTCAAAATCTAATTTTTTCCCGATAGAGTGTTTCCGTCAAAGCGAATTCAATATTACCTGCATCCAGGAAAAGGCGATCCCTAGCCTGCTCTCGTCTATAGACAAAGGTCTTTATCGAAGAAAGTTTTTTCAATTTTTCAAACATGTTCAAAACAAATATAGGGACTTACCAACACCAAAATGGTTGCTAGTAGAACTCTGAGGCCTTCAGTTATTCTAATGATGTTTTCCTTCACAGCTAATCAAGTAAAATTTGGTTACCATAAACGCACATAATACCTACCTATATTATCTAACACTGGATTAATTAATACCCTGCCTGAACGCCCGATAAGAGGCAAATGTTTGAACCAATGGGCTGTACCTGTTACAGTGTTTGAACCAATGGGCTGTACCTGTCATATCAAATCTATTATTATAATGTTTATTATTTCACACAGGCCTTCCTTACAGGCACTTATGAAATGTCAGGCTGTACGGCCACGTTCGGAAAGTAGAGTACCAACAAAAGTGAGAACTCAACAGAGATACGGTACGTACGTTATACGTAACGGTTACAATGAGGGTGAAGAACAGCTTTAACACACTTAGTTAACAGATAAACTTCTACGACTTAGTAAAGACAAATTAAGACTAGTCGTAGGCATGATTACAGGGCATTGCTCACTAAACAAACATTTTTCCACCCTAGGAATCACTTACAGCCCTCTGTGCAGAGCCTGCATGGATGAGGCAAAACACCGACACACGTGCTAAGATGCACTGGAGTGTCGGACTAACGCGAGACCTACTTGAGGTCCTCAGCAACACTCCAAGATATCCTGTGCGACCTGGGAGGCCTCTTCGGATTCTGGAGTGAGCTCGGCTGGCTGGAGTGATCCGGCGAGGACCCGCATCAACGACTTCACGCGCAACGGGCGAAATATCGCTTACTCGCGGAAAAGTCCCAGGGGAAAAAGAAGAAGAAGAAGAGGGTCAATGTTTTTTTTCAATGAAATTAAATTTATGAGGGGTCGGTAATAGTGTCGTGAGTTCATAGTTTTTTCCATTTCAGAAATGTGCCGAAAAAGCTCTTATATCGAAAATAGTTAAATAAAAATATTTTATAAAAAATATTTTAAATTTTCCTTTAATATTATGGCCAAATATAATAATATTATGATATTTTATTAATAAACATATTAAATAACCGGTGGCGTGGCGTGCAGCGCCGTCACTCAATCATCATGATGCACATGCTCTGTCCCAATAGAGCGATTCATTTTGTTTTATGAAAGCCCGCTGGACGGTTCTCTGAAATGGCTAGTAATTTCCTAATCACTTAAAATAGAACTTTACTGATCGAAATACCGATAGAGAGTCGAATTTTAATGAATCGAGTTGTTTACTACAATATTTCCTTTAGACGTGATAACTTTTAATAAATTGATGAACACCAGCAACGCACATGAAAAATAATAACGTTCCGCGTAACGTTCCACCTGAGCCTGTGTGTGCAAGCGAGAGCGCGCAACAAGCGATAGAGAGGGACGATAAAACAAACGATAGAGAGGCTAATTATGACGTTATCACGTAAATCGTCTTACATCAGATACAGCCAAGGCGACAGAGAGCCATTGGCTGCAGATGGCTGCGTTGCTATGGTTACCATTGATGGTTGGCCGATATACAATTTTGCTATGGTTACCATTGATGGTTGGCCGATGTGCAATTTTATATTTTCGAGATTCATATTGGAGCACAGGAATCCTCGGCGTCAACATCTATAACGTACAGTTCCGTTGTCATTTGGAAGGTAAAGCTAAGCTAGCTTCAAAGAAACTCGGAGTTCTTAACGGTCAAAGCGCTATTTCACGCCAAAACTCAGGCTCCAACTTTATAAAGCGTAAGTACGGCCTCATATGGAGTACTGCTCCCGCCTTTGGGCTGTAGCACCTGGATATCAAATACTTCCATTTGACCGGATCCAAAAGCGGGCAGTTTGACTTGTTGACGACCTCAGTCTGAGTAACAAAGTGGAACCATTGGAACACCTTCAAACAAAGGTTCAATGATATCATAGAATTAGCTATTCTCACTAAGATCTATTATAGAAGATAGAATTACTTCTTCTGAGATGAGGGCGCATTAGAACCCTGGTAGACTAAGTTTTAAGTCGATCAATAGTTATCACTATTTAATAGCTATCAAAGTATTTCGTGACTATTCATAAATGCTTGTAAAATGAGCATAAATGAAATAAATCATTTGAATTTCAATTTATTCTATGACATCATTGAGCTTTTATTGCATCAAGGAAGAACTCCAACTGAAGTTGTAACTGAAATAAATTAGCTTTGATTAATTAAAATTTATTAAGACCACCGCATGAACAAACTTGAAGTAGATTTGAAACTGTACTCCGCACAGTACGCTTTCGCTGTTTCAAACATTCTGAAATTCCACCCACTCAGTAGTCAGTAGGATTCATTAACTTTCTAGTGTTTGCCTTGTAACTTGCAACTAGTCATAACATTTATGAGTAGTGGGCATCTTTTAGCAAAATACAGACATTCCAAATTTGTAAGCTATTTTTTTTTATATATCCGTAATGGCAAAACAACGTTTGCCGGGTCAGCAGCATATGAATGAACCTATGTGTGAAATACTACTCACTACACTCAAAAGATTGGATAGGCTTTTTTAGTTTGTAAAATGCCCACTGCCCAGGCATCGTCGCTTTTATTAGAATTTCTGTATCGTGTAGATATTCATCTCTTGCGATACAGGTTACATACAGGATCTTATTAGGTGGGGTAGGAGATAAATTGGACTAGGGTATAGAAAATCTATTTGCTAGGCTTTATTATGCCAATAAACTATATCGTCTTTGTTATCTTGGTCAATGTGCGCTGTCTCTTTTAGATCGATCGACATCACATCGTTATTCTCATCCTTGTCTGCTGAAACTTGGAGCCCTTAGACGACCTTCGCTTGCAGCGTTTCACGTAAATCCCACTCCCCCTCCCGCCCCCTCTTTGTGGGTTCTAACCCCTCCGCACCTACTCTTGCTTATTCAGCCCGAGATGGGAGTAATTGAGTTTAATTGTCAGATCTGTTTTCGTAAATTATACAACGGAATTATTTACTAATGCCTGGCTATGAATAATGAATCAGCCTCGGACGAATGGCGGCTACAGACGTTCCAACCGCTGAATCCAACTGGGTCGGTAAAACAACAGTAATATCTCCTCAATCGGTTGTCACTGGAAATTATCGTCATCATATTATTTTGTCTACTCTCTTGTTAAATAAGAGTGAGAGAATTGGAGCTCAATCCTCCATGTCAGTCCAATCCTGGCACAGGTAAGCAGCTGTTATCACGTCATAATCTGTAAGAGCTAAGTTTATGGTACTAAGCGTCGACGGCTTACTGTTTTTCTGGGGCATGAGCATCGAAACTATAAAAACTTTTAATTTGTAGACTGGTAGGTACTTACTGACACAAAATCTCAATGCCTAATAATTTTTGTCCTAACCCGTTGATAAGACAGTTACTGCTCACGAAGCTGACGAGATAGTTTTGCCTTCTTTTGAGGATGTATATCGCAACCGACCTGTTGGGTGGTCTGTAGCCGCGTGAAGGCAATATTTCTGTCGTGCGAATCTTTGTTGATGACGTTATGAACAGCCGCGGCGATATTGTGCCCTCATAATGGATAGTGATGTTTTTGACATATTTTAACACTTAAGGTTGTTTACACACTAACTTAAGATACATTACACTATTGTGATGGTACATTAACTAACTCAAGATAACATTATCTTAGGTACTAACTTGGAAAGTGTAAGTAACCTGTAAAGATTTCTACACAGAATCGCACCGGCAAGCTAACCCTCTTGGCGGTGCGTCTTTGCTAGTAGGGTGGTAACCATGGCCGAAGCTTTGCATCAATGTAGACATAAATTACGAAGAGATTGTCTAATTAAAAAAAGAACACCCCACTACAATATATTTCTTTTAACGTGTGAGCGTAAACACGTGGAGAGGCGTTCATATTTAGATTAGACGAACTGTACAGTTATTTACTACCAATTTATAATTGCCTTTAAATGAGCCCCCTGCCTTCAAAAAAAGGAGGAGGTTCACATTTCGTCGGAATCTTTTTTTTTTTATGTATGTTCCCCGATTACTCAAAGATTAATTTAGAAATATTTTTTTTGTTTGAAAGGGTATACTTCCCAAATGGTCCCATGGTCAGGAAATCAGGATCTGATGATGGAATCCTGGAGACATCGAGGGAACTCCTCAAATTTTACATGTACTTTTGAAGGGATTTGGATATTTTTTAAAGTGACTAGTGCATTTGCTTGCAGTCATCAAGTAATAACTGTATTCATCAAGTCAGGATCTGATGATGGGATTTTGGAGAAATTGAGGGAACTCTTCAGATTTAGGAAGCATACTTCAAGCGATTTGGGTATATTTTCCAATGCCTTGCGCATTAGTTGTTTTCGACTAAAAAGTAAAAAATAAAATGGGAAATTCTTTCCAAAAAACTAACTTCGAATGCCACTACAAATAGTGAAATAATAATTTTTAATGTACACCAATTCGAAGTCGGGCAATTGTCTATAACTTTGTCGTCGCACATCAAGTTGTATAAGACGAAGGACTATTAGTGATTGAACGAAACATTGCATTGTATCTTTTGCTTACAAATTACGAGAAATCATTTTTTTTTAATTTTGTGGGCAGACCGGATTGAGTGGATTAACACAATTAACTTACACGCAATGCTGTATGTACATCTCGTTAAGTGGAAACATGCAGTCTCAGTCAAGTCTCAGCGCAGCCAGCGATAAATAAACACAAGAATGTGCTCCGCAAGCGAAACGAAGCCGCAGACATGCGGCTTTCGCTTGTATGTGACTTATTTTAAGTTAAGAGAGCGGCAGCTTTAGTCATATGACATATTGCGATACGATAGATAGAATGGAAGCAAAACGAAATTCGCTATGACATGAGTGATAAATGGATGAAACGACCACTCTGCGATCGTAGAGCTACGATTTCGCATTGTGAAGTCAACATCTCCTGAGGATATCCTGGTGTTGGGATGAAACGTGCGTCGAGAAAAATGTTGGAAGAATTGTGTGTGGTGTTTTATGCGGACAGTGTTCCTGCATGTTGGACTATACCTACAGATTCTTTTGAAGTAGCGGATTATAGCAGGATAGCAAAACAAAATAATATGTCCTGCTAAATGATTATTTATTAATTTTTAGATAGGTATTATGTAATTATAAGTAACTTATTTTATTTATCGAAGTTCAAAGGGAAGTTTTCTAACCGAGAACTAGTCTCTAATATCAAGGAGAATGCAAGACGTTAAAGTTACGAAGCTTGACATACATAGCAGACATACTTTGAGAACCGCTTAACTTTGAAGAACCGCATAACTGGACAGGGGACATAGTTCCCGTAAATTCCGGATCTTGGAAATGAATAGGGCTTTCTTCACGCAATTACAATACTACTACTATACTTGTTGCCCGAGGCTAACAAAATTTTTCACGAATCCCGTAGGAACTGTAAGTAGATTTTTCCGGGATGAAAAAATGCGTAAATACTGATCTATTTCCATTCGAAATTTCAGCAAACATGGTTAAATAACTTACACGTGACGGAGTAACAAACACACAAACAAACATTCTTCCTTTTAAGCACAATACGAACGTCATAAGACAGTAAAACGCGATGTATGTTACATGTTTGTTTGTTTTAATGTGTAAAAAACTTGACGCTAGCATCATCTTCTTCTTCTTCTTTAGGAGCCTAGATTCATCCATTGTTAGACATAGGCCTCCTGATAAGCACGCCATTTTTTGCGGTGTTGGGCTATTCTCGTCCATGATTTTCCCAAGAGTCCAAGTGGAAATGGGCGGGGCATGTATGTAGGAATTCAGACGAACGATGTACTCGCTTTCTACTTGTATGGAGACCACGCACCGCTCGCAGAAACGTCGGCAGGCAGCCAACACGTTGGTCTGACAATGTTGCCAGATTATTGGGAAAATCATGGTTTTATCCCCTGCCTATAAAATTCTATCCCTCAATTGTCTATCCCTCAATTGTCCCTCGGGATTTCCACATTATCCTCTACACATTCTAAACAGAGAAAATCCTTTGAAAGCGCTGAGGAGGTACCTATGTAGCATTGTTTTTTCGTGCACCAAAAGTTCTCACTGAAAATACAGTCACAAAACGCCGTCTCCGATTAGCGCATCGGCGACTCAAAGCGAGCTTCCAAACAGATGGACGCACCCGCCCTGTGCATTGAAACATTAATGCCTTTACAATGTATCACATCTGCATATAGATGGAACGTGGGTGGAACGGACGCCGATAGCTTTTTGTCTCCGTTTGGGGTGTGTTATTGAACCATCTGCATGTGCTCTACCATTCGTATTGCCTCAAATGGTTCCTAAGTTATGGTTCGCTTGCGTGAATTTCAGTTTGTCACATATCCCGCGGGAACCATGGATTTTTTGGGATACAGAGTAATTTATTTGTTAATTCAAAATAAAGTCTACCTCCGTTTCAAATTTCAGCCAAATTGGTTCAGTAGTTGAGGCGTGAAGATTTAGCGGCTTGGTTGTGCATAGATAATATGTCAGTCACCAAGTTTCTTCTTTTACGAGCTATATGTTCGTTTATTAGAAAATATTATAAAAAAAAAGCGACGTATAGAGCCTAATGTTGTAAATTCGAAAACCTTCTTGGGCACATGGGCAACAAAGATGGAATATCTATAAACTGCGTCCAAAGGGAGTCCCTTAACTTACCTATACTTACTGCTTACCTTAGCTGGAAAAACCCCATGGTTTTTATGGGATATGTGAAAACCGAATTTCACGTGGGTGGAGCCTCTGGCAATAGTTAATAGGTTTTTTTAACTATGTTTTGAGAGCATCGGAACAAGAACTATTAGGCAAGTAATTGTATGGAAAAACTTTTTGACAATGTGCCGTCAACTGGTGATACCTAAGATTTTTTGTAGAAACCCTCATTCTGCAGTTTAAATATGATGCGAGAATTTTCCAGCATAAAATATGCATTTCAACTGCAAATATAATATTTAAAGGAAAAATATATAGTAAAGGCTTTAAATATTGTTTTCGCCCAATCAGCCGGCGGCTGTGTTACGGCTTAAATCAATTGAGAGCCAGCCGAATATATTATTTTAATTTCGAAAATATTTATTCAAATAAAAATATTATATTATTACCTCATTTTTATTGAAATATACGCGATGCCATTTAAATAATATAGCCGTGGAAATTAAAATGTTTTGTTTTCTCTTTTATTACAAACATGGCTTCCTTCTTTGTTGTTTTATAAAAATCTCTCAGTTGTTTCGATTCAAATTGGTTGACTGTTTTACGTAATTTTGGAGGCATGTAGAAAAGGAAAACCCCACATTTACTGTCATTCAAATCTTCTTCTAAAATTACATTGCTCTTATGAAATGAAAGTCCACCGCCACGTTCTACACCGAGAAGAACGGGCAAGAAACTCAGCACTTGTTTGTCTGTTAAGCGTAAGTTGTAAAATTACCATGAAAGTAAGATCATAAACGACCGATTTAGATAAGTGTTGTCGATCTAATGTTCCTGAATGTCAACCCATCTACCGATAACTCATCAAGATAGTCAACCGATAAGCCTTAACTCTTCATCTGTCCCAACTGTGGCTCCGATGCCTCAAAATTAGAGGGGTTTAGTCATAGCCCACCACATACCTTGCCAGATGTTATAGTGAACTATCAGGCGTCCAGGTTTCCTAATGTTGTCTTTTACCGCCAAGCAAGAAGACCTCAATGCTAAGGCAGAATTTTGACGTGACAACGTCTTATAATTCGATAGAGCCGGTTGCACGCACGAAAAAACATGACTCATCCGGCGTTACCTCGCTCATGCGGCGTTACCGGCGTTACCTCGCGAGCGCGGAACGAGCGACAAAGAAGACGTTGTCACGTTCAACTATCGTCAGTAAACCGACTTTACAGACAACCAATTTTTTTATAATTTAGGAATGTACTTGCGCAACTCTAACCCTAAGTTCTTATCATCGCCGGCCTTACCCCTGTCGAGTCTGAATCTGAATTCTGAACCTTCAGTAATCAGTATGTTTTCAGCCGTCGCCGAGGCTCCACGCCCGTGCGGGGGAAATTCTGAGCATCGCGAGTCGCGACTAACGAAAATATTTCCCGGGAATTAGAAAGGATGTTGGTGCTAAGTGTTGTATTATTGCGATCGTAGAGTACAACAGTTGTTGTGGATAATGTGAATTATGGTTTTCAAGTGACGTTCTTACGAAAATGGTGGTGCTAATTATCCTAGGAGTGTTGATAGGTAAGTTTTAACTATTTAAGCAGTTTTGTGACCTAGTGTACCTGAAAATAATAACTCGAAGCTCCTTAATAATAAATCATTTATTCGCGTGATTATAAGACGTTTAGTAAGTTAGGTGATTAGGACGTCTGAAACATGTTTCCTTATTAATACTTTTAATATTATTTTGGTAGCCGTTGTATGGCACCTAAACCGGCACCGCAACGATAAGCGATTTAGCGTTACGGTGCGATGCTGTGTAGAAACTGTTAATTATTACATACCCCTTCCAAGTTAGTACGATAACATTTTCGGCTGCATCGTTACTTACCATCTGATGAGATCGTGGTTAAGTACTTGTATTGTTTAAAAAAGAAAAAACGAGAGCTAAGGATGATCTTACTATCAGATGAGTTCAAATTCAATTACAGAAGCAAAGTTTGATCAGATATCAAACATGTATTGGATACAGAAAAATATTTACATTTCTGAAATCAAAAAGTTTTTTCAAAGCTTCAATCTTTTAATGAATCGATTGCGGTATTAAGTCTCTACTCCATCATTTCTTTCAAGGTTCTGAAATGGTTCATTGAATAGTTCATACAAGTACCTACCAAGAGTACAATTGCGCTGAATGAATTAAAAATCATAAAATGTTGAACGTTGATTTTTGTTTAAAAGCAGCGAGAATTTCCTTCAGCTGTTGAAAGCGGGGCAGAGTTGTAAAATAAAGGACGTTTTTATTTTACTCGTTTACACAGCACTACTTTCAAGGATTAAAAAATATATCAGCGAACGTTTTATGAACGGAGTGCTATTGTTTGTGGAGAGCAATAAATTCTAGACATTAATATTTGAAATTTGATATCTAAGTAATAAGTATATCGTTTCGTGCCTCAGCTACATACAAAAACTTATACTAATAATATTATTACAACTCAAAAAAGTTAAGGGTTTTTTATCATGACTTTATGGCAGTACAACTATAATTTATGACGTGGTACTAGTGGTATCTTTAGTCATTCTGCCTTGTCCTTTTATTATTCGTTTTTAGGGTTCCGTATTTTTAATTATCCTGTTCTGGGTCGTCCCTGGATTCCTGCTCCTTACTAATAAACGTGGAATAGTGGTCGAAACGTCAGAAAAGTATTGTTAACAGAGAAAACCAAAAAGATTATAAGTTTTCATACGCAATTTAACGTTTTAATAGTTTATATATACATATACGGGACATTTTACACATCGCAATCTAGCCCCAAAGTAAGCGATAGCTTGTGTTATGGGTACTAGATAACTGATAAATATATATACATACTAATATACATAAATACAATATATTGAAAAACACCCAGACACTGAAAAACATTCATGCTTATCACACAAATATTTACCAGTAGTGGGAATCGAACCCACGACCTCCGGCGGAAACAGCAGGTTCGCTACCACTACGCCATTCGGTCGTCAAACTTTAAACCTACTACAGGCCTACAGGGTTACCTATTCCACATTCAAGATTCTTGGAAGGAAATAAATCCGTTTGCTCAAGACATCATAAATCACGTAATTTATTTACATTCATTATTTGTAATGTAAGGAAACTTGTGAGGTTTGACATTTTGAAAAGAGCAAGTAACGAGTTTCTTGACAGTCTCTCTCGCAGTAAACCTGCTTACCAAACTTACCGAATAAAATTTAACTTTTAAAAAGTTACAGTCTGTAAGTTAAGCGAGAGCGAAAAATAAAAATAAAATATATTTTCACCCCTAATCGTCGCGCGAAAATTCCCGTGCTACGTCAACAGCGAGAGCAGGCCCTATAAGAGTGCTTGCCCACCAGAGATGCGTGCTACGTTGCTATGCTACTTATGTTGTCAAATTAACAAATAGAAGCGTTTGATTTTCATAAGCTATGCAATTAAATAAATAAAAAATCGAGTTTCTTTTGGTGCGTTTGATACAAAACATAGCCTGGTAAAGCATCTCTGGTGGACAGGCAACCTTAGCGAGGTTATAGAGGCTGCAATCTATCTCGGAGACAGCGCACCGCAAGCTTGGCTTACTAATGAGCTGAGCAGCCTCGGAGCCGCAATCCAGTTGATAAAACATAATTGCCGCATTCTTGAGAGCATCCCGTAGAACTCTGCGAAATTCTGTGGTTTTATGGATATCCAGCATTAGGTTTTTTTTTATATTAGAGCAAATTTTTTTATATTAGAGATTTTTTTTATATAGAGCAAATTTGTGAAGTGGTGATAACCGAAAACAAAACCCGGCTGAGTTTGTTGTGGGCTTCTTCTCAGTGCAGGGCGCGTTGGAATCCTCGTAAACTTAGTTTTAAGTCGACTAGTAGTTATCACCGTACACATAATATTATGTAACAAATATTGTTGACGTTTTACAAGTGCCTTGTAAGTTAGGCCTATGTGAAATAAATATATTTTGACTTTGACTTTCACTTTATTATATAAGCTAGCGCTTGACTGTGATCACACCTGATGGAAAGTGATGATACAGTCTAAGGTGGAACGCGCTTGCCTAGAAGATACCTATTCACTCTTGATTTGAATACCCGGGTTGTAAGTGGCAGGAAAGACACTGCCTGGGAGTGTATTCCAGGCCTTTGCAGTGCGTATCAGGAACGAGGAACCAAACCGCTTCGTACGCGTCTTTGGTACGTCAACTATGTATGGGTGGAAGCCTTTACGATGCCTTGCCGTTCTATGGTAGAAAGGTGACGGGGGAACCAAATTAAAAAGTTCCTGTGCACACTTTCCGAAATATATTCTATTGAATACCGACAGACAGGCAACCTTACGATGATGTTCAAGGCTTTGAAGTTTTAGAAGTTTTTACGGGCACTGCTCATCGTGTTAGAACCTTCGAAGCTTTAGTTTGAACATGACCAAGAATAATGACAATGGATGTATTGAATCCCGTACAAAGCTGATTCATAACCAAACTTAAAGCAGTCAGCTAAAGTGCCTATTCGAACGTTTATTTTGTTTATAACTTTTGCCTATTTACACGCCATTCCAAATCCAACGACACCTAATTCGTATTTTTTCAAAGCTATTAAATTTTTTTGCAAAAAGCAGTAGTTGACTATGTATGGTATAATTGGGTATGATCACAGTATGATAATGACATAAGTAAATGGTCAAATAAGAACTTATATGTTTTGGACCTACTAAGTTTGTTATGGACAAGTTGTATTACTTACAATTAGATGAACGTCTTTTCAGACTGTCATTCATGGCTTATTATTATTAAAGCAATAATAATAAGCCAAGCCAGAGTAACAGTACGGATACGTATGTGAACCCATTTTGATTTGAATAAAAGAATATACAACACATAGGTGACAGAAGAGCTGGCTCATTTTTTGCGCAACGAATCAGCCTAGCTGTTCAACGCGGAGATGCAGCCAGTATTCTTGGCACCATTCCATGCGGGCAAGACTTGTATTGTAATTAGAATAAGTTACCGATAAGTTTGTATTGTAACATACATAATAAATCAAACAGTTTACAAGTAGACTAGATCTAAGGTCTAGACTCTAGAGGTTAGACTAGAACAGACTAGAGCTAACCTCCATCCATCGCTCAATTTAAGCTCTGAACAACGCCAGCAACGCGGTGGCGGTTAAAGACAACTCATTAGTAAAAGGTTCTTGCGATATATTCTAAAGCAAGACAAATTGCTGGTTTAACACTATGTTATCACTCCATTTTGTTAATATGTCTAGGGTATATTAACTACGCTACCTATATTTATTTTTATTATACCTAGCAAGCATAAAACTGCATGTAATTTCTCTCATTGACTTTATCTGCAGGAGCCTCTCATAAATTTAGAAATATACACCACTGTATTCTGTGTATCCCTTTACTAACATTTAATCGGTACCTATTTCGTAAACTGATATTTAGTCACAATGATATATAACGAATTTCAAATCATTTTTATGCACTAACAAACGTTTTATAACTGGAGAAACTGGAGAAAATAGTAGTAGTAGTAAACTTAGTTTTAAGTTGACTTGTAGTTATCACCATACATATGCGACAAATATCATATTGACGTTTTACAAGAGCCTGTACGTTAAACCTATGTGAAATAAAGATATTGTGATCGATTCTGTTGTGCAAAATCTCTAAACTAAACTAATTTAAAATAGTGCTATCCTTTTCCATAGGGAGCAGTTTGAAAAGGATAGCACTACTTTAAATTAGTTTAGTTTAGAGATTTTGCACAACAGAATCGACCACACTTTGAGTTTGAGTTTGAATAATAAATAATTAAAAGGCAATGGGATGCACTTTTAAAACCAACTCTCTATTGAAATATTGAACTTATCCTTAAGTAAGTTCAAAGAAGCTATGAAACGTAAGACATTTATAAAGCTTACTATTATAATAAGGATTATTTACATTAATCAAATCCTTGGGAGTGATAATGAACTGCTGCAATTATACTAGCTTAATTCATTGTAAGTCATGAAATGGTGATAATTCTAGACAATGCATGGATTTTACAAATTCCGCGAAAATCGTTTTTTTCTGGTATAAAAAGAAGTCACATCGTTTACTTTTGGCGTAAAGAATTAACAAATACAAGTGTACAATTAAGATTATATATTGATAAAAGGATATAGCTAAGTCATTAATAAAACGGACTTACAATACATACAACTGCAATTTAAGGATGGAAGTTTGGTACTAACACTGTAGAGTAGGTACTATCTCTCAAGCAAGACAAATTACCGCTTTACCACTGCATTCTGTAATAATCTCCCGGATCAACTTGATAAATATTCTGCTGTTTAGGCAGAATATTTTAACTTTGTCACTGTAAAACATTTTTGTGGTGTGATTTGCCAATCTCTTCCGGACCTTAGAATTAAGGCTCACGAAAATATCAAGGTATTAAAATAGCTATAGAAATAAATCAGATTAAAATCAGCCATACATAAAAAGACATCGAATCTGTTTAGTTTCATATTTTCAAAATATACTGGTAGAAAATTACGAATTTTACTCCATTTTTACAAAACTGCATGAAAATATCCACATTTTATTCTTTTCAGATACGAGCTTCCCAATTTTTTGACGGTCCAATATTTTAATAAAGTCTGCAGTATAATAATCTAACTTTTCCAAACTTCAGAGGAAAGCTTTTTAATGATGTACGCAAAAATATGTGTCTAAGAGCTTTATTGTCGACCCGAAGTTCTTAGATATTATAGGGCCGTAAAAATTACTATCAAACTCTCTAAAGTAAAGAAAGTATGATAACTTCTCTCGTTCACAGGAGCTAGTTACTTAGCGCTGAAATTTAAGATATTCAGCTTCTACGGACATGGGGTGTCTTTATCTTAGAACCAAAAGTTTTATTAGACAAGTTTCTTAGGAGCTCTGTCGTAAAATATACTTGAGGAACCCTCTCTTCTAAAGACCTTAGCGTAGGTATCTGAAATACTGTTTTATGGAACGATAATTTCGGTGATTTCCTTCGACCCTACTCATTTTTTGTACAAAAATCTTTCGTTAGTTTACTTTCAATAGGTTTTATGAACCAGAC
The DNA here is from genome assembly GCA_036785405.1 of Coenonympha arcania. Lineage (NCBI taxonomy): Eukaryota > Metazoa > Arthropoda > Insecta > Lepidoptera > Nymphalidae > Coenonympha > Coenonympha arcania. The sequence goes on from CM072066.1 coordinate 654,477, forward strand.
GAAAGTATCCGTCTAACGTACCATATCTCCAACCTACTATATAAAATTAAACGCAATTTAAAGTCTGACTCACGTATCTTGGAGTCTACGTTCCAGAAAGTACCTATTACTGTTATTAAATTTTTGTGTATAATCTAGTTTTTTAAAAACTTCTACTAGTTTTACCTGTGCCTGAGGCCTAAATTGATTTATGAAATCCCGGAGTGACCTTGAATTTTTCCGGGACAGAAAATCCCAGCATTGTTGCCTGAATTACTTATTCTTTGTATAAGCGCAACCTTTCTCTACAGCGAGACGACAGTGCCTTTCTCAGAGGCAATAACAGACCAAGTCACAAAGCAGAGCCTACTGTAAGCACCGCTTACCTCAGCAAGCCTCGGAGCGTTCCACAATGAGCTGTATTCACAACTTCGCTTATTAATCCAATGAGCGAGCTTTTTGTACGCTTTATTATAAACCTACTTTCATTGGTCCAAATTTTTAACTGTGTTCTTAATTCGGTTCGCTTTTTTGGACGCTTACTCATTTTCCTCATAATCAACTCACGAAATTGGAGTGTTATATGTTTTTAGCAAATATTTTCAGTACAATGTGTAAAATGTTATTTTAAGGTAAATGAAAAATGTTGTGTGTATTAATAGAGCCTAAAACAATAATGTATAATTTACAAAAACATCACGTATTTAGGAGTATCTACCTACAAACTTAATATTGGGCCTTTTGGTTGGAGCAACGAACGAAATTGATATTTGTATGTAACCACTTTGCGTGACTGATAAATAACATAATCACAATAAGTCATGAACTTCATCAAAAAAGTCTGAATGTTTGTTTGTTTTGTATGGTCATTACTCACTTTTGTCCCAAATACCGTGCCTTTGCTGAACTTACCAATCAGATTTATAATGGACTTTTTGTCCAAAAATCCCAAGAGATTGGTTAAAAACGAATTCACGCAGGTGACGCCGCAAGCGAAACCTAGTCATTCGTTAAACCAGAATTATGTACTGCGATACGAAAGAAAATGAACAAAGGCAAAGAATAACAGCGTACAAATGAAATAAAATAAAATTAATACGAATTTCTGACGAGGTCTCCCCTCATTACGCGCTCTGTAAATAATAGAATAGTGAATAAATTATCATATCTTTACGTCGGTAGAAGATTTTGTGTGAGGTACTTGGACCTTGTGTTGGGAGAGTAAAGGATATATTTGCATTACAAACGGTTCGTTTTATATTATTTTCATGTTCTTCAGATCGCGAAATATGGTGTATTTTGCGTTTAGATGTTCTACTTTGTTTCACATTTAGGTTACGATCTTTGCTTATTTCGGTCAGTTTTATCTTCCTTTTTATTTGATTTGTTTGCCTCGTTGAATTCAATTCATTAGGTTCAAGTGAGGTTCAGATGATCCTTACATTTATAAACCTTGTAACCTTATAGTTTTAAGTTGATCAAATTTTTTTTTGTTTTGAAAAAAATTTGGGAACATTAAATTTTTAATAACCAATAAAATTGTTACTAACCAATTTGGGCCTTTGTTGTCATAAATAAAGAAATTTATTTATTATTTATTTATTAAAAAGTTTGTGCAAATTACCTATTGAAATCCTTTTTGAGTTCACTTGCCTTGTATGTAAAACAGAAATTCTCTAATGAAACATTAACAATATCTGCTTTTGCTTTTAATACAAGAAATGCGAAGAAGTCGCGAGGCACAGCGAGTGATGAATAAAACAGTTCATAAATGAAAATCTAGGACATACAATTCTGAGTGAATCCCGTCTGTGGAAATGCTGAAAGCGACTGCAATATCAACAAGACAAATTGTACTGGAGTCTGCTCTGCAACTTTACCAATTTAGCCACTTTAACCGCGCAGGTACAAGCCTGATTAATGTGCATCCTGTTGCAGGTTACGGCTCATTAGCGTCTTTAACTTTGTGATGCTTTTTACCCTTGCCTTTATATGCCTTACTGTCAACTCCTTCTAAAATATGTAGCGGAAGTATCTTTTTAAAATTTTGATGCGTTTTACCCTTGCCTTTATAGGCCTTACTGTCGACTCCTTATAAAAAATCTAGCGGGTATATCTTTTTAACTTTTTGATGCTTTTAGCCTTGCCTTTTTAGGCCTTAGTCAACTCCTTATAAAACATCTAGCGGGCGTATATTTTTAACTTTTTGATGTTTTTACCCTTGCCTTTATATGCCTTACTGTTAACTCCTTCTAAAATATCTAACGGGCGTATATTTTTAACTTTTTGATGTTTTTTACACTTGTCTCTATAGGCCTTACTGTCAACTCCTTATAAAACATCTAGCAGTAGCAATATTTGGGTAGAATTTATCTGTATGTTAAATTTTTGCCTAAGCTCTGATCCATTCAGTGGTTTGAGGAGTACTTTCATAGATCAATCAGTCGGTCGGTCACTTTTTCCTCTTTGAATATATTATTATAATACGAGTATACAGAAAAAAATTGTTTTTACATTAGGGTCATCTTGGGATTACTTTACGGTCACATTGGGTTAATGTCGTCACATTATTATTTTATGATATCGATATGTCGAAGATCAAAACAATTTCAAAATGACAGATTGCACTTACTAGTCTTTTCTTCGTCTCCTTCTCCATTACCTATTACTTTAAATTACACAAAACATTAGTTAGTGATCGTGACATAGAATCAATATGTGAGAAGGCTAGAGAGGTTAGTTAGATACGAGATACATCAAATATCTTAGAAGCCTGTACCAAGGAAACGCATTAATCAATTTCCTACCTGAGTAAGCAGAAGTTGTTAAATTAGCAAAGTTGTTGCAGCGAAGCAGATGCCATTTGTCTTGTTGACATTACACTGTAGGTAGCGTAGGTACGCACACTAATGTCGCAAGCACACAGCACAGAGTAATGAGGCAGAGATGCCGTGTTGAGGCACCAATCAGAGGGCAAATTCCCTTATACTACTTATGACTATTGATGAGACTAGCAAGACGTTTTGCGTGGTTCAGATGCAGTGCAACCCATAATTTTACATTGCAATATCATTCGACGCACTGCACTGCGTTCATCACCCTTGTAAATTTGTCTTAACGCCTCATGTTGCTGTTTCTGGGGCTGGGTGGCTAAGTTTTCTGTACCCTTGTTAAAGTATTGGATTTTTGTTATGTTAGTATGGTGACAAGAATCAACAAAATATTTACATTTACATTTTACTTCATGATAGAATTAAAAATAGGATGTCGCTCGCGGGACATAAGTTTTAATATAATACATATACATAGAATGCACATAATATTAGAACTTATCTACTTTGGGAGATTTGATAATAAAGTTATAAGGGTTTATATGTAAAATAAATAAAATCTACATAAAATATCCATCCATCTTATAAAACAAACATTTGAAATCCGAACAAATTTCATTTTCATAGTATAAAAAATTTAGCAAGCGAAGAATAATAGAACACATATTATGAAATTAGGCTCAGCTAGAGGGTCGAATTAATATGAATATGAATCCTGATGAGTTCTTTTAAGAATCCTCATCAGAGACCTTGTGTACACAGCGGTGAATAAATTATTGTCATACACCTACTTTGTTTGCAAGATTTCAAATGACCCCTAAATTTAGAGGTCGGTATATCAGCGACACAAGCGGTTGGGAGTGATAGCGAATTGATCTAATTTTACTTGCCTATTTCTACTCATTGATGTTAAAAGGTGGTAACATAAACGCAAAATAACGGTTGTATTTGATGTGGGCTACTTTTCAGTGGTCAGGTTATGTTAGGTTAAGTTAGGTTAGTCGACTCTGAATCGGCGTCATGGCATGCTTACGTATCGTCTCGTGCAGGTCCTCACCGGACACGGATGTTTCGGTGGGTACTTGCACGGTATTGCTAGAAGGGAGGCGTCTCCAGCCTGCCATGAATGCGGTGCGCCACAAGACACGGCGCGCCACACCCTCGCAGAATGCGCGTCATGGGCGCGACAAAGACACTCGCTGGTGTCGAGACTTAACGGGGATCTCTCGCTGTCAAGCGTCATCAACTACATGCTCGACAGCGAGGACGGATGGTCACACGTCACCTCCTACTGCGAGGAGGTGATGAACATTAAGGAGGCTTTGGAGCGGGAGAGAGAGCAGGCGGCTGATGCTCTCCCGCTCCGCAGAAGAAGACCAGGCAGAAGGAGGCGCCGATATGCGCACCTTCTGCAACCCCCGTAGAAGCCAGTAACCAGTGGTACGGTGAGCGCGTCGGGGCGTCAAAGTGCATGCTTTCGCGATCCTTTGGTGCCCCATCTGGGACGCAGGCGGCTCCGCTGGGTTTTAGTGGGTATTCTGACTCAGTCAGCGAGTCCCACATACCCGGCCGGAGACTGCGCGGTTTTGACCCGCTCAGTCTACGGACGGGATGCGTAAACGCATTTCCGAGCGACAAAAAAAAAAAGGTTAGTCGACTCGTAATTTAATAAAACTATCTAAAATTCACTTTGACGAAAACAGAAGGAGAAAATGAAACTAAAGTAGTTCAACTAACTTGTGGAACTATGATTAGGGTTGGCAGGGACTTTTGTTTAAAAGTCCAAGAGCCCTTGGAATTTTTATAAGGGATGCTCGATGAGAGTTGAAAGTATGTAACATGTGAACTGTTTTTTAACAATTTCATTAAAACTTGAAAAGTCGTAATTTTACGTTCATTCGTGATTTTCTCAATAAAAAGGGCTATTTAAAATTGTTGGTAAAAATTCTGCATTGATTCGGATTTTTAATAACCGCGTATAAAAGACGTTTTACAGGACCACAAAGAAATTAAAAAATGTTAGTTATTTTGTATGAAGAATAACATACATGCAAAAATACAACTTACAAATATTTCTAAAAGCACTTTTCTTTGCTTCTTAGCTTTAGTCTTAATTCAAAAGAATTATCTACTTAGCCAAGAGAATTTTTTTTGTTTTGCTGTTATACCTACAATTCAGACAAAATTTACATAACATGTTAATTAAGTATGATATTTTACTCAAAATACGTTAGTGTGACATATAGGTTACGTAAAATGACTATGCTTAATATATTCAATATTTCGAATGTTTTCTTGCGTTTATCATTATGCACACTGGCTCTCTGACTATAGGGGAATGTTGTTATGTATGAAACAGAGGGACGTCTGGGGGCCTGGAGGTAAATGTGTACCTTTCTCGTACCTTAAAGGGACCTTCGTATGTTGTACCTTGAAGGGCTTCGGAACCTTCGTATGTTGTCACTGGTGACGTAATATGTCTGGAGGCTACTACATGGCATGTATTAAGATATGAACAACAGAGTGACGTGTAACGTCATTATTTTGGCTTCATATTTGTACGCACGGGATTCGACCTCTACGCTCTTATTTTTAGAGTTTGCAGGAACTAAGTATTATAATTGCGGTGAAGAAAAATTATCGTTAGAATATCTGCATGCTTGAAAATTCTTCACATTGTTTTCATAGGTCTGCGAAAGCTTGCTTAACTCGCACTATATCGACCAAAAACACAAAGTTGTAGATGGTAGAGAAAGAAAAACATATCATCTCCTTGGTCTAATAGGGATGAGAGTAAGATGATAGAGAAGGAAAAACATCTCTTACTTTCCTACTTCCTAATTAATCGGTCTGCTGTACTTCCTAATTAATGTCTGAGGTTGTTTGGAAGAGATCGCTAGTTAGCGATAAGTCCGCCTCATTGTTACCCGTATCTTCTTTTTATTTCTACTTTAATTTTTGTTAATTGTTTCTTGGGTGCACAATAAAAGTAATAAAAATTAAAATAACATACATACATACATCTCCTTCGTTTAGTTGTTAGCATGTTCCATTTCTAATTTCAAGGTATTCAAATCGGTTCTCGAGTCGATTCTGCGTATTGTAGAATACCCAGTGAAGAAATGTAAGAATAAAATACGCATGGTATTCCAAATTCGTGAAGAAAACATAAATTATATAATACTTTGCCCTAAACATTGTAGAATTTTAAATGAAGAAAATGTAAGAATTTAATAGGGGTGGTGTTCTAAATGCCTGCTAAAAGTTTGTTGAAAGAACCCTCAATTATACTTTGCCATAACTACGTAGAAATCTAAGACCCTCTGAGATCAGCAGTCAAACATGCTATTTAAAAATTTGAACTAACTACGTGAGAACGGATATCCATTGTGAACTAAAAAACAAAAAAGATATGTAGGTACATAAAATATGCTTCATAAAGAACAAACATTGTAGTTTGAAACGTAATATCTGAAGTAACTATCCATTTTCGCCGTCGGACTTTGTTGGGAAAGCACTAAAAAGAGAGACTGGAGACTTTATATAAATGTGGTATATACATTTATATAAAGTCTCCAGTCACTTGACAATAGCCTCAGTTATCTAAAATTGGAAGTTGGACGCAATTCTCTCTGCGATAAGATTTCTCAGCGTTTCTTATGTGCCGAAATCTCATATATTTCGTGACGTTTGCTAAATTGTTTATGTCTAAGCTAAAGAGTTTTTTACCTGAAGATTATATCACTTTAATGGTCGAATTTTCAAACATTTTTACCACTTACGTTATATCAGCTATTTTTTACATGTAAATATCCGTAAAACCAGAAAATAACAAAAGAGACAATATATTATACTGTACCTACACACGAGTACAGTAAGTTTCGAAAATAAGAGTTCATAATTTCTCAAAAATACTTGAAGCCTGCAAATCCGCTAGCTAAGACCGTCCCCGAATAGTGGGTTTAAAAAAAGGGTTAACCTACCTTAGCAAGTTCCGAAAATAAGAGTTCATTCTCAAAAATACTTGAAGCCTGCAAATCCGCTAGCTGAGACCGTCCCCCAATAGTGGGTTTCAAAAAAGGTTTAAGTTTAACCTTTTCCTCATACGGAACGGGGAAAAGAGAAACAAAACATTGCTATTTTCCCGACCCCTAATAAAATTATGATAATAACACTCACACAAATACAACATAATCTGCCCTTAACCTCGCGGCATACTAAATTACTTAACAACCCTATTGCGACTGAAATGTTACCATATTATAAACTCACCCCCTTTTAACCCCCTTCAACCCCCGTAACACAGACGCGGTGTGAAATTAATTCATTAACATCGAGGTGTTACGTATGTTATGTGCCATCCTAACTAAATGTTACAACTAAATTAGACTTGCTTAGTTGTAACCATGTTTCATTTTAGTACCTACCTACAGTTTGACAAAAAACTCTTGGGACGGAACTACTTAATTTTTTTTTTATTTTTGATACGAATTACATTCATATTAACTGCTGTTTCTATGGAACCTTAGAATTGGAAGTAAGTAAGCGTATCAACTTGTATTATAATTCTCGAAATTACGGTAACAGTGTGAGGCGTCGGTTACGGTAACATTATCGCGAGTTCAATGGTTTTTTTTCCATCTCGAAAAGTGCGCCTAAAACGTTCTCACTTCAAAAATTGCGAACCAATTATTTCTAAAAGATCAGGAGCTTCGTTTTATTCCAGCTCATTTCGGTACAAAACTGATTCCCGAACTTGGCAGAGTTTGTAATTTCAGAAATGCCTACAGGTTAGGCCTGCGTTAAAGAATAATAATCATCGTCAGCTGTGAAGCTATTTAGGGCTAAGCTTAGAGTCCTAAAGGTGGAACTGCCTTGCAATCCGTGTAATACTGCCTTCTTTGCAGCCTTTTATCCAACAGCCAAGCTAAACCTTCTTAAGATGTTGGTCGAAGCTGTTAAAACGGCGGTAATCCCGTATGCTCGAATATTTTGATGACGTAGTATATAATTTTGAAGAGTTATTAAACTGAAGGTTAGGGTACGTCTTTTTCAAGAACTAATCCATATTAAAGCTTTAATAACTATAGGCACTTCATCCGAACAACTACTGGCTATCAGTAGGGAAACAACTTCAAACTGTAATATAATAATGGGCCGGCGGGCGTCGGCCGAGAGGGTGTTATAACTCGATACTTGACTGAATCCAAGGAAACTTATAGTTCGGAATAAGTTACGGTATTAATTGACTTGATTATGATGTGTTTCAAGGAGGCTGGAAGAGTGAAGATATTAGCGGTTCGAATTAGAAACTAGTTGGTTATATTTATAATATTATCATTTATCAACCACACAGTATACTAGTTCTGCATTGCGCGACATATTGCACTGACTACAGTTACGACATCCTAAAAATCACTTCCGATTGTGCTTGTTCAGACAGCCATACAATATTATGTTGAATGTCCCAGTTCTGTGTCGTAGTTATACACAGAAAATAGTAAAATGCTGGAAATTTCGTGGATTTTCGTCACGGAAAAAAACATTTTCTTTTGCCCGGCCCCCTCCGCTAAACCGTCCGAAAAGGTACTTTGTTAGAAATATTATAAGTATTTTTTCGTTTACTTTCAAGTTAATACCATTTATCATATTCAGTACACTTGAAAACAATTCTCTGTATAGTAGAGACGAAGGTTTTTTTAAGAAGAAAGGTAAGATTTTAGAACGGGATTTTAAGAAGCTGAAAATAATCCTTTTTTGTTAAAAGTATTACGTTTTTGGCAAGTCAGGTTGTATGGATAAATACAGAATATGTTAAATAAAAAAAGTTACACGTGGGAAAGGGCTATGATATCCCATTTCGTAAGGTAAGCCTATACTGTACGGTAAGATCTACCTACGTTTTGTTTGTAAAATGATGTGTAACGTAACATTCCAGCCAATAAGGGTTAAAGGGTCGAGGGTGGTTGTCCCTACAAACTTGTGAATTGTACATTTGTTACTCGAGGCAGCCTGTTTCACGCGTTGTCACAGAAACTACTTACCCGTAATTCAATTATACACCTCGAAACCTCAATGATTTTCAGTCTGTACAAATGCTCAATGTTTTCTATTTGTTGTAACTTTTCCTACGAATAACTTCCCAATTGTATTTCGTAATTTTACCACTTTGTAATGAGGAATCTATTATATATATATAAAAGAGAGTTACCACTCACTCACTCATCACGATATCTCAGGAAGTATAAAGCCTACAAACTTGAAATTTGAAAGGTAGGTTCTTTGTAATGGGTAGGTGTCAGCTAAGAAACGATTTTGAGAAACTACCCCTCTAAGGGGGTGAAATAGGGGTTGGAAGTTTATATGAAAGTCCCGTGTTTTTGAAGTTAGAGACGTGAAAATCGTCATTTAGGTTATCAGCTTCAGATATTAAAAATTTGTATAAGTCGTTTTGGAAAATTCCCCTTTAAGGGTGGTAAAATAGGGGATGAAAATTTTTATGTGAAAATTTTAATATTGTTACTGTTGACTTGAAATTTGGAAAGTAGGTTCTTTCTAATGGGTAGTTGTCAGCTAAGAAACGATTTTGAGAAACTACCCCTCTAAGGGGGTGAAATAGGGGTTGGAAGTTTATATGAAAGTCCCGTGTTTTTGAAGTTAGAGACGTGAAAATCGTCATTTAGGTTATCAGCTTCAGATATTAAAAATTTGTATAAGTCGTTTTGGAAAATTCCCTTTTAAGGGTGGTAAAATAGGGGATGAAAGTTTTTATGTGAAAATTTTTAATATTGTTACTGTTGACTTGAAATTTGGAAAGTAGGTTCTTTCTAATGGGTAGTTGTCAGTTAAGAAACGGTTTTGAGAAAATCCTTCCCTAAGGGGGTGAAATAGGGGTTGGGAGTTTGTATGAAAGTCCCGTGTTTTTGAAGTTTAAAGAGTCGTGAAGCTCGGCATTAGCACTGAACCTATTTTGGGAGCGGCATATTTAAAGTAGGAAAGTTTATATGTGCACATTACACTATAATATAATAAAGGTGAAAGTTTGTATATATGTGTGTGTTTGTCTGTTACTCCTTCACGCTGCAACTACGAATCCGATTTAGCTGAAATTTGGAATGGAGATGGATTATTACCTGGATTAACACATTATGGTACTTTTTATCCCGGAAAAAGCGTTGGTTCCCGCAGAAGTAGTGAAAAACCTAAATTCACGCGAGCGGAGCCGCGGGCAACAGCTAGTAAATAATAACTGTGTGTGTTATAGGGTGTGAAGCCAGCAAGTTCCAAGTGGGGTTTGGGTGAGGGTTTGATAAGTTATCGTTCAAAATAGCGTACGAAAGCAGGCGTTATTTTGCGGCAATCCATGCTTAGCAGGACAGATTAATTTGTTTCACTATAATCACGCACTCTACGGCATGATTTCGCATTGTGTAGTCATCACCTGAGGATGTCTCGGTGTCGGGAAGAAACATGCGTCGAAGAAAATGTTGAAGAATTGTGTGTGGTGATTCATGTGGACCATACAGATTCTTTTCAAGTAGCGGATTATAGCAAAACAAATTAATCTGATATTCTATTGGAGTAGCACTACCATGTTAATGACAAGGCAATAGGCATCCTTCACTTATGGGAACTCAATGACGCCTGATTGAGGAGCCCGGCCTTTGCAGTTAGACAATATTGATTGAAGACGCAGCCGGCTTCAGATGACCTGACTGATAGTCTAGAATTACTAGTGTTAGCTATTCCAGTTCGACACTCGATTGGAACATTGTTACTTTGCGGAGGTAATTGGTGTACCAAGAATTATTTATGCAGTAGGTATGAAACGGGGTTCTAAATATCAGATGAATAAGTACTTATAGATCCCATAATTTTTTTACTAATGTTAATTTGTCGAAAAAGTAATACTATCTTGATCTTCTATTTCGTATAGGTAATTTATTAAATGTTTAAAGTACCCTAGAGATGGTCCTTACTAATAATCCTTATTTCATCGCAGTCAAGTACCTACTTACTTGCTTGTAGTGTACAAAAGAACCACCATGTTATTAACTTGCCAAAGGTTGTTTGCGAACAACCGCCGAACTTTGTGCGACCGAAAGTTACGCAGGTGTGTTCCCACACTAAGCTTTTATTAATGTTAAAAGGGCATACACGGATCGACCTCGGCGATAAATTCCGCACGACCCTCGGCACCCAACATGGCGACTCTTAGCTTTATGTGGTTTTTATGACGTCACTAGTCACGTGCCACGCGCCGCCGCTAGTAAAGCCTTGGATTATTTCTAACATTTAATTAATTATGCATAGCATTGTTCTAGAAAACAAAATGACTCTTCGGATTTTTTTTAATACTATATAGACTAGCGCTTGACTGTGATCACACCTGATAGAAGGTGATGATACAGTCTAAGGTGGAACGCGCTTGCCTAGAAGATGCCTATTCACTCTTGATTTGAAGGCACCCGGGTTGTAAATGGCGGGAAAGACACTGCCTGGGAGTGTATTCCAGGCCTTTGCAGTGCGTATCAGGAACGGGGAATCAAACCGCTTCGTACGCGTCTTTGGTACGTCGACTATGTATGGGTGGAAGCTTTTACGATGCCTTGCCGTTCTATGGTAGAAAGGTAACGAAGGAACCAAATTAAAAAGCTCCTGTGCACACTCTCCGAAATATATTCTATAGAATACCGACAGACAGGCAACCTTACGACGATGTTCAAGGCTTTGGAGTTTTTTGTGGACCAGTGTCGGGTTGCCGATTACGTCCTTTTGAACTACTTAGCCCCTTCGCACACGGCACGTAAGCGTAAGCGTAGCGTAATCCTCGCGTACGATGAGAGCAGTACGAGCACGAATATTTTCAAATATGTCCGCAGACGAAGCGTTATTGCAGCGAATCGTAGGAGACGTAATTGTCATATTGTTATGCGTCGCGTCATAACGATACGCTTACGCTTGCGAGCCGTGTGCGAAGGGCCTTAGTCGCCTTCTTTGAGGGTAGTGCAAGACCTGTAGAAGTCGTTTTGGAAAAGAGCTGATATTCTTAAACTGTTGGACCTACCAAATATAACTAACCAGCAAGCAAGGAAACTGGCTTTTAACTGAAAAAAATTACATCAAAATCAGTCCATCTGTTTGTGAGTTACTATGTCATAGACGGACAGACACATAGAAATCGACGTCAGACTTGCTATTATTGCGTCGGGGATTAAAAACAACCCATCAATTGCTATTAGTAGTCTACGTGATTTGCTCGATAGTTAAAAAAAAAAAAAACGAAAAAAAAACAGTAAATATGTACGTTATAAATGTGGAACTTCTTTTTCTTTTGGGTACAAGTTTGTCGAAGCTATTCGTATATTGAGATATTATTTTACGAAATTCCTAGAATTTCGGATGTTGACGTCACAAATTCAATGAGCCGAGATGTTATTTTTCCATTACAGTATTTTCAGTCACAAGTCCTACAATAATAAAACCAATGTTTTTTTACAAAGGCTCTAACGAGAACAGATTTCGTATTAAAATATATGCTATCTAACTTTTAATGCCTACATTTATTAGGTAGGTACTTATAAGATATTTCAATCCACGATGACGCGCCCCACTCTGTCAAAATCGCTTATGTTTGTTTCATTAGATTCGTATAGAGTTTGACAGAGTGAGGCACGTCATCGTAGAGTGAAATATCTGTATTATGTATTTGAGAGACTCCGCAGGCACTTTCGTTGAAGTTCATTTCATGTTTATTATCTTCTTCTTATAGTGCCATCTCCTTTCAAAGGTTGCAAATCAGCAAAGCGACTTGTATCTTGGACATTTCAATTCATTAGTCACTCTGTATGTCAAAACAGTACGTGAAACACCTAGCTGTAGAAGAGTAAATTAAATATGCATGGTTCTGTTTTATCTCAAAGGGATTTCGATGGAAGCTCCTAGGTGACTTGATTTTGCGATACTTCTAACAATCTAACTTCTAATAAAATATATTTGAACCAAATATCCTTCGTCATGGATCACTTTATCTAGGTGCTTGAAAAACCATTCTGCAGTTTTTTGATGTTTTGGCGCGCTGGTCATAATTGAAATGGGGGAAAAACCATTGAACTCACGACACCACGTGAATGTTAACGTTACATAAATGGTTTCACTTGTCAATCTACCGGGGCGGCGGGTTTTATCAATCCTTTAACATAATATAGTGATGTAGGAACTTGATAGTTACCTAGTTACGTAAGTTTATTGAAACTAAACGTAGTAATAAATAATAATAAAGGGTCCGAGGGTCACGCCGTCCATCGTGATACGTCGCCCTTAGCCCATAAAACTTGGTTAGACCGAGTTTAAAATTAAGTGTTATGTTGAAGCAAATCCGTAGCGAAGGGATACTAAAGAGGGTCGGAATAGAGACGCGTGGTTACCTAATGAACGGCTTGAAAAGTTTAGTTGCGGATTTATTGTAGCAATTATTAAAACATAATGACTGAAAAATAGACAGGCTTAGATTGTATCCTATAATAATCATTACCAGGCAAAAGTTGTTTGGCCATTAGGAATATAAAACATAACTTTCTATTAATTATTGTACTGTCAACTTCAATTACTGTCTCTAACGCATGTTGTGGTTGCATCGAGTAGGTTGCAGTCTTGATACCTAAATTAGCCATAAGACCTGTTATGCTATAAGATTGTAACCGGTTTTGTGACCCAAAAAAAAAAAAAAAAAAAACTTACGACCAAAATCAGATCTACCAAAAATGTGGTTTGGAGGAGTTTCATTACAAACACGAGAATGTTATATTTTAGACTACATGACCCGGCAAACGTTGTTTTGCCATATAGGGGTTGGGGGGGAAAATGGTATACGACCTATTCTCAGACCTACCGAATAAAAAATTCCCAGACCTACCAAATGTAGACAAAAAAATACAAAAATCGGTGAAACTGTTAGTTTAAAAACTCTATGACAAGAGAATTTTATATATTAGAAAATTTCGCATGAGCGCAAATATACATATTTTTATATTCTTCATTTTCTTGATAAGGTAGAAATCGTTTTCACTAATTAACGCATTAACATTGCGGGCACCCCACACTGCGCAGAATGTGTGTAATTTCCCAACAATGGGGGTGTACAATTTATTGCGGGGCGCAAAAACGAGCTCGTATTACGTATTATTTGTTCGGGGATGAAATTGTAATATTCTGTTTGCGAAACATAAGTACGTACGAGTCTAGCTTGGCTGAAAATAGGAATGAAGATATCTTGCAGGGCTTAATTAATAAACGCTACATCTGTTTCTTCATTTATAGAAGGGAAAAGAGGCAACGCAAAGCTCAAACCACTGGACTATTTGGCATATAGATAGTTTTTTTAACATCTACAAGTCTGCTTGACTGCGATCTCACCTGATGATGATGTAACTAAAGATTTTATCGTACTAAGTTAGTATGATAACATACAGAAGCGGTAACCCAGATAGGATCTATACAGCACTATGCGCCTACCTACAACAATCCTACCAACAAAGACGCCTATCTTTGATGGTAGGATTGTAGCTAGCCACGGCCGAAACCTCCAACCATAACGAGCTGATTATAACGATGGCATCTACTACGACTGAATTTTGTAAAATTAAACCCCACACGTTTCAGATTGTTTTATACAAATACCGTGAAGTCACATCTTAGGTACTCGTATATTGAAAAGTAAATTGCCTTATTTTTCAAGATTTTCAATATATTATTTTTGAAACAAATCCGACTATATTGAAGGTGCCTTTTTCTATTGTGAGTATGGCTAGTTAAATAACAGAACTAAACCTTTAAAATGTTTTTCGCCTTTCTTTTTATTCTTCCTGCAATCCCGATTTTTCTCCAATAACCATTGTCTACGTGTTCATTACGTTCGGTAGATATTTCCGATCAGCAAAAGTAGCGAGAAGTAGCAAGAAGTAGCGTTGCACCAAGAGTCGCCATTCGGTGTACAATGGACGCATTTATCGGACTCTTCTCGAAGTGTTCGCAATGCTTTGCTCGGAACTCGGATTCTTGAGCAGAAATCTTTTCAATGTAGTGAAAAGTTGCTGATATCGAATTTCCTATCTTGTCTACGCTCGAGAAATATATAGCGTTTGTCCAGTTGGTTTTAACTTTGCGGGGATTTTATAAAATATTTCCATAAATACATTTTAAAAGTTGCTTATTAGACATCGACTTATAAGGATTAAAACTACCTACCATGATATACCTACCTATCTGCAGCTAAAATTACTAACAATGATTTGACTGGCATTTGCAATGGACATAGATTATACCCAAGACTGACACATAAACTTTATATCCCTGATAAATCAGTGGTTGCCACGGAATTTGTGAAAAACCGAAATTATTTAACGCTATAAGGTCTTAATGTTACTTTGGTTTCAGAGTAGAACACATTTTAGAGTCTTTCTTTTCCAGTATTTTAGAGAGAAAAGTATTAGTTGCTTAAAATATCGATATTCAACAGTGTGCTAGAAACAATTTCTACGTACACTTTAGCGTTAATAAAACATCAGCGAACAAGTTGAGCGGCGAGACACCAAAAACTGAATGTTTGCTCTCAACACAAACATTCGCTCGCAACACAAACATTGGCGCCCAACACAACACAACACAAACATTTGCGCAGTTAAAACTCCACGTGAGACCTATAAAAAGTAACGGTCCGTAGAACTTTGGTGCAGGGTAACGTTTTGTTCGGACGCATAATGAGCAAAACCCACCGACTTAGTTTCGAAAACGATCCCTGATTGGTCGATAAAGTCACAAGGGACTTTTATGTGCAAAGCCCGACTACCAACTTTGAGACAATCGTCGATAAACTTTATACATATTGGATAAAGTCATAATGTTCAGTATTATGTACAAAAAGAAGTATATTACGTATATGCTAGGCAACTGTGTGAGAAAAAAATATTAATCGTTAACAAATTCTGCCCGCTGATTGCCCGAATTCACTGTTTATATTTTTTTTAACCAATCAAGGGGCGGAAGTTGTTTAAAATTACGATTTTAATCGCTGAATCAACAAATAGCCTCAAAGTATGCTTTTTACGTTTTCTATAATTATTATGTAGTTCTCTAATATAGCGATTTTTATAAGTAAAATATAAAATTCTCGTGTTGCAGTAAAAAATTTTTGTTACTAACAGCGTTTGTAACAATTTTTTTTGGCATGGCCGATTTTTGTGAAATTTGTGGTGTATATTCAGCTGGTGTAAACTTTTTTATTCCCCTTTGTCAGAAATAATTTATTAGGCAACAACAATGGAGCAATGTCACCTAGTTTATGTTATATGTAAGTTTTTTTCGAGACTAATTTGAAATTTACTGGCATTAAAACGAACCGAATATGCAAATATGCCCTAGTAAATCGGAGGCCTCGCTTCGCTCACTCTAATGTATCCTAAACTCAGTTGGGGGACTTCGCAAGCTAAGCATGTAAGGTTATACTCCAATCAGAGCCAAAACTCTGCGGTGTATTTCGCTTATACGCAGTCCCGACGGGGACAGGATTTCGCTTATCATGCAAAATAGGAAATTCTGCTGTTCGTTCTAAAACGGGTCGAATAGGGTGAAGTTATAAGCGAGATAATTTTATTACGAACTTATGCCCAAGTTTTAGGAATAACCAATTTTGAATAAATTTTGAGCAGCTTTTATGGTGTAGTTTAAAACTCACTACTTATATCTACTGTTGTGTGCAGAGCTCTTCTAATTGCAGGACGCGTTTGAATCTCTGAATCTTAGTTTAATTCGTGTAAGTAATCTCGTTTGAGTTTTACATAATATTCAAAAATATAATATAGTTACAGATTTGAATGAAATCATCTGTGATCTGTGAATTTAACTTTATAAATATTTTTATTTGTTCACTTTCCGTAGACTCGGGGCACCTCAGTGTCTGTGCTCTTTTTTCAGGGTTCCGTATTCGAAGGGTAAAATCCTATTACTGACTCCACTATCCGTCCGTCTGTCTGTCTGTCTGTTTTTATGGATAACTAGCAGATACCCGCGGCTTCACCCGCGTAAATTTTAGTTTTCCCTATTCTCACGGGAACCATGGATTTTCCCGGGATGAAAAGTAGCTTATGTTAACCCAAGATGCAATTTATCTCCATTCCAAAGAGCCAAATCGGTTCAGTAGTTGCGGCGTGAAGGAGTATTGAAGCTTGGTAAAATACGAACTTTGGAGCCCCGTTTCACCCCTTTAGGGGAGGAATTTTGAAAAATCCTTTCTTAGTGCACCCCTATAGACCTCATAAGGAACCTGTGTGCCAAACTTGAAGTCTCTAGACCCAGCGGTTTGGGCTGTGCGTTGATATGTCAGTGAGTGAGTGAATAAGTCAGTATCTTCTTCATTTATATATTAAGAAGATGGTACCGGAACCTTTCGTGCGCGAGTTCGATTCGCACTTGCCCGGTTTTTTCAAATTGATCCCAGCCAGAAATAATCTCGATTTCTGTGACGTCTTGACGGCTGCGGTGGGCAAACGGCCTAGCAACAACTACTAAGGCTTACACATACATAGTATCAATATACATTTAAGCCTCCCCCACACAGGCGCGTTATTATCGCGCGATAATATCGCAAGCGTTATTGCGATATCTGTTTTCAGTACATTTTGTATTAGGATGGTCATGTAGTTACACACTGCTGCGATAATAACACCGCAATGGAAGTATATCAGTCGATATTATCGCAAGCGTTATTGCGATATTTGTTTTCAGTACATTTTGTATTAGGATGGTCAAGTAAGTTACACACTGCTGCGATAATAACGACCGATAATAACGCGGGACGCTGCGTCCGTCAGCGCGTTATTATCGCGGGATAAAAACGCAGCTGTGTGCAAGGAATCGGGACGCATTATCGCAATAACGCTTGCGATATTATCGCGCGATAATAACGCGCCTGTGTGGGGGAGGCTTTAAATGGTTCGGTTTTAGCTTCGGCATTTATTTTTTGCGTGCTTTCACAAGTTGGTCGAGTAGGATCGAAATACACGGCTCGCTCAGCCGAACTGGTGTTCCGTGGAGCGCGTTTCAAGAATACCTGCATTGCCTTTTAAGTTTTGAATTTAACTTTTTCAGCTGCCTTTTATACGTTTTCGCTGAATACATTTTCTATCGAACCAATAAGTAACGAACGAAACTGAAATTTGTATTTGTTCAGTGGATTCATTTGAATAAGGATAAATATGTAGATAGATTCTTCATAACACATATTTACTATTTAGGAGCAGAAGGAAAAAAATACTATAAAAATGCGCAAAAAGCGATTTTTTATACGCAATCCCACTTGATGTTAAATTCGTTCTAACCTAGAACGGGTTAGTAATCCCTGAGCAAGAACAGTCTTAACACACTTTAGATAAACACCTTATTGAATGGAAGCAGGCGCTATTTTGCGCCTTTTTTTCCTATTCACCGGAACATCCTCAGGAGATGATGACTTCGCAATGCGATGTCGTAGAGGGAAGGTTTCGCATTGTAAAGTCAACATCTTTTGAAAATGTCCAAGTGTCCATAAAAATCTTTCAAGTAGCAAGATCACAGCAAAATTAATTAATCTGTTTTGCGTTGTAAATAGTACATTTCAATATAAGTGCGGAAAGTATGTAATTTCTTTACGAGTCTCGGTTTGTTGACACAAGCCGAGGCGCGTGTTAACCATTAGAGACGAGTGGAAATGACAATTCCGCACGTGCATTAATAGTTATTTGTTATGCAAGGGCGCAAAATGGATTTTTGGGCCGAGTGTCAAATTTGAATGCTGAGCGGCGAAGGATTCTAGGGTTGAACCCTGAGCGCAGCGAGGGGTTCAAAGAATAGAATCCTGAGCATAGCGAGGCATTCAAAGGACACGAGACCCAAAAAAATTTGCGGCCGTACATAACACAAAATTTTTCATCTCACCACAGCGAGGAAAATTACTAGAAGAACACTTGGATCGGCATTGCTAGTATGTAAGATGTTGTCTTGAGTAATACTCTGCAATAACTTCACTCACTTAATTAAATCCACCTTAAATCATCACTCATCTTATTACAAAACAGTAATGAATAAAAACAAAATATTATTATTTATCACGATAAAAAAAAAAATTAGTTACTTTTTTTTCTACTTGTATTTTGGATGCGTTCAGAAATATCAATTTCTAAGAACCAACGATAATAGAAGATCAAAAAAAACAACAATAATTAGATAAACAATAAATAAATACCATGGATTTAATTAGATTTCCTTTATAATTAATAAAAAATAAAAAATAGGAGTTATTATTTTTATTGATATTCTAAGAAAATGTAAAAACAAAAAGTAATGTACACCTATACAAACTCAAAGGTCGAACTTCGTTACTGACCGACTGACATTATTAAAAAAAAAAAGAAGTCTTCAGTTTAATGGTGGCACCACACATGGCTATTTGTATTTGCCTATTTTTTATATTTGTCAAATAACTTCCATGTGTTATTTTTTATATTTGCCAAAATTATTGCCATATTTGCCTGTTTGGCAAATACAGCCAATAACATATTTGGCTCCATGAGGTCGAACATTTTGGCAAATACGCGATCATCCAATCACAAATACAAATAGCCATGTGTGGTGCCACCATTAGACATTATTATAGACGCAATACGAGATTACGTCATGTTCGAATTTAGAAATGCTTTGCGGCCCTAGGGCGGGAAAGGATTTTCATACTACTTTCTCGCCCTAGGGCGGGAAAGGATTTTCATACTACTTTCTCGCCCTAGGGAATATAATAGCATTTCCCGCCCGCATTTTGGGCATTAAAAATCTCCTTTCCGAGCGGGTGAGATGAAAACGACATTTTTTAACACATTTGCGAAAATACATAAAGTTGGGGCCGAAAATAAAAATATTATAATAGTAGTTTAAGGTATGTAATTTACCATGAACTCAGACCACTCACGCACAAAAAAAAAAAAAGAGGACAAGAATTGTCTATGGTCAACTGATGCACTCTGTGACCTGGGGTCAGTATCCGGCTGATAGGAAAGTCCTTTTATTTTACAAAAAAGTAACTCTGAAACAAATAACAATGAAACTTTGTTGAAAAATTATATTTTTATTTCAGATTTAACAATTTTAAAAGTTCAGTCCATTAATTCAAGTATTAATAGTGTTTACGCTATAAAATAGTCATTTAATACAAACATTCTGTACCTACTACAACCTTTTTGATTAAAACCTCCATGCAGAAGTAAAACAAAAAGTACTAGTGCGGAAAAGAAGTATTTTGCGCACGCTAAACATACATGGAAAAGTCCACTATTTGAGCAAATGTGTTAAAAAATGTTATTCACTAGATTCCAGATTCAGAATTAAGTTTGCGCAGCGTCTAGTTCTATTAATTAGTTTAGAATTTCCTTGTTACTCGCAGGTTAGGTGCGTGTTTGTGTAACCTTGTACAACGACAATAAACAACTAAACAAGAACTGAACACAACAAAGCATTAGCGAGCAAAGAGTTCGGTAAAACAATTTTAACACGCACATAACAAAATGTGATTGTTGTGAGACTTTGTTGAGGCAAATATTTATACGTAGCCAAGTTTAGGGTTGACAATTTCAGAGACTAAAACAGAACGAGCTTGGGAAAAATTAAAAAATAATGATATTTGTTTATCATCTAATAATGAAATGAGATCTTTCATTTTCTCAGTTATTATTTCGATGTATTTATATGTATTATTGCAAAGTTATCAGACTTCATAATGTCGTTAAACTTAGTGGGTACACCTTACTTTAATTTTTGGGCGATCGGTTATAACCGCGTACCGACACCAGCCATATCTATCTATACTTATAATAAATCTGTAACAGGTCAAATTCTGTACATTAAAGATATTTTGAAATTTTTTTTTCGAGGGCACTCTAAAATCGGTTCTGAACCCAAAACTGTATTTTTTTTCATTTTTGTCTGTCTGTCTGTCTGTCTGTCTGTCTGTCTGTCTGTCTGTCTTTCTGTATCACGGCCGCGCATCACGCCGAAACTACTGAATGAATTCCAATGAAACTTGGTATGACTTGAGTTCATACTACGAGGAAGGACATAGGATACTTTTTATCCCGAAATTCAGCATGGTTCCCTTAGGAGAGGGGATAAAAGTTAAAATGTATACTGAGTTGTAAATCATTAACGCGTGGTCCGATTTCATTCATTCTTTTTTTGTTAGAAAGGGGATACATTAAAGATTGTTCTGTAAATATTTCAAAGTCATCGGTTTTGTCGTTCAGAAAAAATAGACATAATAACCCTCAGTATTTGTCCAAATAGCTTGAAACACGGAATAGGCAGAAAACTTTGATTTAAACAAAATAAACGAATTTGAACGTAGCTAGGAGATTTGTTACACGCACGAACGTGTGTAATTTTTCAGAGTTCTGTCAAACTATTATATAAATAACTAGCTGACCGAGCAAACGTTGTTTAGCCGTTAAGGGATATAAAATATAGATAACAACCCGCTCCCAGACCTAGAGATCATACACTGAAAATTTCATAACGATCGGTCCAGCCGTTTAGGAGGAGTTTGGTAACAAAGAAAAGCGAGAGAATTTTATATATTAGAAAATATCTGTCAAATCAGTACAAATAATATTTATTTATTGAACATGTGTCTTTCATTTTCAATTAGTTGGCAATGATTTAAAAAAACACACGTAACAATAAAACATGTGCCAACCCTATTCGTGTATAGGTACTGTATAGTGTAACTTTCCTTTACAATCTGCGACACCAACTTCGAAATTCATTTGGACAAACTTTGGACAACACCAATTAACTGATACAAGACCCGCGTCTTCGCAGCCACCAGACGTTCGCAGACAACTAACGAATAAACTTATATTTAGCTATCAAATATAAAATTTTACAAGCTGCCTAAATTACCTGGAAAAACTCATTAGCTCAGATTTCTGCCTCTAAGGAGATCGCTGGACAATTCAATTCAATGAAAATCTTTATTTTCCACATAGGTATAATTTACAGGCTTTTATAAAAAGTAAAAACTCTACCGCCAAGTTTGGAAAACAGGTTTTGTCAGTTGTTCTTGGAGCAAACTATAAGAATAACTGACAAAAACTCGGCTCTTGTTCTTTCGTTCGTTCGTTTCAGCCGACGGACGTCCACTGCGGGACAAAGACGTCCTGCAATGATTTCCAGCCTGCACGGTCCTACGCCACTGGTATTCAGCGCCTTCCCGCGACTCTTCTGGTCGGAGGTCTGCCAACACTGCGCTCTCCCGTGCGGGGTCACCATTCCAGCACTTTGGGTCCCCAACGTCCGTCGGTTCTACGAGCTTTGTCCATTGCCACTTTAGCTTCGCGATACGCCCAAAATCCCTCAGTGCCTGAAGACTTAGGTCTTCGAACAGTGTGTGTCGCCAGCGATGACATACGGATCCGGGACATGGTCTTTTACAATGCAGGCTCAGAGTCACTCAGTGGGCGATGGAGAGAGCTATGCTCGGAATTTCTCTTCGTTATCAAATCACCACCACCAATATAGCTCAACTTGTTTCTTATAAAAATAAAGAGAGAATTCTCCACTATGTTCTCAAGAGTGTTTAAACCCCGCCAACCCGCACTTGGCTAGCATGCTGTGTTATACCTACTAGGATCTCAATATAATGTGTAGGAGGGATCTTAAATCGAAATTTACGTGGAATCTTGAAAGGCTAAGTTTGAATGCTTTTTCCTAAAAAAAATCAACATTTTCCCTACAATTTTAATACAGTGAGTTTCTCATTTGAATGTAAAACTCAGTGTTTATGCGTTTCTCATGTTCTCGCATTAGAAGTTGGAGCTCACACAAAATGCGAAAAGAAAATTAGCGCGAAGAAAAAACTGGCTTGTTTGCACCACATACTCCGCAATGTACACCGTATGTCGTAGTTTTTATTTGCTCATGTGACCCGGGCCACGACCTTGTCGCTAGCGGTGAAAGTGGCGTGTTGTGGAGGCGTTAATTTGTCAGCTGAGGTAAACCATTTGCGGGAGTGAAAGATAAAGTTGTTGTAAATAAAGTCCTCTCAACGAGAAGAGATGTAAACACAAGCCGGTCATTTACTCGTAGCGACGATGGAACAAACAAAATATGTCTATCTATTTCTATCTTGTTTTTTTGCTTCCTGCCGCATCGCTCACGGCTTTCATGCTCAAGGTCAAAGCAGGTCATGGGAAGGATCGTAAGAGGAGTTAAATACATTCTGTCGAGTGAAATGTTCTGGTGTCAGAGTGGAACGCACATTTCTGCTAAAGAAATTCATCTAAAATTGTAACTACTTTTTCTTTTCCTTTGTTATTTTTGGTCGTGCCGAAATAGCACAAAAAGCTCGGTCGATGATGAGTGTCTTGAAGAAGGCACCAATAAGATTGATCAAGAAAAATGATTTAGTAGTTCCCCTTATAAAAAAGATAGAGGATTCGAATTCCAACACTTCTAGAAGGTATGTATGTACGTTTTTGGAAACTAAATATCACTTGAAGAAACCAGCATGCCTGAAAATTCTCTAAAATATTCTCAAAGGTGTATGCCACCAGTGAACACTTCACCAGAAGGGTGAACGATTTAAAGTTTTTTAGTTTAAACCCATGTTTTTTAAGAAAATTAAAACTTAATATGACCAATTCGTGTCTGAGAAGAGCAATCTCTATTTTTGTTGATTTCTGTTATGGCTTTTGTTTGTACCAAAGCAGCAGCACTGAGCACTTCGCACTCGTAGGAAAACCAATCTCTAGTACAGTACACGGTAAACTTCTTGGTTATATGACCTTGATAGCCCACAAGCGAATTTTAGATCCTTTTGGTGGGAACTTGCTCCCACTACGTCAATTCATGCGCCTGTAATAGGCGATAAAAGATGAGATGGTATTAGATGGATGGGTTGACACAAGATCACCTGTCACCTGTCAGCTGTCAGCTAAAGCAGCTGCTCATTTAACGAAGCCATGGCCCGCACCCAAGATGGAAGTCGTAGTGAAGTAAGCCACTTGGAGTGAGACCCTATTAGGGAGCCAATATCCTCACCCGGTGTTTGAAACGGAAACCTTATTCCCTAATATTAGCGGGGTGCTTTGGTTTCTTGATATTTGTTTCCGTTCCGATAACTTATTAGATTTAAGTCCTTGCTTATATCGAAAGGCGGAGAATTTCTGTATCGAATTTTTGGAATAATGAAATTTGATGACCTCTGTAAGTATATTTTCACATTCGTTTCAGAACGTAACTACTCAGGTAGTTAAACGTTAAAGTTTCACACAAATTATGGGACAGTTTGTCCAGCAAGGGTTTGTGTGATGTTAGAACGTTTGTAAGATACGAGTAGATACTTTGTTAAAAGGATTTTAGTAGGAAAAATTAATTTGTTTTGCTATAATCCGCTTCTTGATAATATTCTGTATTGTACAATATGCAAAAACACTGCCCACATGAAACACCACACACAATTTTCCAACACTTTCTTCGACGTACGTTTCGTCCCGACACCGGCACATCCGCAGGAGATGTTGACTTCACATTGATTCATTCATTTTCATTATAAAATTATCACAAAACAAAACTTACTTTTCTTTATTTTTATCAATGTTGGGGAAAGATGCTCTAGATAGCACACTGGCTCCTTTTTATTCTAGAAAATTCCAGGTTTCTGTGGGATATTGTTCGGTTATTTTAAACAGTGATTGTGTAATGATCTATCGGTCCAATTTCTATCGATGTCCAAAAAATGAGCACTTTTCTCAGAAAATCGCTCAGTCTGACAAAGGTAACAAATGTCTTAAAATTTAAAATCACATTTAGACGCTCTTTTTATGAGCTAATAATTAATCGAAAATTTAATTGGATTGCCCAAATAAGATAATGTATTCTATACGGCTTTGGTATTCTGTACATTCCACATAATACTGCAGCTTTTATTGATTTTTCCATGTTTAAAACATCTGTTTATTCGTTTGGGAAGTACGATGTTACATACAAGTATACAGATACACCTGAAAATCTTGAGTACATATTAAAAATTCATCATTCAAAAGTTCTTACATACATGTTATATTAAACTATAACTGAATTATGAACGGTCAAACTCCAACTCCTATCAATATTGGAACATGGAAATTTCAGAGTGTTTACGCCAAGTTTGGACATGTGATTGGCAAAGCTTAGTTGAGACGGGTTTATAAAGTTCAGCTTTTGTGTGCTTAAAGTGTGTGTTTTCTGTGATCTCTATAAACTCAATAAAAAATGCCCGCTTTTAAGCGCCACTGGAATTTACTTACATCATGAGTCCAGAAAGAAGTCCAGAGTCATCTTTTGCATTATTCATATCATCTTTCATTCTCAAAAATGCCAGATCCCCACATCAATGCTGCCGTAATGAGGAGATTAAAAAAATTGTAAACTCGAACATAGGTTTTGTTAGTCAAGTTATTATTTATCTGTCAGAGGAAATGAGATGATTGTGCTTTTATTGCTATCATGATAGAATTTAAAAAGAGCCATCATTATAATTACTATCATGACCATTACGTTCCAAAAAGAAACATAATTAATTCATAATAATATGTATGAATTATTACAGAAAGTAGTCCAGAATCATATTTTGCATTATTCATAATATCATCTTTCATTCTCAAAAATGCTAGATCCCCGCGTCAATGCTTTCGTAATGAGAAGATTAAAAAAATTGTAAACTGGAACATAGGTTTTGTTAGTCAAGTTATTATTTATCTGTCAGAGGATCACAAGCGGTCCCCAGGCATAACATCTGTCTGGAGGGAAATTTCCCTATTGCCCTAACACCGGCAAACTACATAATAAAATGTTGTAGTGATCTGCAATGACTTCTGAAGTCATTGGTGATCTGAGATAAAATGTAATATAAAGACTTTTTACAGAAATACATTAGTCATAGTAATAGCAAGGCTTATCGTGTTATGTCCTCTGGTGGAAGATTTGTGTGATGATAGTGCTTTTATTGCAGTTATTATGACCGCTGTTATAACTGTTAAGAGCTGCACTGTGTCAAACCGAATAGCTTTTTTTTTTATTTTTTAACCGACTTCAAGAAAAGGAGGAGGTTCTCAATTCGTCGGGATCTTTTTTTTTTTTATGTATGTTCCCCGATTACTCAAAGATGCGTGGACCAATTTCGAAATTTTTTTTTTGTTTGAAATGGTATAGTTCACAGATGGTCCCATAGTCATCAAGTCAGGATCTGATGATGGGATCCTGGAGAAATCGAGGGAACTCTTCAAATTTTATAAGCACACTTGAAGTGAATTGGGTATTGTTTGAAAGAGTAATTTTTTCCAGGTAGTATTATGGTCATTAGGTCGGGATCTGATGATGGGATCTTGGTAAAATCGAGGGAACTCTTCAAATATTGCGAGTATACTTGAAGCGATTTAGGTATTTTTTATAGTTACTATTGCATTTCCTTGCAGTCATCAAGTAATGACTGTATTCATCAAGTCAGGATCTGATGATGGAATCTTGGAGAAATTGAGAGAACTCTTCAGATTTAAGAAGCATACTTCAAGCGATGTGGGCATTTTTTCCAATGCCTTGCGCATTAGTTGTTTTCCACTAAAAAGTATAAAATAAAATGGAAAATTCTTTCCAAAAAACCAACTTCAAATGCCACTACAAAGAATGAAATAATTTTTAATGTACACCAATTCGAAGTCGGGCAATGTTTCGTTCGTTCACTAATAGTCCTTCGTATTGTCAATAATATTGTCATTTCTTTGCACATCAAGTTTTATAATAAGAAGGACTATTAATGATTGAACAAAACATTGCCCGACGTTTGACTCGTTTGACGGTCTGAAGTTGACGAGGCATGAGTCAATTTAGTAATTAAAGCTGTAATTTGATATTAGATAGCTTATAACCTGGATTAATTGTATAATGGCTACTTTTAATCTCAGAAAATTTATGGTTCCCGCGATATTTGTTAAAAACTGAAATTCCGAATTTAAAAACCGAAGTCCACTAAGTCACTAAGCACGGAGCTGATTCCCGTATGTACGTGCTTAAGTAGTTAAATATAAATAAATAAATATAATATATCAGGGCATTACACACATACCTACAATCTAGCCCCAAAGTAAGCGATAGCTTGTGTTATGGGTACTAGATAACTGATAAATATACATATAAATACTAATATACATAAATACATATATTGAAAAACACCCAGACACTGGAAAACAATCATGCTCATCACACAAACATTTACCAGTAGTGGGAATCGAACACACGACCTCCGACGCAGACGGCAGGTTCGCTACCGCTACGCCATTCGGTCCATTAATAAAAAGCTTAGTCAACACCTATTTAAACTCCCACTCGGTCCAACGTTGATTCAGCAAAGGATCCAACTCGCAATAAGCAGATGGAATTAAGGCTTAACACACTGTTGTGCGGTTACACGGCTTCTACAGCAATATTTAATCAAAGTTTGAAACTGAAAATTGGGTTGAAATGCTACATTGTTTTTACTTCTTTAACTTTGTAGGTTGTATTATATAAATTTCAATCGAATGTTTGGGAATTTTCAAATTATTCTAGTGCTTCTCCCGGGCGAGTGTGAGAGTGAAACATCCTACATCATCAAAAGAACTTCTGTATAAAATCAGGTTTTCTAAGAGTTTGGACTCAGCAATCAAGGCCCAGTCACCAAGTCAGAGCTTTTCTCTTTCGCGTATATGTAGTTAAAAAAACGGATATTAAAAAAATCTCGTCTCCTTTTTACCCACGACGGAACGATGTACGGGTATATGCGTTTAGGGTGAAAGACCGTTTGTACGTTACTTTATTGTTTATTTGTATTTGGAAATGAAATAATCCTAAAACCAGAAAGTCGTCATACCCGATTGCACTTGTACACTTGTAGAAGTCGGGACCCATTCGATTCTAGAAATGGAGACGAGTGCTATGGCTGAATTTGTTTTAGTGCAATCAATGTATTTTCCTTACTTCTATCTACATAAAAAAGGGAATTAATGTGTATACTGTATAGCTTTCTAATACGATAATAGCTGGCGCTGATAAATAAGTGCAATTAGTAAGTCAGACCTATTTAAATTATTTTCATAGCGAATTTGAATAGTAAGAGTACATTTATAGCGACATTCAAATGAGAAGATTTCCGTATAATTTCAGCTTCACAGTGTTACCGTAAGAATCTAGTATCTTAACATTCTAGAGCTGATGCACACTTAAAAATTCCAAATATAAAATACCTAATTCTTTTCGGCCTTCAAAATTCAAAATTTGTTCCAAATTTCATTTCTGCAATGAACATAGACCACTTCTCTACCTTAAGGCCCGGTTTTCACCAAAGCGGGAGCGGAGATGTGACTGAGTACCCAATCAGATGTCGTCATTTCGACATCTCCTCTCCCCTCAGTTTCGGTCCGCTACTTTCGGAGATGTCAAAATGACGAAATCTGATTGGTTACTCGAACACAGCTCCGCTTTGGTAGAACCCGGGCCTAAGTCAGCCAAAATATCGCGTGTATGCTTTTTAATAGTCGCCTCTTAGTTAGAGTCGCTAAAATAGCTACCGAATTATAATTTGTCTATGTTGCATTCTACAAATGATATTTTCTTCATCTTGCCCATTACTGTTTGTAAACTTATATATAGTCCGTTATCGATAAATGGGAAAACTTGTACCGACATCGCTTAGGTATACTGACAACCAATAACCAAAGCGGTTGCCGATTAGGATGGAAAACGGCTGTATATACTTTTTATTACGCCAAGTCGTTAAATATATAATACGGTCTTCATGGTTACGGCACAATATTATTGTAATACTGTGGTTACGGTCTACGGATTACTTTTTCTTAAAGTGGATAACATACATACAGCTAAACAAGTTGCACAACTAATTGTTGCAACCGAGTTGCGAAGTGTGCACTCAGCTTTATGAGTTCATTATGCGAAATTAATTACTTAAGTCTGAATGCAAACTCGTTTTCCATTCACTCACTATTTCTAAAATCGGGCGAATAAAATGTTAAATGCGAATCTCTCATTACTTACCGGTTGAAAAATTAAATATTGATTAAGTAATATATTTATTGAGTTGGTATAAATGGCATCCTTCATTATGGAAACTCTGGGTTTAATAGTATAATGAAAAAAAAACTTGAGAGGTGTCAAGGGACACCCGGATGGAACGAAGTATATCTGGCTTACTTTCTATAAGAGAGAGAGAGACAAAAAGAGAAACATGCGCACGCCGCACAGCTTACAATAGCTTACTATAGCAATAAGTGTCGTTACAACTTTTCGTATGATTTTTTGCCGTCTAGCCCCCTTTCACAACGCGCGATAAGGAACTTCGTTCCAAAAGTAATAAAAACACAACCTTTAAAAGGGGTAAAACCATAGAGTTGCCTTCTTAGAGTTAGAGAGTAGACAATCCTTAGTCTGAGGTAAAACAGAGGTATAATAGGTAGTGTCACAAACTATCGGGTTCGGTGATGGTGTTGGGAGTCTTGGGGTCTCCCAAAGCAGTTATTATTTTTATACTGACATTGTATAAAAATGTCAAAACAATATTACAACATTAATAGCTGCTATTATAAGAGATGGTGTGGCACTATATCGTACTCGGCGCCTTGGACGCCCTCTAGTCTAATATACAATGTTGACTCTTATGCCGACAGGTGGCGTTACACGCATTTATATCGCGCTCTCAAATGTAACTGTGTGAGGCATAAGCCTTCAGGTAATACAACAACTTAAAGTAACAACATAAACAACATAATATAACAACATAACAACTTTACTTTTTGGAATGCTTAGAATTCATAGTCTAAGCAATGATATATTGTATAAATAGAAAAAAATAAAATATGAGCAGTATGCTCAGCAGACTCGGCAAACGTTGTTTTGTCTCTCTAATCTCTGACCTACCGAACATACGCAGAAAATTTATTTTAATAACAAGTCGAATATCGAGTAAAATATGCATTATTTTCTTCACATCTAACATCACTTTCCATCAAGAATTTGCAATCGCATTTCTGCCATTGTAATTTATTTATTTATTTATTTATTTATTTATTTATTTATTTATTTATTTATTTATAATTGAGTAACTTACGAGTGGTACATTCACTCAACCCCTTGGAGATGCTATTGTGGATACGACCAAGCAACACCCTAAAGAATGTGCTTACTGCTCAAGCAATTAGTTTACAAAAGTGATACAGTGTTTCGAACAATGTGAACGAAACATCTCTATATCTGAATTTAAAATTTAAAACTATTTAAAGGTAGCTTTATAGACACTTTGAGTGCCTTTTGAAGCTTATTTCTGCTCGTTGTTTTGTCCCCTTTGACGCCAATGCATTGTCTAACTTTCAAAGGCTACCACTATTGCCGTCGCAGGTTTTGAACTCGGCTACACGACGAAAGAGTGAGTCGCGGATCAATGCGTTTGCCCTTTGAAGCTTCCTTTTTTAGACGAATAAAAAAGTGTTTTGAATTCAGAGTCGCTTTGAAACGAGCTATTTTGGATGTTTTAGGGTTCCGTTAAAGGAAGACGGAAACGAACCCCTATAGTATAATAATTCTGTCTATTTGTCACGGCTTTTTTTATCTTAGGAACGCGTTGATGTATAGAGTTGAAAACTAAACAAGTAAAAAAAGTAAATACAAACACGGTAATTTTCTCCATCTACAGTGCACTTCAAACAAATGACTGTTTCAAATACATCTATTTCATTACATAATAATTGCAAGCATACAAATTTAAGTAGAAAGACCAAAGGTGGTGTGAAGTTTATCATAAATCAAAATCATAATATTATGGGAATTAAAAAGTAGAATCTAAATTAATTTTACATGTAAAAAAATTACTTCCTTTTGAATGCACATTTTCTGTACAGATAGTATTGTTTAGTAGCCCATTGTTTTGAAATTCAGATTATTAGTAAAAATAAAAAATAAATAAAAAAGAATAAAGAGTTTATGTGAAGATCGTAATTTTTAAAAATCGTGAAATGAGAGGCCGTGTAAAATGAAATGATTTGTCATAAGAGCCTATGTATGCTAGGCCTATATGAAATAAATAATTTTTTATTGTATTCTATTCTATTCTAAAGTTTGGATTTGATTCAGGTTGGTATCGATTTCCATACATCCGTGGTCTTTTGGAAGATGGGTTTTTTCTATGACTCGCAAATTATTTATACGTTTACAAATATTTTCACTAGCCGTTCACATTTGATAACAGTCATCCCAATAAATATTTTATAGTTGAAAACAAACATGAAACTGTTATATCTCGGTCCGCTACAGGCTACAGTGATGTTATATTTGCAGTTAGAAGTTCGCGGCTCGCGTCCCGCGGGAACCATAGCTCTCGATTCAATTTAATGATATAAGCACAAACACTATCTGCGAAATTCCCAAATGAACGTAAAATTTTGGACGCTGCGGAAGCTCTGAAAACAATTGCGATGTATAATATTTAGTTTAATTAAGTTGAAAGGATCTGAACACAGCAAAATAAACAAAGCTAAAATAATACAAGTATTTTATTTAAAAAAATAAAAATACTCTTGCAGTGATATTTAACGTATTCGTATCAGTGATAGATAAAATATTATTGTATTTTTGATATCTGCTCAGTTTTGTCTCCCATAGATCGATGGGACGATAATTCCGATAAGACCGGAAAGAGATAAAGACGCATTACCGGCTTCGTGCTCTCCTAGGCACGGAGGTGGAATACCACCAATTAGTTTGATGACCAATTGGCGTAAGCGATAGTGGTCCATCCTTCTATATATTTTTTCCTATATATCTTATTTCTATATTTTACCAACCACCAATTAGCACAAACTATCGCTTACTGTGTAGCTAGATTGCGATGTGTGTTATATCTTGATTAGTTCATTAGAAACAAAAACACTCAACTCTATGAGAAAATTCAGACAGCGGTGTCAGTTACGGTAACAGTGTAAGGGTGTTGGTAACGGGGTCGCGAGTTCAATTGTTTTTCCCAAAAAGTTTTCACATCAAAAATCTTTCAAAACTTTAGGCTGATGCCTAACCACCAAATAAATAGGTATACATATAATATAGGTATCATATATATTGAGAATTATCTGATAGCAAAAAAACACAGTTGGGGTAACAGTGACACCGCGATTACCCCCGCATCACGGCCGTACGTCAGCGGAATGGCGCGGAGTGGAATAAAATTACCCTCGCTCGGGATACTTTTACCCCCTCGCAGCCATTTCGTGGTCAATTGCTCGTGTCTCTCTCTTATTTCCCCTTTCTTTGTGTTATTTAAATACATTGTAGTTTTGTTTAGTTTGAAAAAGAAAACGGTGGAATTACAGGTGTTTTGTTTGGGAAACTACAGTTTACGAGTAGTTAGCGACCTGCAACTTATTTTCCTAGGGTAAGAGTTAACTGGATTTTAGTTTCACAGAAAGAGTTAATGATGTAATTACCTATTTATTTCACGAAAATTGTATGTGGGTACTAGTTTGATAACGTAGTAATAAAATATCGTAATCGTTAAAGGACTATCTTATAAAAAAAAGTTACTACTCAATTCATGACAATATGAAAGATGGCAAAATCGGTCCCCCGACCAATTATTAAAAACAGCAACGCCCTAACAGGGTCTCATGTACCTATAACAATAGAAAGAACCAAATATTGTACATTAAAGCTGAAATAAATGAAATGAAATGAATATTTTTCGGTGGAAAAAAAAGTAAGGTCTATTAAGGTGGAAATAAATAATGAGAGTTAGGTAAAAAAATCTTTATTTACAATAAACCATTATTTTAAATATAATTACAAGTATTAATTTACAGATACCTTTATTTAAAATAATAACGGTCAAATTAGGTACGTACCCCAATTTAATTCTATTACATTCAATTTACAATTATCACGAAGCAGCTTTTATTTTGAATTTCCCGGTTAATTTATTCATTTAGGAAGCGACCATCTTATTAGCGATTCCGTCTAAATCCCTATTTCAATCGTGCTCGAGACTACCCTTAGCACGAGTAAACCTACTCGCCTTCTATTTTCGAGTATTTTTCATTTTTAGGGTTCCGTAGTCGAATGGCAAAAAACGGAACCCTTATAAATTCGTCATGTCTGTCTGTCCGTCCGTCCGTATGTCACAGCCACTTTTTTCCGAAACTATAAGAGCTATACTGTTGAAACTTGGTAAGTAGATGTATTCTGTGAACCGCATTAAGGTTTTCACACAAAATTTTAAAAAAAGTAATAAATTTTGGGGGTGCCCCATACTTAGAACTGAAACTCAAAAATTTTTTTTTCATCAAACCCATATGTGTGGGGTATCTATGGATAGGTCTTCAAATATGATACTAAGGTTTCTAATATCATTTTTTTCTAAAATGAATAGCTTGCGCGAGAGACACTTCCAATGTGGTAAAATGTGTGTCCCCCCCCCCTAACTTCTAAAATAAGAGTATGATAAAACTAAAAAAAATATATGAAGTACATTACCATGCAAACTTCCACCGAAAATTGGTTTGAACGAGATCTAGTGAGTAGTTTTTTTTTAATACGTGTTGAATTGATATTCAACAAGTCTAATATTTTGTTTAGCTTTGATGACGACAGATGGCGTTGCACGTCCGACTCGCACTTGTCCGGTTTTTGAATTCTATGGGCAGGGGTGTTTAGTTTACTTTATACGTACTATTGAGAATGAGTCTTGATAGTACGGAACCCTCAGTGCGCGAGCCCGACTCGCACTTGACCAATTTTTTTAAAATACTTATGCGTAAACGCCGCTCCAATCCGGATATGATATGGTTCTGTTGATCTCCGCAAATTACTTTCAACACATGAAGATGATACTAGGTACCGTGGGTATTTCAACTAATGTTTTTATACTGCGCTCGCATTACCTTGGTGCCCGTGGAGCAATAAAATGGTGAAGCGGGGCGTAGCCTGTTGCCCTGCAAGCTTGCCGTAAAACCCGTAAGTGTGACAGAGAGCGATATTGGTGGTTTGTTTCTTACACTTTATTGCGCCATGGGGAGCGAAACATTGTAAACAGTATATTTTATCATTGATAGACTTGCATGACTAGTGTAAACGACGCGAATAATTATTTAATTTATAATTTTCGTTACTTAAAATATTCAATTATTAATCTGTGCAAATGTAAATAAATTTGAACGTTGCAATAAAGAATGCAAACAAAACGTTTGGCAGAGGGCGCTAGGCGATTACGTCAGAGCATAGACACCGCGTATTTCGAAAAGGACGCCGCCGTTAGCAAATTCGAAAAAACCGAAAAGCCGCTAAAACCCTCCGCACAGCGTTTTGAAGCCTAAAAAGTTAAAAAAGGCGTTTTTATTTAGCTCCACCGTTTACAAAGTGGTCACTTCAGCCGGATCTATTGAGGTATGTTCCAAACTCCACCGCCAAGTATGGTGAACCCGACGCGCGCCACCGTAAGAAAGCAGAAGGCGCCAGCTAAGGAGCAGGAACAGAGCCAGGATGTAGCACCGGAGCAACTTAATAACGCGCCACTGAAAGAGGAAGTGCGGAAAAGGCTTTTCGGCGAGGAAGAAGCAGGTTGCAGTGGGGAAAATGCTCACACTAGCGGCCACTCAGTGGCTTCGCACAGATCTGCTTCGCATAGAGGTTCGTCAGCCAAGTCAAGCACAATCCGCGCAAGGAAAGCGAAGCTTGAACTGGAGGCGGCCGAGGCAAAGGCGCGAATCGAGATGCAGCTAATTGAAAAGCGGCTGCAAGCTGATATGGCGGCAATAGAAGACGCATACAGTTCACGCAGAAGTTCAATAGCGGAAGAGCAGGAGGTGCGTAGCGTTAGTAGTAAGGTGGAGAATTGGTTGGAGCGTAGCCACGAGCAGTTAGCACAGCCCGTCCAGCAGGATGTTCAAAATTCGGGCGAGCTGTGTCCGCCCGTCGCAGAGAGCGGCGGCACTGAAGGTACGATTGCGATGCTGGCTAGCGCACTTAAGGATATGGCAGCCGTCTCTAAGAACAGCGCACCGAATGCTAAGCTTTTAAGCCGTATTAGCACACAGAAGGATTTACCTACCTTTGCTGGAGATCCCATGGATTGGTTGTATTTTAAGCAAGCCTATGAGGAATCCACGGTATTATGTAACTTCAGTCCCAGAGAAAACCTATGGAGATTAAGAAATTGTCTGCGGGGACCAGCCAAAGAAGCAGTCACGGCGTTATTAATAAGCGCCACAACCCCTGACATCGTGATGTCTACATTAGAACTGCAATTCGGTAACCCAGACGTAATAATCCATAGAATAGCTCAGGATATAAATAGGCTACCAGCTATGGCACCGGATTATCACAAGGATATTGTCAAGTTCTCGGTGAAAGTCCAGAATTTCGTCTCAGCTGTGCTTGCTATCGGTGAGGATGAATACCTGAAAAACATAAACATCATGTCCGCCGTGTTGTCGAAGTTCCCGACAGTACTATTATCAAAATGGACCGATTACAGTTATCCGCTCATCACCGACAAATCTAAACCTAAACTATTAATATTATCAGATTTCCTACGCGAGGAAGCGGTGAAAACGTCGAAAACGGCAATTAATATTATTACTTGCACTAGGCCCGAACAAAATTATTTGAAACGCAAATCATTAGACGCGGGTAAGTCGCAGCATCACGTAATGTTACTAAGCGAAACATCGGAGCAGAAAAAATGCCGATTTTGTCACCGGGGAGCACCGCACAGTCTACCGGAATGCAAATATTTTAAGAAGGCACTACGTAAAGATAGGTGGCGCCACGTAAAACAATATCGCCTATGCTTTAAATGTTTACTTCCAATTAGGCACGACGAAGAGAATATTTGCACCGCTCCTGTCTGCGATTTCGACACAGGATCGAGAACCTGCGGCTTGGGTCATCACCGGCTACTACATTACGAGTTTAAGAACACGCGAAACGAAAACACCGCACGCGAAATCACCGCCGCGCCGATCTCTCAAGAACCGAACACAGAAACTGTAACGCACATCAGGGAACCTAGGCACAGAACATTGCTGCAAGTAGTACCTATTCAGCTACACGGACCGAGGGGAACATACAACACGAGCGCACTGCTTGATGGTGGATCAACACTGACGATGGCCAGCTCGGAGCTCATCGCGCGAGTGGGGCTGCGCGGGCACAAAAAAACCATGCGTGTGTGCGGTGCATTTGATAATGTCGTCGAGTGCGACAGCGAGATCGTAGAACTAACCATATCTAACCGAGACGGCAAGCGATTTACGTTTACTGCGAACACAATGGATCTACACTTACCGTCGCAGGACACCACTGATATAGATCTGTCGAGATACGGACATCTGAATGAAATCCGAAACGAATTAGAACTACAAATATTCAAGCCTGAGATTCTAATAGGGCAAGATAACTACAACTTACTTCAACCAATGCAAGTCCTAGAAGGAAAGCCAGGGGAACCGTACGCCACCCTTACCCCTCTCGGGTGGTCTGTACATGGTCTAAATAAAGGACAATGTTTCGTGCACTCCACACTCCTTACTAAAACCATCGACTGTGAATCTAGTTCTGAGAAGGAACTCCGCGAGTTGAATGAGCAGGTTCGGCGTTATTTCGCTATTGATTCCCTCGGCGTATCTGCTGCGCCCCGAGAGAACGCCGATGACCTGCGCGCCTTAGCTCTCGTGGAGAAAACTAGCCAGTTGAAAGAAGGAAGATGGTATGTGGGACTGCCATGGAGGGACAGTAATTCAAGGATGCCTGACTCATTTCATTACGCGATGGCGAGGCTAAGAAATGTAGAAAGGAAAATGAAGTCTGATTGCGGCTACGCTGCGCGGTACAAAGACAGGATTAATCATTTATTTGATAATGATTTCGCCAGCGTGCTGAAGAATGAAGAGTCCTCAAGTCCAAGGACCTGGTACTTACCACATTTTGGAGTTGATAATCCTAATAAACGGAAGCTGCGTCTCGTGTTTGATGCCGCTGCGAAGTACCAACACCAGAGTCTTAACGATTATCTGTTAAAAGGTCCGGATCTACTAGTTTCTCTGCTGGGAATAATGATGCGGTTCCGGGAACACAGAATTGGAATGACAGGAGACATAAAAGACATGTTTCTCAGAATTAAAATTATTCCCGAAGATCAAGATGCATTACGTTTTCTATGGCGTGACAACCCTAATGAAAATATAAAAGTGTGCGCCATGACATCTTTAATTTTCGGCGCTAATTGTTCTCCATTCATTGCGCAGTTTATCAAAAATAAGAATGCACGGAGGTATGAAACATCGAAGCCAGCAGCAGTCCACGCAATATATCAACAACATTACATGGACGATTACATTCAGAGTGTTCAACATGAAGACACAGCGAAAGAATTGATGCAGGACATTTCTTTCATTCACTCACAGGGTGGTTTCGAAATAAGAAACTGGACAAGCAACTCTCAGGAAGTTTTAAGTTGCATGCCAACTGAAACCTTAGGACCTACAGCCGTAAGGTTCAATATTGAACAGCTGTCAGAACGCACGTTAGGTCTAATCTGGTGGCCGCAAGACGATACTTTGGGTTTCGACGTCTCCTTCAAGCGTATTCCAGCCGACATAGTCTCAGGAGAAAAAATTCCCACCAAGAGAGAAATGCTACGCGTAGTAATGTCAATATTTGACGTTTTTGGATTTCTTTCACCGTTCTCGATTAAAGGGAAAATCATTCTTCAAGAAACGTGGTCAGCGGGCATCGACTGGGATGATTTGCTTACCGATGAACTTTATGCCAAATGGACCGAATGGCTAGAATTGCTTAAGCGCATCGACCGTGTTTGTTTACCTCGATTTTATCACTCAGCTACGCGCGACAGCGAGAAGCACAAAGGACTAAGCGACGCGGACAAACATTACGCATATGACCATTTGGAATTACACGTTTTTGTCGACGCTTCTACAAAGGCGATGTGCGCAGCGGCATATTGGAGATGGGCTAGCCATAATAAGATAAACGTTTCGTTCATCGCTAGCAAGTGCAGAGTGGCGCCGATTAAAAAGTCTCTGACTGTGCCACGGCTGGAATTACAAGCTGCTGTTATCGGCGCTAGACTCGCCGAAACTGTGATTAAAAATCACACAATTAAACCTGAAAAGAAATATTTTTGGAGTGATTCAACTACCGTGTTGCACTGGATAAGAGACAACACTCGCAGTTATCAAGCGTTCGTCGCTCATCGACTAGGCGAAATTGATGAGCTCACCTGTGCGAGCGAGTGGCGATACATACCTACTACGCTAAACATAGCCGACGTCGCTACGAGAGAAGGCTGCGATTTGAATGTTTTTGAAGGCGAGTGGTTCTACGGTCCTACTTTCTTATGCCGTGACAAAGATGAATGGCCTGCAGACTTGCCGAGAACGACTCCAATCAACTCGGATAGTTTTGAATATGTGGCTACAATAAAAGATATTCCTATACGCTTACCTGCGTGTCCCGATCCGGAGAGGTTTTCTTCGTGGATACGGCTGCTGAAGTCTACGTGCATGGTGTTGGCGTTTGTCGATAAATGTAAGAAACTCACAGGAGAAGTCGACGGAGTTATGATGGAGCGCGCCGAACGATTATTGATGCGATACGCACAGGCTCAATCGTTTTCCGAAGACCTCGAACACCTGCAAAAAGAAAATACATTAGACAAGAAAAGTAAGCTACTTACCTTAACGCCGTTCCTCGATGAGTACGGTGTCCTCCGAGTAGGCGGCCGCATCGACGCTGCACCTGGAATTTCAAGAGCCACAAAACAACCAATTATATTGGATGGTCGCAGTCACATAGCGAAGCTCATAGTAATGCACTACCATAGAAAGTACGCTCACGGGAATCAAGAAACTGTAGTCAACGAAATAAAGCAAACCTATTGGATCCTGCGGCTACGCCCGACTGTGAAGACCGTCGTCTCCAAATGCTTGCTTTGTAGAATCCGCAAGGCACAACCGCTACCACCCAGGATGGGGAATCTTCCTGAAGCGAGGATGGCACATCACCAGCGCCCGTTCACGCACTGCGGGGTGGACCTATTTGGACCGATGAAAGTAGCCGTAGGACGGGGTCATAATTTAAGGTATGGCGTGCTATTCACCTGCATGACCATACGCGCCGTGCACATCGAGTTAGTGCACTCACTTACCACTGATTCCTTAATTCTTGCTGCGCGACGCATGGCTGCACGAAGATCCTGGCCGAAGTTCTTTTATTCGGACAACGGAACAAACCTAAGAGGAGCAGCCACTGAATTGAAACGGGCAGCACAGGAATTGGACCAAGAAATGCTGAAGAACGAGGCTGTGAACTACGGCACCACGTGGGTTTTCCAGCCACCCCTGAGCCCACATTGGGGTGGGGCATTTGAACGCCTAATACGCAGCGTGAAAACGTCACTCAAGGTTGTACTGAACGAACGCACACCGAGAGAAGAGGTGCTGATGACACTGATGGCAGAGGTGGAACAGATAGTCAACAGCCGTCCCCTCACTCATGTCTCTGTGGAACCTACAACCGCAGAGGCCATCACACCTAACCATTTTCTTTTAGGTACTTCTTCGAACCTTCCAGTACCCGGGGTCTTCGATGACTCCGGCCACTTCCTGAGAAAGCAGTGGCGCATCTCGCAGCTCCTGGCCGATCAGTTCTGGCGGCGCTGGGTGAAAGAGGTCCTGCCGCAGATGCTACCAAGGAAGAAGTGGCAACATGAATCCCAACCCCTGCAGGTCGGCGACGTCGTCGTGATCGTCGATCCCAACATGCCGAGAGGAGTTTGGCCCAGAGGCGTGATCGAAGCGGTCCTGCCAGGCAGAGATGGGCGCGTGCGCGTGGTGGACGTGCGGACGAAGTCGGGGCTGCTGAGACGATCTACGGCTCGCGTCGCCAAGCTGCCAGTTGGAGAAGAGTGCTGAGCCCAGCCCAGCACTGGGGTGAGCTATGTAAACGACGCGAATAATTATTTAATTTATAATTTTCGTTACTTAAAATATTCAATTATTAATCTGTGCAAATGTAAATAAATTTGAACGTTGCAATAAAGAATGCAAACAAAACGTTTGGCAGAGGGCGCTAGGCGATTACGTCAGAGCATAGACACCGCGTATTTCGAAAAGGACGCCGCCGTTAGCAAATTCGAAAAAACCGAAAAGCCGCTAAAACCCTCCGCACAGCGTTTTGAAGCCTAAAAAGTTAAAAAAGGCGTTTTTATTTAGCTCCACCGTTTACAACTAGGATCATCACCGATCGAACGTAATGATGTGGTCTAGAGTGGAGCGTACTTGTCTAGAAAATGTAACCTATGACCAAGGGCCTATTGAAAGATCTGTAAAAAAAATAGGTTTAAATTGTACAGATAAAACAATAAAGATCAGTAATTTTGCTGTTCATGTAATCGTTTTTGAAACTCGATAACGTTTTACGATTACATGAATGCAAATTGTACTAGGGGTCTTTTACAGGTCAAACCGGGGTACGTTCAGGGGGAGCAATTTCTAGACAGCGCCGGAACTGGCGAAATATTGCTACCAATTTCGAGAGGATGGCAAATCCAGCTGGAATTTAACGATAATATTTACCTTAAACAAGGGGAATAGCCGTGGCTATGTTCATGCTCACGAACAATGAGATAAAGATTTTTCATATTATATTATATTTAAACTCTCTATTAAAAGAGGAGCTATTGTCCGCGGCTTTGCCCGCATGAATTTCGGTTTTTACATACCCCGTTATAATGAGTCAGTTAAAAGATCTGTCTACAACTTTTAAAGAAAAATAATTCTGTCAACATGATTTTATGCGTAACTTTTACTGTTTACCTACTCAGTGCGCGCATCGGAAGCTATCCAAAAGGTACAATTTTGCCCGTTTTTGTTACATTTTTCATTGATGCTTCACTACGATTGGTCGTAGCGCGATAATTATTATATAATAGCCTTCTCTGATAATTGGACTATGCAAGACATACAGAACTTTTCAATTTGGACCAGTAGTTCTTGAGATAAGAGCGTTCAAACAAAAAACAAACTCTTCAGCCTTATAAATATCTAAATTGTAATATTAAAATCATATAATATCATGAAGAAGGAACCGCTGTGTAAAGGAGATTGACCGAAAATGGGCTATATTGCGTCACTCTGCGTCTGAAGCACGTATGCATGAAAAATCTTCTTTCAAATTATAATATTGCATGTATTTTTTTTAATGATGTGCGAACCGGGGTTTAAAAGTATTATAAAAATAAAAGTAATTAAACGTTTCGACACAAGCGGAACCGCCATAATAAGTCTGGAAACGTCACAGCCACTACCACTCGGCGAATGATACCAGTTTTTTATAAACCCACTTTTTAAGGGAAAACTAGGATACAATAATACAGGAAATAGATCGAATAATAAAAACCGAAACAAGGCAAGCTTTTTGCACACAAATATCAATTTAGTACCGTACACGTTCGGGGGTGGCGCTTCAAATCGGTACAAAAAAGGAACTGTCAGATGTATAGAATAATTAATCCAGATATAGAGCTCAGTGACTGATCTCTATTCCATGGATCGATGATTGTCAAAGTAAAAATGATTTTTGCCATTCTGGCGCTGATGGTTACGTACCTAACCTGGCGCGACCGTCCATGGAACTAAAATAAAATGACATTCGAAACGACGGTCACTACCGACAAATGTCAATTTAGTACCACGGACGTTCGAGGGTGGCGCTTCAAATCGGTACAAATAGGAACTGTCAGATAAATAGAACTGTATAGAATGATTAATCATTAGAATAGAGATCAGATCAGTGATCTATACAGATTAGAACTGCAGCACCTGTTCAAATAATTATTTTCATAGCTGTATATTGAAAAGTAAGGAATGCTTCACCAAACATTTTAATTGCGACAAACAATAGCACTTGCAACACCACAGAGTACATCACATTTATTGTGTTGTTTGATATTTTCATGTGCAGCTAATCGTGACAAAATCCTACATGGCTTAAACCCTATTCATTAGTTTATTTAAAATTATTAATTATAATACTGTTTTAGTGTACAATAAAGCATATTTTACTTTTACTTTTTACTTTAATACTGTAACCTATTTCCATTACACCTTTGACTCGTAATTATTGAAACGATTCTAATGTTATCTGCCACGGCGGCGCCACCGTCGAAACTAAGGTAAAACCAAACTCGTAAGTAGAAACACTGGTTTAAATGTCATCAAGACATCAACTCGTGTCTCGATTGTCTATGTCGCCAAAGAAACTACAAGATTAAAAAAAATCATTCAGATGAATCATACATATTTATGATTAATTATTATTGTTTTAAACGATTGAACAGGCTATGCCTATATAATACATAACACAGAAAATACACACGAATGAATAGGCTGTATGGTCTCCGACCTTTGCCTGTCCCGAAAGGGACGAATGGATTAACAGAACTGTCTATGTCGATAATCGTCACTTCGTAGTTCGTATCTAATCGCAAAACCATTGGAAAAGTAATTTACATGGAAAACTTGGAAAACCCAGTGTTTTATTAACTTATTTTCTGGACGGTGATTAATGTGATCAGTGTTGTCGCTTGCTTAGTTTCACTCCGACTAAAGCGATCCTCTGTGAAAACTAACAAGTGTTTGTGCGTGTTGACTGTAGAGAAATGGACTCCTATTCTACGCAATAATCTAAATGAGATATGGACTCTAATACGCAATGACAATGTCGTCAGCGTCGTCTCGAGGAGTTAGGCCTGGCAGTGTATCACGCCGGTGCATTAACTGAACCAGCCAGTACATTCTCTGGATGAATTATCACATTCAGCACTTAATGTATTGAACTCCTGGATCGCACCGCGTTCAGTAAGTATTGTGTACTATTATATACCTAACACAGGCATATTTAATTCCTTCTGCTAACTTAACTCATTGTAGTGTCAGGCCCCTGACACTCAGTACAACAGGCCTAAACACCTACACTACTACTAAAACGCTGGCCCTACTCGCATACGCTTTCCATTTCTATGTGTGAGTAATGTCATTGGAGCCCGTAGGGCTGACAAAACTCGACCTGTATGTGACAATGCGACTGATGCACGATGCCTTGGTTACAACTGGCAGCCTGCTGTAAAACATTTCATTTAAACTAACAAGAATAATTGGTAGTTAAGTTATGGCTGCTAAATGGACAAAATATAATAAAACATTACATTTTGATACATTAAGCTTTTATGCTCTTGGTGAACGGGCCGTTTCTCACATAACAAAAAGTCATTGTGTATTATATATACACAATGATTTATGAGAACTCATGTTTTGCAGCCATAGAAGAAGGTGGACCAGATGTAACATTTCATGAGACTACATCTCAGCTCGAGCTTTAATTTAGAATTGCATAAGGTCTTCTAGGAAGTGTATTCCAACTGGATGCTTATTTAAATTCAAACATTTTGTTGCAGATAACAGATGGAGGCATCTTATGTCATGCATGCTTTACATTGATTCCTCGTACAACTTCTGAAGACCAGACCACACCTATACCAGACTTTGGACATCACAAGTTTGCTTTGGTTGATAGACAATTATGTACATACCCATACAATAAACAATTTAAATCACCTAACCGCTTTTTTTATCAAGTACGTACCTACCTAAGTATTCCTTTATAACAGAAAACTCCTCCTTCTCGAGACTTAGCCAATGATAGCTTGGACCTTGGAATCTGTTCTTGATGCTGCCAGCAGATAGGCCATTTATTTAGGTAGGTACCTACCTATCTACCTCCCTATAACCATAGTTTATTGCAGAACACAATTATATTTTTCTTTATATAAATTGTATGTCAAACTATATTTGTTTGTTTATCAAGCAGTTAAGTACCTATACAGGTTTATACCTATATTTTAAAACACTACCTACTGTTTAAAAATAAATAGGTAAACCGTATTTTTATCAAGTACCTCGATACTACTGAGGTAGGCACCTATCTTGTTTTATAGTACTAACGTAATATATGTGTAGGTAGGCCCTAGGAATAATTAAGTATATCTATATGCATCATCCAGGGTTCCACGGTAATAACGAGGTCGCTTTAAATAAAATAATCACTATGAGCAACTTATAGTGCGCGAGAACTACTGACCTAACCTCAAAATACCTAAAAAAAAGAAAATTAGATTACTACGAATTCCCGGTTTATATCTCACTGATTTTTTTTTTTACATATTATTGGGAATATTTCTAATGTTTTACCGATGATTTCATTAAGACGCAAGTATAGCCCATTTTTCATACAAGAAAAGGCATTGTCCATTCTACCATTATAGATCCATAAGTGAGTGAATGAATGAACTTTATTTATAGAGTTACAGAATATAATATAGCAAAGTACATTTCAAACATACACTTTAAATTAAAAATAAAATCCATCACGGTTAAGCCCTGTGAAATACGAGCAGTGAATCAACGCAAACATTTTTACGCCGCGCTTTATTCAACGCAACGACGCGGCGCGTTGCGAAAAATCAATTTGGACGTTTTCCTTTCGAAACAGGCTGGTTTTTACTATTTTTAACCGACTTCAAAAAAAGGAGGAGGTTCTCAATTCGACGCGTATGTTTTTTTTTTTCTATGTTTGTTACCTCATAACTTTTGACTGGGCGAATCGATTTTGATGATTCTTTTTTTATTAGAAAGCTGACGCTTCCCATGTGGTCCCATTTTAATTTTATCCAGTTCTGATAACGGTATCCATGAGAAAACCATATAAGTATTAAATTTTCATTAAGTACTTGCGCGACAAATAGATGAATAACTCAATATCACGCCAACCGATTTCGATGATTATTGTTTTATTTGGAAGAATGTACTTCAAGGGTGGTTTGGTGAAAACTTGATTAGGTTCTGATAATGGTATCTATGACAAAATA
This sequence comes from Coenonympha arcania, assembly GCA_036785405.1. Lineage (NCBI taxonomy): Eukaryota > Metazoa > Arthropoda > Insecta > Lepidoptera > Nymphalidae > Coenonympha > Coenonympha arcania. Next base: position 699,372 of record CM072066.1, read on the forward strand.
TCGGAACTCTTCAATTCTTAGGAGCAAATTATTTCAATTCAGCTGAATCTTTTATAGGCTATCCAGATATTTAGGGACCATAACGTCGTTATGGTCAAGTGGTCAAATAACTGCCGTAACCGAATATGATGATGATCAATGGAACGGGCCTCCCTAACGGCTTAGAGTAAGGATACGACCTGTGGCAGAAATTCTAACAATCTGTAATCAAATTTCAATGCGCTTACGTTCGTTGTTGCATTGCAACATGAGTGTAACATGCGTGACGTCACTAAATGCTGATGCGTTAAATGTTTAATCAATAATTACATGTGACCTTCTTCATGTGAAATCTGTCTTCCGACAATGGGAAGACAGATTTCGAAGTCTAGTTATGATCTTTCGTCATGTGGTCTATTTAATAATTTGTTGGCGTCCAAATCTGATAAGACTATGCCTTCCAAACTTTTAACTCTACTAAGGGCAACATATATTTGGCCCTTTGCAAAGTTTTTTTGCCAAGGTCGATTACAGCCCTCTCAAGGGTGGTGCCTTGAAGTTTATGGACTGTAACCGCCCAGCTTAATATTAGAGGCAGCATTCGGCGCTCCACATCTCCGTAGCCTCTTAATGCCTGAAACGTAAGTAGTACTAGATGGAGGTATGGGTATGCAACCATCACTATCTTTTAGCCTAAGCCCAATAGATTCATCATCACATTTGACATACACGGCTTCTGGTAGGTCTCCATCCTCTTATTGATCTCTCCTCAAAGCCGGCCATTTGATTTTTTTTATCATGCCCATAGCTCCTAGTCCTTCTGAAACAACGATGTTGCGTCTTAACATCACGCGGGATTCGACGCCAATTTTTATCGATGGCAGAAAATCACCACAGCTATTGACGTCTTTGGGAACTACGTTCTCTGGTGGTGTTCTAACATATTATGTCGCTACTTCACGACTCATCAACTGCGTTGATTTGGTAGAGCAGCCCGTTTAGCAGGTCTACCCATATTGAAAAAATAGTGAACTTCAGACCACTTAAAATAAAAATAAAAAATTAACAAAAAATATTCTTCTACAACTTTAAAATCAACTTACTATTGCTACTCATCAATATGTAGGTGCGATTTATACCAGTTACCACGCAAGAAGGTAGTTTGTCCCTGACTTTGTGCGTTTCATTTAAACGGCCCTGTCTCACATGAGCAACACGTTTAGTAGGTCTACCCATATTAAAAAAAATAGTGAACTTCAGAACACTAAAAATCAAAAAATAAAATAAAAGTTTAAAAAAAAATAAAAACCGACTTCAAATAAAAAATGGAAAATTCTTTCCAAAAAACCAACTTCAAATGCCACTACAAAGAATGAAATAATTTTTAATGTACACCAATTCGAAGTCGGGCAATGTTTCGTTCAATCACTAATTGTTCTTCGTATTGTCGATAATTGTCTTCGCACATCAAGTTGTATATTACGAAGGACTATTAGTGATTGAACGAAACATTGCCTGACTTCGAATTGGTGTACATTAAAAATTATTTCATTCTTTGTAGTGGCATTTGAAGTTGGTTTTTTGGAAAGAATTTTCCATTTTTTATTTGAAGTCGGTTTTTATTTTTTTTTAAACTTTTATTTTTGGCTCTACTTGCACGGACGAACGAATTCTTTAATAAACACAATTCGAGAAGTTAACGGATAAAGTAAAGGAAGTTTTTTTGGTATCATGCGATCAGTCCTAAGACTATGAGCAGATGTTTGGTAAATTTTCTTTACTATTTCTTTATTATTATTCTGTATATTTTTTTTCCATTGGAATGTAAATATACATTGTTCAGGTTGTCTATAATAATCTGTCCAGATCTAAAATCTTTTTTCTTTTCACACGATTCAGGCAGTCTGGGACCGTGAGTTGAAACGCCAGCTGATTTGGATGGTGTTCCAGCCGGGATTTGTATTTGACACTGCACTGCTGTTTTTCTTCTTTTACAGTTTTAATTCCGAGATGTTTATGAATCTCACTGTTTTTTATAAACCATGGGGCATTTGTTATTTGTTTCAGAATATAATCTTCTGCTCTTTGTATGTTTTTAATGTTGAATTCACAGGCTGCGCCCCAGAGTTGTAGTCCAAAGTATAAAGAAAGTAAACACAGATAAGAGGGGTTTGTCCATAGCCCACCACGCTGGCCAATGCGGGTTTGCGGGCTTTACATACTCTGAGAACATTATGTTGAACTCTCAGAAAAGTAGATTTTTTCACAATGTTTTTATTCGCCGTATAGTCGGAACCTTGGACTCCTTGATGAGAGACAAAGGTCTTCATCACTACTTCGTACCTTTATCGGAAGACAACTTGTAAGTAATGACGGCTTTTAGGCTTATTTGTTCAATTCGGAACTTTACAAATCGAGCCAATTTTCGAAACTCCAGTATCATTTGCTGAGAAACCTTTTTTATCTCCATGGACTGGATAAGGTGAAAGATCCAATAAACTAAAAATAGGATAGCATTATACGGTAACGACACACTTTATTAGACATCGTCCTATAACGAAAACGAGCGGGCGTGATGAAATAATAAATCCATGTCACCACACCGAGTCGTGTAGCTGCCAATAAACCTACGGCTGAAAATTGGATTTGATAAAATGTAGTCTATAGTATTATCAATCTATATTCCTAATTTACCAAATGTTAAAATTTCATAGAGTCCGTCCGGGTAAGTACCACTAAAGTGTCATTATATCTGGAGAAATACAATAATGTATTGTTACATACTAACAAATGGCACTTTTTGGCTGTTTTTAATTTCAGCTTTTTGGTTCGAATGATATTGTAGCCGACGATATTGTAACTAGGCAAACAGAGAGTCTTCGTCTAGTGGTAGGTTTCGGCCGTGGCTAGTTACCATCCTACGTTGACGTTTTGCTGACCTGTCTTTTAAAATACTTATCTACTTAATCAGCCATTTTAGTTCAGAAATTACAGCTTTAAAAAGCAACTAACATACATACGTACACAACTTGTGGTTGTGTACGTATGTATGTTAGTTGCTGAACATATCAGAACTTTCGCCTTTATAATATTTGTATGATAAAAATACCTACACGTAATAGATATTCCTCCAAAAACGCAAAAATATTGACGCCGTCTCATGACGCCTTGCATCGCAATGTATTGAAATTGTATTCCCAATATTCGCCGTCGTTTCAGACGTAATAAAAATGTCTTTTATTTCAATTCTAGAAATATGCTCCCAATGCGAAAGTCGCAATAGTTTCTACTGCTTACCTCGATATTTATTTGTATCGTATTTTAGAGAATTCGAAAGAGACGCACCTTCTGCGCGGCAATTCGGTTTCGTCATGCGTTTATTTTAATGGAAGAACGCAAATCGTGATTCAAACTCTCTTTGTCGCATTCGAAGTGAAAAGTAGTGTGTACAGCGCGGCATAATAACTATTTGATATAACAACAGCACAGCATACAGAATTACAGTTTTAGTTTTTCCTTAAAATTCCTAACATAACATGATCACGAGATGGACGGGAAAGTTTTCTCATAAGTCTTCTCACACACAAAAGAAGGTTCTTTTAAGAGTTAATTGAAGTTATTGCTTCGAAAATTGTTTATTATTTTGTGATTAGAATAGGTACTTTAAAGTCCCGCAATTTTGGGCACTCGGTTCACAAAAGCTCCTCCAAAACTGCGGTCGACATTTTACTATTTTCGCAAAGGAGTCATGAAACTATAATCTAATTTAAACGTCACACGCTCGCAATAAATTGGGAACAAAATTAATTAAAACCATTTTTGACGCGAGAACTCTGCGGCGAATTTATTTATTCTGTTCGCTAGAAGTTTTTCCACGTGCGTTGTTTGCGTTTAAACAAATTAATTTTGTGTACAAACGTGTGTTCGGATTAATATCCTGCGCGTGGAAATAAATTCGAACCAGGGGCGTATTATGTTTTTAAATTAGAATGCGTTTTTTTCTTTTACCCGCGATCGGTTTCGCATTTTGTTTTAACCTGTATTTATTATTAATTCAAATGCAAATAAGTAATACTGTTACTTCAAAAGTAGTTTTCAACTAGCTAAACTAAAGGGCTAGTTTGGACTTACATTAAAAAAAGCATGCTATGAAGATTTTTTTTGGATAGATACCACGCCATACATTTAAATAAAGTCGCTTCTTTGTCTGTATGTTCGTATCAGAAACGTGGAAGAAAAACGTTTCGTGCGAGTTTGTTGGACGTCAACCACATAAGGATGCCACCGCTCTCGGCGTCTTGCGGTCCTATGGTAGAAAGTTGAAGGTTATTACCATAAAACTTCACATTAAAGCAATACAAATCTACTATGTCAATAAACAAATAGCCTACTCTCGTTTGCGTGCAATTCTGAACGCAATTCTTTTGTGAACTTTGTGTATTGTTCGTTCGGGAAAGGCTCTATTTCAGTCGCGCACTCGTGTATCGGCAGTTCCGGGCCGTGAAAAACAACGAGCTTTTTTATCGTTTCACAAAATCAACTTTATTAATAGAATCAAAGTGTTTTGAAAGGTTTCCCATTTTATCAAAAGCGATAACGGCGGCATGCACAGAGGAAATATCAAAAAATTGAAATATTGTCTTGAAAATTGGCTGCTATTTTGAATGTACAGAATATTTTTGACGATAAGCCCGTTATCTGTAGTACGAAGCTGAACAATTTGTTTGTTTGTTAAAGTGTTAATCTCAGAAACTATTGGTCTGAATTAGATAGTCCATTTATCGAGGAAGGCTATATGGCTAGGACCAATAGGAGCGGAGGGTCAATGAAAAATGCTGCTCAAACGGGAAAATTGTTCCTTTTGCAAAGCTTCCGTTGCGTGCGCTGCGTAAACGTACTTTATAACTAGCGGGCACCTGCGACTTCGTTCATCTGAGCTTATGTTTTCCTGCGACTTCGTTCATCTGAGCTTATATTTTCCCCGCTTGTTTATTTTATTATTCCTAGCTAGATAGACAAAAACAAAGCCCCTTTAAAAACCCTGGTATAAAGCAGTAATATTGGTGTAACCTAAACCTCTGACTTTTCGAGGTATATATTTTTTGGAAAACAAATATAACTTGTATATCGACGGAGGCAAAGATGTCCTTAAAGATTAATGGACAAATCCCTTTTCTTTCTAAGGGAAAACATATGTCCATGGTACATAATAAAATGGAAAACTCTTTCCAAAAAAACAACTTTAAATGCCACTACAAAGAGTGAAATAATTTTTAATGCTGCGACTGCGACAAAATTATCGACAATACGAAGGACTATTAGTGATTGAACGAAACATTGCCCGACTTCGAATTGGTGTACATTTTCTGAATTGGTCCGCGCATCTTCGAGTAATCGGGGAACATACATAGAAAAAGATAGGGGTTGCTCATAATATATTATGTTAACCCAGGGTAAAAAGACAAACAATTTCAGCAGTTGTAGCGTAAAGCAGTAACAAACATACAAACAAACTACCACCCTCTCAGGATATTATTGTTATTTCCAAGTAATTAAGGAACACAAGTCTGCTCATCCAGCTGCGTAACATTAAAGTTTTTGCAAACATTGAATTTGCAAAACGAATAATACATTATACGAGCTTTGAATGGAATTTATTTTCCCCGTGCATTCGAATTACATTTTTATTTGAAACATTTATACAAAACCCGTACCGTACGTACTGGAAAAAATATCACGGTAAAATATCATTTTTTTATACAAACAAACTTTATATTCACCACTTTCCTTGGTTATAAATAATTTCGCTGTTATTTCTCGTCTGTGAAATCTGTGGAACCCAGATTTGCTGGCAGAGGGTGTTATCGCCGCGCTAGGACGATGTACGCAATAGACCCAAAAAAATCATAATAGTCCTACAGAATAACTGAGACAATACTAGCAGTGAGCACTCTTAGAACTTAGAGAAGAAATGTGTGAAATGAAAGGCAACTAATGTCCATTTAATTATATATGTATGTCATAAATGCCTTATAAAATGTCTTTATAATAAATCACTTTTGAATTATTGAACAGAAATAATTCACATTTACCGACTACAATAATTGTGTTAATCGACAGCTTAAAGCCGGTTTAATTGCATAGGAAAAAAATTATAAAAATTCTTATATGTAGAGGTTGCTGACAGAAGTAGGTAAATGTAGACATAAATATTTATTAAGCTTCGTATCAGCTGGGGAATCAATAAAAATAACTTTTAATAAAACAGAGTACTTACATGACAATTTTTTGTTAATTTTAATTTCAAATCTTACGATTTGGCTTTTGAGGTCTTAGAAATAGGTAGGTATAAGTTCTAACAAGTCGTCTAGTGGATATGTAGTCGGTGTTCTAGCGTGAATCGGACCGTTGTCACAATGCGCAGATTTTCATAAATTTTCATACATTGTAGCTTTTTTATTTACACGTCGGATATGAAGTTTAGTTTTTATTCCGCTGCCGAGGTATAAAACCTGTCTGCCCGCTCATCCCTAGTGAAATATTGTCGAGAAACTATTAAAGTGTCGCAACTTTTCATGAATTTTATCTCTCTCGCTCGGTTGACTCTGATTTCAGCTCAGTTTAGTGATAATGCAGTCTTAAGATGCGCTAAAAGCATATCGTTTTCTTTGTCATTTCCTCAGGATTGATGAGTTTTTTTATAGTACTGTACTCAAAAAATGCTAAGGGGATCCTATTACTAAACCTCCGCTGTCCATGTCATTATATCTCTTGAAAATAATAGATACTTAGTTACTTAAAATTCTCACAGAATGTTTATAGTGTCTGAAATAGTAAAATAATGAAATTATAACACGTCAAAAAAATAAAAGGGGTCTTTACAATAAATCTTGTGTTTTGATTCGCTGGTAAGGGACTTTTTGAATTTTGAGTAAACCGAATTAGATCGACCGACTCGCGCTTGGACATTTTGAAATAAGAAGTTAATTAATTTTAATATTATCATCTAATATGGTGCTCAATTAGTGTAATGCAGCTATAGCTGTTCATAATAATTAAAAACAAAAATGCACGAGGTTGTATTCAAGGAAAGAATCTAGAAAAAATATTGACTAAGTTCCCTCAAAAAACTATGACTGCACTCAGTTGTTATTTACATTACTATAGAGGGCGTTATTCGGTATCGTAACGCGGCATCACGAAATATGCCTCTCTCGGGATCGAATGCGGGAAGTTCAAAAGTTGAACCAAACTTAGGTTACGCTCCCACCAATGACGACCGAATAGCTACTGACACGCTTTTCGCTCAGTAAGTTCTCAATTAATGTGTAGTTCCATGGTAACAGAATGTCATCACCGATATGTTATTTTTAAAAATTCAGTGCTATTTTGCCGGTGCTGTAGGCAATAGGGATATTTCCCTCTATGCAGGTGTGATGCCTGGGGACCGCTTGTGATTCGAGGGTATGACGTCAGAACTTCTATTTATAGAAAGCGGGTGCTATTGCGCTGGTTACGCCATCTGTCGTCAGATATCGAAGACCGCTCCCACCATCAAAAAAACTCGCTCAACTCTTGGGTGATCATAAACTTGAGCCTCAGCCTTACCCTATCTGAATTACCAGTGCAAGTAAACGCCCATCATATCGCAGTTAATTCAGACAGCATCGAGAATGTTATTTAAGCCAGAGTCCCTTAGTACGTTTTAGGACATGGGAAAGCTTGGAATTATACAATTTTTCAGGCAACAATAAACACCTTTCACGGCATCATCACTTGTAAAATCTTTACGCTCGCATATTCGCTTTAGCAGAACTCGTTTCTCGCTTATCGCTAGCGATGGGAGAAGTGCCTAAAACTGGCAGTGTTCCGGAGACCATTATGAATATAACAGAGTTTGGGTAAAGTTGGCTACGTTGGCGCAAGGTTGCCCGTCGAAAACTATATTATTATTACGTAATTTGGATTCTACTGGGTTTTAACTACTGTTATGGTAACTTTACACTGTACGTTTTTTAGTAAAATGTTGTCGAACGATGGTGTATATAGACAAAGACGTAGACACAATGCGTTACCGTACATAATCTATTTTTTCTATTACCTTCCTAGATAATAAAGTTACTTGAATAATCTTAATTGGGTTCATGCTTAACGATGATTATGCTGTATTACTTGTATAGATTTAATTTTCTTAGGGTATTTGTATCTCATTCAATCTGGCTGTCTCCTCATCTATAATTCGTAGCATTTATTCGCTTGTACCAATCGATAGAGCGGAAAAAAATAAGTATAACTGCATTTTAAGTCAATCCAGCCAAAAATTACATTTATACAGTTTTACCAGTTCATTGATGATTTCTACATATTTATCGAACCCTGACCTGACATATTTATCGAAATTTTGATTATTCTATTTTCGTTTCAAGAGATTTGTTGTCTTCTCTCAATAATTTTTGGAGATAATGTAGGTAATAATTTTAAGTTACATTGTGTCTAAAACATGTCTTACAAAAATCTTATAATACATTTTAAGTTGATGTAATGCCCGGCCTTTATATTTCAGAAATAATAGGGTAGGTATATAACATTGGGAAGGAAATCCTCTCAAAAGAATTTGTATGAAAGCCCACGGAAGGATCAAAAGCCCTTATTATGACTGCGATACAATCTTTATAATGAGAGCAATATTCGTATTATTGCTGTACAAGAAAAGAAACGGATATAAATCAGTTATTCTATGATGAACCGAGATCACGAAGCCCCCAGACTAATTGTGTCATTTGAACAAAACTTATTTTTGGATGAATTAATTTTAGTACGATTTACTTTAAGCAATTTTATTTCAATTTTAATTTAAAATTGCCATCCAACGTGGCAATGCTGCCAGCCTTCTGGGCACTTTCCAGTTGACACCGATTCGCAGGAATACTTTGACGCTTAAAATTTTTTATATACATATAATATTACGTATGAAATTACTAATAATTTATAAATAAAGTACATCTTAGTACGAGTTGGTTTAGGTAATTAAATAAGGCATTTAAAGTGGGAATCTTTATTAATTTTTGCTTATAACTTTCATGGTTTTTGAAACCGAATTATATAATTTTCAATTTCTGTATTAGTACCGGCGTCTGTTTTCATCCTGCTAAGTATGTTGTGGGCTTCTGTTCAGTAGCATGCCGCTTTAGCGAAACCTCGTAAAGTGATTTTAACTCTTTAAACTTACTTTTAAGTTCTTAAATAGTTATCACCATTATAAAGGTATTGAATAGTAACTTGAAGTGCGTGTAATCTAGACCTATATGAAAGACTTCATAATATTATATTTTTATTTTTCATAGTGAAAGTAAGGCCTCATAAAAAGGCTCAGGGTCGCTCAGCGAGCGATGAAGAAAGCTATGCTCGGAGTATCTTTGCAAGATCGAACCAGAAACAAGGAGATCCGCAAAAGAACCAAAGTGACATAGCTCAACGTGTCGCAAAACTGGGCCACCAGACGACATAAAGACAGTCGCGGGGAGTCGCTGGCGCCAGGTGATGTTTGGCGATCAATTCAGGAGGCCTATGTCCAGCAGTGGACGTCCATCGACGACGACGACGGAAGTGAAAATTTCACGTAGGTCTGGCTACTCTTGAAGCTATTTTGGAAATTAACCACGTTCCGCCTCGCCCGTCACGCACAGTTCGTCTTTTCATTGGGTCGGCGCGCGTTTTCACCAACTTTTCACGCAATTTTTCCTTATAAATTCACCTATAAAATTTATGACGTCTGAAAATTAGGGTCGAACGAAGATTTTCACGTTTCTCCAACATTTTTCTGATTTTTTTACATAATTATGTAAACCCGCCTCATATATACGTATAGCTTCAACCTCGTTCTACCGAGCGACCAACGTTCGATTCCTAGGTCTAATAGGAAAATTTAAGAAATTGTTTTTGCGTGTAAGAAAATTTTATTTATTATCAGCATGTACGAAATTACGAAACGTTGAATTCTCGTCCAAAATGATTTCAATAGAAGCGACGGAAATTCAAAACTGCATTAGCCAAGTTTAATTTCAGGCGTTCATTGTTGGAAATTAGAAAACCAAATTCCATGAAAATGGATCCATTATAGAGTTAGTTAAAATTTAAAGTTGAAGCAATTTGCATCGGGAACGAGCGCGCCCGGCGTTCGTAGTCCTCGCTGCTTGGCTTGCTGTTGTTGTTTGGATCTAAATGGATTTCGCAATAACAAAGTACTTGTGTTATTGAATGTACCGAATGTAACTTACTCGTTAGTTGATAAAGATAGATCATATACGATTTTTCTGAACCGGAACAGAAACTTCATAGTGGTGCCCTCTCTTTAGCGTTCGGCCTTTTTCTCTCCTGTGTTTCTTACAAGTCGATTGTGAACCAATCAGGCTTTCGTATGCTAGGCGCTTCTTGAAGACCGTTTTTGACTAAGTATTAGTTGAAAAAATCTAATATGTAAAATTTACGTATCACAATGTTTGTAACAAAATTCCTCCAAAAACGACTTGACCGAAAGTTATGATTTTTTGTGTAGGTATCTTTATTTGGTAGGTCTAAGAATAAGGACGTAAACTATTTTTCATTTAAGGGAGAAATAAATTATATGACCAACAAACGTTTGCTAGTAACATTGTGCTTTCGGCGCCCCCCTGAAACTGTCACCCGGGGTGGTGACCCAGTTTGCCCCCCACTAGATCCGGGGTTAAACGTGGAAATCCGAAACTGTAAAAACAGTGCAGTGTGTTGTATGATATTGCAATGCAAAGCCCTGTGATGATGCTATAAAATAAACTTCATTTTAGCAATTAACAAACGAAAATTATTTATTTTTATATTTTTCTGGTACCTATACAAAAAGACCCTTTTGAGCACTGCATACTGAGCCGAACACGGATATTTCAGCTAATGCATAACACAGGCAAAATCAATGCAATAATCTAAGTGAGACTAGCCAATGAGTTATTCTGAGGCATGACAAATGGTTTGGACTTTAGAGAACCGGAAACCGCAAAACATCGCTGCTGAAATTCAGTTTTGTAACGCAAACAGTGAAACCAATGCTGTTGGGCGTTGGCAATTGGCGTTGGCAGTTAGCGTTGGTTGTTGGACAGGAAGCGGAAAGCGTACAACCCAACAAATAAATCATTTACAGCAGTTCTTTCTGACGTCGGAAATATTTTTGTTTCGCTAAGCCTTACATGTTTTACTTTTAAACGGCCGGTTTTTCGTTGCACGCTCGATTTATGTAAATGACGAATATAGGGTTAACCCGGATACGTATTTTTAAATACCTCGAGGAAACCTACATAAGCAAGGCCGTTCTACGAAAAGGTTTTCATATACTCCATGAACTTTGTACTTTCAAAGTTATATTCAAGCATAGCTTTACTTTTTACTTACTGCCTAAATAATTTGAGCATTTTGCGCTCTTTCTTCATGTAATGACGTCATTAAATTGCTAGAGCAAACGCCTTTTAAAGTAGATTAAGAACCCTTTCTCACTCTGATTGCGGGAACAGGAATGGGAATTCTATTCCCATCTATATGACTCGGTCATAAATCATCCGAGTGTTTCGCTTTTGTATTTCAGTGAACAACAAAAGCGAAACACTCGAACGATTTATGGCCGAGTCTGCAGCGAGATACTAATACTACTATAGGGGAATGGGATCTGGTACATTTCCGCAGAATTTCCAAATAAACCGAATTCTAAGACATCTAGTAAAATGTGCCTCTCGCTCTAAAACATCGTTCAGGCGATGGTTCAGAGCGAGACAGCGTGGAATGCCATTGCCATCTTTTGTGAGGAGGTGATGCTTGCAGAGGTGACGGCGGAGCGCGAGAGGGAACATCAGGCGGCGCATGACGCATCCCTCTCGCAGGAGACGCACCGGGCGCTGGAGGATAGATGATCTCCGGCCTGCGGCTTAGACGGTTTCAGCAGCAATCAGGCTGCCGACGATGATGGGATGCTGAGGTGGTCGGTTGAGACCAGACGGGAGCGCGGTGAATACGATGCCTAGTGAAGTACTCCCGCCATTGGGTTCGTTGAAGGAACATAGAGTTTTTAGTGGGTGCAAGACCTACATGACCCCTTCGTTTCCCCTGTAGGAGGGAATGCGTTAGGCATTTTCCATCTATATAAAAAACCCTCTCATTCTAAGAGGAGACCCCTGCCCAGTAGTGAGACGTAAAAAATGAAGTGATTAAATAAGTTGAAATACCTTGATCGAACGGGCTTAAGCTTGTAGGGCAGGATAGAAATAGGAATGACTTGAGGTCAGGACGCCTAATACGATTCGGCTGAAATCGGCTTATCGTATTGGAGGATTTCTGATCCGACAAACAAAACATTGGGCACGAGAAAAAATAAACTATTGTTTTCTTTTTATTATAAGTCACGAACGTGGTGTCGTGCTCTACTAATACGCAGTTTTTTAAGCACCTCTATAGGTCCCTATTTTTTACACAGTACATACAAACTTTAGGGATAATTGAGTATCAACAATGAGCTTTATCAATTTTTTTCGGCGTATAGAGGGGTTTATTACAAATTATACCTATAAAGTATGATTGAGAAAAACAAATGTTGATTATCTAGCATTTTTTTCAGTTACTGAAGTAATTGCTCACGAAATTTTCTAACCTAATTAGGCACTAGTTAAACGAGTTTATAAATAAACAAAAACCGAGGGAACACTGTTACGGCCTGAGGGAATATTGTAACACTGTAACTAAATTAAATATTACGTGAAGCGCGTGTTACAAATAGGCCGGGCTAATGTAGCAGTTACACGAAGTACAGACCCTGGGTTATGTACGAATGTTCACGAGAAAGAGGAATTAGCTTAAGAGGGGGTATAAACTGAAGATGTCAGTTCAAGATTTGATTTTTACAATAGTAAATCAAGTCTGAACTAACTGAAATAAAACACACGAATATTACATCATATTTTCGAGAAACTGTATTAGTGAAAACATAAAAGGATAATTTTTTGTCGATAAAAAAAAAACCGAAGTTGCGTCCAATTTTTTACAATTTTAATTTATTATCAATGTTATACGTACTAGAGAGCCAAGGTTTAGGATTATAATTCCAATAAATATTACGAAGTACGTGTATTATTGTTTTCTTTCTAAGTTATGTATTTCAAAAGTTATTACAGTAAACTATAAATTACATCCTTATTTCGCGTAATACGCCATGCTCTTTTGTACCAGAACGATGTTTTGCGTATGACAAGTTTTGCTAGCTTTCAGCCCCCTCTTAATAAACACATCACCAGTATAAGTTCGATTGTGGCTAATGGGATCCTGAGTTTGATTTTCAGGCTGGTCAAAATCAGTCAGCAATAAATTTTTGAATTCAATGGTTAGCCCCCTTATTTTGTGAAAAATTATCTACGGTGAGAGGCTAAAATTTTGCCACCTACAATTTTATCCACTTTTTGAACATCGGCGCACTGATTGAGATAATATCTCCCGTAAATAAAATGAGAAAAAAGTTCTTCTTTACCCTTTTGTCGTGCATTAGCCGACGGAGAAAATATCTTCTTTCCCTTTCACAGAAAATAATTGGAGGATAAAAAATTTATCTCTTGACCATACATGGGGTGATTCTCGAAATTAAAATTGTACATCAGCCAAACATCGCCGGTAACTACAGCAACGCAACCAGCATCATAATCGATGCAAACATGGGATAAGCATTAACCAATTAGCTGCAAAGATATTGTACCCTTGTCGATACTATAAGTATATTTGCAGCAACACACGACAGGAGTTAAAAATAGGTGGTGTTTTAAATTTTGTGATTTATGAAGTACGTTAAATCATCGGTCCTGAAAATAAATTATTCGTTAGATGATTTAGCTGCACACTCGTACACAGAAAAACATGATCTAAAGCAATGTCTACTATAATAATTACTCTATCATGCAACAACTACTGAACAGATTTGGCTGCTTGGAATAGATTATAACCTGGATTAGCAATCGGCTACTTTTTACCCAAAAAAATCTATAGTTCCTACGTTCCTCAATTTTAGAAATTCACGCGGGCGGATCCGCGGCCTACAGCTAGTAAGAAGTATACCATAATTAGAGTTGGTGAAGCCGAACAACCTAGATGTAGTTTTTAACAAATAACATAGCAGCGTGATGGGTGTAGGCTCTATTAACCTAATAAAAGAGGCACGAGGAACTTCAGAAGAAAATGTTGATTAAATAATAGCATAGATATCATCAAGTAGATATATTTTTCCCTAGACTGTCAAAGCCCTTATCCAAACAAAAACACATCGCTGAGACTGCAATTCAATAAAGGACCGAGCAATAAAGACTGCAATAGCGAACGTCAAGGAATGCTTTAAAATAACGATCGCCTTCTTTCTTTGTTCGCGTTTTACGAGACGATATACCCGTTAAGTCTCCACGTACGTGGCAACTTGGTTGTGCCAGCTTTTTAAGAAAATTCACAATAACATACATACTTTAAGACGTGTGTAGTGCAAAGTAGACAAACACTGGCTAGATACAGTTCTGTTCTTGACGTCCCTCTGAGGATAAGTTATACGCCTGCTCAGTGCTCACGAAGTACATCCAAGAAATTGAATTGCAACGTGTAAAAAATACGTTTAAACAATTACGATGAACAGCAGTGCACTCGTCAACCTTAGTGATATCATAAAGCCTCATTATGACAGGATAAAATAGTAGACCGCAAATACAACAGTATAAATATAATAATTAAAATAAACAAATTCATGGCAATTCATAGTTTGGTAGCTATGAAATTTTTTGCGAGATTTAAAATGAAACTTAGGTAGAGCTTATGTCATAAATAGGGAGCATGCATAGTTTTCCTGACTTATTATCGTTCACACAGTGTGGATAATAGTAGTTGAAATAGATCGCGTTTGCGGTGTGGTAGCGGTTGGAAAATTGTAACGATTTGGCGTGTTTGATTTAGGAACAATGAATATTAAGTGGAGTGTGGACGATAAATGAAAATAATATTACAGAACGTATCATTGCTGCGACTTGGTTGGTACAACTAAATTGGCTAGTATATGCGCGGTCGTTTTGTTGAATCTTGACTGAAGTGCTGTACAGTCAGGAAACAGGGCATGGATTGTGAATACAGACAGGAATACATAATATATATTTGACAATAGACAGATTATTTTCTTTGAATTTCATACCATTACTAGTTTAACCGCCGCTTTTTCGCTCGAGAGATTGACAATTTCGAGAAATTCTTTCTTATCCCTTATCTACATAATAAATTTTACAGTTTCACCAAACTATTGAGATGATTCCGTTCCTTTAGTACTTTCAGGATAAACTGTTTTAGGATTGCCAGCGCCGCAACCAAGTTGGCCAGTCTGTGGAGGCTGTTGGTTGGCTCGTGACTGCGGTCGGGAAATGCAAACGATGTGGCATGTCAGCGAGACATGTGGATCGTGGATGACAGGCGAAAATATTGGAACGTGATACGCGGCGATATCGAGAATGATTTATTTATGGAGAGATCGATATCAGAAATATAGCGTAATATTATTTGGTATTACTGACTAAGCAATGTCTCTGACTTAAGGCGCTTCATGCGTTAGTATTATGCTTGAGTTAAAATTTACGATTTCCGAAGGAATATAAAATAGTTACGTGTTCAATTATTAAAGATTAGATAATTGAATTCATATTATTTGGCATTTCATAATCTAGAACTTGGCTCAAAAATATTTTAAAATATATGTATAACTTTCTCACTAGAACAGTTTTTGTATAGGCTGTTTGCTAAAATAGCGGTCGACGCTCTACGCAGATGCAAGATATTTGCCATGTTTCTTAACACAAACTTATAACAATCACATATTATTTAGAAAATTAATAACATTTACTAAAAAGTGTCTCAAAAAAAACACGATTTTCCTAGATTTTCATTCAAAAACCATAAACCGAAAAGTGCCATTTTTAGCTTTTTTCGATAAATTAAACGTATTATTTTAGGATAAAATCCAAGATATTTTGTTATTTCTGAGTTATAATAATTTAATTCAATTAATATTCAATGTCACTGGTTATTTACTATTTTAATAAGTAGTATATTTATTTTACTATATTTTTTTTTGTAATAGCATTCTTCCTGCGCAGTCGACAGAGTTAAGGCGCTCCTCTTAAGGAGTTAGAGCGCATCGGGTCTAAGTGCTTCGCCTGCATATCTCAGAACTGCTGGCAACACCGGCAAAGAGTGACTGGTCTCTGTGCATTATCGCATTTTAAATTAAAATATCTCACGTTGTTGCCGAAATTTACAATAAATATGATCAAATTTATGAAATAAAATAATATAAAAGTGAAATCATCGATAATTGTTAACAAGTATATACGGAAAACACGGAAAACGAGTGCACCTAACAAACGGCCAATCAACCAGTGTCAGTTTGAATTTAGAAAATCGGCCAAGACTATTTGGAAGAAATACGCCGACTTATCAACGCCCAGTACAATAAAAAATAACAAGAGGTGTTACTTTAACCGAGTCCAATGCCTCTCGCAGCAAAAAGAACGAAAATCAAGGGTAAATGCTGACCATACTGAGCAACGAAAGGCAAACAGGTACAAAACCATAGAACCGGCAAGTTAACCTTAAATACAGTGGATATTAGCTGACCATTCGGGTATAAAAGTACATCTCGACGTAAAAGTCATATCTATCGTCTCTTCGAGCAATAAAGTACTACTAATACCTAGCAGGAGCAATACCTACAAAACAGCTGAGAAGAGTCGAGATAAATTAAAACTATGTGTACAAACTAGCTACAACTTGTACCTACTTGGAAGTCATCAGAACATACCTATGTTTCCCACACAGTGAACTAGTGAAAGTGAAATTAAGGTACCTATTAGGGAAATAATCCAAATACACAGTGGAAAACTTAGCATTTCGAGCCTGCTTGACCTGTATCGGTATGTAACAACATAAGTGAGATATGTAGTTGTCGTATAGTGATTGAGCCCTAACCCAACAAAGGGAAAGAACCTGTATGTATGTATATGAACAGTTAAGCCAAATAATTGTACTTTTTGAGTAGGTAGCATATTAATAATATTATGTATTTGGAATGGCAATGACTAGCTCTCGACTGTGACTGTAAACTAGCTACAATATAACACTATTTTATAGTACTACCTACAAGACATATTCTTTAAAATTGTTGACTATATCTGATTTAGTACATAAATATCAAGTTAGGCAGACTGTTTTTGACATTAAAAGCAGTTCCTTATTAACAATATTAATTTTTTAGTGGAATAACATTGTATAAAGCAGCTAATTGTAATAAATGTGTGCGAAAATATTGAACTGATGTGACATTTTTTTATTCTACTATATACTAGCTCTCGAGTCTCGACTGTGACTGTAACCAGGTACATAAAACTATTTTATATTACAACTCATAGACATTATTTAAAGTTGTTGTTTATACCTGATTTAATACTTGAATATCAGGTTAGGCAGACTGTTTGTGACATTATAAGTAGTTCCATTTTAACAATATTAATTCTTTTTAAGTAATAAATAACCAAACCATTTACTTTATTATTTTATAAAATATTATATGTAAGAATCATTGTAGTACTCACCAATAGGTATCTTCTGTCTGCTGCTGCATACCCACATGTATTCATATTCAACAAAAGTTAAGACAAGTGGATAAAAGGTAAATAATAACTAAATAACTTTTATTTTACTGCTTAAAATACCGTATAGAGGTAACATAGATTTGCAGCTTTGATCAGAATAACACTCCCTGAACTAGACAGAGCTAAATAAATAGACTGCATATGTTTACTTACTAATCTAGAAGTTATTAAAAGTTGTTAGTGAAGACATGATAGTAATGCTTACTTTGCTATAATAATTCACATTTTCCTATCTCACAAGGGGTTAATTTAACAGGGACTAGAACATACCTAAACAAAATAAAATTAATTGGTCTAAATATACTGTTAGTACATGTAAACAAGCAATAGATATTATTTACCAAAAATAAGGTGCTTCCAATACTGAGGTTGTAGATTATTTGATATGAATTAAATTGTGTAGATTGTATGAATTAAATTCAATTAGATATTTTTATGACTTTAATTTAAGAATGAAATGACGAGATGATGACGATTGAAGTTGAATTGATTGATTAATTGAATGCAATCTAATTATTGATTTTAAGAAAACTGAGTAAAATTTATTATTTATTTTGATTGACTTTTATAATTTATATTAGGAATGGGTACCTGATTACTTGACCAGACATTAAAAAGGCAATAAAATCTGTTTAGGTACTTCAATTTAATTAAAAATACTATTTTTGTTGATTGGTTGTACTGTAGCGTGTAGTAGAAGTTGTGTGTATGTATATATTTACATTAAAAGGTATTTAAAGCCTAAGTTATTGGGAAACAAAATAGGATTAGTAAAAAAAAAAAAAAAAAAAAAATTAAATACAAATATGGCTGGAGATATGGAACAACTTCTTGAGGCATTGCAGGCAATGGAAGAAAAGATAACAAGGAATATAAATGACAACATTGATAAAAAATTTGAATGTCTGCAGAGAGAATTACACAATATCAGGACTACTAATGAGGAGCAAGAAAAAAGAATTTCTTATATAGAGAAGGAAATGAGGGAAAAAAATTTAATATTTTTTGGTGTCCCTGAAGGCGAAAAAAGTTATCAAGAACTAGAAACAATAATATTACAAATTATTAACAACAACATGAAAATAGACTGCAGGGAGACAGATATTGAAAAAGTGCAGAGAATGGGAAAAAAAGATAAAGATGCGAAAAAAATTAGGCCAATTAAAGTCACATTTGTAAGACTCGGAATGAAAATAAAGGTTCTGAAGTGTAAGAAATCTCTAGAAGGCTCTGATATATATTTTAAGCTCGACTATCCGCCAAAAGTACTAGAAATAAGAAAAACTCTACAAGAACAAGTTAAAAAGGAAAGAAATCAAGGGCGACAAGCAGTCATTCGCTATGATAAAATTATAATAACTAAAAATAATGAAAATAAAAATGCTTTTCATAGATCGAATGCAGTACAAAAGAGACCACTCAATATCTCTCCAACACAGACAACAGAAACAACAGAACATCCAAGGCAACAAGAAAAAAAGAATAAAACGATATCTTACGACATTCGCCAATACACACGAAATATAAATAACGAAACACCGAATAACCAATAGCAATTAATTGCTAGAAATAATAAACTAAAAAAATCCATATACTTTAAAGAAAAAACAATAAATAATGACGAAACACGTAGAAATTCTTCCCCAGAACGGCTTGTCACCGCGGGGAATGTAGACAATAACCCTCCATTACATAAAAAGAAATATTATTTAGCTACTATTAATGTCAGATCATTAGGTAATGAAGATAGAGTGCTACAGCTAGAACATGCGATATCACAAATTAAATGGGACATTATTGGAATATCTGAAATGCGTCGTCTAGGTTATAAGATGGAAGATAGAAAAAAGTATATACTATGTAGTTTCGGAGAAACAAAAGGGGAAAAGGGTATCGGTTTCCTAGTAAAAAAACAAGAGCAAATAAATATTGTAGACTTCGCTGGTATAAGTGAAAGGGTGGCTTTACTTAAGGTGCAAATCGAACAAAACTTATACTCAATCATTCAAGTGTATGCTCCAACATCTGAAGCTACGGACAGTGAAATCACAGTCTTCTATGAATCTATACAAAATGCCATTGAGAAATGTAATACAAACATAATATTTATGGGAGACATGAATGCGAAGATTGGACAAACTGATAGAAATTCTATTGCATTGGGGAGATTCGGGTATGGTAATAGAAACGAGAGAGGTAAATTATTTATAGAATTTTGTCAACAAAATAGTTTCAAAATAATGAACACAGTGTTTAAAAAACCACAAAACCTAAGGTGGACATGGGAATCACCAGACGGTAATACAAGAAACGAAATTGATTTCATTGCCACAAACATACCCAAACTAATAGAAGATGTAAATGTCATCAGTAACTTTAAGTTCCCTAGTGACCATAGAATGGTGAGAGCAACCTTGAATATAACTAGTAAAAAAACATCAAGACGCCATTACAATCACAAGCCCGCGAAATATTTTGATAAAGAAAAATTAAAAATATCAATATCAAAACAATTAAACATCGAAACATGGAATAGTCTTGACAACCCTCAAGAACTATATAACGAATTAGAAAAAATTATAATTAATAGCTCCAAAGTTTCAAAAATTACAGCGAAAGATAACAAAAGACGACAAATCATAAATGAAGAAGTAGAAGACTTGATAAACGAAAGACATCAATTAAAGAACAAAAGTAACAAGACAACGGAAGAAAAGAAAAAGCTTAGTAAACTTTACAGAACTATTAACACAAAAATAGCAGAAAATACAAAAACATATAGATTAGACATTCTCAGGAATTTAATAGAAAAAACTGGCGCAGTTAAGAAAGCAAATAAGAAGCTAAATACCACAACAGTAATAATGAATCAGATAAAATCTCCAGCAGGCTCTGTAGTCACTAATAGGAATGATATAATTAAGGTAGCATCGCAATATTATAAAAATCTTTACAGCCATCAACACCAGACAGAACAAATAGAAATAAGCGGATATAATACAGACCAAGCACTCCCATTCATGGAAAGTGAAATTGAACTATCAATCTCTAAACTTAAACCAGAAAAAAGTCCAGGTCCAGATGGAATTAGCAATGAGATTATAATAGCTGGGAAAGATAGCTTGATCAAACCGCTAACTAAACTCTTTAATCTCATCTTAGAAAAGAAACAATTGCCATATCAATGGGTGTATTCCGAAATTTCACTAATTTACAAGAAAGGTGACCCAAAGGAAATGGGTAACTACAGACCTATTAGTCTCTCATCATGTCTATACAAAGTATTCTCAAGCACGCTGCTACGGCGCATCACTAAGATTATAGATGAAGGCCAAGGAGTGGAACAGGCTGGCTTTAAGCAAGGGTTTTCCACAATAGATCATATACATACGCTACGTAACATAATAGAAAAGTATAAAGAATATGGAAAATCCTTGTACATAGCCTTCATAGACTATTCTAAGGCCTTTGACTCTATATCACATGAATCCATCTGGAAAGCCCTCGCTGAACAAGGTGTCAATAAAGACTACATCGACATTATAAAGGAGCTATACCGAGAGAGTATATCAAGTGTACGTATGGACGTGGTAGGAGAACCTTTCAAATTAGAAAGAGGAGTGAGACAAGGAGATCCCCTTTCAGCAAAGCTGTTTATAGCAGTATTAGAAAGTGTATTCAGGACACTGAGTTGGGGCAGTGTAGGTCTAAAAGTACATGGTAAGTTTTTATCGCACCTAAGATTTGCGGACGACATAGTGCTGCTATCAGAAAGACCGGATGAATTACAGTACATGCTGGAAACACTAAATTTACAAAGTAAGGAAGTAGGTCTACAGATAAATGAGGAAAAAACGAAATGTATGACAAATTCCCAAAAGACGCAGATAAGACTAGATACAAACAGTATAGAATATGTAGAAGAGTACGTATATCTCGGTCAACTAATTTCCTTGAGTAACTCTGTCGACAAAGAAGTGGACAGGCGTGTTGCAAATACGTGGAAAAAGTACTGGTCGATGAAAGAGATTTTCAAAGGGAACCTACCCACGAAGATTAAAACAAAAGCGTTGGAAACATGTATACTACCATGCCTTACGTATGCAAGTCAAACCTGGCCTCTTCCTATCAAAATACTAAAAAAAATAAGAACATGCCAAAGGGGATTAGAGAGAAGCCTTGTTGGCATAAAACTAAGGGACCACGTAAAAAGTAGTGACATTAAGCGAATAACAAAAGCAAGGGACGCGATAAAACACATTTTGAAACTTAAATGGAGATGGGCGGGGCACATCCAGAGACACAAAGATGAAAGATGGACTAAAGCTGTCACTAACTGGTATCCTATACACTGCAAGCGAAGGCCCGGAAGACCTTTTAAAAGATGGGAAGATGATGTGGTTAAGGTTGCGGGTAGGACATGGAGTACCCTAGCCAGAGATAGAAGCAAATGGAAAAATATGGAGGAGGCTTTTACCACCACTGGTGGTCCTTACATTTAAAATGACTATTCGAAATGTAAATATATACATACAAAACAGCTGAAACCTATATTCAAAACTATAAGTAGGTACAGAAAAAAAAAATACAACAACAAATGAGTACATCATAATAACATAAAACATAATAATGTAATGTATATAATAAAAATCCTTGTATATTATTTGAAAACAAATAAATATAAAAATTAAAATAAGGGTAAGTTAATAACTGTAGAATTATGTACTTAATTGATAAGAAAGAAATAATATATATATATACAGATAAATAAAAGATGTATAAAAGAAATTTTACATAAAAGCTAACTGTGGAGTAATTATAATGTAATATAAGTATAGGATATAGGAGTATAAGAAACTAGATAATAAAGACATAGTATGTAAGAATTGTTTAAAAAATGTATGGAATTTAATAAAGCTTTTATTTATTTATTTATTTATTATCAGCGCAAAATTGCGTCAGCGCCAACGCAAAACCAATTTAGTATGGCAAGAAACGCGATGCGCGCCGTTTTGCATGAACGCTCTTAAGGATTGATTTGCACTTGTACGCTTTAGAGCGTTATATATCTTCTAAAATTAATTAACAAAGTTAGTTCACTTTCATCAGTAGTATGTAAACGGAAAAATCGGTGATTTCGGAAGATGCCAAATCCATTGTTTTTGTATATCTTCTTCTTTATCGTCCTTTTCCCACATTATGTAGAGATGGCACAACAGGTCTTCTTCCATCCATTTCATTCATTCAGCCGTCAACTTGCAATCCACTCCTTTTATGAACATATCCTTTTTCACGTAATCCACTCAACTCTTCTTCGGTTTTCCTGGACTTTTTTGTCACTCAACATACAATATGCTCAACATTCTTTTAGTTACCTGATTTTTCAACCTTTGCACTGGCATGTAAGCAAACTAACTAACTTTGTCTGTACTTACTTCCATCTAATTACTTATGTGTTTTTTATTATTAAGCAAAAATGACACTTGCACAGTGATTTCATAAAACCTTATTTCGTGTTATTACAATAGTCACAACATCCTTACTATCTTGACGAATTTAAGTGGGCGGATTTTCAAAGTTTTTTCTAAGTTTCGGCGACGTGAAATCGAAATTCTAACTCTCACCTAGGGTACACTTGTTTCCTCTTTGATCAGAACAGACGCGAATTGTTTTAAAAATGCAGTACCTTCGTAATCTTCCGTGTGAATAAAACATAAAGTTTCCGTTTGCCATTTCACGAGTAAGTACGTGTGTTAATATTTAGTGTTTCCATTCTGTTTACGATGGGAAGCGTGTCTCGATCGAGGCGTTAGTCGTTCCTTTGCTAGGTCCGCAAACATTTACTGTTCATATCAAATATATTGCAGTGAAGAGTTTTTGGACACACTGGGTGCTTTACTATATTACGTTAATTTTGTCCAAAAGTCACCTTCGATGTATTTTTAATTGTACTTACTGTAAAGGACCTTTTCCGCAACTTAAGGAATTTTCCTTTATGTAGGTACTTTGGCTATCCGATTCTTATTTATGGACTACAGAATGAAGACCAAAGGTAGGTTATTATTTTGCTCGCCGCAAAATTAACAAATATTTACTAGATCATGTATCAGTTGGTTGATTTGATTAAGGTTTAAGGTATATTTGCACCACCAAGGAAATATACAGAGAAAATAGTATATTTTGTTATACAAAGTTGAAATTAACTTGGTATTTCTACCGGTTCCTAAGAAAAGAGATACTTTAAGAGTTTAGTTTTTTAAAGATACAAGATTTATAAAAACTTACAAAATCTGTAATATATAAATAGCTTGACGACGATATTATCAAAACGACTTATTGTTTAAAATACTATTAAATTATAGCAATTGAGTCCCTTTAATAATTTTAAAAATCGCAGGAACGGACACTCTACACTGCAGCATGAATATGGTTCAAAAATAAATCTAAATTATACACTCCATGGACTATTATGCGCATAATATACACATATATAATCTTTTTATGTTAAACATCTCCAGATAGCGAGATTTAAGAGCCACATTTAGAGCGGGCGAAACAATAAATCTGTATAAAAACGTCTGAAAGACAAAATGTAAACGAGATACGAGATAGCGCCCGTCGGCAGTTGCGGGCTGCCTCATAAAGCCGGATTATGTAAATGAAAACGTATTACAGCGCTCTGTGCATGTACTACACTGCGCGACACTCTGGGATTGACTGCTCTGTGCAGTACTGTACTGCTGAGTACCCACTTGAACAACATACTAACGTTACGTTACGTTTCAGCCGACGGACGTCCACTGCTGGACAAAGGCCTCCTGCAATGCTTTCCAGCCCGCACGGTCCTGCGCCATTTGTATCCAGCGCCTTCCCGCGACTCTTTTAATGTCGTCACTCCACCTGGTCGGAGGTCTGCCAACACTGCGCTTTCCCATGCGGGGTCGACATTCCAGCACTTGGGTCCTCAACGTCCGTCGGTTCTACGAGCTATGTGCCCCGCCCATTGCCACTTCAGCTTCGCGATACGTTGAGCTATGTCGGTGACTCTGGTTCGTCTACGGATCTCCTCATTTCTGATTTGATCACGCAGAGAAACTCCGAGCATAGCTCTCTCCACCGCTCGCTGAGTGACTCTGAGCCTTCTTATGAGGCCCAGTTAACATCAAATCGGAGAGGATACGACGCGAAAGATGTGTTCTGAATAACCAATCTAATTTCGTTATTACTATATCTCCTTTCCGCTTAGCTTCATTGCAATCAGGAACGCAGTCAAGTACTAACTTGCAGAGTGCAAAAATACCAATATCGGTTCCTAAAAATATATAAAATTTCTAACGTTATTGAATAAAGACTACCAAACACAATTTAAGACTGCTATATAATATTTTATTTCATCACTCTTCGTGCTAGCCTTTCATAATGCCCATACAGAGCGAGTTTGCTCTATCGCCCTGGTGGTAAAAAGTAAAAACGAACTGCAAATTCACACATGTCATGTCTCCTTTGATACATCTGTGTCAGCCCCGGCCGTCCGGTGCAATTACTAGAGGTGTCATTCATTTAGGTGAAGATAGCTTTAACGTTGCAGAGGACAGGTTTTAAGCCGCACTAATTGACACAGCACAAGTACTGCAGGCATTTCTGTACACACCTAGTTTTTGTATTCAATAACAAGTTACTACTATATCCAGTCGACGACAAAAGCGTACTAACTTGAAAGTGATTTCACGAGTAATTCTAATAGATTCTTTTTTTACCAGAACTATATTCCTTGACTATATTTTAGTATAAGCCCAGTCTTTAATATCAGCCTGGGCTTTCATCCGTATATCGTCGCTATACCACTACACACAAAGCGGTTCGCTTCTCCATTTTTAGTACGCATGGCTAAGGTTTATGAAATGCGTTTCCGAAATCTGTGTTTCCCGCATCTTACCTGGGTACTTTAAAAAAAACAGTAAATAACTATTTTCTAGGTAAGCGCGCCCTATCTTCAAACACATCGTCATTTTCCATCATGTGAGATTGTGGTCAAGCGTAAACCTGTATAGAATAAATATAAAAACTTGAGAGTTGTCAAGGGACACCGGGATGAAACTAAGTATATCTGGTTTGCCTTCTATAAGAGAGAGAGAGACAGACAGAGAAACATGCGCACGCCGCACGGCTTACAATAGCAAAAAGTGTCGTTACAACTTTTCCTATGATTTTTTTGCCGTCTAGCCCCCTTTCACAACGCGCAATAAGGAACTTCGTTTCAAAAAAAAAAACAATTGAAAAACCATTCAATCACTAATTCCTCCTTATTTATTTTGTGTTTATTTTTATTTCCAACACTTCATAAATGTCAGGTTATGCTTGCCCTGTGCCACCACCGATGCACCGAGCGTCGAGTCGTAGTCGAGCGCCTAGTTTCCTTTATCGCGCTGACTGTGAAAACAAACTATTAGTTCACACGTATTTCCTTTGATACAACGTGTGACAGCGCCAGCTGCCCGTTGCAATTACCAGAGGTGTCATTCCGGTGCAGGCAGCCTAACGTTTTGCAAGTTTTTGTAGGTTTAAGCCGTACTATTTGAGGGAGCATTCGTTCGTTCTTTCGCTTCAGACGGACGTCCACAGCTGGACAAAGGCTTCCTGCAAATGATTTCCAGCCCTCACGGTCCAATCACTTGTATCCAGCGCCTTTCCCCGACTCTTATTGTCATCAGTCCATCTAGTCGGAGGTTTGCCAACACTGCGCTTTCACGTGCGGGGTCGCCATTCCAGCTCTTTGGGTCCCCAACGTCCGTCGGCTCTATACGAGCTATGTGCCCCGCCCATCACCACTTCAGCTTCGCGATACGTTGAGCTATGTCGGTGACTCTAGTTCATCTATGGATCTCCGCATTTCTGATTTGTGTGTAGTGACATACCTGCGTAATTAACTTTTCTATTGGTGCAAGTTCTATAATATTTTGGTCCGCCGTTGGAATGACATAACTTAAGCCATCCGAACACGAAGACGGATAATTAAGACTATTGCATTCGGTGAAGCAGGTATATCCCGACACTAAAACTTTAAATAATCAATAACATTATCAGAAGTTATTAAGTCAACATACTTACTTAGTGTATTTTCAAAAAAATCAAAATATTTATTCTTTCACATGACCTAACTTACAGGGACCTATAAAATATCAGACTCTACTGCCACGTTCGGAAAGCAGTTTTTCACCGAGAAGAACGGGCACTTGCTGTTTTAAAAATTCAATTTTTCAAGGCACAGCAGAAAAAAATCCTGCACTAAACACAAACGTATATAAGCAATATAGTGGTTTCCCTACACCACAATTTAGTTAAACTCATCGCTTTTGCCGAGTCCAAATATTTAAACTACCCACCTTTAGCTGGATTAAGAGGTCCAAATTAAAAAAGTAATTTCTTTGCGCGCCCGCAGAGCCAGATTATGTAAATGGCGACGTATTAGAGAGGACTCGCCGACGCGGGCCTCAATTGAGGTCTCTCCGTCGCTTTGAATCTCTCTGATGATAAAAACAAACTAGACCCGCGGGCTTTGCTCGATCCCTTTAGCACCTAGTTTTGAGTGTTTATTTTACAAATAGCAGTGGCAGCGTATTTATACCAATGATGACCCTCTGATACTCTGGGCGCACTTTGGTACTAAAATGCAGTGTCCCAGCTTCGATAAAATCGTTAAAAGCTAATTGGATGATAATAAAAAAATACAATAGTTTAAAAACTAAAAAAAAAACATGCTTAATTAATTAATCCTGGCGAATCTAATTAAGATAATTGGATATTTTAATCGAATTATTGCATTGTCATCGGTCTTTGCCAGGTGTGCAAAGTTTGCATTAAATCTGATCGTTCAAAGTAGGACAAAATCGAGCTCAAAGGAGTCGGTTACAAACATACAAACATACAGGTGAAGCTAATAAAAGCGTTTTAATAAAAAGGAAGAACTGAAGAAAAACGTTACGAAATTGTATTGATTTTTTGAATCGAAAAATAATTTTTTCATGCGAAAATTTCAACCCCCAACATTTTTTTAAGATTTTTATTCCAATGATGTCGGGCACCTGTTATATGCATTTGTTGCAAATGTCAAGACGATAGCTTTAATAGTAACTGAAATAAACGACTGTTACTAACAGACGGACAGACAGACGATGATTGAAGTTGCACGGTGAACCATAAAGATCGCATATTCCATTTTTACCATTTTGTTGAGAAACCCAAAGAACACACGGAAAAAATCGTATGCACTAGTCAGTTTGTAATTACAAATATTTAGCTATTGGAGCGGATATAATTATTATGCAAAGAACAGCTTTGCTTTGCTGTGTTTACAGTAACGGTCTATTGAACAATCTTTAATTACGAGAAAATTTCTGAAGTTTATTTACATTTATTTTGTCATAATATCAAATCTAATACATGACTACATTGAAATTACCATTAAAATCTTACCATATTAAAACTATAATAGATCCCAGACCACCAGCCCCGCGACCAGTTTAATTTTTGGACTCAATTTTTGGATTATATTTTTAAACGTGTTTTTTTAGTTTTTTTTAGAAACATTGTTTAAATTCTAATAAAATAAATGAGAGATCCAAAATTCGATTTATGAGTTCATCGAAAATAACCCCTTAAAGTGGATTTATTGACTTAATTTTTTTCTTTCTCACCCTCACGGAGATTTGGTAGGTGCGACATGCAGCGTCGCGTAAGAATATAACAGAAAAACCACCTTTTACCAAATTACTCAAAAACTAAGCAGGTTATCAAAAATCTGTTTCTTAGCGTTTTTGGATATTATTATTACCGACACATTTCAAAGTCAAGTCAAAGTCAAAAGATATTTATTTCACATAGGCCAAACTTACAAGGCACTTGTAAAACGTCAATAATATTTGTTACATAATATTATGTAAGTACGGTGATAACTACAAGTCGACTTAAAACTAAGTTTACGACAATAAAACATTAAAACATTAAAACAAAAATTACAATTACATCCAATGTGGTGTCCGATAAAAACTCGAAAAACTGAGATTTTGGAGCAACTTTTGGAAGAACTTTCTATCGAGTAAATTTTATCCAATCGTGTTTCTGCTTCTTAGCGATTTTAGATTAAAGACCCAAAATACATGACTTGTAATTTGAAAGTAATTGTCTTTATAGTTTTACCATAAAACTTCATTCAAAATCGCTTAAATACGGCTTCTACACCGTTATTAGTTAGGTCAACAGCGTTTAGCCAAAATAACATTATACTGCAACGCGTTAACCCGTCGCCGGCTACACTCATAATTTATGCGAGCGGCATTTTGAACAGCCAATAAATTATTACTGTGTTGTCTAATGTAATGTTTCAATTTTCCATAAAGTGGTCGCGATCATAAATTCGGTGAACGGACGTGAATTGATTGCCCTCGCGACCTAGTGGTTAGCGTGTTTAAATGTGGATTTAGAACCGATTACAAGAGCTGGACTCTTTGGATTATAAAAAACCTCACTGGCGCAGTCGGCACACGGCTCAGCTGAATAGGAAGTCTCAGGTTCGATTCACGACGCGAGCGGCAATTGAAGTTGATACTCTGCACTGCACTGGTGGCAGGCTTTAGCTGCAGCTAGTTACCACTCTACGGACAGATGCCGGTTCCCAATATTCTATCTTCCATTTGCCCTACTAGAGATATCAATGTGACATAAGCTCCATACAAGTTATGTCAAATTTCTATCTCTAGTAAGGCAAACCATAGATAGATAGGTTGAATATTGGGAAAAGCCATAAGACGTACCGCAAGGTGATCTAGCGTTACGGTGCGATGCAGTGTAGCAACCTTATCGCACTCGTGCCGCGAGCAGTGAGCACAATGTGAAATCAGTTTATTACAAGCTGATGGACTAATTTTCCCTACCGGTAAATATCCGTAAATTAATTTCAGCGGGTTTGCGAGTATTTAGTCATAATAATATAGAGTTCATTATTTATTGCACTGTAATAAAAATAATTATGTGTGACTGATATTACAAGCGATAAATTGCAATCCTGATCATAATGATTTTATTACTTAAATAAATATAATGTTTGTTTTTATTTTAATTAGTATTATTCTCCTACTTCTATTCAATGCGTAGGTTATATATTTGAAACTGATTTCACGGACATCAATTATGAATGTTTCACCTTTTCTAAAGTAAATGGATTTCACATGTTATTAATTCTTAAGGCTGTGCTAAATCTCATAGGTCTCTTAACTCAAGTAGTTTTGGTGTCGTCTGTTCATCTGTCAGTTCATCATTCGTCTTGTCACACAAATTGACCTTTAAAAATCATTGTTTTCATCAAGGATAGGATGCGAGGTCGATAGTAATTTATTTCACATTCACTACTAGGCTGTTGGTTTAATTTTAGCTGAGTGTGAAATTTGAAGATTCTTTTGTTTAAGTCACAATCCGAATCCGCCGGGAACAAAGACATTTCATTATGAAACTTCAATATTGCTTGAAAGTCAACGCTCTCTCCGAGTCTCGTCCGAGGGCCCCCGAAATTTTGTGTTCTGCATAATAAGCGACTCGGACTTTTATTTTTATTTCAAATTAAAATTGCGCGACATTAAGCGTGGATGGGTTTTAAGAATCCTTGAAACAAATTTTACTGTATAAATTAAAATAAGTATTTGGTTAGAATATGCTTGCTAAGATAAATCACCGCTAAGACTACGCATCTACTACGAGAAACTTCATAATCGTCTTCCGTCCTCTATAATCAGAAAGAATTTTTCTGTCGACTGCAATTTGTATGCTTATTAAAGTTGGCCTTCTTCTTTGCAGCACGAACCGTATGCCATACGATAACATTGCTGGACGTGCCGCGGTGGGCTGACCCGCGGAGAGAAGCGGAACTGCGCTGCCACTACGCGAAGCAGCCGCTCGACCCTCCGCTACACTCCGTCAAGTGGTACCGCGGCACGCACGAGATCTTCCGCTACACGCCGCAGGAGGTAAACAAACTGACAGCCACTCTACTCCGCTTCATTGTATGCCACACGGTAACTCCGCTGGACGTGCCGCGGTGGGCCGACCCGCGGAGAGAAGCGGAACTGCGCTGCCACTACGCGAAGCAGCCGCTCGACCCTCCGCTACACTCCGTCAAGTGGTACCGCGGCACACACGAGATATTCCGCTACACGCCGCAGGAGGTAAACAGACTGACAGCCACTCTACTCCGCTTCACTGTATGCCACACGGTAACTCTGCTAGACGTACCGCGGTGGGCTGACCTGCAGATAGAAGCGGAACTGCGCTGCCACTACGCGAAGCAGCCGCTCGACCCTCCGCTACACTCCGTCAAGTGGTACCGCGGCACGCACGAGATCTTCCACTACACGCCGCATGAGGTAAACAAACTGACATCCACTCTAATCAGATTCATTGTAGTCACACGGTAACACTGCTGGATATGCCGCGGTGGGCCGACCTGCGGAGAGAAGCGGAAGAGGAGTTCCGCTACACTTCGTCAAATGGTACCGCGGCACGCACGAGATCTTCCGCTACACGCCGCAAGAGGTAAACAGTCTGACATCTACTCCGCTCCGATCCACTGCATGACATACGCTGCTGGACGTGTCGCGGTGGGCTGAACTGCTGAAAGAAGCGGAACTGCGCTGCCACTACGTGAAGTGGCCACCCGCCCAACCTTCCACTTTATTCCTTCTATGCTCTAGCTACTCTACTCTTCTCTGTTTCAATCTTCTTTGCTCTGATGCAATTTATCTATCTCCCACTTCTGTACTTTATTATTCTTGTACTTTGTTTTACTCTATTTGTGGTCTCATTCCTCTTTTCTCCACTGCATCCCACATATATAAGTTTTTAACGGAATTTTAAATATTGCAGTTAACCATTCAAGTCTAACTTCGCAGCTTCACTTTACGAACAACTATTAAATACATAAATTTTCCATCATGTTTTCTTCAAGTAATTTACTACCATGCATTCAAGACCCGTGTGCTATTTTCAGTTAAACAGAATTTACTTATAAGATTTACCGACCTCCCACGATAGATATTTCATTTTCGCGACACAATGTATTACGATTCACGTCGCCACTGAAAAATGCCCTGCCGACTCCATTTCTATCGTTGTTTGTGAATTCTGTTATAATAAAAGCAAAGCTTGTGTCCGTTCAATCGACATAAGATTTTGAAAGGATTAAAGTTGAACATCATCTGCTTTATTACTTTTTGTGTACTTCTCGAGATTCAATTTGGACAGCAACTAGGGAGTATAATTCTGAAAAAAAAAAAACAAAAACAGTGTAGCGGTCTTCGATAGCTGACGATAGATGGCGTAACCAGCGCAATAGCACACGCTGACGGAGCTTTCGACGAGCGTTCTATAAATACAAGTTCTGACGTCATACGCTTGGATCACAAGAAATCCCCAGCCATAAGTAAAACCTGCCTGGAGAGAAACTTTCGTATTGCCCCTCACAATCGGCAAAATAGATTGTGATAAAAGTAACTCAGAAATTTTACTATTTCTTTTTAAAACTAGTTTGCCATAAACAATCTGAAAATTCCAATGCAATATGCTATGTTAGTTATAATAATTGATTACATTTACTGAACTTGTGTAGTTAGTGTTCGCTACATTGCTCGGGCTGATTTAATTAGCATGTCTAATCCGGTCTAGACATGCTACGTGATGCAAGTCATCTCATATAGCTCCTACAGCTACTATAGAGAGATAGGTGAATAATTTGCTGTCCTACCGTGACAATCACGAATACTATGAGCATGAATAAGGATCAATATTATAAAGGGGATAATTTTTTTTACTCTTTACAAGTTAGTACTTGACTGCGATCTCATCTGATGGTAAGTGATGATGCAGCCTAAGATGTTATCGTACTAACTTGGAAGGGTATGTAAATTTACTCCAACGGTTTCTACAGCATCGCAGCGGTGCGTCTTTGCTGGTAGGGCAGTAACTAGCCACGGTCGAAGCCTCCCACCAGACAAATTTGTGTGTATGCTTGCGCCTGCACTTCTGCTTCACGCCGTTACTATTAAATAGGTTTAGCTTTTTGAAAAGGAGATAGATTTTACCCTTGATTACAGAATAGACCCGGAATAATATAATATGGCTCCAATGATATCCTTTATTTTATTATTTCATTGCACACAATGAAGGTAAAATATAAGCATAATAAAACGATCAGTCAAAGATAGCGGTTATGTCCCGCCATGGGCCTCTTTAGAATTTTATTATATTTTCTAAATTTAGCCTGGCCTAGAATAAGCGTTCCGTCGCGAAGATATTGTGTAGAAACCGTGCGATAACATCTTCGGATGCATCATCACTTGCTAACAGTTAAGATCGTAGTCAAGTACTAACTTAGACTTGACTGACTAACGTCGAGTGTTCAAGAAAATCTTTTTTACCCACGACGGAACAGAGTACGGTAACATATATGCGTTTAAAGTGAGAGACCGTTAGTACATTAGTTTTTTGATATGTTTTTCTTTGTGCACAGAAATCAATTATCCAATTTTATTATTTTTGGTCGTTTGTTTGTTTGTGAATACAAACCAATGTTCCCATTTATTTCAAAAACTAAAATTTTAAATTTTTTTAAACGTGAATCTGTCAAATACGAGCAATGTGTTGCTGTCAACTGCCAAGATAATGGTAGCCGATAACGTTGGCATTTACCATAGAGCACGCGCAATTTTGGAAATATTATAAATTGTATACAAAAATCAGGGACTCCCTTTGATAATATTTTTTAGTTCTTAATTCATTTATATATTTAGTTTTATACGTAGATTTTAATTTAGATATAGTTTAATTTTATAACTAGTTTTAATTTTTAATTTAAGTTAGTATTTTCTTTTAAATAAACATATACATTCAAAAACAGCTTGACCGAGTTAGATACAGGTTTCCGTATAATGTTCGGTATTTATTGGCGATGGTTCGTAAATAGTTTTTACGGATATCACTCACCAGAGGGTGCCATAAAAACATTTATATTACAAACTAATGTTCCCAATTATTCAAAAATCGGGTAAACCGATTTGGCTACAGTTTACTCTTTGGATACAGTTTTAAAACTGATAGGTTCTTCCTTTACTTTAGTCGGGAAGTCATAAGAAGAAATTATTTCATCCTTTTACAATTACAAGCCAGCAATGGACGTGGGTGTTTTAAATTTTTTTAATTATGCACATTTTGTTTGTTCCAGTACGAGACGCGTGCCTTCAACACTAGTGGAGTATCCGTCACCAACAGCTCATGTGATTCATTCTCCTGCGTCATCACACTGCGGCCCGAGCCTGGGACTGCTAAGTATACCTGCGAGGTCTCCAGCGAGGGGCCCCGCTTCGCTGTAGATAGGAAATCAACCAATATGACGCTAGCAGGTAAGACAGCCAGCGCAAATCAACCAATATGACGCTAGCAGGTGAGACAACCAGCGCAAATCAACCAATATGACGCTAGCAGGTGAGACAACCAGCGCAAATCAACCAATATGACGCTAGCAGGTGAGACAACCAGCGCAAATCAACCAATATGACGCTAGCAGGTGAGACAACCAGCGCAAATCAACCAAAATGACGCTAGCAGGTGAGACAGCCAGCGCAAATCAACCAATATGACGCTAGCAGGTGAGACAACCAGCGCAAATCAACCAATATGACGCTAGCAGGTGAGACAACCAGCGCAAATCAACCAATATGACGCTAGCAGGTGAGACAACCAGCGCAAATCCTGAGCTATGAATATCAAGGTCATAAGATCTTATCACAGAACGGCATTGGTCAGAGATTTGAACGAAATGTCCCGAGTTCGATTGCCGGCCGCTTTGGAATTTTATAATTTCTTTATATTCTAGATTGCCTCAGGTTTGATCTGACAGTAGGTTTTGGTTGCGCTTACCGCTATACCGCCAAGGATGTATGACGGAACACTAAATCCCTTAGTATATGTCTGAGGGATTTAGTGTTCCGGTACAATGCTGTTCTGTTATCATCAGGTGAGACTGAAGCCAAGTACCAACTTTCAGTATGTATAGAATACTTATCTTTCTCGTTAGATTTCTTCAAGACAGTTTGACTATAAAATCCTCCCAGGTGTACTTTTTTTTTATACTATATAGGCTATCGCTTGACTGTGATCACACCTGATGGAAAGTGATGATACAGTCTAAGGTGGAACGCGCTTGCCTAGAAGATGCCTAATCACTCTTGATTTGAAGGCACCCGGGTTGTAAGTGGTAGGAAAGACACTGCCTGGGAGTGTATTCCAGGCCTTTGCAGTGCGTATCAGGAACGAGGAACCAAACCGCTTCGTACGCGTCGTTGGTACGTCAACTATGTATGGGTGGAAGCCTTTACGATACCTTGCCGTTCTATGGTAGAAAGGTGACGGGGGAACCAAATTAAAAAGTTCCTGTGCACACTCTCCGAAATATATTCTATAGAACACCGACAGACAGGAAACCTTACGACGATGTTCAAGGCTTGTATGTACGTCAATTGTTCGAAATAAGTCTCCATGAGGGAGAGTGACAAGGATAAAGGAGAGATATACGGGGATTCGAACACACTTATCTTTGTCACTCTCTTGATATCGTGCATTCATTGATAATCTTCCAACGCTCCCAATCCTAAATATCATAAAAAGTTCATCCATTACTACCTGTAAGCGCCTGAAACGATTATGTGTCCAGTATGCCTTGTACCTTAGCGTTATTATTATTTTTTTTTATTGAAGATAGGCTTGCGCTTGACGACAATCATGCCTGATGGAAAGCAATGATGAGGTCTAGGATGAGTCGCGCTTGCCTAGAAAATGCCTATTCACTCTTCTCTTGAAGGCACCTAGATTGTACTGGGCTGGAAACACGGAGGCTGGAAGGGCGTTCCACACCTTAGCGGTTCGTATGCGTTATGACCGCTTACCAAGACCAAGGCTTTAGTACATCTCATAACATGAATGTTCAACAGTTCTACCAGAGTACGAGCCCCTCATCACGGGTCTGCCCACGTACGTGAACGCTGGGGAGCAGGCGCTAGTGAACTGCACATCGGACCACTCCTTGCCTGCAGCCACGCTGGAATGGTTCGTCGACTCCGAGCCGCAGGAGGTATGCACTCCCAACTCTTGACGACCTCCCTGGCGCAGTGGCGGCGCGCTCGGATTCGAGTGGGAGATTCCCGTTGGGATTTTATAATTTCCAAATTGGCTCAGGTCTGGTCTGGTGAGAGGCTTCGGCCGTAGCTAGTTACTACCCTATTCCCTACCCCGTTGGGGTAAATTTACTAACCCTTCCAAGTTAGTACGAGAACATCTTAGACTGCATCATAACTTACCATCAGGTGAGATCGCAGTCAAGTACTAACTTGATTAGAATAAAAAAAAAACTTGTGATAGAATCCGTCTCAACTCTTTTAAGTCCTAAGCTTTATTTGGTATCCTCTTTGAGTCATATTAGTTTGACCATAGCCAAAAGTGTGTGGTGATTTTTAGACACCTTTGAGAACATAGTGGTGAACTCTAATGGTTTCCTCACGATGTTTTTTCCCTTCACTATCAAGCAAGTAAGTAGGTATAGAGTGATGTTTCCTTAAACGACCATAATTTCTTCGTAGAAAGAATGGCATGCGAACCGCCTATTTTGGTGATTTATAAATGAAAAATAACATTTCGCGCTTTTTTATTAAACTATTAGTTAATTCATTATTTGCGACTTTAGGAAGTTATATTTTTTAAATTGTTTAAAATTCTAACCCACTGAGGCTTCTAATGGTGAAGTGGTAATAAAATTACCACTATATTATTTTACCTTAATGGTGTAGTGGTAATAAAATCATGTCCGATTTTCAAATAATTTAAGCTCCTTGTAGATAAAGTATTATATATTTCCATTAGGAACAAAAACGTTTTATAATCGGATATTATCGTTCGTGAGCAATCAATTATCTACAAAAATGTCTCTCCATACAAAAAGCTTTTCTCGAATAATGATTATATTACCTCTGACCCGGCGATATCTTGGCGGGAACCGGGATCGAGGGGAATCTTATTCGATAACATGATATACCTATTATACGACGGCTCTTTATTTGACGTGAAAGGGCGTTTCGCAGAAGCACCTTTAAGTAAGGAATTGAAAACGACAAGTCGAACTATTTACGTATGAAAGAAATGTCGATGGAATTGGTATAGAAATATTCCAAACTACTATCTATTTGTCGGAAATATTTTGATGTACTCGTACATAATTCTGAAGAAACGTAGTTACTTAATAAAATAAATAAATTCTTGGAAAATTAATATTTTGGAATTGAATGGGATCTGGCGTTATTTTGCGGGAATCCATAATTGGCAGGATAGATTAATTTGTTTTGTTATAATCCGCTACTTAAATAGAATTTGCATGGTCCACTATGCAGGAACACCACTTTTCTTCGACGCACGTTTCTTCCTACACTGGGACATCCTCAGGATATGTTGACTTTACAATACGAGTGTGTAGAGATCGTCTCTATCGATATTGTAGCAAAACAAGTTAATATATCCTGCTAATAAATATTTAGATGATAATTAACAGCATGAAAAGAAGATTTAAGCAATTTTAGTAACCACAGGTTAATATATTTGAGGTCTTTAATCTAAATTCGTTCCAAAAAAGAAACACGATTGGATAAAATTTTCAAAGAAGAAACACGATTGCTCTCCCAAAAGTTGCTCGAAAATCTTCATCTTTTTTTCTAATTTTTATCGAAAACTACAATAGACTTAATTGTAATTTTGAATTTAATTTGTCGGTTGGTAATATTAATTTCAAAAAACGTTGCGAAATAATTTTTTGATGCCGGGCTTAGTTTTTTAATAATAAGGTAAAACATCGTTTTTTCTGTTTTATATTCTTCCGTAACGCTGCCTGTCACACCCACCAATGCATTTGTAAGAGTGAGCAGGACCAGATATAAAATCAGTGTACCCACCTTAATATATTACAAAGCGCATCGCTTCCTTTTCTTGCGCGCCGTAGCACTATAGCATCGTAGCACCGTAGCTCAGAGTTTCGACATAGAAAAAAACATTACCTGACGTAACGTGACAGTAAACAAAATAACTTTGATGACATAAATAAAGTGTCCATATTATATCAAAAGTTAGTTTGACAAAATAATACTACATTTGAAACATAAACATAAACAAAAATAAACCCTAAGCTCAAGATCAGCGAGCAATAATTTGCAAGAAGCATAACAAAAACTTATTTTAAATTTGTTAGCGCGATACGAAAAAAAACGTTCAGTATGATACATCAGGAATGGCGACTGTTGCGGACGGGAGCTACGAGCGTCGCGTGGCGTCAGCAGTGAATGGCGCTGATTGGTCGACAGCCGGCGCCGCGTCTCCCCGCTAACCCCTCAACCCCCGCGATCGCCCATCTCCCACTTGACAATACCGCATGCGGGTGTCGAGTGGAGGATTTAGATAAATAAGCCGTAGTTTTTAAGTTTGACGCATTCCGGAACGATCTCCCGACCGGAGAAGAACTCTGAACAAGAACAACTCTGAACTAGAACAAGAATACAGTCCACTAAAAGATCACGCTGAAGTTTTTATTTATTGATCCCCTTCATTCTGGTCCTTCGAGCCGGATGAAGAACTGAAGAACCGAAGCCCTGAAGCCTGAAGAACTGAAGCCTGAAGAACTGAAGCCTGAAGAACCGAAGCCTCAAGAACCGAAGCCTCAAGACCCGAAGGCTCAAGACCCGAAGGCTCAAGAACCGAAGGCGCAAGACCCGAAGCCTCAAGAACCGAAGGCCCAAGAACCGAAGCCCTAAGACCCGAAGCTTGACGATAAAGATGGTACGAACCCGAAGCCAGATCCCGGAAGATGAACACGACGAGCATACAGCGTCGCACGAACCGATCCCGCGCACGCTGATCCCAGCTCGCCCTGTTCAAATTCGCTTCACCGAACCATCTACATCGGCAAGTGTCGGCGAACCTCGGCAAGAGTCGGACACCGGACTCCGAACCTCCGACGTTAAACAGAGCGTTCGACCTCCCTCACCGACGCGATCAACCCGTTCGCAACGGTCAACAGCGAGCACAACTGCCCGCATCAAGCAAGCGGAGCTAGAAGCAGCGGAACGACTTGCTGCTATTAAAATGCGTCAGCTGCAACTTGAACAACAGCAGATGCAAATTGAAGCCGATTTGGTGCAAAAGAAATTGGAAGCTGAAGTTGCGTTTATACAAGACGACGACCAGGGCAGCACACGTGGGCAAGAAGAGCCGAACACGAACCTACGCACCGAAGATTGGCTAAAGCAGATAACGGATCCCACACGGGGGGAGCATTCCTCCGGTTTACTACCTGCGCGAGAGACCCGAACCTCTCACGATGAAACAACACCGAGAACCACTGTCGCCCGAAGAGATCCGACGCCGACCGAACATGATCGCGGATACGAAGATGGCCGCAACGTGTATCGCAGCCACGAAGATCGCCGAACCGAGCTTAGTGACCAAGAAGACTGCCGAACTGTGCACCGTGGTCACGAAGATCACAGAACAGAGCATCGTGGCTACGAAGATCGCCGAACACGTTCGCCAACGCCGAGCCGCTCGCGGAACCGCAGCATCGAGGCCCTAGCCGAGACTTTGGAACGGCTAAGTCACTACCGGCCACCGCCGCGATCATCAACAGAGCTGCCTAGCTTTAGTGGCTCTGAGAACGAATGGATGGCGTTCAAAGCATCGATGCGAGATTCAACGCGGCTTCACAAGTTTTCGCCGATTGAAAACTTGCAACGCCTGAGAACCGCACTGAAAGGAGCAGCCCGGGACGCCGTCGCCTCACTTCTTTATACTGCAAGTGACCCAGCAGAGATCATGGAGGCTTTAGAACAAAGCTTTGGTCGTCCGGAAGCATTGATCGACAAAGCACTGGACGAGATCAAGCTTCTACCACGTTTGGGACCATCGGCGACAGAATTAAATGTGTTCGCCGTAAAAGTGAGAAACATCGTGTCAACGATTTCAAACGTCGAAGGTCTCCAAGGATGTCTCCAGAACCGAATGCTCACCAGAGACATTGTAGAGAAGCTACCACCGGATCTCCGAAGAAGTTTCGCCCGGTACGCAACAGAGAACCGTCGTCCTGGGGAACCGCATATCGTGATCCTGTCTCGATTTTTGAACCACGAGGCAACAATGAGCTTGGAGTTTACGTATTCGAAGCCTGCCACTTCAACTACGTCAACTCGGAACGAACCGAACCTGAAGTCTACAAGAGCTTCTAGAAGATCGACGAAGACCGCCAACGTCTACAATGCCAGCGAGATGGAGCAGTGTTTGTGTTGTGGTGGCGACCACAAAGCACCACAATGCGAGAAGATCAAGGAGATGACCGTCAACGCACGCTGGGAGTGGGCCAAAACAAACAAGATCTGTTTCAAGTGCCTTACTGAGAAGCACCGGCGCACCGCATGCAAGGCGAAGCAGTGCAACATTGATGGCTGCATTCATTCTCATCATCCACTGTTACATCAAAGAAGCTCTACGAACACCAACGCTTTACCTGCGGAGCAAACAGAAGCGACAGTAGCATCAACTGCTACCAACCTGAACCCTGGAAGCAAAGTGATGTTGAAAGTGTGCCCAATCATCGTCTCGAACCGTGAGGGCGTCGAGATCCAAACGTACGCCCTGCTGGATGAAGGCTCGACTATCACTCTCATCGATGAAGATCTCGCCAATGAACTGAACTTGGAAGGGCCTACCAAGGCTCTTAACATACATGGGGTCAACTCTTCACAACGAGAAGGAACCAGTCGAACCGTCCGATTGAAGCTGAGGGGCAAAGGATCAAAGGCCTCTCATATCATTCGGGCCAGAACCGTACGAAACATCAAGCTGTTGAGTCAAACGGTACCGACTCAGCTACTACAGTACCCGCATCTCCAGAACCTAGAACCGAGCAGCGTGTGCTATCAAGAAGCGCAACCACGAGTACTCATCGGCTCCGACAACTGGGAGCTCATCGTCTCCAAGCAGCTACTAACTGGAAGACGACACGAACCTGCAGCATCAAGAACAGAATTAGGCTGGGTTATACACGGCTCAGCCCCGCAAGTTACGCTCAGCCACGACCAAGATCGCGTGCTTCATGTGAGAACCGGAACGCGAACAGAACCAAACAGCGACGATAGACTCGACGCTTTAGTCCGCTCTCATTTTGAACTGGACGCTATCGGCATCTCCCTGAAAACGAAGATACGAAAAGAAGACGAAAGAGCAGTCACGATCTTCGAAGAAACTGCTCGAAGAATTGGAGGCCGTTTTGAAGTTGGCTTGCCTTGGAAAAATGAAGACATAATTCTGCCGTGTAACTACGCTGAAGCCTTCAATCGTCTACGAAACATAGAACGCAAGATGGATCGTGATCAGCAATATAGCGAAGAGTACAGCAGGCAAATTACGAACCTTTTGAACAAAGGTTACGCCGAACCTTGCGACGGATCTGAAGTCAGCCAGTGCCGCTGGTTTCTGCCTCACTTCGCTGTGCGGAACCCTAATAAGCCAGGGAAAGTGAGACTGGTCTTCGATGCGGCTGCAACACACCAGGGAACCAGTCTGAACGACAATCTTTTGGATGGCCCGGATCAACTGAAGTCACTGCCCGGCATCCTGTACCGATTCCGAGAAGGTGCCATCGCCGTGACTGCAGATATTCAAGAGATGTTCCTGCAAATTCGCATCAGAAAAGAAGACCAACCTGCGCAGCTATTTCTTTGGCGTGGTAACGACCGACACGGCCCACCAAAGCAGTACAAAATGGTGTCGCTGATCTTTGGAGCGCGCAGCTCACCCTTCATCGCTCACAGCGTGCGGAACGCAAATGCATGCGACTACGCAGAGACGCACCCAAGAGCGCTACAAGCCATCACAGAAAGCCATTACATGGACGACTTAGTCGACAGCTACGACACAGAAGATGAAGCCATAGAAACCGCAAAAGAAATAAACTTCGTGCACGAACAAGCTGGCTTCATTCTGCGTGGATGGAACTCGAACAGTTGCCAAGTTCTAGCTACGATCCCTGAAGAACTTCGAGCTCCGGCACCTACTCAGCTGGGAGTCGAAGCCCACAGCCAGGAGAAGACCCTTGGATTACTATGGATTCCTAGAGAAGACACTCTCGCCTTCAATACAGCGATGAACCGAGTTCCTAGACAAGTCTATGAACAGAACCGAGCACCGACCAAGAGAGAAGCTCTGAGCGCGGTTATGTCTATCTTCGACCCGCTCGGGCTACTGAGCCATTACACGATCACAGCAAAGATCCTTCTTCAGAACATTTGGCGTCTGCAAATTGGATGGGATGAACCAGTGCCCGCCGAAATCGCCGACGACTTCAGCGCATGGCTTAAGAACCTGGAAGAGATCAAGAAACTTCGCCTTCCCCGTTATTACAATACGAGGGGAGCGCAGGCCATAGAACTTCATGTATTCTGCGATGCCAGTGCTCAGGCCTACGCTGCGGTAGCTTACTGGCGAATTATACGCCGCGATGGAACCATCGATCTTGTGCTAGTTGCTGGGAAAGCCAAGGTAGCACCGCTGCGAGCACAAAGCATCCCACGTATGGAACTTCAAGCAGCACTGATTGGAGCAAGACTCGCAAGAACAATCTTGGAAGAACATCGATTGACAATCGATCGGGTTGTCTACTGGTCGGACTCCAAAACCACGTTGCAGTGGATCCGCAACGGTGCTCGTCGCTACACACCATACGTAGCACATCGACTCGGAGAGATCGCAGAACTCACTCAAGAGAACCAATGGAGGTGGATCCCAACCGATCTCAATGTAGCTGACGACGCTACACGGGCAAACTACGAAGCCATGAAACAAGAAGACCGTTGGTTCTCAGGCCCGCCATTCTTACGAAGCTATGAAGATGCCTGGCCAAAAGAAGACAAAGATCCGAACAATGAAGACAGTCAGGAAGAACTCGTCGCGCACATCACTACGACCGAGAACCGCGTAGTATCGAGCCTGCCCGACATGAGCAGATTCTCTCATCGGCCTACGAGGAAGCTCGCCGTCCTGACCACGGAAGAGGAAGCTGCGCGGAGCTGCGCTGAGGGGAGAGATGTTGCGGACGGGAGCTACGAGCGTCGCGTGGCGTCAGCAGTGAATGGCGCTGATTGGTCGACAGCCGGCGCCGCGTCTCCCCGCTAACCCCTCAACCCCCGCGATCGCCCATCTCCCACTTGACAATACCGCATGCGGGTGTCGAGTGGAGGATTTAGATAAATAAGCCGTAGTTTTTAAGTTTGACGCATTCCGGAACGATCTCCCGACCGGAGAAGAACTCTGAACAAGAACAACTCTGAACTAGAACAAGAATACAGTCCACTAAAAGATCACGCTGAAGTTTTTATTTATTGATCCCCTTCAGCGACATTATCACGAACAAAGGGCAAATGGAACAAAAATGTTTTATGTTGCAAGAAATTTATCTCCCTACTATTACAGGCATGAAAGGTCTGACCTTTGGATCGGGGAAATAAAGCCCCAAATATAGTCGAGCCTTTTTTTCAGCTTCAGAATGCAGACGTGACACGAATCATTTACCCGAGATGGTGATTTGTTTTAATGATATGCTATTTAGATTTGGTATGTAAAAATAATTTGATTTAGCTGTATACATACGTAAAACTGGGGAATTTAAGAGTAGCGGGTGACACTTTAGCCTGTTTATTGTAGTCGCGATTTGCTCCTTTGACATCCACAGCTTGACAAAGGCCTCCTGCAATGATTTCCAGCCCACACGGTCCTGCGCTACTTGTAACCGTAGAGCCTTCTTGCGGCTCTTTTAATTTTGTCTCTCCATGTGGTCGGAGGTCTGGCTAACACTGTGCTTTCCATGCGGGGTCGACATTCCAGCACTTTGTGTCCCCAACGTCCGTCGATTCTTTGCCACTTCAGC
Source organism: Coenonympha arcania (assembly GCA_036785405.1). Classification (NCBI taxonomy): domain Eukaryota; kingdom Metazoa; phylum Arthropoda; class Insecta; order Lepidoptera; family Nymphalidae; genus Coenonympha; species Coenonympha arcania. The sequence goes on from CM072066.1 coordinate 743,127, forward strand.
TTCGCGATACGTTGAACTATGTCGGTGATCCTGGTGTCTACGAATCTCCTCATTTCTGATTTAATATTGTTATTGTTATGCATCATTTCAAAATAGTTATCAAACTTGAATAATATAAAATGGATAGCAACTATGCAGTTTACGTCTGCGTGGACATAATTGGATCTATTAGTTACCCAATCGGCAATGTCGGTTTGCCCTCGAGCTGTGAGCAGTGAAGCGAGCTTTTGTCCCTAATGGAGCAGAACTGTGAAATAATTACTCAGACTCAATTTTAGTTACTTTGCACTAGTTTGGGATTTACGTTAATTTGGGATTTGTATTAACGATCATTACGGAAGACCTGTGGGCCTATTTACTAATCACTGAGTGACTAACGAAACTGAGGAAAACGTCTTAATTTCGTATTCCCTACGCACAAGTTACCAATTTGGTTGGGCTGGCTGAACATGTCTTCCAATATTCAATATCACATTGCATTGCTTAATCCAGTATAATATAATTTATCTCCATTCCACAACCAAATTGATTCAGTAGTTGCTTCATGAAGAAGTGTCTCTAATAAATGATACAATCAAAATCTTTTTGACCAATTGTTACGATAACATAACTTAAAAATTGACGGATTTTCATATGAACTTAAATTCCTTATTTAAGAGCGTTCATGCGAAACGGCGTGCCTTGCGTTTCGTACCATACTAATAAGGTATTCGTTGGCGCTGACGCAATTTTGCGCCGATAATGTTTTTACAAAAAAAATTATAGTAAAATAAATATACAACTTATTAAAATAGTAAATAACCAGTGACATTGAATATTAATTGAATTAAATTACTATAATTCAGAAATAACAAAATATCTTGGATTTTATCCTGAAATAATACGTTTAATTTATCGAAAAATGCTAAAAATTACACTTTTTGGTTTATGATTTCTGAATGAAAAGCTAGGAAAATCGTGTTTTTTTGAGACACTTTTTAGTAAATGTTATTAATTTTTTAAATATGTCATTGTAATAAGTTTGTGTTGTGAAACGTGGCAAATATCATGCATCAAAATAGAGCTTCCACCGCTAAGTGAGTAATTAGCCTTTACCTTAAACTTTCGATTGAGAAAGTTATACACATATTTTCAAATATTTTTGAAACAAAAACTAGATTATGAAATGCCAAATAATATGATGGCAATTATCTAATCAATAATTGAACACACGACACTCTTATGTTACGTCGGAAATTGACAATTTTGACTCAAGCATAATTCCAACTCATGAACTCTCTTAACTCCTTAGGGGTACAAATTTTAAAAATTCTTTCTTAGCACGCTTTTGGGATGTATCCTCCGTAAAATAATTCAATTTCCTAAGTTCAGCCGTTCGGCTGTAGCTTGTCTGTAGTCAGTCACTCAGCACAAAGCCTTTTTAACCGACTTCAAAAAAAGGAGGAGGTTCTCAATTCGTCGGAATCTTTTGTCGTGACAACGTCTTATAATTCGATAGAGCCGGCTGTACGCACGAAAAAATTGGTTGCCTGTAAAGTCGGTTTACTGACGATAGTTGAACGTGACAACGTTTTCTTTGTCGCTCGTTCCGCGCTCGCGAGATAACGAAGGTAACGCCGCATGAGCGAGGTAACGCCGGTAACGCCGGATGAGTCATGTTTTTTCGTGCGTGCAACCGGCTCTATCGATTTATAAGACGTTGTCACGTCAAAAAACATGACTCATGCAGCGTTACCTCGCTCTGAGGCGTTCCATGTAAGGCTTGAAGTGCAAGCGAGAGCGCGGAACGAGCGACAAAGAAGCACAATCGTGACGTTGTCACGTTCAACTATCGTCAGTAAACCGACTTTACAGACAACCAATTTTTGACGTGACAACGTCTTATAAATCGATAGAGCCGGTTGCACGCACGAAAAACATGACTCATCCAGCGTTACCTCGCTCATGCGGCGTTACCGGCGTTACATCGCGAGCGCGGAACGAGCGACAAAGAAGACGTCGTCACGTTCAACTATCGTCAGTAAACCGACTTTACAGGCAACCAATTTTTTTTTTAAGTGATTGATTGTTGATGTTCGAGCAGGACCCGGTGATAACGGGCGAGACGCACGTGTCGGGCGCGGACGGCGACGGACTGCGCGCGTCGTGGCGCACGCTGCACGTGTTCCCCGACGACTACGCCACGCACCGCGGCTTCCTCGCGCTGGAGTGCCGCGCCACGCTGCCCACGCGCCCGCCGCACGTACGCAGCATGGCCGTGCGCCTCTACGTGGAGAGCCGCCCGCACATATCCTCGCCTATGTTAAGTAAAACTAGTAAGTGTCTCTTTTGATTTCAATAACATCTGCTTATATACGGAAAACCCTTTAAAATATTTCCCTTCACGAAATATAGCCGACGTATTACATGAATAGCCCCTCTGGTTTGTGGTTAAGGCCTTGATAATTGTTTTTTGTGCTACCGAGAACCGGACCCCGATTTTTATTAGCGACCGAAGATACATTTGTGTAGATGGCTGATGACTCTGCGGGGCTAGACAAAGTAACAGTCGTTTGGCGTTAACGCTAGTTGACAAAAATGTATGGGGCAAACCACGTGAGTGTAGAAAAACCACGAGCGAATGATACTAAACACGCCGTGTTTGGTATCGACTATACGACAACTTGAACGCTCCCTGGCGTTCTCGCAGACCTTGTAGATAACTTTAGCGTACTTTGCTTGACAATTGACAGCCGACAGTATCAAATACAGCGTGTTTAGTGTCATTCTCTTCTGGTTTGTCCCATACATTTTTTAAAACTAGTGAGTGTCTCTATCTACTGCGGGGCTAGACAAAGTAACAGTCGTTTAGCGTTAACGCTAGTCGACAAAAATGTATGGGGCAAACCACGTGACTGTAGATAAACCACGAGAAAATGATACTAAACCGCCGTGTTTGATATCGACTACGACAACTTGAACGGTCCCTGGCGTTCTCGCAGACCAGATAACTTTAGCGTACTTTGCTTGACAATTGACAGTATCAAACACAGCGTGTTTAGTGTCATTCTCTCGTGGTTTGTGCCATACATTTTTGTCGACTAGCGTTAACGCCAAACGACTGTTACTTTGTCTAGCCCCCCTGGTATAGTAAATAGGGCTGAGGGAGACAGACGATTTTTTAATTGGGTCAGGTATTAACATGTACTTAGCGGATAAAAAATTACTTCGATTAGTTCAATAGATACAATAATTCGACAACTATAATTTGATATAGTGTGTTCAATCCACGAAGACGCGCCCCACTCTTTCACATATGCTTATGTTTCATACAATTCGTAAGGTGTTAGAAAAGAGTAGGGCGCGTCTCCGAAGGGAATTCGAAAATGTGTGGGAATTATCGCCAAATAAAAAAAAACTTTTTTTTAATTTTTTTGAATTATGCACCGCTAAGTGAGAAATAATGTATACGGTAAAACTAAGTCAGCTAGTAATATGAAAAAATATTTAACAGGGTGCTCATAGAAGCAAATAGGAGCATTGTCACAAAAATCTGTTCAGACAGAGCACACAACCATTTTCCCATAATTTAAACTCAAAAATTTAAGACTCAGATAGTTTTCGAATTCACTCTTTTTGACTCAAATATAACATTATTGTCTAAACTTAATATAAACAAAAAAATTAAATTATTTAGAAATCCTTCAGCAAGATGCCGACGTTTCCACCAATAAAGGCAATAAAGGCCACAAAGAGAGACATTCATTTCACTGGATGTACGTATCTGGTACAAAGTTATTGCAACAGTATTTCACGTTATTTGCATACGCGCGCAATATCCTTATTTCGAGCCGGTTGCGCTCCGTCCGCGCCGTGTGTTGCACAGAGAGACTCCTCGAGACTGTACAGTGCATAAATAGACTTTTTTACTATCGCTGTGCTATATGGATGCGTAATTTTGCTAACCAACTAAGAAAGGAAGAGAGAAAAAAAAACTTTTATTAAATGAAAAAGGTACACACATAAATAACTACATCACAGAGATAACAAATTATGGAGATGCCCCATTCATTCATTCTAGCCTAGACTTGCGTGACATGGGGTGCGATGATGAGTAAATGAGTAAATGTATGTGAAGATGCAAAATTAAAAAGGTGCACTAGGTGCAGTAGATCTACTAGGGGCTATTTTTCGTTGTTCTTGTCAAAGGGAGAAAGAGTAAAATGTTAGTTCATACCTAAACGTAAAAGAAAAAAACTTATTTAATGTCGTAGTCGGGTTGTAGTTTTAAAACTTTCCATAACTTGTTAACTTTGTATCATTAGTACTTTAACCTTTAACTAATTATGTAACAAATTATGCACTTTTGACGACAAATATCAACTTAATTGGAACTAAGTTACTATGCTATAAAGTCAAATTTTTCAAGAGCCAACTTGATTAATTTTCAACCTACTCTAAAAACGAGGAGGTTTACAAGTCGAAGGTGTTTTTTAAATGAAAACTTAAATCTGCCATTTTTTATACAATATTTTTCATATACTTAAGTAAACGTCTTCATCATCCCCTTCTATATCCCACGGCTGGGCACGGTGCTCTGCTCAGAATGAAAGCCCACGTCACCGAACCCAGTGGTAAAGTTTGAAAAACAATGGGCTTTCACCGCTTCTTCGTAGAAACCTGTAACCTAAATGAAGATAAACACACGAGACACACATACATATACACGGACGTATAAACACACCAGGTACGCAGACGTACACGTGTGCTCAAGTCACACCCACACACTGCCCCGTGTTCTTCTTTTATAATAAACTCCCGTCCAGTGTCGCATATCGTCTGGCCATTTCCCTGTAAAGATAAAGAAGTTCTTTAAGAAACACGGAACAAAGTTTTACACTTTATGCGGGCCGGGGGCGAGGCGGGAGAGCCAATCAAAAAGTTTAGCCCCGCTCCGCTCTCCCGAGCTCTCGATCTTACGGGTAAATAACATTATCTGATGTTGCGAACAAAGGTAGCTCTAATTTTTACCTTATAAAACAATGCTTAGAATTCGATAGTGTTATAAGCTTTCGGCAGGCCAGTCTCACTTATCACGTGGCCGTCCCGGCTACAAGTACGGGTCCGGACCTCGATATTTCGGGGGGTTGCCGCTCGTGGGCCGAGTTGCACGCGCTAGTTCTGTACGGTCTATTTTACGCGCCGTCTGACTACGGTAGTCCTAGTACGTCGTAAGAGATAAAGTTAGGCGATAGAAAGAGACCACAACATTGCGTTTGTTGCGTGTCGATTTTGAGGTGGAGGCCAGGTACTATTGCGAACTGAATTGCACTTTTTGTGTCAGCGCTAGAGTCTAGAGTCGCTATTTCTTTGAATAATCGTGCGGAGTGGACCTTCTTGTACTATTTAGTGTTCTGTGCTTTCGGTAACTCGCTAAATAAACTTTACGTAAGCGAAAGCGAATCGAGAATTGAATCAAAATTTGGCTAAACAAATTGTACTACTAATCCCATTCTCTCGGCACTGTTTACTATAAATGTCGCCTGCGGCTCGGCTATCAAATAAAAAAAGCTCGGGGAAAAAGCTGACGTGGCACACCGGGAATGCCAATTGAAGTGAAAATTTGAACAATAACTTTAGGTGTCGGTAACGGTAACGGTGTCGCATGTTCAATGGTTTCCCATCTGAAAAAATACCCAACCCAATTAGGTTTTCACATAAAAAAAACTATACGCGCACTCTATAATTTCGTAATTAATATAAGTTTTCGTGGTCTGGGACTCATATATCTATTTTTTTTTGTACTCACGAGTAATGTAAGTTCCAAAAACACACAAAACTACGTTTTTAATAATTTGGTAAAAGGTCTTTTCTCTATCAAACTCTTCCCCAACGCTGCCTGTCGCAATCACTAACGTATTTATAAGAGCGACGAGGAGGCAAAAAATAAAAACTTTATAGTATCTTTAAAAATTGCTTTTTTCCAGATGCAGTAGGTAAGAATACCGCAGGGGGGCTTCGCAGCGAGCTCAGTGTATGGACGTTGTTACTTCTTGGCTGGAGACAAGTGAAGTGCCTTTACTAGTGAAACAGACAGTGAGCTACTGACTGAGATGACGAACTTGAACGACTGTGTTACTGCGGACCTTTGGACGTGAAGCTGTGAAATAAAATAAAAAGACATGATTAGAAAATTCTTTAGCAAAATTTTAGTGAAGTGTTCCGATTTGATAAGGGGTTTAAAGATTGAAGATATGAAGATACCCGCCATCTTAATTATGCACAGAAAAAGAATTCAGTTTGAAACCTATTTTATCTTGCTTCCTATCTCTCCTTCCTCCTCTCGTTCTTTCCTTCACTTCCCACTGAACGCAACTCTTTGTTTCTCTCCCTATACGTCTCTAGCTCTCCATATAACAATATGTTCCGACCCATTCATTCATTCCTTTAATCATTGACTTATTACCTTCTTGCCACGTCTTGCGCTGAAATTCCCTCTTGTGTTTTCTAATGTACTTCTATTCACCCATTCTTGTCATTCTTTAACCAAAACAAGGTCATTTCGTCCTATAAATATAGCCTAGCTTGCGACTTCACTCAAGGAATTTGATATCTAGGGATTCAGATTTTGATCTAAGAAAAGGACAGTGACTTTCAGATGTGAAGAAAAACATGAAAAAATTAGTTTTTGTTATTCTTCTCAGTATAGTGTACAAAGTACGGCAATCCTCACTTGACCAGCATGGTGGTTTAAATACAATAAATAATCGGTGGTTTCATTACCGAGATGACTTCTTGAATCTTTGAACCCCTTTCTATATTCCTCTCCAAAAATTGTGTTGTCTGTGAACCCTATAGATACGAGAGATACTATAGTCTAAGAGATATCCTTTATTCCTAATTTATTTTGTAAAATATGTACAGACGGTTGCATAGCAACACTTGAATTGTAAACAATAAGTGAGTCTTAACGTCTCTAACCACACTTCTTGAGTAATATTTTGCACCCTACTCGTATATTGTACGGAAATTATTAAGGTTGTTTCTAATCAAACGTGATTTATGGATAAACTATTTAATTGGAGTAACTTTAGGGTTCCAAATTCAATAAACTATAGTAGCGAAATTAACTCGAACATACGGAATTGATTTAAATATTTTATCTATTGGAGTGGACATAAATATACTATAGCAGTTACGGCAGTGAAGAAGACCAGAGGAGGGGGAAGGCTATATAAGCCCGGGGCCGAGGCTCGCTCGCCCTCTTTTCGGTTCGAACGTCGTAGTGTTTGCGTGTAGTGTTATTAAGTGCAGTGTTATTTAAGTGCAGTGTTCTTTTTTTTACGAGTGTTATTTTTCACGAATAAAATTGATCAGAAGTTTATTTTCTTTGTGAATTAATTTTGCATTCTTTTTTTAAAAAATAGTTTTCCTTCAAAACTGTAAGATCAGAAGTGGGATAGGATACATGCGATCCTATCTTGCTTACTGGCTATTCTGATTTTGGTCACTAAAGAGTGCAAAGAAAAAAAATGTCTGATCATCATAAAAGTCGGAGTCGCGACCGGGAACGCCGACGCGGTAGTAAGCATCGCGATCGTACACCGGAAGATAGTTTGAGAAATATGTTAAGTGAAGTGCTAACACGTCTTACAACGTTAGAAAATAAGGTAGGCGCGGAAAACGCGTCGCCGGCGCCGCACGCCGCCGACCTTGGTTCGCCGCGTCGTAACTCGGACGAGCCGTCGCCCGAGCGGTCTGAGTCATCGCTGCCACGTACGCGTGATCCCGATACACCCGCGCTGCCGAACGCGGCCCGAGAAGAGCACGAGCCGGGATCTGGTTTGGATTGCGCAGCGAGTGAAGGTACACCGCCGTTTACAATCACGGACCGGATTGTAGATGCCATACGATCCATCGGTTCGGTAAGACCCACCCAATATGACTACGTTTCGAATTTTGACCCAAATCTTCACATTTTACGAATTTTTCATTTGATTTTGTGATTGGTGTGCGGAGGTAGATCGCACAGAACCTCTTAATAAATGGAGTGACTAAAATACTTTTAGAGTAATTTTCAAATCAAACTTTCTTCTCTAGCCTTCAACAATTGAATGAAATATTTGCAAACGCAAATGTGTGCAATACTTGAAGCAAGGCGCCAGTAAATGGTACAGGAACATACAAGTCTGTGTTTAGACACGTCAATACTTGAAAGCAATAATCTCAACATAATTGTACTGGTGTAAACAAGAGACACTCGCAATTATTTCTCATCAAGATTTGCATGCAATAGTTGCCTTCAATTTTACAATTTCAATCTGTGTGTAAACAGTTGCTTACAAAACTTGAATGCAATTATTGAGCTTAACCCAATTGCATTCAATTATTGATTTTGAACGTTCAAGAAAATGGTACCGTTTAAATGAGCCTTAACTTGTGGTAAGTTTGCTAACTAATGTTTTTAATTTTGTTCACATAATATCGTGAGTGCGAGAAGTACTGTGTGCTACTGTCGTGGCCCGTGGGCTGGCGCTGTATTCTGCCATCTTATGGCTGCGCTGCACCTCTCGTGCTGCGCGCCTGGCCACTGCTCGTGGCGTGAGGCCGCGCCGCACCTCAGTGCTGCGCGCCTGCCCGCGCTGCACCTCTCGTGCTGCGCGCCTGGCCACTGCTCGTGGCGTGAGGCCGCGCCGCACCTCAGTGCTGCGCGCCTGCCCGCGCTGCACCTCTCGTGCTGCGCGCCTGGCCACTGCTCGTGGCGTGAGGCCGCGCCGCACCTCAGTGCTGCGCGCCTGCCCGCGCTGCACCTCTCGTGCTGCGTGCCTGGCCACTGCTCGTGGCGTGAGGCCGCGCCGCACCTCAGTGCTGCGCGCCTGCCCGCGCTGCACCTCTCGTGCTGCGCGCCTGGCCACTGCTCGTGGCGTGAGGCCGCGCCGCACCTCAGTGCTGCGCGCCTGCCCGCGCTGCACCTCTCGTGCTGCGCGCCTGGCCACTGCTCGTGGCGTGAGGCCGCGCCGCACCTCAGTGCTGCGCGCCTGCCCGCGCTGCACCTCTCGTGCTCCGCGCCTGGCCACTGCTCGTGGCGTGAGGCCGCGCCGCACCTCAGTGCTGCGCGCCTGCCCGCGCTGCACCTCTCGTGCTGCGCGCCTGGCCACTGCTCGTGGCGTGAGGCCGCGCCGCACCTCAGTGCTGCGCGCCTGCCCGCGCTGCACCTCTCGTGCTGCGTGCCTGGCCACTGCTCGTGGCGTGAGGCCGCGCCGCACCTCAGTGCTGCGCGCCTGCCCGCGCTGCACCTCTCGTGCTGCGCGCCTGGCCACTGCTCGTGGCGTGAGGCCGCGCCGCACCTCAGTGCTGCGCGCCTGCCCGCGCTGCACCTCTCGTGCTGCGTGCCTGGCCACTGCTCGTGGCGTGAGGCCGCGCCGCACCTCAGTGCTGCGCGCCTGCCCGCGCTGCACCTCTCGTGCTGCGCGCCTGGCCACTGCTCGTGGCGTGTGGCTGCGCCGCACCACTGGTGTTGCGCGCCAAGATTACATCTGAGATTTCTTATTTGAAGTCAGGAAAACCGAACGGTTATTGGATCTGTCGACCTGAGTTATGTTCAACGTCCTACCACTAACTCAGTGTTGATGTGCGTCGCCTGAGTTATGTTCAACGTCCTACCACTGACTCAGTGCTGATGTGTGTTGCCTAAGTTATGTTCAACGTCCTACCACTGACTTAGTGCCGATATGGGTTGACTAAGTTATGTTCAACGTCCTACCACTGACTTAGTCTGGGGGGAGACGAGCTAATTGAGCTATGTCACCATTCGTGAGTGGCTTAATTAGCAGATATGTTGCATTCGCATCTTATCAATATGGCGGACGCGTCTATTATAAGATGTGAAGCTTTAGTTTTTATTTTTTTCTGTTATTAACAAATTGTTGTTTCTAACGTTCAGATGCAGACAATGAAAACGAGGAGTCCGCTGTTGAGGCTGAGCGGAGCCAGGGTCCAGGCATGCTTGCGGAGGACTGTTCACCGCAGCCGTGTGCGTCTGGCTTGTCGGGACCTCCTGGTGCTCCTGCTCCGCCTGTCGCCGAGGGTCAGGACGTTGTCCCGCCTGCGTCGGTGCAAGATCCATCAATGCCGCTACTTGATTGAGAGCATGTGAGAGGGAGTCCGAGGGCGGTCTCCTGTCAGGAGAGGCCGTATAGCAGTTACGGCAGTGAAGAAGACCAGAGGAGGGGGAAGGCTATATAAGCCCGGGGCCGAGGCTCGCTCGCCCTCTTTTCGGTTCGAACGTCGTAGTGTTTGCGTGTAGTGTTATTAAGTGCAGTGTTATTTAAGTGCAGTGTTCTTTTTTTTACGAGTGTTATTTTTCACGAATAAAATTGATCAGAAGTTTATTTTCTTTGTGAATTAATTTTGCATTCTTTTTTTAAAAAATAGTTTTCCTTCAAAACTGTAAGAATACATTAACACAGATATTTTTAGTCCCGGTAAAATGTATTGTCCCTGCGGGTTTTATTAAATGTTTGATTTGACTCAACCCTTAAACAAAAGTAGTCAAAGAGCTGATGGTTAATTTATAAAAGGTACCTACTTGATAGAACTCAACGGTTTTTATATAAAATAAATTGCGTAGTGTTTATTAATTTTTTCCAACTTCATCAAGGTCCTTTTGAAATTGATCACTAGCTCCTCGGCTATAAAGAGTTTGTGTAACAAAGACTAACATTAAACCAGATTTGTAAGTACTGTTCATAATTATAATATTAAACAACAGAAAATACAGTGTGATAATATTCCCATCGTGTAAATAATAAATAGTTGTCGATGTGCCAAGATTGTAATTAATTTATGTCACTGTTAATTTTGTAATTATGAATGTAATCACATACCATAATCTTACTTTCTTTTTTGTAATTTAGAAGTTAAGAACCCTGACACAAAGGAAGGCTATAATATTAATACCGATATTTTATGTACATACATTTCATAACAATGCAACAATAAACTAATACAAGAGAGAAAAATAAGTAAACAAATGACAGCTTTACGTTTTCATCGAGGCATGGAGGTAAACATAGCCATGTCTAAACTTCAGGTTAGTGACTATACTACTGAGAAAATTTATTTACAGAAAATCTAGATTGCCATAACAGAGAATTGAACTTCGAACCCAGCTGATTGTACCTTTCTAGTGATATCAGCTTAACAGAACGCTCGGCGGTATAACGTTAGGGTTGCCACATAACCGTAATAATAATTTAAGTTCCCCGGACCTATTCGCTGTACGCATAAAGCGCGGCAAATGGCTTCAGTAAACACCCATATAACGTTACATTTCCGTAATATTGGTATTTATTAACGTAATCTGAGCCGAGTGTGTGTAGCCCCAAGTATAAATAAAGTTCCACCTGTATGGCCGAGTAACTCTTACTTATAAGGGGTTTACGCATACTCTGGAATGTAATATGAGATAAGATAACGAGTAGGGTTGTCAGAATGGGTATAGTGTTGAATAGCTCATTATTATTTCACGTTCGAATCTTCCTGGAGGGCGTGCCATAGACAAAGTATTTTTCAACGTTGTTAATCACAGAATTTGCAAAAAAACTTTTACAAAACCTTTATATTTGACAGAATGATAATTCAAACCTTCATCTTAAAGTACGTGTTCTAAAAATAATATTAGGGTTTTCTCGAAATATTCATATTTTTTTTAAATACATGTTTGCACATATTTAGTTACTAGCTGACCCGGCAAACTTCGTTTTGCCTGTTATTTTTTTCTCATAATATTAATAATACAATAATAATAATTTTATTTATTTATTAATAGGTACAACTGTAACGGGTCACGTTCCGTACATTGAAGATATTTCGAAATTTTTTGTTGCAGAGCACTCTTTAGTCGATACTGAAGCCAAAACTGTAATTTGTTTAATTTTTGTCTGTCTGTCTGTCTCTTTATTTAACGGCCACGCATCACGGCTAATCCGCTGGATGGATTAAAATGAGACTTGGCATGATGTGAGTTTATATACCGAAGTAGGACATAGGATACTTTTTATTCCGAAATTCAGCATGGTTTCCCTGGAAGACGACATCAAAGTCAAAATGTGTATGTATTAAGTTATAATTCATTAACTCGCGGTCAGATTTCATTCATTCTTTTTTGTTCGAAAGGAGGTACTTCATAGATTGTCTCTGAAATATTTAAAGTTTATCAGTTTTGTAGTTCAGAAATTACAGACATACAAACCTTCAGTGTAAGTCAAACCGTATAGCCAAGTCATGCCGCAATATTACTTAAAGCGCCATCTCTAAAATTAATGTGGTACTTTCTTGAAAGTAATTTTTTCTCGCATTACCGAATTTTAGTTATGTCATGGTCTATCTATCGTTGCCTCACTTTGTTTCGAGATGGCACCTGAGGTTTTCACTTCTGTCAACATTTAATTGAACGCGGCCGAAGCCTCTCGCTGGATCAAATATAATTGAATTTCATCTCAACCCCACAATAGCTGGGTTAGGGTTTTCTCTCAGAATAAGAGAGGTTTGTTTAGTAAGTACTTAGATGAAGACCAAAAAAGAAATGGATGGATCGTATGGAAGAGTATTGCACGTTGACAGCAGATAGGAGAGAATGTAAGAAGACTCCATGGTAAAAATTTAGAATCCTTTGGCAGGAGTAGAGGGACGGGAAGGGGGAAGGGAGGGAGAGGAAGTGTCCCCTAACCCCCGATACCACTCCCTGAAAAGGTATTGCACCATGCTTGAGCAAATTTAAAAAGATAAAATAATTAAAATGACGATGATGGAGTCGCTTCGTCGCGGAGAGAAGCGAAAGGGGAAGGGGTGGGAAGAAAAAAATGGGATTTTTTCCCCTCTCCCAAGCTAAAACTTTCGACACGTAGTAGTTTTTAAGAATTTTTTTTTTTTTTTTGTTTTGAATTCAATTTTGCTGTTATTATTACTGAAATACATGTTTTGGAATGGGAATTGTAGCCTCAAGAAGAAGTAAAGGAGTTAGGGAAACCCTTTATCCATCACCATCTACCCCTCACCCCCCCTAAGGGTCAGTCGACAGAGCTTTTTTAGCCTTCAGTCTTTCCCTTACCCGTTTTAAGGCTCGATCGACGGGCCCCGCTTCGCGGGGCTCCGATTTCTGGGTGGTCATAAAAGAAAATAACCACTCAGAAATCCCAAATATCAATATCGAATAGAAATCTTCGTCACCTATCCGTTAAGTCGAGGTGCCCCAAGTCTCGAGCTCGCTTCGCTCGCTCTACATCCTAAGTGGTCAAAGTTTGTGTCAAAAATTGAATCTGTATTCTGTAATACTACAAATAACATATTTAAAAAGTTCTGTGGCCTATTTTTTCTGTCGTCGGTACAACAAAATATGTGTGGTGTTCCATCTCGTCCTACTGTATCTCCTAAAAATCATCCTAACTTCGAAAAAAGACCTCCCGATTTATACTGACCGCCACATAGATTGAATAATTGTTTTTTTGAAAGCTCCAAAACAGTGCGTTACTTACCTCGTAATGCGAATAGTATTGTTATAATCAGGGACCAAACCTCTACCAAATACAACACCTTTCTCCCCCGAACTCCTGCCAAAGGAAAGTAAATCCAACCCTGATTTACCAAGTTTTATCAGTACTAACAAATATCTGTAAGAAGTTTGGTGAATCGGCTTTAAACAACTCCAAACAATTGCGCTAAATCGTTAGTCGGTTGCATTTATGTTCAGCTGAAAGAAGCCTCGGTACCCATCTCGCAGAAAGCTTCGAAGCCTTGATTCTCATTTTCGATCAACGGCCCCGAGTATGAAATCCCAAATATTTCCGACGTTGTTCTCAGTACTCGAAGCTGATGGCCGTCCAGCTCGTGGGTCATCAATTCTTCTGACCATTTTTTAACGATTGTATACGCTGGAGCAGGTCCTAATTTGTCAATCTGTTTCAGCGTTAACCCTTTCTTGAACAAATAAATACTTGGCATCGACGTAGGTAATGTTCGATATTCTCCGAAACCACAATCGGTATTATAACGTTATTTGCATATCAAATAAATTAAATAGACCAAAGAGGTCGGACATCATACTCCGGCTACAAATTTCGAAACAAACCTGTCAGAGGTGCTGACGTGACAGCAATGAAATGTTTACTTAGCAACGCCATTAAATCAATTTATTAATTTTATTTTTATTTCGAAAATACTCGATAATCCTATAAGTCTCCACATATAAGTCCTCGACTCGGATCGATTATTTTTTTACGCTCTTTCATTTGATGTGCGATTCGTTCGATTCCACCGTACACCGGTACCGCCCTTGGTTTTTGTATGGGAAAATTAAATCGGCCAGGGCCAGGGTTCTTTCAGCATTTTGGGTCATCAAATATAGATAAAAACCCGGTCCCGCATCCAGAGATCATTCCCTGAAAATTTCATAACGATCGGTCCTGCCGTCTCTGAGGAGTTTGGCTACAAAGAAACAGTATACATTTTAACTTTTATCCCCTCTCCTAAGGGAACCATGCTGAATTTCGGGATAAAAAGTATCCTATGTCCTTCCTCGTAGTATGAACTCAAGTCATACCAAGTTTCATTGGAATTCATTCAGTAGTTTCGGCGTGATGCGCGGCCGTGATACAGAAAGACAGACAGACAGACAGACAGACAAAAATGAAAAAAAATACAGTTTTGGGTTCAGAACCGATTTTAGAGTGCCCTCGAAAAAAAATTTTCAAAATATCTTTAATGTACAGAATTTGACCTGTTACAGATTTATTATAAGTATAGATTTATTTCAGGCAGTGCACACTATTTTTGTTGACTTTGTAGTTTTATCAAGGAGCATTGTTTTTCAATATTGGTGCACATGCCTTTAATATATTCGAGTAACAAAAACAAAAATTAATGACTAAATCTTAGAAATATTTCCATTTTACGAAGAAATACAACCCTCGCTACTGACGCGGGTTCAAATCCCGCTGCGAGTGAAATTTTGATTCGTATTTTAATTTATAGGAATAATACAACCCTCCTTTTTCCAACCCTAACAAAATCAGTCTCCAATTTGGCTTTACACCATATTTCGAGTACAAATAACATTCTTATGTAAAACTTTTTGTCTCTCTCACACTTGCATACAATGTGTAGCTGCGTCTCTTTCTCTCGTATAACAATGGGCTATACTTTATAATATAGAAAAGTTCCTTCTTACCCTCAATTACCTGGCGGCTGGCGCGGTTGAATTCAAAGGATTTCTTTACATTTAATATTTATTGAGTTTTACTTCATACCCTAGGAGACGGTGGCGTCATTTATTTTACCGAAATTTAATCTTCGTAAGCTTAAGAAACTTCAATTTAATTGAGTTTAGTATCGGGGAACAAAACTACAGTAGGTATACCGTGTACGTACGTACATGTTATAAACTTTACCTACGCATGCCAGCAAAGTTTCTACCACTGCTTGGCAGTGGAAGTGAAGTAAATAACAAACTACAATAAATCTTTTGAGATACTTAAGAGCGGCCTTCCCGGTAGATTGTTTCATACAAACGCTCTTACGCGATTATGACGTTTTAACAAACTTTTCTTGAAATATTTTTAACAAGTAGGTACCTGGCACACTATATCTAGGTTTGTATAGAAACAAAAATTAAAATTTATTAGCAACAAATTAAGTACCAGCCTCCAAAAATCTGCATTCTTGCTGAAATTTTACATAAACTTTGGTCGTTTCGCTTAGCTCATATAATGTAAAAGTAAAAAAACAACTCTATATAGAAACCTCGTACAATTAATAAAGATTCGAAATAAGAAACATTGTTTACACATACTTGTAAGGCTTTTTCAAAATCACGTATCTATTGGAACAAGTTTCATGAAATTGCCGCGCTATTTTTTTTTTCCTGAACGCGCGATTGACGATACAGGCGTTATCTCGTTTATTTCGGAATGAGCCTTTTTCTAGGATTCCGTTAGACGAAACAGCAAGCCTGTAAACCACGTATTCGTTGTACTTGGATGGTCCGGGAAGGGCCGCCTTAACCTAAAACTATCAATCCGCTATCAAGTCGCTAACTATGACTGACATTACAGAAATTATATAGTCATGAGTTGTCTTCATGGAATAGAGCAAATTATCTTCATGGAATAGTTTTAAAGAGCAATATTAAAATTCTGGTGTCTACTGGATACCTATTTAGGGTAAGTAAATTAAATACTAAGTGCATTCAAAAAAATCTGCCTAGCGGATTGCAACTATCTGGAGGCTCTACTGTTCAGTTGCGTGCTATTTGTATATTGTATATTGCACAGTTGTTGTATATTGCATCATACCATAATCATAAACTACGTTGTTTGAAAATAAAATTAGTTTAGTAAAGAGTTAACAGTATTGTTTACCGGTTATGCAATGAAATTCATAATTACTTTTAACAATCGGCTCCTAGACTATTAATAGAATAGGAAATTTTGCCGGCCTTTGTTATGGAACCAGCTAGTTTAGTTAATTCAGTTAAATAGCGGCTTTGTTGAATTAGTTTAAAATATGGACGCTTTCAGCTAAGTGAAACAGAGGTTAGGTTATGAATGCTAATTAGTGGCTCGCTCTTCCGTTAATTTAACTCTGTAGTAATTTAATTCCTACCAAACTATAATAAAACAGCTGGAAAATGATTATTTCAGTACAAAACTTAATATTGTTATAAATGTATGTACATTATTTATTATAATCATTATTTATAAGTTTTTTTAATCCTTTATTTTTTTATTTAAATCATATAATTTATGTTCATTGAACCACGTCTTGTGTAAATATGAATTAAAAAAATCTATATTGTACATAATTACCTATATAAGTAAAATTATCTGAATGTCAATAATAAAATTATTGAAATATTATATAGCAAATTGTTTTATTTACATGACCTATAACAACATTATGAATACCTAACTAAATGGCTAAGGTACACTGCAGACTCACCGTATCTTTGTTGGTACCTTTGGTGGTACCTGCGGCTAGTAAATTCGGAGCAATTCACTGTCACTCCCAAGGTCTGACACTCTCTATAATATATAAAACTTTCGTGTCTCGTGTTTGTTACCAAACTCATACAAAACGGCTCGACCGATTTTCATCAAATTTTGTGTGTACATGATATGTTCGGTAGGTCTCAGAGTAGGCACTCGTAAGCAACGTTTGCAGGGTCAGCTAGTCGCTTATTTATGAGTTTAAGCTTGACAAACCCTTAGTGTATTACCCTTATTAAGTGGTATTTTAGATAAGAATGTGTAGATGCAGATAGCTTACTGAACTAACACACTTTATATCCTTATCAAAAAATCTACCGTTCAAGCGGAATTCGTAAAAACCAAATCCATGCTGGCAAAGTCACGGCCAAGACTCAATTATGGATTAATCCTACTGTACGGAACGAAAATCAAAAAAATGTATAAGCACGTAAAAGCTGCCTTCGATAAGTCACAAAATTTTGTCGATCGGATATTACAATTTTTTTTAATTTCCTTCCATTTTGATATTTCTATATTGTAGCAAACTGTATGGTAAAGGAGTTAGCAATCAAGCTTAAACTGGTGACTCTAAAAGCATAACAATATATACAGGTGTTCTTTTATATCATAGTTTAGGACTAACAACGAATTTCTGTATATCCCCAGAGGAGGCCAAAAAGGGGATGAAAATATGAGATGTGGACGAAAATAGAGCTTCAGTATTATTATAATTTGCAGATACAGCTATACTACTAATACTATAACCCTAAATCTTTAATTGCTTCGACGACGCCAGGAATTACGTCGAAAAATAAATAAGACAGATGAGACTTGTAGGAAAACAAACGAATAGGAAAACAATAATTAATTAAAGTTGTTATACAGCTCGGATCTAGACCCGACTCTAACTAGTTGTAAAGTTGGCTAAATGAGAAAAATTCACAACTTTGAAAACTGTGTTGTTTACTGCTCGCAGCGAAATTAGTTGCGAAGTTAACAGGACTGTATCTCTGGACTTTACAGCTAAATATCTAGCTTTGTCGACAGATCGATCGTCGACATCTCAGCCAACAAATGCCAACAGCTGGGCAAATAATAATAATTACTAGACCAATAAGCCTATAAATATGTTGCCTCAAGCTTAACCGACGTCAAAAAACGCAGGAGGTTCTAAACTCAACGAGTGTATTTTTTTTAATTATTGATAGGTTTGCGCTTGGCTACAATCACGTCTGATGAACAGAAATGATGAGGTCTAGGATGGAGCGCGCTTGCCTAGAAAATGCCTATTCGCTCTTCTCAGGTACGGAAGATTGTTCCACCCCTTAGCGGTATGTGTCAGAAACGTGGAAGAAAAACGTTTCGTTAGAGTTCGCTGGACATCATTAAGGATAATTTTTACGGAGTTGTCCGATTTTCAAAATTCTTTTGTTTTAGTATACTCCCTAGTATGGTACACATTTATGATGATACCTCAGATTACAGAACTAAGTCAAAAAGATTGCCGCAGCTTAGCATTGCTCTACTCTCAGAATGGGAGGTGTTTGATTGTAGTCACCGCTAAAGTGCGATTTGTGTGCTTCATACACTCATTGTGGTGAGCTCTTGGACACGCATAACATAGAAAAGTCAGTGCATTTTCGGTGGCTTTTCAGTCGGGGATTCGAATCCGCGATCCCCGAAGCTTGAACCAATCACTACTTAAAAAAGATTCTAAAGTTCTCTAGTTGAAAATAGTGGTTTTATAGAAGCAAACTGTCTCGATTGCTTCTAAAACATAAGGATATGGTAATACGAAAACCCTCTTGGAGCTCTCAGTCTTAAAACAACCCCCACATTCCTAGCAAGTAATCACGGCCATGATTGCAGCGCATAATTGCGACTGAGCTATGAGCCACTCTAGAATCTCATTACATAGTCCAAGGCAATACTACTGGGCGGGTGCCCACAACACCGACTTCATTTGAGTCCGGTTTATTTGACGGAATTCATATTTTCATGGCAAAGACTGTCGGGAGCTAATCTGACTGGGACTGGTGTAAATAGCTGGAAATCCACGTCCAACCTGTATGCCAGATCCTTCTTTCTACGTACGTGCAAACTATGAAACCAGCTACTAGCAGCAGTGTTCCCTCGTAGCATGGAGTTATAAAGGAGCGGATAAACAAATTCTTTAAGAGTTGACAACGCATTTGCAGTGCCTTTAATCCTGCAAATATTCATGGGCAGCGTTGGTCATCGCTTTTTATACGTACATGCATACATTTGCTCGCAGAGCCTATAAAAAAAATGTCAGTGCATTTCAAGAAATTGCATTGCTTTGTCGCTACATTAACCATCAGAAATTAAAAGTGCCTAACTATCCTTGGTCTTCGCAGCTTTCTCGAGGTCCTCCACTGGGTTGCGTCGTCTGCCCCGTGTGTCTGAACTGATATGAAAGTCTGTCACTGTTTAAGTAAGATAAGAACCTTCATATCGTTCCCGTACAATGGAAACCAGTCACCAGAAGCGCTATGTAGGCGTTGCGGCGTAAATAAGACAGATATCATCTACTGGCCAGACGCCAGCCACCTGCATCTACTGCGCGAAGATAACAAACTCACATATTGGGCTTATATAATAATCGTAATATACTTAATATTAATAAGGGATAAACACACAATTCTCATAGATAATATTGAACAAAGGTGAGCTTTATTGGTGAGCTTACCTTACCTAATTATGTGTGCGGTGAGTTCCTATTCTAAACAAGAAATGAGTACCAAAAGTAAGCACACCATAAAGGTTTAAAAATTAGATTTTCATTACGTTAATTAGCGGACGCATTAGTAAAAAAACATTATACTCTTATATGTTACTCAGTTAGTTTCTGATATAAAACACGTACCAAAAGAATATCTATGTTTTGCTAAAAATCCACAACAAAACATAGGTGCTTTTAGTTCAATGAGTTCTGAAGTCAAATCGTTAAAAAGCTAGCAAAATGTAAAA
This sequence comes from Coenonympha arcania, assembly GCA_036785405.1. Taxonomy (NCBI): domain Eukaryota; kingdom Metazoa; phylum Arthropoda; class Insecta; order Lepidoptera; family Nymphalidae; genus Coenonympha; species Coenonympha arcania. The sequence goes on from CM072066.1 coordinate 763,121, forward strand.
AAACGAAAGACCTAAAATACCTACTCATTCAAAAAAAGTATCGTTAATAAAACATTTTTCTTTTTTCCACCAAGGAAATCGCGTTACGGTAATTTAGCTCGGCAAAATACCGGGTAAATTGCGTTGACCCCCGCCTTTACAATTACTTCAATTGGGTTTAATTCGCCTTCTGCTGTCGGTTCGCTATTTCCTTTTCCAAGGACAGAGAAATTTATTTATGGTTCCTCAGAGAATACGTTAGGTCTTTGACTCTCCAGCACATTCTATCTCCGAAAATTTTTATAAGATACTAGCCCGGGTTAACGTTATTTTGCCATTTAGAGGAATGGAAAATAGCTTACGACCTATCCTCAGTAACCAACTGAATGTACACAAAAAAAAACATAAAAATTGGTCAAGCCGTTTCGGAGGAGTTACAAACACTGTAACATGAGAATTTTAGATACAGATAAGAATGTTTTAATTGCTTCACCATGATACGGAATCGATTCCCAACCCCCTTCCAAGTTGTCAAATTGACATCTAACCTATGCGTTCAGAAATAAACAACGCTTGACAGCCGATCGTTCAGCAATTCAAAACAATCACAGAGCGTCTATGATATTCGGAATCTGACACTACGAGCATATGATTTATCAGAAACAAAGTCTAGTCAAAATAAAAAAAAGATCAAATTATGGAACGGTTAAAAAGGTAACCATAGTGGTAGAATAACTTAAATCTCCTCCTTTTATTTGTGAAAGTCGCTTCAAAAGATTTATCGAATGACTCACCAGGGTAGCATGTTGCCTTGGTACGTGCAGTTTCTTTCAAATAGCTTTCAGAGAGAACTCCTGACGTAGTGGCTCTACGTGTTTAGTTTGCGCATTAGCGGCTGCGTTACTTTGCAATCGGTGCTAACTTATCTGGGGACACGGTAGTGTCCCCGCCAGACGAGTCAAGCGAAGCGCGAGGGCACTACCTATCTTTTCTCGAAGTGTTTCGGCGTATTTTTAAACCCTTTTAACTTAGGCCAGAATATTCCAGATAATCAAAATTCTCGGGAAATGATGTCACCGGTGAACTTATTAAACGTATAAAGTTTCAATATCACAGGTCTTATACTTTAGATTTTATTGACATCTGAAAAACCCAGATTTCGTCACTGACTGACTGACTGACTGACTGACTGACTCACTGATGATCATCAAAATTCCTAGGTACTTCCTGAAGTCCTAGAAAGCTGAAATTTGGTATGTAAGCTAGAATTAGTACACAACCAACAAAAAAATTCCAAAAGTTGGGAATTTAACCCCCCAACCCCTTAAAATAGGGGATGGAAGTTTGTATGAAACTACAGCAAATATTGATGCTATAGGTCTCAAAATTAATATAGGGACTCTTCGTAATAAAAAAATAAATACGTGTTTCAGGATTTTTAGTAAATCACCCCACATCCATCAAAATAGGGGGTTGAAAGTTCGTATGCGGGGATCACAGATTAGTAAAAGAGCTGGAAGTTTGTATGAAACTACGGCAAATATTGATGCTAGAGGTCTCATAATTGATATAGGGACTCTTTGTAATAAACAATTAAATACTTGTTTCAGGATTTTTAGTAAATCACCCCACATCCATCAAATTAGGGGGTCCAACCCCCTTTTCGTAAAATTAAATTTCGTATGGGGTTTCCCATACGTATATAGATAGGTACAAACTTAATTTCATGTTAGATATCTGCTAGTATACATCTGGAAAAACACGTAACTTTTTTTTGGTAATTATAAGCGTGATTCCAGTGCCCAAGTGGCCAAGCGCCCAAGTGCCCAGTGCCCCGTGCCCAGTAATATCGCACGTTTCAAGCCCAAGTTCCATGCATGTCATGTTTAACAAGCCGAGTTTCACTGCATATCGAGTGACCAGGATCCAGCGCTCAATGACAAGAACCCACATTGAACCGAGTGCCCAGTGCCCAGCTGAGCTGTCTAACGTGCCAAGCGTCAAATCTCTCTGATTTTGAAGAGCGTTTAGAGCATAAATACCTGCTCAGTGCCCAAACGGACGCGTCAAGCCCAAGTTACATACAGGCCCCGTCCAACGAGCCCAGCTCTCAGTTCCCAGTGCCCAGGGTGAGATGAGTGCCCAAGGCCCAGTGCCCATTACCCACAGTTAGCCGTCGGGCATGCCAAGCGTAAATTATGTGGATTTTAACAGCGCCCCAACGTCAGTGTGCCCAGTACCATAGTACACGCGGCAAGCCCGAATTCCCGTACCGAGCTCCGCGTGTTCATTGCCCAGAGTCCAGTGCTCTGTGACCAAAATGAGTTGTCAAGCGTGGCAAGCGTCAAATTTGAATTTCAAGAGCGCCTCAGCGCCCAACGTAAATAAAGACTAAGTATAAATAAAACAATAGTTAAAAACTAATAAACACACAAATCTCACCGATGCCTTCCGTAGATTTGTAATGGATAACAAGTATAGTCTGTGTTAGTCCAGGATATAATCAGTCTACATTTTAAATTTCAACCAAATCAGTTCAGTGGTTGTTGTGATTGAGTAACAAACATCCAAACTTTCATTTGTATCTGACTTTGTGTTTTAATAGGTAAAATTTGAAGTTAGAAATTGAAATTTGGATCTATACATTACGTTTAATTATCATTTTATCTTGATAAATGTAAAATTAGTTTCACTTTCGGTAGGCCAAAACTACTGACTTTAAATCCACTATAAGTTTTTTAAATTTTCAGAATATACTTCTAAGCAAAGTACCAACGTATCTACTCGTAATACAAACATATTAGAGAGTGGGCTGTGAAAAGAGGCGCACCTGAAGTGCAAGAAATACACAAAAAAAAGAAAAATTAAGTTAATAAAAAACATTGTTTTAAAAAACTTACAAAAAGAAATGAAATCCCAACAAAAACATTATCATGTATAATGTTGCCAGACGAGTATATGGCTCACACTGTCAAAAAGTTATCAGATCTCATGTAGGGCAAGACTTCTGACTTTATACACCCTTAAATACAAGCTCTAACTTCACAAACTCTACACTTTAGTTACAATAATGTCTTGACCGTTTGGCTACCGTTACATTGGGCGTAAAATCAAAAATTTATTCACTTTTCAGTACTCTGTAAGTTCTGTTAAATCAAAATTTGAAATCAGGAAAATGATTTTGGTGGGATACATTTTTCACTTTACGCCCATGTGACGGTAGCCAAACGGTCAAGACATTATTGTAACTAAAGTGTAGAGTTTGTGAAGTTAGAGCTTGTATTTAAGGGTGTATAAAGTCAGAAGTCTTGCCCTACATGAGATCTGATAACTTTTTGACAGTGTGAGCCATATACTCGTCTGGCAACATTATACATGATAATGTTTTTGTTGGGATCGATGTGTCTACGACTGTTTTATGTTTGCCTAGTATTCTGAGGACAATTGATTTTGAATTTGGAACACCTCCTCTCGAAATCAATGTCCTTGAAATCAAATGGAGGAGACAAACTATTTAACGGTCCACTGATGTCTGTTTTTGCCTTTAATAAATTTAAAGAAGTGTTAATGGAAAAGCCTTGACAATAGAGTTTTCAATATTTTCGTGTGTATCTTCAGTCAGTGAAAACTCACAGTTATACGAAATAATATTATAGTATAGTAAAAGACAAAATTAAAATGCCTTTTAAGGATATGCATGGTAGAGCATAAGATTTGTAAGATTTCCGAGGTCTTGGTAGCAAGACATGATTTTACCGCAAAAAAATCCTTAGAAGTACTGCTCTTTGAAGAAACTTGTGTCTAGATTATTATTCGCCTGGAAAAAGGCACGCTGCGCTACATGAACATGACAAATTATACTTTTATCGATGTCGATGGAGAGAAAGCTGCGATGTACGTTAGTTACGGGCAAAGTACACAGGATGGACAAAGAAAATACTGACCAGACAAAAGAAATTTGAAGAATAATATATTTTACAATGACATTAAAGCTTCAAGTCACTCTCGCGACCTTATGTAGCCGTGTTTCTTAAGTTAATGCTAAATTCAATTAAATTACATCCAGATAAGTTTAATTTGGTCTAGAGTGAGACGTGACTGTCAAAAATACAACAATTTAGTCTGAAATTAAACCCTGACTCTCCAATGTAAAAATTATTACTTATTCTTTCGGCTGCAGCAAATAGACATCATTAGGTACGTCTCCCGCAAGACAATTGCTCTTGGGTGAAAACGCAGGCAAGCAAGGCTTCAAGGCATTGCATTTCATCCCCAGACAATTTCTCAGTAATTTCGGCGGATAAGTTAGTTCTGAAACCGAAACAAAGTAAACTTTGCAATTACTACGTGTAACATTCATATACTATATTATATACTAAATTGGAAACCCATGCGGACGCACTGCAAAAAAGATATACTACAAGGCGAACCCAGGAATTTTCACTTTGTACGCCGTAAAAAACTTCGCCCGCGACACATTGAAAACTAAAATTTAATCCAACCAAGTTTCTCATGCGAAGTTGATTGATGATCGCTGACAAATGGACCGAGCGTCGTTCGCGATCGGTTTTGTGAGACATGTTTATGAAAAATTACCATGATCCGAGCATTTTGCGGCCCGAACAAGTTTTTGTGTGCGGAGATAAAAAGATAGATGTAAGTTAGCCGGGCTTAGTAATAAAGTTCGGACATCAATCTGTTAGTATTTGTGCTGGAATATTACGCGTTAGGTTAGGTTATAAAAAGGGAGAATTCATGTCCACCGTTTTACGTAGGTTCTTTGGCCATTCACAACGAGAAGATTAATATTTCTTTCCGCGATTACTCTAAGAAAAGAAAATATCTTCTCTATTCATGACCCCGGGTGTAATACAAAATTCACAAAAAAGTGTCCCGAGAAAACCTATATATAAACGAGGGTATGTGTATTTTTATAAACAAACTAAACATTGTAATTTATGACTATACAGCCTAATTTTACTGGCAACAAGCTATAGCGCGATTGTCATCCTTTTTGCGTTTTATCTCTCTTTCGGTTCGGACACTTTTTAGCGCTGACCGTCATCGTTAGTATTATTTATCTGGCTCTATTCATAAAAATAGTTGGATGAAATTCTTCCCACGCTTATAAGAGGCAGCCAAAGATATAGAGGAGCTTTTCGAAAATTGATAGCCAAACTTCGATTCAAAAATGACACAGGACGATTATGAGTTGTTTGTAATATTATGAAGGTAAGATATCATATCTGACAATGAGGTACAATAAATTAATTTTGGACCGATTCTCATCAAACAAATTTATCTTCTGCGTTGGGGGTTAAAAATAAAGCATATAACAGTTCACTTTTTATATGGCTTCATACGCACCATTTATATCTCTCACTGCGCACTGTGTCAGTGATTCCTCCACTACATTTGATCCTTTATAGCTACACTGCAGCTATTATATAGCTAACGATCTCCACTAGGCAGTATATAGCACTCGGAGAACCGCCAATCACCGTGATCGGCGTGCTCTTAATTTCAATTACGCCCATCGATATAAGAGTAATCCCTTTTAAGAAATAAAAAATAAAAAATTCTTTATTTACTACAGGACTAATTTACAGGCACTTATGGAGAGTCAGTAAAAGTATTTAACAAATTTAATGGTGAGAAATATTTTCGGCTGTAATTACTGTAGTAATTAGTAATTACTACGACTAATAGTTCGCCAATCACCAATATGTTATTAGCTTTTCATTTTCATAAATGTCTGTAAGTTAAGGCTTACTTGAGATTGTAGCGGTCTTCGATAGCTGACGATAGATGGCACCAGTACCCTAGCACACGCTGACGGAGCTTTCGACAAGCGTGCTATATATTATAGAAGTTCTGACGTCACACGCTTGGATCACAAGCGGTCCCCAGGTGGTCCCCAGGCATAACACCTGCCTGGAGGGAAATTTCCCTATTGCCCTAACAACCGGCAAAAAATAAATAATTTTTTTCTCGGTAATATCGGATTTGTAATTTTGTATCTCAAAACTCAAAAAAATATACGTATCTGTCCTCACCGACACAGTAATATAAAACGCGTATCAGGAAATACGAGTATATAGGTAGGTATACCTATCGTTGAGTTGGTTTATCGGTGGTGCAGAGGTAAAAAACTGCTGTGTGTTCCGTATAAAACATTTTATTGATCGGATTTATGCGAAACAGTTAGACTTACGCTGTGTAACTTTAAACGTACCAGAACTTTTATAAACATAGGGGTACTTTTAAACAGTCCCTACTATATTGACCACTGTAGAATGGTTTTAGAAATTAAAAGAAACACAAGAAGAGCGCTTTTTATACAGAGTCATCAGTCATCATACTTACAGCCAATGTAAATTAACTTAGATACCAAATTTCAAACTAGCTAGATCTGCTGGCCTAGCCATGTTACAATTTTCTACGATCACTTATGCTTTAGAAACTAAGAAATGTATGGGAAGGATGGAAAGTGCATCGGTAACGTAAGGTTAGCTTAGCTCATTGCTAATGACTGTTGGAAATTTTTCGAAATAAAGTTTCTTTTCGGAGGGTATCGAAAATCCCGTCACGAAGAAAATCTACGGAATTCTTCTTTTCTAGAATGAAAGTTTCTTTTACTAATGAAAAGAAATTGGCACGCATGCGTCTATAGATTTGGTATTGAACTGTGTTTCTACCAAGTGGCCCACGATACTCAGGGTTTTTTATAGCAAAGAATGACGAGATAAGCAAGACGTTCATCTAATGCTAAGTGATATTGCCTGCTCATGTCAGAAGCAGTGCGTCCCGCGACTTCGTATTGCAATCTCTCACTATCCTGAGACAGTAATTCGTAGGTCTCATTTAGGCCAGTAATCTCGTTGGCTAAAGTCCCCTTAATTCATCTGAAACAACAATATACTTAATTATACTTTCCGCATTTTTTTACGTTCCTAAAGCATTCGCGATTGTAGAAATAACGTCGATAAATCACATGCCTATGCCTAACTCCGACTGAAAATCAGCGCTGTGTGCTCCCATGCTTACATGGGACACACAGCACCATGCTGAGTTGGGGCCTTTTTTCGGGTTGTGCCACATGTGACAGGCGGTGTCTGGTGCTTCCCTCACTTGGGCAATTATTGGTTTTTGTTGCCCGAGTGGGGGAACCTCCAGGCATCGTTTTAGTGCGTAAGGTGTATTATTTTGTTACATATGTGGCATTTTCTTGTGAAATAAAGTTTTCTTTCTTTCTTTCTTTACTGAAGTTGCCACTATCAGAACTTATAACCACCCCACCGATTTCGACGGGAGTTAAAAATAGTGGTCTTAACTACCCCAATTCCGGGAAGATGGTAGACGGATGGGCCAATTAGTCAAGCGTGATACATTGCGTAGAGCGTGTTAGCTGTATCGAGGCCGGCGAGGACTCGCGGTTAATATAATGCAAAGACAAATTGCTGTCACTAATCTTAGCAGGTGGTAATTTAGGGACTATTGATTTAGTTCCACAATATTGAGTCCTTGATTAACTGAGCAAGGGATTTCTCTAAGAAGATTTATTACTTTATAGTTCGTTCGTACGTTTCAGCCGACGGACGTCCACGGCTGGACAACGGCTTCCTGCAATGATTTCCAGCCCACACGATCCTGCGCCGTTTGTATCCAGGGCCTTCTCGCGACTTTTTTAATGTCGTCAGTCCATCTGGGCGGAGGTCTGCCAATACTGCGCTTTCCCGTGCAGGGTCGCCATTCCAGCACTTTGGGTCCCCAACGTCCGCCGGTTCTACGAGCTATGTGCCCATTGCCACTTTACTCTTTTGTAGTATCACACTAATATTATAACGAGTATGAAGCCCAAAGGTTGTGTTGTGTGAGTGTATGTGTGTCTGTGTGTGTGTCTACCTCTGACTGAAGGAAGGGGTCACCGGTTCAAATGAGAAACCGATAGGAATGACAAACGTAAGACGTAAGGTTGATCATGTGACATATTCAATTGAGTTATTTGTTTCAAAACATGTTAAATACAAATTACACTAGAGGTTATCTTCATACTGAGACCGGAATCTGGAAAGCTCCACAAATCATCAAAGCGTTAGTTATTGTGGATCGTTATGTAACTTGACTAGACTTTCAAGTACTTAATAGGGGAAAAAATCTCGACATGTTCTTTCAGTTTTTAACCAAAACAATAAACGAAAATTAATCTGAAATTTCACAGTACCGTCTGCGTCACTACACAAATCACTTGCAATCTGTGTCACTTGCACATTCCTTTTAATTCACATGTAAAACGAATGCAGCTACAGGGCTGGCATAAAGCGCTATGTCGTAAATAACGTCGTATTTGCATCGATAAATGAAAATAGTCAACGCCAAGTGTCCTGCAAAATAAATTCAAAACTCTACTAATATTATCATCCGCGCTATACCTACCCTTTACACACAGTGGAAGAATTTTTCGTAAATCCCCCCTGATTATATTATATTCACCTTATTTAGGCGGAATCTGCAAAAAAGTTTTTCGTTCCGCGTGTAGTTTGTAAGTTTCCATGAAGCTGTATGTATGCTTTACGGTGTTATGGTTTGTAGGGTACTGTAATGGGAAAAATTACAGTGCACAATGATACTAAGGCTGAGGGCATTGTTCGTAACAGCCCAAGGCCGATACTAATCTACATGAGATTTATCTATGATCATAATACCTGTCGACCGCTCATTCCATATCTAAATGGAACGAATTTCCAAATATGTACGGGAATGACATATTTGAACGACAAATTACGCTATTTATCAAAAATATCTGTCATTCTTATGAATTTTGTTCCATATACTGCATGAAATGAGCGATCGACTGGTTTTTATGACGATGACGATCAGCTGCTAATGCCTCAGGATGACAAACGCAGTGCAGTGCGTCGTGTGACATTCCAATGCAAAATCCCACTCACAGCTACACCCTAGATGGGGAGGCGTAGCTTATAAAATCAGGTGGATGAACGAAACATGCTAGCCCGGTGGATTTAATTTACGGACGTCCAACAAACGCAGGCGATCCGTCACTCGTATCGTTCCCAATCACGCCGATTCATAAAGTGCCCGTACGTGGAAAAACGAAAACTGATATCGAGTCCGAATTAAATATTTATTGAAAACTAGCTGACCGGGCAAACTTCGTTTTGCCGTTTACGGACATCAAATATCGATAACAACCCGCTCCCGGAACCAGAGATCATACCCTGAAAATTTCATGACGATCGGTCCAGCCGTCTCGGAGGAGTTTGGTTACAAAGAAAATCGAGAGAATTATACACATATATTTGCACTTTATTACCTCTGTACAAAGTTCAAATTCAATCATAGTTGACTGTTTGACGTTAGGAACATACCTACATTGTTTAAACAACAGTGACTGCTTGTAATTCAATATGAACTTTATACAATAGCAATAAAGCTCTTTTTTAGTTAGAAAACGTTTGTATGGGAAAAAGAAAAGGGCTGTTTTTAGGGTTTTTCCGGCAATTATTCGAATTTTTCTCGCCGTAAAAACCATCTTTGAACTTCAATGAACATTTAAAAAAAAGAATTGGCCAAATTGGTCCAGGCGTTGTTGAGTTATGCGCTTACCAACACATTTTGCGATTCATTTTTATATTATAGATAACGTCCGAAGTAATAGGAAGACAAGATTAATGGTGCCAAAAGTATGTAACTATTATGGTAAAAGATTAACCAGATACAAAGTGCCCGAAATATACAATAAGATAGATTGGCTCAGAACCGAAAGTAAGGTCAGCCCAGGGGTTCTCAAGAAGAAGCTGAAAGAGCATCTGCTTGAGAACTCAAGCTGATTTTATTTTATATAATGTGTAAAATGTATTTTGTAGTATGGAGATAACATAAAATAAATGTTCAAGCGTGAATTCTATGTGTATTAAAAATTTAGCTAAAATTTGTATTTTATATAGTAGTATTTTTAGTATTAATTGTAAGTACTGTATTGTAGTTTTAGTTAGTTTTAATTAGACGCACAATAACTTAATGAAAAGAGCGCGTCCTCGCCAATAAACTAGGCATAGTTTGGCGAGAAATTTTTAATATAAACTTGTGCATGTATTTCTTTAATTTAAATAAATTAAAAAAAAAAAAAAAAAAAAATTCAGACTGTAAATATGGGAATAGATGACCTACATTGCGGCTTTATAATAGCTGCGCCGAGGGAAAAGTGGTCTAACTCGCTTTTCTCTGAAATTCAATAAGCTTAAGTTATGTGACTGTGACTGTGAGTTCTTGTGGGTGGAGCGATACACGTAACTTTTTCACACACTGAGTGAAGTGAACCAAGAAATAAAATAAAAAATGAAGACTTGAAAATTAACTTTACCTCTATTGGTTTAGAGTGTATAATTGAATGTATTTAACATAGGAAATACAATACCTCAACATTATTGAGCACCGTAAATTTAGTTTTACGATTCTCAAACACTTTGATTTTATAAACTACATTCAATTTTACGCTGTATGTCAAAGTTGTAAAATTAATTATTCAGTGTTCTCAAAAAATGTTTGGGTTTCAATATCGGCTGTAGCTACCTAAATGCCATGACTTTTTAACATTCTACTTCATGAAACGTAGCCGATTCGTTACGCGAATTGTCTACCAGGTAGCGAAAGCGAAGGTGTCTAATAGCAGGCCAGTCTCACTTATCACGTGACCGTCCCGGCTACAAGTAGGGTTTCGGACCTCAATATTTCAGATGGTTGCCGCTCGCGGGCCGAGTTGCCGCTCGCGGGCCGATTTGCACGCGCTAATTCTGAACGGTCTATTTTACACGCCGTCTGACTACGACAGCCCTAGTACGTCGTAAGAGATAAAGTTAGGCGATAGAAAGAGACCACAACATTGCGTTTGTTGCGTGTCGATTTTGAGGGCGGGGCCAGGCGCTATTCCGAACTGAATTGCACTTTTTGTGTCAGCGTGTTAGAGTCGCTATTTTTTTAAATCATCGTGCGGAGTGGACCTTCTGTACTTGTACTATTTAGTGTTCTGTGCTAATAGCAAAAAAAAATTGAGTTTTGTTGATTATGTCACTTGTCCATTGGCGGTCTCAATTATTATATAGGGGTCGTCGGCTAAGATAAGGCGCAATGAATCGAGTCGGAATGGCCGTCCGTTTATTGTCCAAATGTCCAGCGGCGGCCACGCGTGGCGGCCCTCTCCCAAATATTTACGAGGATGACGTATATTTCTTGTTAGTCTTTATTTCTCTTTTCCAAGTAGAACTATGAGTTGGTACCAAAAATTGATTGAGCCTAGAATCTGAATATTTGTAGGAAAGACCTGATTCATTCATTTACTCACTGACTCACCTTATTCCTACACAAATTCGACTAGAAAATTTTATTTTCTAGTCGAATTTAATTTTGTACAGTTAGGTTAACTTTGTAATTTAGATAGGGGTTAAGGGATTTTTTAATACCCACGGAACCATCTGAGCGAAGCAAGGACGGGTTGGCTAGTAATATCAATAAAAAAATATTTTTGTTAATAATTTTTTATGTCGACGTAAGCCGACAAATTTCTCGTATGATTCTAAAGAATGCACAATGTACCTAATTTATGATCTATAACTTCACCAAAATAAACTAGACACCAAGCCCTTATGAAAGTCTCTAAATTAGGCTTATATTTTTATCATTTTGATACGGATTACTAGAAACCCAAAAAAGGAAGTAATGGAAGAACACCGTTGGAAACATAACATTGGTAAATAAACTCTCTGTTTTCTTGTTTTTGCAAATCAGTGAATTAGTGAAAAAAAATTTACAAAACATAATTTCAACGTATCCAGCTTTCATTTCCACGAAACAAATGACATGCCGAAGTTTATTCACGATAAAGGAAAACAATTCCAATGCAATAAAAGCCGAGTTATGTACAACAGATAAAAAGTTAGTATACAATACCCAAATATTTGCGAAGATTCAAAGCAATAAACAGCTGAAAAGGAATGAAGTAGGAAGAATGGGAAGAAAAACATACCCGCTAGGGTTGGACTGTCAGCGAACAGCATGCAAACGATCCAAACACTCGAATATATTACTTATACAAAGTTTTGTACAAAAGTCCTAAATTAAAAAAATATTTTTGACGAATTTTAAGACAGATTAGTAAGTCAGTAGTTATGGATTGAAAATATTGTCAGCTGCAAAACCGACTGGTTTTCTGCTCTCAATAACTCAAACTGTATAACTCCAGAGTTTATATTAATCTTACTATGTGTCCTACCACAGCTTTAAATTTAATAATCAGGTATAAAAAAAGAAGTCTTGAATTGTGACTCATCATCATCTAGCTTAAAGCCTTTCTCTTGATAATGTAGAAAACGGGTATGGAAGACTTTTTTATTCCCATGGGATCACGGGATCCAGATTCCCAGACGAAGCACGGGCGAGTCATCTAGTATATTTATGACTTGCATGTTTATATCGTTCAAAATATATTCAAACACATTTAAGTAATATTTTCACGACTTTTATAATAACAATTAATATTGCATATATTTAGTATATTACATCGTATTAAAATTAGCTGAGAAATAAGATAATTCCACTAGGAATACAGCACGGAAACAACACATTATGGATAATCAAAGATTTAATCAAACCAATCGTATCTATTTTTTTCAAAGTGCTTCGTTCATTTCACTCCTGCACTACGGAGTACGGAACATCTTTCGATAATAGAGTATCCGTACGATATCAGGTTAATATGAATGCGAATCGTAAATTCGAAGGAGATCTGCGATAGCTTGAAGGAGCGGAAATAAAATAAAATTTATATCCTTTGTGAGCAAATTCGATAGTTTTATGAATCAAAATTTGCCGTTGTGATAGAATAGGATAGGATAGGGATAGGATTTTAAAATAAAAATCAAAAATCATAATTAACTTTGTAATTACTACATCAATGTTTTTGTATTTATTGTTTGTAATGAAATTAAGTAATCAATAAACCCTACCTCACTGGCACTGGGGTTCGATCGGATTTGAGCGTAATTGTCCTGACTTCAATTCCCGGCACAGGCCTTTTGGAAATTTAAATTTTTTAAATTGGTTCAGAAGCCCGTGTTCAATGGAGCCAAAACAAGGATAAATACAGGCCCCAAGCAGCTACTAGCGGACGACAGCAGATTCGCCTGAATTTTCGTTTTCAAAAAAAAAATCCGCCGGAACTATGGAATTCTTGTGATGAAAAGTATTTGTTAATCCAGGGCATCTCCAAATCCAAATTTCATCCAAATTGGCTTAGTAGTTTTTGCCTGAAAGAGTAACAAACATAACATAACTAAACATTCTCGTTTGTAATGCATAACTAACTGTCCGCAGGTCCGCCCGCGTGATGTTTGGTTTTTACAAATCTCGTGTGACTCGTGAATTTTCCTGGGATTAATAGTGTTCTCCTTTCCATTCCCACTCCCTTTATACCTACTTTCAAAGAAATTTGCTATAATAATCACCAATATCTACTTTAGCTATGCATTGCTATAGCGAGTTTTCGATTTGTCGAAATCCCAAGGAAACCGTGGTATAAACGTAGGCACGTTTTTCCCAAGCTCTAGTTGATCTGTATACCAAATTTCATCAAGATTCCTTCAGTTGCTTAGGCGCACAAGAGTAACAGACAGACAGAGTTACTTACGCATTTATAATATTAGGAGGGATATTAAAGATGGTAGGGATTAAGGATATAGCGTCGGAGTAATTGGTTATTTTCGGTTCCGTCATCCGAGCGAACTGCGACTCGAAATTGAGCATACAATTTAGATTCTGATGTGACCGCAATATCCAAAGACAAACGGCCTGATCTGCGGGCAATTAGCCCAGCGCTGATATAGCCGGGTCGGCAATTGTAGCCGGTCGCGTTACAGCCCGGGGCGCGCTCCGGCAATTTGCCGGCAATCGCCGTTGTAGCCGGAATGGCCCCTCGGTTACGGGTAAGTATAGTTTTATTTCGTGCGAAACTGTTCCGCTCGTTAATCCTGAACGCTCCGACCTCCAGCTCGACTCTAGAGCCATTCCGCACTTTCCTGTCCGTTACACTGTACTTAAAAGCGTTTTGAGCTCACTGGTTTTGACCTCTGCCTCTCAGGGAGTCGGGAGTTCGATCTGGAGCTGACTTTTCATAGTTATTTGCGTTGGTGGTCATTTCAATATGACTTGTTTATTCAGTGAAATCAACAGGATGTTTTCAAACGCAAAGTAAAATTAGCTTTACTTGATATTCTTATTTTGTAACTAGCGGACGCTCGCGGCTTCATCCGCGTGAGTTTCGATCTTTCACTAATCCAGCATGAACCATGGATTTTTCCTGGATAAAAGTAATCTATGTGTTCATTCAGGATATATGTCCATTACAAATTTCAGCCAAATCGGCTCAGTACCCTTTGAAAATTTTGACCCCCGTTTTATCCCCCTAAAGGATGAGTTTTGAAATTCCTTTCTTAGTGCATCCGTAAACCTCAGCAACCTATGTGCCAAATATGTCTGTCAATCAGCTTCTTCTTTTCTATATTTAGATTTATCTGAAACCTGAAAACAGACCGTTTTTCAACTCACCACGTGTGTATTGAAATGATATACACCGTGATCAGAAATTATTCCGAATTACATAGCAAAATAATCCGTGTTTTCATCGATTACCATAAAGAAAAATAAACTCTTGTTCAAACCCAATAAACAGCAGTTAATCACAGGTGTCAGTTAACAGATGAAACTGATCCAGGCGGGCGTTAAACACTATAATTAACCTGTCAATCTCGCTGTCTCCCGTCAAGCCAAGTGCGCGCTAATTATAATCTACACGTCACGAGTGATGGCAGATTGTAGTGCGATATGACGTCGTTATATACCTACTCATAATTCACAGCTATGAATGGGGTTTTAAGGTACAAGTTGGTAGCCGACTGCAGACAGTAGCAGCAGACGACGTGTCGTCGCTTCATGTCGTCGCGACACGTCGTCGCGTCATGTCGCTGCAGTCATGATTTCGAACCCGACTGCAGACGGCAACAGCAGATGGCATCCAGTTGATTGGATTGGCTCGAACGCGGTCGTTGCTCCAGTGTCAGCGGCACTACTGATCTTGGATTGGCTCGAACGCGGTCGTTGCTCCAGCGTCAGCGACACTACTGATCTGCGGTCGGACGACACTGCCGTCTGCCGCTCGACGACGCGTCGCTGGCTTCATGTCGCTCACTACGGAGGGAATTTCATAGAAATACATAGAAACCAGTAGTGTCGCCGCGACACGTCGTCTGCTGCTGCTGCGTGCAGTCGGCTACCAACTTGTACCTTTAGCCCAAATTCTACTAATTTATTACGAACTGTCTTGGATATAAGTCATCGTTCAAAAAATATTTTTTTACGCAACAAAACCTTTCCATTTTATATAACGAAATTGTGATGAAAGTGCAGTCCACCATCTTGGGTATTCCGCCATGTTGGATTTAGAATGACGTCACACATAACCATGCATTGTCATCCATACTAAACGTATATACATTTCAGCTCAATCGGGAGAAGATAAGAGTGTATAATTTAAAATTAAGATTTTAATTTTCATCCGGATAAACACAATTCAATTTAAAGTGACGTACTTACGTTGTGTTTTTAATACAAGTGATGTAACACTTATAATAAGGCTATTTTAGGCTGTCTAACAAGGAATATTAAAATCCTTACAACTTTTTTTATTTTATAGATTTATTAGATTCTTCATCTTTTCATTTAAAAGAAAAATCTTTATTCAAAAAGGATTTTTTTTAGTTAATTACTGAATTGGTCTTAGTGCCCAAGTGCGGACAAACATTACAGTTCTGTAAAATGTTCTCACGATATTACAATCTAGGCGCCTGTGGACCCTCTCCAACTGTGGAAAATTATCTGCTGCGAAGATGATGAATTGACAACTTTGAAAAATGTAGAACAAACTAGTACAGTCGTATTATTTTTAATTCGGCCGCGAGTCCGGAGCCGGCGATGTCGACGACAAAGCAAAATGAGATCCCGTCAGACACCGTAGTTTATTAAAATCTGCCCGAAAAACCATCCTTTTTGCCCGCTGCTTGAAATGTTTGATCATTGCCTCAGTGACAGACGGGACGTGTTACGAGAGAAATAAAGCAACCCTTTGGCATTCGAAATTCGAAATGAAAATTGAAAATACACTTTATTGTACACCAAAAAACATAAAACGAGGACGATAAACGTACATGTAACCTATCTGAATAACAAAAAAAATGACAAAATTGCATTTATTTTCTATCAAATTTTTCTTAATTTTATCACACCGTCTTGAAATTACAGAGAGTTTTATTGTGAGCTTATTCGACAAATTTGTTTTTTATTCGTAACGCGATGGAAGAGTTATTTAAGTATGTAGAGATTTATGTATCTACTACTAGCTAATTACTAACTGACCAGCTTACTAGGGTGTAAATAGTGGGTTCATTCCACGAAGACTTCTTCCTAACTGATTACGAATCGCATGAAACGAAAGCGATTGAAAAGGAGTGGGTCGCATGTTCATGGATTGAACTCAATATAACTGCGTCAGAAAAACGTATTCATCGCTTTCGTAATCCTACATAAATGCTGTACGCTAGTTGGCCACATCCGCTGTTAGGGTTATTCCAGCCCATCAGTGGACACACTTTGTTTCTTAGAGTTACCCCATGTTTTGAGGTTATTCTGCTCCTTAATATTCCTCTCTTCTTCACTCTCCAAGTTCATCTCTATTTCACTCTGTGCCGATGGGCCGGTTAGTACCTACAGGTTTTTGTACGAATTTCGAGTCGACTAGCATCGCACAAACTAACCGAATGCCTCCATACATATACAGTGAGCTCCATCTGTTCACAGGCGAATGTCAGTGACTGTCCAGTGTCCATAATTGCGCTGTAAATGTATAGGGGCATTCGATTCGTTTGTGCGATGCGAGTCGACTCAAAATTCGTACTAAAACCGGTAATAACCCCACTGGTACAAAATTGGCCATATAGCCGTTCTACTGTTCTCGCAAATATCTATGTCTACATCGCACAATCTTGAGCCAAGAAGCGCGGCATTTGGGAGCAATATTTTAAGGTTTCCGCAAAAAATAAAATACTATTTGTCGCGCATAAACCACATTTCCGGAAACGTGCTGTCCTGGCTGCGATGTTTTATTGCTGTGCGCCTGTTCCAATGAGATATCAAATTTAGTTTCTTCTAAATAATATAGAAAGAAAACCACTAGAACTTTTAAAAAATAAACTTTTATGTGTGTTTCTTTGAAGTGAAATCTTCTTAAGGCATGTAAGACATTTTTGTGATTGGAAAAAACCATTGAACTCGTGACACGCCAGCTATAAGTATTTAAGTTCTTTTGTAAAAATAAAGGTTTTTTTATTATTATTATAATTTTTTTTAAGTGAATATAAACTAAATATTCTATGAACATTTTGAGCGTCTACCTGTTGCCCATAAACAATAGCGAACAAAAAATCACGTTTGTTGGATTGGTGAATATTTCAACCGTGTAACTATAGTAGTGTTATTATCTCGCTGCAGACTCGGTCATAAATCATTCGAGTGTTTCGCTTTTGTTGTTCTGCAGTAATGCACAACTTACAAAGAACAAAAAAAGCGAAACACTCGAATGATTTATGACCGAATCTGCAGCGAGATAATAATATTACTATACCCCGGTTCAAGAGATACAGCCTGGAGACAGACGGTCGGACGAACAGACGGACGGACGGAAGTCAACGACCTTTTACCATTTGGGTAAGGAACCCTAAAAACGTGAAAAGTAGTTTATGTGGCAAAACAACGCTTGCCGTGTCAGCTAATCTGTAGATAGATAACGGTTTATATATTAAGATTCAGCGCACGAAGCGTCGCCCGGAATTAGTGATTAATATTTTAATTATTCGTACTCGCTAGTGGCAGCGGGAATGGCGTCCAATTAATTTAATTTAAACACCTTTCAGCAATTCCTCTCTAGTCGCTAGTCGGGTAAATTATTACGTCACGCGAATGAACACACAGAGTTCGGGCCGCGACTTTGCTGAGTTAGCGATTTCCCACTAGCAATGGAAATGAAAATCATCATTGTTTCCCATAGGGGTAACAAAAAAAAACACTTTATGAAAAGTAAAAAAAAATTCTACCGCCATTAATTCAGGAAAGCAGGAAGGAAAATGAATCTCTCCGAAATTTCGTTTTAAATCATTTTACATAACGATATGAGAGAAATTATCAATGAATTGAATTAATTTTAGACCCACTCTGGTACACTAGGCATGGGGCTCCTCAGAATAACAGCGTGAGAGTATCTTTTCATGCTTGCTTCTATGTGACAGTAAAACTTATAAGTACTATCGGATTATTATGGTAAAATATTATGTAGTCTCACTTAATAGTAGTTCATTTAATTACTGACTCATTTTCCACCCCAAACCCTTCGTTCTAATAAGCTAAAATTTTGCTTATAACATGCACCACTAAACGATTAAGCGTTCCAGAGCGATTCTGTGTAGCAACCGTTAGGGGGTTAATTATCACTTGTAAGACGACAATCATCTTAGGGTAGATCAGTCACATTAACATTTAGTAAATTTGCCTCTTTTATACATTTTACACATTAAAAACCTGTCAAGTGCGAGTCGGAATCGCGCACTGAGGGTTCCGTACTACAACCGGAGGTATAAAACCATAAAAACCACTTTTCTTGTCGAACCGCAAAACTAACTTTGTTTTTAGAGGTTTATTGTAAATATCAAAAAAACTACTTATTAGATCTCGTTCAAACCAATTTTCGGTGGAAGTTTGCATGGCAATGTACATCATATATTTTTTTTAGTTTTATCATACTCTTATTTTAGAAGTTACAGGGGGGGGGACACACATTTTACCACTTTGGAAGTGTCTCTCGCGCAAACTATTCATTTTAGAAAAAAATGATATTAGAAACCTTAGTATCATTTTTAAAGACCTATCCATAGATACCCCACACATATGGGTTTGATGAAAAAAAAA
The DNA here is from genome assembly GCA_036785405.1 of Coenonympha arcania. Lineage (NCBI taxonomy): Eukaryota > Metazoa > Arthropoda > Insecta > Lepidoptera > Nymphalidae > Coenonympha > Coenonympha arcania. The sequence continues at coordinate 782,183 of CM072066.1, forward strand.
TTTTTGAGTTTCAGTTCTAAGTATGGGGCACCCCCAAAATTTATTACTTTTTTTAAATTTTGTGTGAAAACCTTAATGCGGTTCACAGAATACATCTATTTACCAAGTTTCAACAGTATAGCTCTTATAGTTTCGGAAAAAAGTGGCTGTGACATACGGACGGACAGACGGACAGACGGACAGACGGACAGACGGACAGACGGACAGACAGACATGACGAATTTATAAGGGTTCCGTTTTTTTTGCCATTCGGCTACGGAACCCTAAAAAGGGATACCATTGATAATGTAGTTAAGGGATAAGGAATTTAAAATAAGGGATAAGGAACGAAAAATAGGCCGAATGACAGTTTACAGGGGGACAAAGCAGCCGCGTTCACACTGATTTACTTAAATTTCGGGAAAATTATTGCTTTACACGATTGTTAGAAGGCCTAAAAATAAAAATGTTATACAAAGTTATTGTAATTTTTATGTACTTTTTTGTGTGCAAGAATTATTTAAAAAGCTTGTGCCGTTTTACAGACAATTTTCAAAGTATGACAAAATTAGATGCTTTTTGGGATTTTTTTTCTGAAACAGGGTTTGAGAAAATTCATTTTCTTGTTAATACCGATTGTTCACAAAACCCCAATTTTCCGTTACATATTTTTTTTGTAAGGATTCGATGATCAGTTCTTTAAACAATTTGAGTTAAACATCGTAAAAAAGAGCCAGTTTGCCAGCTCTTAAAGCCTTAAGGACCTACGAGTATTTTTCAAAACTCTATAGAACTCTCATCGCTGACACATGAAAGCCCTGGCCCCGATAAAAGATACGTATACAGTTTCACACTTAAGCCTTCTATGATGATACTTCATGAATATTAGGGTTACGCTTGGAGGTACAGTCGGCTTCATCTGCATTACTGTCAGCATTTTGTGCTGAGGTGACGTGTTACTTGTAACGGCGGCCTGGGGCGTAGACGTTAACAAATGGTCGGAAAAGTGCTGTACTCGAAGCAAAAGCTCGCTGCATGTTAGGTCATAAAATGAAAGAAAGCTTCTGTTAGTGCGACAGAGATAGCAAACAGGCGACCACCAATAATTTACCCTTCAGGTGCAGCGAAAAACTACATAACCTTATGCAGCCTTCACCCGTCTACCACAGGACCGCAAGACGCCGAGGGAGGTGGCATCCAACAAACTCGCACGAAACGTTTTTCTTCCATCGTTTCTGATACGAACCACTAAGGTGTGGAACGCCCTTCCAGCCTCCGTGTTCTCAGCCAAGTACAATCTGGGTGCCTTCAAGAGAAGAGTGAATAGGCATTTTCTAGGCAAGCGCGCTCCAACCTAGACCTCATCATTGCTTTCCATCAGGCATGATTGTCGTCAAGCGCAAGCCTATATACAATTAAAAAAAACTGCGTTAAATATAACTGTTGCCCGTGGCTTCACCCAGGTGAATTTCGGTTTACAAATGGATTCGGACGGGTCAGATTGAATTTTTTAATTTTTTATGCAAGGTCCCAAATTGTCCCTAAATTGTCCAAAATTTTCCAGCAACTGGTTTCAGGCTGCCTGCGAAATTCCGGTGATGCCTAGCCTTACATGTAAGGCTGCATCATCACTTACCATCATGTGGAAATGCAGTCCATAACTAAATTGTACTAATTAATAAAGTACCTAAACATTCAATAAAATATAAACAACCGGTCGTAATTTTATACACAATATTACACGAAATGAAAATCCTTCTACCAATTTACGAAACTCCATCGAAGTTGCTCTACAATTTAATTTCTCAAACACACAAAACAACACTCTTATGGTACCTTTCCACAAGAGATACGGATATTGCGATGCTAATTTACAGATATGTAGATAACTATAAAAGATAGAGCTCTATTTATAACAAACTTTATGGCAGGAGGACATCAATTCGGGCCATATTTAGAAATGCACAATATTTTACGATAAAATAATAATATATTGCGTGGGTCCATAAAAAGTGTTTTAAGCTTACAGCACAGTAGGTATAATTTCCATCAATATTGGTTAAGTCATTTTCAAGACAATATTCTGGTAAAAGTGGATTGAAGTTGGTTTAACCTTTAGTTTAATCACTAACCTGCTAGTTCAACGCCTAATCTCGCTCTGTCATTCCGTGTTTATAACATACTCGTAAAATCTTTCCGACTTTTATTCATTATACAAGAAACGTCTTAGCCAAGTTTTAATTAATGAGGTGAATATCCATAGGTACAAATTTACCTTGGCTCTGATAGAAAGGGGTTTATCAATATAGACGTACCTATTTAGTATACGCAGGACAGATTAAATTGTTTTGCTATAATCCGCTACTTGTAATACGTCCAATATGCAGGAACACCGCCCACATGAAACACCATACGCAATTATTGGAAGAACTGAATATTGGACGATTGCTGGAAGAAATGAATATTAGACCATACAGATTATTTTCAAGTAGCGAATTATAGCAAAACAATTTAATCTTTCCTGCTAATTACCTTGGCTCTGATAGAAACTGTTGTGGTGTTGTGGCTTTACACACACTAAAGTAATATTATTGCATGCGACAAAAGTGCCTCTTCACAGGAGATGTGTGGTGTGGTTACGTAAAAATCAGCGTACGCGAGTGTTATATCCCAGCTACACCACACATCTCCTGTGGAGAGGCACCTCTGTCGCATGCAATACTATTACTTTTGTGTGTGTACTGTGTAAAGCCACAACACCAGAACAGAGTTTGTGTGTGCTTAATTCATAACAGACATTTTAATTAGCTCGTACTTTTGAAGGAAGTAATTTACCAAGCGCTAACGTTTTTGAGGCTCTTACTAGTAATAAATTAATTCTCAATCAGTAGGTTAGTGTTTAGCGTGCGGAAAGTTCTCCTTTTCCTCATTTATAGTACTTTTATTTTGTAGGTAAGTAGGTAGTTAAAGCAATAATTTTTGAATAGGTACCAAAGACTCAAGTTTATCTCAACCTCTTTTTATCCCACCGGTGGGTCTTTTCTCACAATAAGAGGGGTTTAGCTATATACAGCCTGCACTGCACTGGCCCATTGCGGATTGGCAGGCTTCGCAAACCTTTGAGAACATTATGCTGAACTCTCAGCCATGTTTGTTTCCTCACGATAATTATACTTTTCGTTCACTGTGTTCTAAGAGATATTTATTTTCCACAAACGCACGTAACTTTGGAAAGTCATGCCAGGGATTCGAACCCTCGGTCTCTTGATAAGCAGAGGTTTAAACCATTGGGCTAAATTCGATTATTCTTCACTAAGTATGTACCCACTCATTTTTTTTGAAATTTTGATATAAGTACTCAAAAAAATACATGTGCATTTTGAGAAAATTTTTACCTATATAGAACGCTTCAAAAGCGAGTGATGCAGACTATTTTTCAACCCCGACACAAATGATACTAAAGGCACTTATACTTAGTCCGTCAAAAAGGTCATGAAATTAATTCACAGAAACAATAATTTTTCTCTGTCTGATGAGTGATTAAAAAATATTTAAATACAGAATAATAAAAAGAATTATTAGTATAGTTTTTGATTACTTGACTACCATTAAAAATGTACTTTACTCTGATTTTTTAATAATTTTCAACGTTTTTTTTTTTTATTTCATGACTTTTTTGACAGACTATAAGTGAAGTCACAAGCAAGTACTTATATATTACAGATACGTTATGTACCTATGTGTTACCACTAGTCTAATCGACCGCTACGCAGCATCATCCTGAAAAGATTTTTCGCTTACGTACACTATAAGGTTGTAACTTGTAACCAACCATACAAAGCCTTACAGCCGAAACGGCAAGGAAACACATACAAACATTTATTGAGTCGAAAATGTCAAAGTAAAGTGAATTATACATAAATCACTATTTTTCAAGCTTTTATAACTAGCGTCGTTGCATTTGAACGAAAATAAAAACTCTTGACTAGGCAACAAGATAAAAACCCAGCTAAGTGTGAGCCAGATTTGAGCACTAGGGTTCCACGGTCCATCACCACTTTTTTGACGTGATAACGTTTAATAAAGTGATGAACACCAGCGACGCACATGAAAAATAGTAACGTTCCACGTAACGTTCCACCTGAGCCTGTGCGTGCCTGTAAACCGACTTTACAGACAACCAATTTTTGGCTAAGAAATTCCTTTTTATTGAAGATTTGCGCTTGACGACAATCATGCCTGATGCAAAGCAATGATGAGGTCTAGGTTGGAGCGCGCTTGCCTAGAAAATACCTATTCACTCTTCTCTTTAAGGCACCTAGATTGTACTTGGCTGGAAACACGGAGGCTGGTAGGACGTTCCACACCTTTAAAACCACTTTTAAAGTCTTAAACCATAAACGTTTATGTTATTTCTATTACTTGTAGCAGTCAAACCATAGTGATAGATATTATGGTTATATTATAGATATATAGCTTAGATACACAGAGACAATTATATCGCATTCATAACTTTCAGAAGCTTTCTTTAGCTTATAACTAGTAAGTACTCAGACGTTGCTTCCTTTAATTAACAGTCTTTCTATAAGAGGAATTGGAAGCGCCTTTCGAGAGTTGCAAAACAAAATTGATTGCGTAGCTGTTGATTGAATTCAATTAATTATCTGTATATATCTGTCAACACTATTATATTCTATGATTTTATTATGATTAGTTAGTCTATGAATGACGAAATATTCTTGTCAACTGTTCAATGTCAATGTTCTTCCTCTTTTCTCGTGTGTTGCGTATAATCTTCTTATATAATATAATATAATAATAATAATATATATAAATCTCGTGTCACGATGTTTGTCCGCGATGGACTCCTAAACTACTGAACCGATTTAGTTCAAACTTCGTGAATATCTGTCATTTGGTCCAACTTGAGAGATAGGATAGTTTAAATCTCAAATTATAGTCGCAGTTTTAATTTATTAATATAACAAAAACTTTAGCCACAGCAACGCGTGGCCGGGTCAGCTAGTTATTTATAGATATTTTACTCCACGAAGACGCGCCCTATACTCTGTTAAAAATCGCTTATATTTCATTCGATTCGTATGGAGTTTGACAGTGTGGGGCACGTCATCGTGGATTGAAATATCTTATACATACTGTAATTTCCTCTTTAATAAACATCAGAGTCTAAATCCTCAATAATCCGTCGTGTTATTTAAAAATCATTCAATGGGAATAATAAATAAATAATCAATCGTAGTCAACTTGATGATTTACTCATTACCAAAAAAATCTGCAAGTGGTGTACGTACAAAAATATAACGTCAGACAACAAGCGAGCCTATAAGGGATCAATGTTTTCGTCACGGAACTCCAAGAAACAAAAAGAGAGAGAGCTCTGTAGCTGTAAGCGCTAATTAGAAGAGTTTCGGTGCCTTTTAACATTCCTTCGAAGCCTCGTTACCGATTCGCTTTCACGTAGCAACGATAATGTAGGTCGAGCTTTTTGGAGCCTATTTTTGGAGCAGTATTAAAATATTGCGATGATTTTACATTTAAAGATTTCCCAGCTAAACATTTATTTTGCCATGTCTGTTATTTCTCAATTAGGGTTTTGAAACATAGCTCACGTCATATTCTAAGACCCACCGAAAAAAACACAAAAAATTAAGAAAATTAATCGAGCCGTTTGTTATTAGTTTTGTTACAAATACCGTGACAGGTACACGAGAATTTTATATTAAAGAATTTTTCATTGTTTGTTTCTCTATTAACTTAATATACATGGCATAAAAGACGTTAAAATACTCATGGTCTGTGTATTAATTGTTAAATGTATTACTTTAGCCTCTGCAAATAACTTGTTAAAAAACTTATATAAATTACTAACCTTTTACGGATTCGGCACAAATGGAACGAACCTGTGACAAGTTGTTTTCACCAACTTCACTATTGAGTCTTAAGTACATCTAAAGTCTAAAGATAAAAATAATGAAAAATGAAGTTTTAGGTTTGTCGAAGGTTCCCTTTCCAATTAGACCGCCGACGCTGCGGCCCGTATCCCAGCATCCCTGTCAGATGTAATTTAGATTAAAATCCAATTCTGATTAGTTTCAAAGTAATTTGCGGATAATTTTAAACTTAATACAAAAAGGTGCTTTAAATAAATTGTTAACTCTAATATTTAGTTGTGGTGATGTTAATTTAAAGTGGATTTGATCGAACTGAGGTTTAAATCAAGTTTCGTAAGGATTAAGGTCTGTGTTAGCTCCAACCATATTATTATGATATTGAAATTCGATAGATAAAATGGAAATGGAATGAAATTCAAGGTTTATGTTCTTTCTCTTTGTATCGGAAAAATAAGCAAGCGTAGATATAACTACAAAACATACTAATCGCGTTAATTGGCCAATCTTTGGCCGTACTTCGTTTATTTTTCCTTTCTGCTTTCCTTTTTTAGGGTTCCGTACCCAAAAGGTAAAAACCCCATTTCTAAAACTTCGCCATCCGTCCGTCTGTGTGTCTATCGCCAGGCTGTATCTCTTAAACCGTGATAGACACTTGAAATTTTCACAGATGATATTTCTGTTTCCGCTATAGTAACAAATACTAAAAAATATGGTATAAAATTTAAGGAGGCTCCGATACAACAAACGTGATTTTTTGTTTGGTTTGTTCGACATTGATAACAGAAACAGGTAGACGCGTAAATATTCACAGAATATTTACTTTAAAAATAAATAGTTATATTCAAATTAACAATAAATATCCAAGACACGGGTTTCTGCCTAGTTTGGGAGTCAGGGAGTGTTAGAAAAATGTAACATTTTGTTTCGTGTGTCCGATAAATTTGTTTCATATTTAAAGGGGGCTCCGATACAACAAACGTGATTTTTTGCTAGTTTTTGAATTTGGTGGGCAGAATGAGAATTATTTTGGTTGGAATTGGTCTTGATGGTACGGAACCCTCAGTGCGCGAGCCCGACTCGCACTTGACCAATTATTATTATGTAAACTTTGACACACAATTTGCTTGGGTATAAAATTCCTCTTCATGTACAATCATTGACTTACTATGTAAGGACCCTAGGTGTAATACAAAATTCACCAAAAAAATTGGTTGTCTGTAAAGTCGGTTTACGGACGATAGATTTACGTGATAACGTCATAATCATAATCATTATGGTAATCATAATCGTAATCGTAATCGTTATCACAATCGTAATCGTAATCATAATCGTAATCATAACCATAGTCATAGTCATAATCATTACTTTATGTAATTTTTATCGTGCCTCTCTATCGCTTGTTGCGCGTTCTCGCTTGCACGAGGAACGTTACGCGGAACGTTACTATTTTTCATGAGTGCTGCTGGTGTTCATCAAATTATTAAACGTTATCACGTCAAAAAGTGTCCCGAGAAAACCTATTTATAAACGAGAGTATGTGTATTTTTATAAACAAACTAAACATTATATTTTCCATTACTATACAGCCTAATTTTACTTGCAACTAGCTATAGTGCGATTGTCTCCCTTTTCGAGTTTTATCTCTCTTTTGGTTCGGACATTTTTTAGCGCTGACCCGTCATCCTTAGTATAATATATCTATGTGTATAATGGAAGATTATATCACTCCAAATCCGAATTATACAAAAAATTTATAAATGAGTGCGAATTGTGAATTCAACAAGGCCTTGTTCGCGAGAAAACCCACGAGTGAATAAAGGGAACACGATATTTTAATTAGGTAGATTATTTTATATAAACCCGGTTTTTGCTTTCATGTCGCAGCTTTGTGTATAAAATTATAATGAATTATGGACACCATTTTTTTTGTTTTGAACTAGATTTTGTCTTCGCGTTGCGTCTTTACCTGCGTGAAATCCGGTTTTAATAATCCCCACGGAAACCATAAATTTTTCCGGGATTAAAAATATTGGTGTTAATAATAGATATACGTACGGCGAGATTTTTTAGCACCGTCTGCCCAGCGGGGCTAGACAAAGTAACAGTCGTTTAGCGTTCACGAAAGTAGATAAAAATGTATGGACAAACCACGTGACGAATGAAAACAAATGAAAGCATGAATCTACTTTATTCTTAGCGTTGTTCACTGTCGGCTGTCAATTGTCATGCGAAGTACGCTAAAGTTATCTACAAGGTCTGCGAGAACGCCAGGGAGTGTTCAAATTGTCGTAGTCGATTCTAAAAAAAGCGTGTTTTCCTCTATACGGTCACGTGGTTTTTCTACAGTCACTTGTTTTGTCCATACATTTTTATCTGCTGTCGTGAACGCTAAACGACTGTTAGTTTGTCTAGCCCCGCTGGATGGTTTAGATTTCGCCAGTTTATCGGTGCCAAAATGCTTGTTTTGTCATCAACAGTAAAGCCACGATGTAGTACGCTCAGAAGCCACCCAGAATTTTGTCAAATGGCGCTAATGTTTGCTTGTTACGTAAATCGTTCATACGCCCATATACCTACTGAGGTTTCTTATAAGTGGTGTTAATGTAGAGTCTACACTCTAAAGTAGGTATTATCCTCGTTCCAATTTTAGCCAAATCGGTTCAGGAGCGGCCGAGGAAGTTGGCGACCAGGTTGCTGACAGCAGAGACCGCTCAGGACGAATCCCGTACTCCCGCCAACATGGTCTGTCGTAGAAAAAATAGGTTTTTGTGGGTGCAAGCCAAACATAAACCCTCCGTTTCCCTTGACGGATAAAGAAAATTAAAACAATTTGAAAATATTTTTATTCGCACTGAAAATTATGGAGATAAACTGGACATTTGCAAATATTAGTTTAGCGTACGTTTTGAAAGGGGTGTCTTCGACGAATATTTACCGACCCACCTCGACGTCTACCTTAATTAATCTCCATCCATCATGATAATCAAACACCCCTTTTGTACTAACACCCACTATTTTAAACGAAAACTTTACCTTGGGTATTAACTGAGAATACCTATAGACATTTACAAGTTTATCTTAAATGCAAAAACCATCGTAATACTAAAACACTCCCATCAAATTGACTCTGGCTCTGGATATTCTTGCGGCTGACAGACTGCACCAGTCGGACATTGACAGCTACTGACATGGCACTAGCACAAACCTCTGATCTGGTCTTGTGTGAGGCTTCGGCCGTGGCTAATTGCCACCCTATCAGCAAAGACGCACCGTCAAGCGGTTAAGCGTTTCGGTGCGATGCTGTGTAAAAACTTACCCCTTAAAAGTTAGTAGGTACGGAAACATTTTTGGCTGCATCATCTCTTACCATCAGGTGAAAGATCGCAGTCAAGTACACTTAACTTGTATATTGTAAAAAACAATCGTGATACAACAACAATAAACAAGATAATTTTAAAATAAAATTCATACATAAAGATAGCATCCATAGTTTAATATTTCGATACGAAAACACTTTTTCTTAATGTAGGTAAAAAACTGCGCATTTGAATACTTCCTGGAATCTAAATTTTGGGCTATGTCTGTCATATTATTAGTCATGTCTATGTAGGTTTGTTGCGCGCGTTAATGTCTATGACATGTCATGTCATGTCGTTTACAAGTACGAACCCGAATCAGACTGGCTTAAAACAGCCAGTCAGAAAAACTTAAAAGTTAGATGCATTTTAACCCGGGATTAAATCCAGGACCTCATTCAGCGCAGTAGAACATGCTAACGAGGCAGCCCTAGGTACCTACAATGTTTAAATCATCTCCCATCTGCATGAATATAATATTCTTTGTAAATATCAGCTTACCCGCCCGTATGGAAGTGCGAGGTAAATTGAATGGTAATGGAATACGAAATGTAGCTTTCGTTCGTACCATGATAAGGCTGCCTATATACTAGAGATGTGTGATTTATTTCGTACAATACATTAACGATGTGCATGACGATCCCATGCGCAGTTGGTAGTACACTCGGATATCAGAAAGAAGTCTCGCGTTCTATTCCCGGCACGGTACACTTTAGAATTACTTGTGTTATAATTTCTAAATTGGCTCAGATCTGGTCTGAGAGACTTTGTTCGAAGCTGATTACCACCCCATCAACAAAATTAATATAACAACACATTCATCAGCTCTAATCCGTGTGTCCGTACATACAACAATTCATTACAGATACCTACGTAACATTATACTTTGTCTTATAAGTAGTCAAATGAATGAAATCACAGTGACAGGTAATTTCATGGTTAATATTCCGATCAAAATAGACATTTCAAATTACACTCCGACAAAAGCACCTAATGTCCTCATCAATCTCATGTGTGATAATAAACTTATTCAAGCTCAGTTTTAGTTTTTTGGATTTATCTGGTAAACGGTAAGTTTTATCAAAAATATATTCCAGAGAAAAATTGTAGATTATAAAATTCTCCACAAATAAAGTCCAATATTTTTCCCCAATAATTACAAATTCCTAAGATATCGCGATTCAAAAAGTTGAAGGTTTTACATTATAATAAAATGCACTATATCGTAGTTTTCGTTATTTGATCTCTATTTTTATATTATCTAATTTAACCGTACTAAAATAAATGATCATATAATATACAAATATGATAACATTATAATTCCCGTATGTTATATTTCGCTAAGTAAGGTTGCATGTCAGGGCGCCGTCTCTCGGGTCTCATCGCTCAACGTCACGAGTTATTTCACTTTATAATATTAAGATAGTATACATGATCCTAAATTTTCAAACTATTTTTAAGTAAAAAAAAATTACAAGACAGTGGTTTTTCTAACTGAAATAATATGAGAGCCTCGATCTAGACATAACAGGTACTGGGAAAGTCTGTATTAGAGAGTTACATATTTGTCCCGTTTGCCATGGAGACCCTGGGGCCATAGAGTCATATAGTATCAAAAAATTCCTTTGAAAGCTTTCCCCGCGGTTAATAGCCTCAACTGGTGACAGAAGGGCTGGCTCATTTTTTGCGTAACGTATCAGCCTAGCTGTTCAACGCGGAAATGCAGCAGCCAGTATTTCTTTTCCAATTAGAAAAACGCTGGGTTATACTTTTACTTAAGTCAGTAACATTGTGCTTTTTACCCTCTCTACATGTTTTTAAGAAAACTTGTATATAATGACATTTCTGAAAAGAGCAAGTGTCGAGTTTCTTGCCAGTTCTTCTCGGTGCAAACCTGCCTTCCGAACTATGTTTTGACTTTTATGAAGCCTATTATTTAGGCCTACCTATGTGAAAAATAGAGATTTTCATTTTAATATAATATGACTGGAAAATATTACGATGTAGCTTTAAAACTTTATGTGGAAATAGGTATAGTTAGGTACATTCTTCCACTGAATCATCACTAACGATTTCTCAAGAAATTGAAAGAAAAGGGATTAAAAAGCATTTTTCCCTTTTAAAAGATGTAATCTTAAAAATTTTGAGACGGAATGAAAATGAATTTCCCAGTCAATATACTCGTAGAAAGTTTTCTAAAAGAATAATCAGAAGTTTGCTAACTGTTCGGCCGACACAAATTGATTTATCTCCCGCTTGCCTTAATAATTTTCATCTCAGGCGCTCTCAGTAGGAATCTTCGAGAATGGATCTATCATCCATAGATTCAGTTAAGCGCAAGATTAAATAGATAACAAGCTGACGCGGCAAACATTGTTTTGCCATATAGGGTTATGGAAAAAAGCTTTGATGTACTTGTGAGCATGTTAGTTGAAATATGACATTGAGTTTTTCTATTAGGAAATTCCTAGTAGGTGCTGATTTGGAAATTAGCGGTGTTTTACCCCCGTGCCTCGGAAAGCATTATGAAAGTCGTCGGTCTTGCACCCGATCTCAGTCCGTTCGTGTCGGTGCTGTCGTACCATCGGATTATGAGAGGAGGGAATAGAGAGTGCACCTGTGTTTGTGCACACATTTGTGCACTATATGATAATATATCCCACGCTGATGGAAAATCTCGGCAGGGATGGGTCTGGGAGGATGTATTAAGTCGACGTAACGCACCTGACGCACTGAGAAGAGGCTAGAAATAACTCGGGTAAAAGTAAATAAGTAGGCGTAAGTACATACCTTTATTTTATTGTTGTAAGGCATTATATTTTCTAGGTCGGGCCGACAATAAAAAGTAAACCTGCTTAAACTCCGGAAAAGTGGGCGCCTAAAGCATCTAAATTGCCTCAACGAGATTTTATTCGCAATTTCCCCATCTAAGTTAAATTTGTCTTATCCTCCGTAGCGTATTATGGGACTGTTATCATTCCATCAAATATTTTGGATAGATATAACCATAGGTATACCGTATACGTAATAAAATTACTTCCAACACAGAATATTATAATGGTACTGTGGGTACAGTACCTACAGAAGATTCACTCCGCAAAATGATTTAAATAAATAGCGACTCTAGCAATGATACAAGAAAGTGCAATTAAGTTTGCAGTAGTGCCTTATAGCTGCGTCGTTATTAATCTAAACGTTGCGTTCTCTTTCTGTCTCGTTACTTTATGGTTCCTTTATCTCTTTCTGGCTCGCTAAAGGGGTCCTGATAAAACCGCAGAGCGGTCGGCACTGTGTACTTGTAGCCTTTGCACCTACCTACAGTCAGGCCAGTCGCACTTATCACGTGACCGTCCCGGCTACAAGTAGGGGTCCGGATGCCAATATTTCAGATGGTTGCCGCTCGCGGGCCGAGTTGCACGCGCTAGTTCTGTACGGTCTATTTTACGCGCCGTCTGACTACGGCAGCCCTAGTATGTCGTAAGAGATAAAGTTAGGCGATAGAAAGAGACCACAATATTGCGTTTGTTGCGTGACGATATTGAGGGCGGGGCCAGGCGCTATTGCGAACTGAATTGCACTTTTTGTGTCAGCGCTAGAGTCGCTATTTCTTTAAATCATTGTGCGGAGTAAGCCTTCTGTACCTATTTAGTGTTCCGTGCTACAGTGCGAGTGAAACCTCCTTGACTCTAGCACAGAAACCATCATCTCCTCAACTCTTCGCTTGATTCATTTCCACTAAAGCTAGACGGAGAGGAGGTGTTGAAATAACGTAATCTAATTTGCTATTCAAAACACATCTCTTCTCTCGTCTCGTCTTTAAGTTTGTGGAAACTATTGTCCATCGCACGTCTGTCTCATGGACAATGGGCATGCGTTATACACGGCTATAGTACCTAATAGTAGTTTATGTAACGGTTACATAATGGGGGGGTATTATGTAGAGTTTCATACACTACTTTATCTACGCTCATATTATTATCATAAATCCAAATCATAAAATCTTGCTAACGTTTGTCGTAAATCATTGCAACTACTAAGATGGAACAGTCCTTATAGTTACTCGTCCTTATAGAAAGAAAGAAAGAAAGAAAGTATTTATTTCTTAGTATTTCTTAGTAGTTATAGTTGACCCTCGCCTTCGGCTTGGGTCAACAAACCGGGACTCGTAAAGAAATGACAAACTTTCCGCACTTATATTGAAATGTACTATTAAATATTTCCATAGTAGAGCGATGTTATAATGAATAACTTTTCAATAATTATAGAAGTCTGTGAATAAAGTAGGTAATTATTTGACACATTTCGATTTCATAATTCGAACTTTAAGCAATGAGCGTAGATAAATATATTAATGTATCCCCGGACTCCCGGGAACGAAAGTGGAAAAACGGATTATGGTTGACCCATCAGTCCACATTCTATCTAAATACAAAGGGCATTTATTTCACGAAAAGCAAGGATTACTAAGTAAATAACACAGATTAGAGAGAGCTCGGTAAATAAATGGGAAAAGTACGCGCGTCAGACGTGACGTTAGACGTGATCCATTAGCGGCGGAACCCGCGCGCAAACACCGTGTTGCCGACAAACAAGATGGCCGCCGCAAATACCAGTGTCTTAACAGTCCATACAAATACTTTTTCTTAGAAAAAATAGTTCTGTCGCAGAGCTGTAGTTGGTGCTACTGAGATTATTTTCGGTCTTTCATAAATATTTTTAGGACAGACCTAAGGACTGAAATGTCATGAATTACGTCATCACGTGGGCCGGCCGCCATTTTGGCCGCCATTGATCGGTCATTCCGTTTCCCTCTGCGATTCGTGAATGTGCTCCTCCGTTTGTGTTTTTGTGATATATTCTACGACTTGGCTTGATTTCTGGACTCCGAAGACTTCGCCCTTTACATTGGACCTACGCGCAAACCCCTGGACACCGATTTTCCTAACGATTAGACTGACCGAATAAGTATGGCTGCTTCTGAAAGAGGTTGCTGTGTACCAAGATGCGGAAAAACTCGTAAGTAAACTAAAATTTCGATTAAAATTCAACATAAGCATAGGTATATTGATGTTGTCTTCTTCTGAACTCCTATTTTGGCCGATTGGCAAGCTTTACGAACTGAGAACATTCATGTATGTTTTCTTACGATGTTTCACTTCACCGCCAAGCATGTGATAATATTTATGATTAGGGCTCCTTATTGCACTGTATGTGTTGTCTTGAGCATGTCACATCGTCGTCTGCCTCTGTTTATCCAGTACATATCTAATTTTTTGCATTTTAGTAAGTATTACAAATATGGAAGTATGGTTTTTGATATTCCTTTCTACCACTGTTAAATTAGCAACAGAGATAGTTCAAACTTGCCAATAATTCACCAGTGCAGGTCAGTTTACAGATATTTTTTTTTTCAGGCAAAGATAATACTGTGTTGCATTTATTTCCCAACCCTGTTAAGGAACTGGATCGATATCATTCATGGACTCAAGCTGTTGGACTTGATACATCATTGGATCCGCAATATGTATTTCGTAACCGAAGAGTGTGCCATGCTCATTTTGAAGCAAAATTTTTAACATGGAGCAACAGATTGTGCTTTGGGGCCATTCCAACTTTGCTTTTACCAGGTGAGTAGACTTGTCTTTCTTCACATAGTTATTCATTCACTAAGCACTAAAGCAAACAAAGTTAGTTTGAGCTCCAACTGACGTGTAAAGCAAAGTAGTTATTTTTCATCAATTGTAAGTTCTCCTTTTCTAATACTATATAAAAAAAAAGATTTAAGTATAATACTAGTTTTCCCAGTAATCATAGCAAAAACAAACAACAGCAATCTTTTGGAAAGTAAAGCTAAGTTAACCTCCAAAAAACTGGGAGTGCTCAACAGAGCTAGCGCTATTTTACTCCTAAGCACAGGCTCCAACTATACAAAGTGCAAGTGCTGCCGCACATGGAGTACTGCTCCCACCTCTGGGCTAGAGCACTTCGTTACCAACTACTTCCATTTGACCAGATACAAACGCGGGCAGTTAGACTTGTTGACGATCCCAGTCTCTCTAAGAAACTGGAATCTTTAGAACACCGTAGGGACGTAAGCTCTCTATGTGTGTTCTATCGATGGTTCAATGGGGAGTGCTCTGAGGAGCTGTTTGAGATTATTCCTCCTTCCACTTTCTCTGTACGGACACTTAGGCGTAGAAACATGTTCCATCCATACCACCTAGATGGCTGGCAATCCACGACTACCCGGTATGCCAGATCCTTCTTCCCACGCATGTGCAAACTATGGAACCAACTACCAGCAGCAGTGTTCCCTCAAAGCTATAACAAAGGGTTATTCAAGGGGCGGATCAACAAACTCCTTGAGAGCCAGCAACGCATTTGCAACTCCTCTGGTGCTGCACATGTCCATGAGCAGCGGTGATGGCTTATCATCATGTGACCCGCCTGCTCGTTTGCTAGCGTTATAAAAAATAAACATCATTATAATGTTTATTATCTTGCAGGTTCTGCAATGGCTAGAGACCCACTGGCTGACATAACAAACAGGCCTGAAAATATTTCTTCGGATTCTGAATTGCCATCCACTTCTAGAGGTACATATGACTTTTAAAATATATACCATGTTTATGAAAAAAACATAATAACTATTATGTTGTCTTCAGATTCTGCGTTGCCATTCACTTCTAGAGGTACATTTGTTATTAATTAAATGCTTTTAAAATATATACCTACAGTGTTTATGGAAAAACCATAATAACTGTTATGTTTTTTGATTTCATTTGATGAAACAATTTTCACAAACATGGTGTATACTATCATACTAAAAGAAATGATGCACAAATTTTAATCATGTTCATATTTATTAAGAAAAATCAAACTGACATTACATATCAAGCTATTCTTATTTCAAGGATCATTGTAAAGGAGGTATTCACCACAGAGGTTATATTTGCCTCTCCAAGTCTCCACTATCTCATAATTAATTCTCTAAAAATAGTATATTAAATACTAGCTGACCCGGCCACGCGTTGCTGTGGCTAAAGTTTTTGTTATATTAATAAATTAAAATTGCGACTATAATTTGAGATTTAAACTATCTACTCTCAAGTTGAATCGAACTGCACATGGTGTGCGAATTTCATTATAATCGGTTAAGTGGTTTAGGAGTTCATTGAGGACAAACATTGTGACACGAAATTTATATATATTAAGACTAAATTTTACATTACTAAACAGTCTTTGAAAATTTACAGATAACACTTCATCTCGAGAAACAAATCAACAACAGGCAAAAAATTTGAAATCACCCAAGTTCAATGAAAAGTATTTTATTAAAGCTGTGAATAAGCTGCAAATTAAGACAGACAGCTATGCAAAAAGGTTAAAAAAAGCCATGAAGTTGTCTGAAAACAAAACATTTTTAAGTGCATTAAAGAAATTTACAAGCTTGGCTGCTATTTTTAACCGACTTCAAAAAAAAGGAGGAGGTTCTCAATTCGTCGGAATCTTTTTTTTTTTTTTTTATTTTTTTTTTTTTTTATGTATGTTCCCCGATTACTCGAAGATGCGTGGACCAATTTCGAAAATTTTTTTTTTGTTTGATAGGGTATAGTTCACAGATGGTCCCATAGTCATGAAATCAGGATCTGATGATGGGATCCTGGAGAAATCGAGGCAACTCTTCAAATTTTATAAGCACACTTGAAGTGATTTGGGTATTGTTTGAAAGAGTAATTTTTTCCAGGTAGCCTTAATATGGTCATCAGGTCGGGATCTGATGATGGGATCTTGGTAAAATCGAGGGAACTCTTCAAATTTTGCTAGTATACTTGAAGCGATTTAGGTATTTTTTATAGTTACTATTGCATTTCCTTGCAGTCATCAAGTAATGACTGTATTCATTAAGTCAGAATCTGATGATGGGATCTTGGAGAAATTGAGGGAACTCTTCAGATTTTAGAACCATACTTCAAGCGATGTGGGCATATTTTCCAATGCCTGGCGCATTACTTAGTTGTTTTTCACTAAAAAGTATAAAATAAAATGGAAAATTCTTTCCAAAAAACCAACTTCAAATGCCACTACAAAGAATGAAATAATTTTTAATGTACACCAATTCGAAGTCGGGCAATGTTTCGTTCATTCAATAATGGTCCTTCGTATTGTCGATAATTTTGTCGTTTCTTTGCACATTAAGTTTTATAATAAGAAGGACTATTAATGATTGAACAAAACATTGCCCGACTTCGAATTGGTGTACATTAAAAATTATTTCATTCTTTGTAGTGGCATTTGAAGTTGGTTTTTTGGAAAGAATTTTCCATTTTATTACATTAATGCAGTTTCGAGAAGCAGGCAAAAAAAAAATGGGCCGGAGATTTACTGAGTCTGAGAAAATTATGACACTGAGCCTTTATAAAAGAAGTCCACGTGTTTACAGATGGCTTCAGAAAATATTTGTCTTGCCATCTACTATGACATTAAACAGATTGATAGCGAGGGCGAATTTAAAACCAGGGCTGAATAAAAATCTTTTTAAACAATTAGCGATGAGAGTGCAGAAAATGAAAGCAGACGAAAGACTGTGTGTTTTGTTATTTGACGAAATATCTATTGCCCCACATTTGGATTACAGTGCAAGAAAAGATGAAATATCAGGATTTGTAAATAATGGAAATACAAAACAAAAAAAGATAGCTGACCATGCTCTGGTTTTTATGGTCAGAGGCATACAAAGAAACTACAAGCAGCCAGTGGCTTATACATTCTGCTCCGGTAGCACTAGCTCAATGGAGCTATCTAGATTATTAAAAGAAGTAATTAAAGAATTACATAGTGCAGGTCTCACTGTCCTAGCCACAATTTGTGACCAAGGCACAACCAATGTAAGTGCCATAAATACTCTAATAAAACAAACCAAAGAAAAATATTTAAGAAAAAATGAAGAATATTATAGAGACACATTTGAAGTTGAGGATCAAGAAGTTATCCCTCTGTATGATACTCCCCATTTAATGAAGGGAATAAGAAATAATTTAATAAATAAAAATTTAACATGCTGCATTGGTGGCTCAACAAAAACAGCAAAATGGGAGCATATAGTTAAACTATATGAAGAGGATCCTGCATACAAGGGAATAAGACTATTAAAAAAATTATCTGAGCATCACATCAATCCCGATAAATTTCAAAAGATGAAGGTGAAATACGCAACGCAGGTCTTCAGCCGAAAAGTTGCAGTAACAATGGGATTTTTAGCAGGTAAATATTTGCAAAATTTCACAACAAAGTTAACTATGAGAGAGTGATAAGTAAGCTAAGCTCAGAACAGTGTGGGATTGTTCTATTTCTTTAGAGCTAGAGATATATATTTTACCTACAACTGCACAGATGTTTAAAACTTTAGTGTTTAAATGTATACAAAAAGATGCTGATGCTGAAGATGTCTCTGCACCAGCTGCTATTTGCTCTCATAATTTGGTTTACACCATAGGATCTACCATACAAATTAAATTTGACTGGTTACTGGATATTTGACTTTAGTTATTTATTTCTTATTCATTAATATTTAAATGTTTGTTCAAACTAAATGAGCTGAACTTTTTTACAAAGACGACCCACCTTTTTTACAATGAGACAACTGAATGGCGCAGCGGTAGCGGCCTTGCCGTCTGCGTCATTTGTCGTGGGTTGGATTCCCACAAAAAAAAAACAGTGTCTGGGTGTTTTTGTAGTATGTGGTTTGAGTGGAAAAAATAAATCACTTAATATGCACTCCATACTAATACTAGTATTTTTTTGATTTCAGAACGGAATATTTTGCCACCTGAATGCACACAGACTGCTGACGTTTTATTGTTTTTTGATGAGCTCTTTGACTCCATGAATGGCAGCTCCACCAACTCGAAGAAGAGGAGTGGTAAAGATTTATTATTGCCTGTAACGCCCATATCTAATCATGGTACCGTTTGGTCAAATGCAAAGAACGTATTCAAATCGATGAAGTTTATTAGTCACAATAATAATCAGCCAAATCAGAAGCTTGTCACAGTTCCCACAGTCAACAATTGGTTACAAACTATAAAAAATATGGAATACCTCATACAAAAATTATTTAATGACTTTCATGTTAAATCTGTGTGGATGAGACATTTAAACCAAGATCCGCTAGAAAATTTCTTTGGGGCGATTCGAAGCCATGGCTGTAGAAACAATAATCCAACAGTAGCTGGCTTCGAATCGTCCTTTGCCGCTTTACTAATTAATAATTTAAGCAGCGGACAGCACTCACTTGGCTCCAACTGCGAGGAAGACAATTGTCATACTATTTTTAATTCAATGGAGACCTTATTTGAGAAAGTGGAAAACGAACCCATCTACACAGATTTGATAGATACTATTGATGATACAATATATGTTCCTTTTGAAGAAAAAAAAAATTGCCCCAGAATATTAGCAACTTTACAGTTTGTAACTGGTTATTTGTTAAAAAAAGCAAAAATAAAGATATTCAAAAATTGTAAAAAATGTAAACAGTGCTTACATGACCCAAATAATACTTGCGATTTCTTGAAATTAAGGGAATATAAAAAAGGAAAAACTTATTTGACTTATCCCAGTAGTAAATTAGTTATTATTTTTTCCAAAATTCAAGATGTAATCACACATATAATTAAAAAGAATCCTATGAGCCCAAATATAAAAGTACTTTTAAAAACTTATTTATATACAGAGCTCGATTTTGACTTTTTAGATTGTGAAATGCATAAATCACAGGTAATCGAGATAATACTGGAATTGTCATGTAATTTTTTTATTTACAACTGGTGTAGAGATGTAAATAAAATAATTAACGGTACCAGATTAGATTTAGACGATAGTGACACTATAAAAATTGCTGCATTTAATTTATTTAATAAAAGGAAACATAGAAAACTGTTAAATCAGTAAACTGTTGTTTTATTTACCTCAATAACTAAAAATCCATTGTCTCCAAAGTAATTTCCACCAGACAAATAAAATATGATTTGTCTTTTGGAAATTGCTTTGGGGAATAATTAGTTTTAATATTTAAAATGTAAAAGGGAGCGCGCGATTTGCTTGCCTATTGAGTTGTCGCAGAGCGCTAGGTGGCGCTATCGCAATTTTTTGGCTGTTATCTCTATACCCCTATATTCAATATACTCTATGGCAAATACCATCGGCCATCGCATGAAATACAGTGACGCCATAGATACTTCGCAATAGCAACGGTACTGATAGAGCCTATTGGTTAAAGCTGCCTCTCTCGAATCGAAGGGAGTTTTCTGAGTTGTGCGCGTTTTAGGAACTAAATATATCACTTGGTTAATCATCATTAGTCGTCAGCATTCGTCAGCGTCACAAAATACCTGTCCTAATAGTACCTTACAGTACAGAAGACTCACTTCGCAATAGTACATTTCAATATAAGTGCGGAAAGTTTATCATTTCTTTACGAGTCCCGGTTTGTTGACACAAGCCGAGTAAGGACGAGTAAAAATGACAATTCCGCACGTGCATTGAACAACGTTTTTTAATACATTTGCGAAAAAAAAGATTGGTTTTACGTGTTTGCCTGCGCCGTGTTTGCATGCCGTGTTCGTGCTCATGCGCTCCTGGTGCGCCCGCTCCGGTGCCGCGTAGGAGGAAAACACAAAAGCACTAGTGCGGAAAAGAATAATTTTGCGCACGCTAAACACACATGGAAATGTCAACTTTTTGAGCAAATGTATTAAAAAAACCCTTTCCTTCCGGCTTCCTTTTTTTTGAAGACAGGCTTGCGCTTGACAACAATCATGCCTGATGGAAAGCAGAGATGAGGTCTAGGTTAAAGCGCGCTTGCCTAGAAAATACCTATTGACTCTTCTCTTGAGGCACCCAGATTGTACTTGGCTGGGAACACGGAGACTGGAAGAGTGCTCCAAACCTTAGCGGTTCGTATCAGAAACGTGGAAGAAAATCAAATTCAGGAGGAGGAAACCTTCAAGCTTAAGAGCTCACTATAAAGTTCTTAAAGGTATGTAAAGCCGGTTAACCCACACTTGTCCACTGTGGCAGACTATGACCTAACCCGTAAGTAAAAGCAAGTAAAGTTACTTGCTTGCAGTCGTAGCGATGTTGTAATGGCCACAGAAAACTCTGTCAGTTGCTCAAATGGAACGAAATTAAAAAAATGTATGAGAATGACGTATCGGCTCTGCAAATTGATCACGTGACTTCTGCGCCAACAACTGTCATTCTCATTTATTTCATAATTTCGCTCCATTTGAGCTGTGCAGTAGTTTTCACCTTCCATACACGTAACACTTTTCATTTTCAAACCCAAACACTTTTCTTTTTCAAGCAGTACATTATTGCAAAGAAACATTAAGAAGTACTTGCATTGTAAATTGAGATGTCATTTATTTTCATGACTTTTACTGTCGTTTGTTTACAATATAAGTTGTTTGGTCATATGAAACTAATTTCTTACGCTCTTTGAGTTCAAATTGATTGCGGAACACCCAGTAGGTACAGCAAGGATTAACGTTTATTACATTTTTCCTTTGAGACAGGAGCGTCTCAAGCAAGAAATTAGTTAATGGAACCTCTGTCTGTCGCCCCTGGGGCCGCGGGGCCGGGGCTCCGTGGGGCGATACATTTTTAAAGTTTACTCAACTAATGAATTGGAACCTTGAAGGACGTTTTGTGTAATAATATGCATAAAATATTATCAAATTCGGGCAAAAGACTCTTAAGTTGAATAAACACCTTTTCTTTCCATTATCTTAAGATAAAGTAAATATTTCTTTGTTTTATGCTAGGCAAATAAATGGAACTTATGAACTTAAGGCGGCCAACCGGCCCGCATTCTGAGGGACTGTCTCGTAATGACATTTGAAATCCCGCATTTAAATAATTAATGAATAGTCCGGAAAACCGTTTAAACCCTCCATCAAAAAAGCCATTGTCGAGTACCTTCTGTTTACCAAACAAACAACAAACAAACAAACGCTCCTACGAAACGAGTGTGAATAGTTTATGGACATCCGAAAAGCCATCATGAAAAATAGAAACATTAACATGCAATGCTTTTTATAAAATTTAATATGGGCCGTTGTTAAAACATTTTGGACCAAAACCCAGAACTAATAAAAAATGCCACTCATGTGAAAAATATGACTTTAAAAATGAATAAATTAATGTTAAGTAGTAGTGTTGTCTGTTTCTAACTTAAATACACTACCAACAATTCCAACAAATCCTCAGTCTTGTTGTAGCTGGGTGTGTCCCGCATTCACTTATTATAAATTTGGCCGCCTTACTTATGATTGAGCCGCACAGCGGGCGGGCAAGTGGTGCGGCGAGATGATGTCTACTGCCTAAGGGATTTGATCGAATCCAAATTTCAAGCAAATCGGGACAGTAGACGCGGCATGAAGGAATAACAAACGTGTACATATACATAAAAATTTCGGCCTTATAATATTGGTGTGATGATTTCAAATACATTGCTGCACACATAACCTATGTTTGTGTATTCTACTGTACTAAATACAATTCTAGTACTATGGTCAATCCAGGCTTTGAGTGATTACGGGCACTCTATTGACTTTCCACTCCATTAGCGGGCGCGTTCGGTTCATTGGTCGCGTTGCGCTGTTCCACCCAGTAATGGGTCTCGTTGTGGATTGCGCAATTAAACGATTCGATTAGATCCGCGTCGAACAAATAAATATCCGTGAAAAATACGACTGTGGCCTGTGACGTCACCTAAAGTTAGGCGTCCACCGAGACATAAAGAATATCGTGAGTTTAGTAGATCCTTTGTGAACTTTGCGTCAAGGAATTTATTGGCTTGCCGGTGCCATGGTTACTTACCTTTTCCAAGTTAGTACGATAACATCTTCGGCTGCATTGTCCCTTACCATTAGGTTAGATTGTAATCAAGTTCTAACTTGGTAGCGTGGAAAAAAGATTTAGATGTGAAAGATTTAGTTGAGCAAGTACAGTAGAGTACAGAATTCACATAAAACGACATTCAAAACGGTGGATGATTTCCTGATTTTCATATTTAGATAAATAATCATAAATTAAGTCATAAAATAAATCATTTTATAGTAGTAACTCAAAGATTTTTCAGGAGTCTAGTCATTATAATAATAATTAGCTACCCTGTGAGTCTGTAAATAATTCGTTTAAAAGCTAAAAATGTAAGCAGAAACCAAGTATAGTTCTACTCGTAAAATTATATATTAGAAAGCAGTGGCATTTGAACAATAAATAATTCTATTCACTTTTGAAATTATACGTCCTTGTTATGTAAAGGTGATTGTAGTCAACCTACCTCCATTCCAATTTTTTCACTAAATCGGCTATGTTGTTTAAAGTGACAAACAACCAAAAATTTAAAACTAAATGATACGGAATTTATTCCCACTTTATTTCATAAATAAGCTTCCGATGAATAGAATTTCTCCGCCTCTGCTTTATTGAGAAATGCCCTTTAACATTAAGATTATTATGAACGGAGATGCTGAGATATCTCGGATCGCCTCTCGGAGCCATCAAAGAAGAACGGCAAGGGTCAAAGGTAACCTTATCATTTAGTGATGCAGAAAAAACTTATTTATTTGAAAGGCTTGAGCTTCTTTCTGACGTCTTTACAAACTTTATTTTTGTTAGTTTCTTTTAGAAGAAATATTTTAGTTAGGTACTTGAAGTTCTTCTTTAATTTAAGAGCTTTAGAAAAACTGTCGGTAAATCAGAGTATTTTTGTGCGATCAAATCAGGAACATCATGTACCTAATCAGAAATCCGCAAAAAAATCAAAGTGACCAACATAGCTAAACGTGTCGCAAAACTAAAGTGGGAATGGGGCACATAGTTCGTAGGACCGATAGACTTTGAGTTTGGGGACCCAAGGTGCTGGAATGGCGGCTTTGCATTAGAAAGTGTAGTGCTCACAACCCCCCCATTAGGTGGACGGATGACTTAAAGGAAGTCGCTTGTAGCTTCAGACGGCATAAAATCGTTGTATAGGTATTTAGCGGTCATTTTAGGACGCCTATGAGTCCTCTAGCTGAAGGGAAGTCAGTGGATTTCAATTGGCTGAAACGACGAGGAGAAACTTCGCTACATAAACTGTTTTTGAGCCGGTTCGAAAAATCGTAGCTTCGAGACCGACAGGCACCCATCACAAAGTTCTAGGTTCAAGCAAAAACCTGTACCTTACCTATCAGATTTTCAGTGTAGAAATTCAAAGGAATAAATCCTGTGGTTTTAAACAAACCCCGATGGTGTCGCTCTCTTTCGAGTGTTCGCTTCGCACCTCTCCACTCATGTGTAGTTCCCCTCTTTTTCTTACAAGTCAACACTACTCAACCAGGTTTCCATATGCTAGCGCTTTTTGGAGCGAATTTCTGATTTTGAAATTACGTTATCATTATTGGTGCCCCAGTAAATTTCCCCCCGGGACGCTGATTTGTCCCTTCCCCCCTTAGATCTGGGGCTGCATAATGTAGGAAAAATTATAGCGGAACTAAAAGAATACAGGATCAATTCTGTAAAAACACAGCGGAAATACAGTTCAAGATTTTTTTTGCTACAATTTTCTCCGATTGGATATCCGCTTCTATAAGTTATTTTCCAATAACTGCCCGATGCCATTCTGAAAGCGATGGGACGGTATACAAAATTTAATTTCCTATATTTGACGCGGCAAGATAAAGAAGATGTACTAGCATTCTAGGATATTAGGTTAAGTATAAAAAAGTTTTATATAGTAGTTTTTTGGATATGAGAAAGTTAGCCGCGTTCGTCTGATATTAAACGAGTGTGGGTCGGAGTGCCATCGGCAAACCGCAAAGCTTCTGCTAAGTGCTAACGTAGTTAAAACTACTTAAACTAAATATCTGAACGTCCGCATTTCATATAGTAGTTTCACTCAAACGCATTCTACAATACTTACATAAATAATTAGATACAAAGCTAATAAAAAATGCTTCGTATTTTGTACAATTTTTGTATGTTTTTAAAGTTGAAAAACATAAAAGGACAGAGATTAAATGCAATATATCTCTCGGCGACCGCATTTTCCTGCCAGTGCCCAGCGCCCAGTGACCAGTGCCCAGCATCTGTCGTCGCCGGAAGTCCGCAGTATAACTCATACAGCATCCTTTACTTCCTCCAGATAATGCGGTCCGGGTTGGTAGCAGTAACACAA
Organism: Coenonympha arcania; assembly: GCA_036785405.1. Lineage (NCBI taxonomy): Eukaryota > Metazoa > Arthropoda > Insecta > Lepidoptera > Nymphalidae > Coenonympha > Coenonympha arcania. Next base: position 807,658 of record CM072066.1, read on the forward strand.
TTAATTTTATGTTTTGAGGGACCGTACTTATTAGGGGTTAAAGGAGCCCTATAAATTGTACTCACTATTTTTACATCATCCGTCTGTCTGTCTATATATTCCAACTGTCTGTCTGTCTATTCCAACCAGACGCTTTAATAATTTGCATGTTTCTAGCATATGGGGCAGTGAGATATTAAAATAAATAAATAAATATATACGGGACATTTTACACATCGCAATCTAGCCCCAAAGTAAGCGATAGCTTGTGTTGTGGGTGCTAGATGACTGATTAATATACATAAATATAATATATTGAAAAACACCCAGACGCTGGAAAACATTTATGCTCATCACACAAACATTTACCAGTAGTGGGAATCGAACCCTCGACCTCCGGCGCAGACGGCAGGTTCGCTACCACTACGCCATTCGGTCGTCATATTGCAACCAATAGTCATAATATACAATTACATTGTGGCCATGGGTTCTTGTCTTTATGACCCCTTCTATCAACGAACACTATCTGGGTCCAGTGTTTGGTCAGGGTGCTAATACTCGGACACCGTCCCTTATCCGACCCTTGTCATAGTTCGACTCGAGGGTAAGTTTCACTGCTGCAATAAGGGTTACAGACAAAGTTTTATCCTCGGCTTCGCCTTGATGAATATCGAAATCCTGTAAGTATAACGGGAACCTTAAATTCCTGAATAAAATGCCTTGGTGTAATCTAGGGTATATTTTAAGAGCACGGAATAACCCTAAGAGTAAGACCTTCATCTGATGTTAATTTAATGATGCGCCTAGGTACATATTCAGTCTTCATTTGTCTTCATTGAAAATAATATTATTCTAAAGAACAAATAGAGTAAGAAATCTTTTATAAATGGTCTGTGGTAATATAGGTTATATTCTGCGTTAGTTCTTGGATTGTTTTTAATAACACTATTTCTTAGGGACCCCATCGAAGATTGTCAATCGGTATCTCATTTCATTTGGCCGTTTCCGGTAGGCGGTAGGGTCCCTCCCTTGACCCTTGTCATCGTGAATACGAGTAACACAGCTGGCCTTATTAGCTCCTAGATTAATGACATCTCATTCGCTTAATTATACACTTCATTATATGAACTTCTTTATTTAATAATGAACTTACTTGTAATTTATTATAATTTTTTCTGACTGTGATGAATGAGCGGAAGTTAACGTGTTCAAATCCTGTCGCGAAGCTTTATAATATAATTAAATATTATTACTTACTGTATTACTTATGTATGTCTAAATGTGGGTACGGCATGCCTTTTCTTAATTGTGTGTACTTGTTAAGTAAGTAAAATATTTTTAGAGAAACTTGATTGGCCAAAGATACTGTATGAGCAATTATTTGCACAGGCTAAATAAATCTTTTTTTTCACTTATGCGCTTTCACTTATTTCATATTATTCTAGCGCTTGATTGTGATCACACCTGATGGAAAGTGATGATACAATCTAAGGTGGAACTCGCTTGCCTAGAAAATGCTTCTTAACTCTAGATATGAAGGCGTCCAAGTTGCATGTAGTGAGAAAGACAGTGACTGGGAGGGTATTCCAGACCTTTGCAGTGCGTATCAGGAACGGGGAATCAAACCCCTAGTACGTGTCTTTGGTACGTCAATTATGTACGGGTGCAAGCCTTTTCGATACCTAGCCGTAATCGGTTAATTGTGTAAGTAAGTTTAATAAAACCATCTGCCAGTCGATTTTTGAGGCACAGAACTAAATTCCTGTAACTTTTTAATAGTAAAGTTGAGTATAGCACGGTCGCGGAGCACGAAGAATTTCGTACATTAACCTGTTACTACCTGTCTCTGTCACTTCCGCGTCAAAATAATGCGGTCACGCTCGCACAGGACGGGGTCATTGCATCTGTGCGAGCGTGACCGCATTATTTTGACGCGGAAGTGACAGAGACAGGTAGTAACAGGTTAATGTACGAAATTCTTCGTGCTCCGCGACCGTGCTATAGTAATAAGTAATCTGCACCTGAAGCGAATCAAGTATTCGCACCGTGTACTGGGGGCAGGTAATGGCAACATTTTCACTCGTCTGTCAGCTGAATAAGCAATGACGACACGCCTTTTAGACGGCTCCAGTTAATTTACTACAGGAACTACCTGTTCTAATATTTCATGAAAAAATGCAAGTCCTAGATCGTAAGCACTTTAATGACGCTTGCCATTATTTTTTTTTGTGAACTTCACTAAAACTGGGTTGTCAGTTATGTATGACAATTATTATATTGCAATTTGCTAAAACTTTTAACAGTAAATTGAAATTGGCTGGACTATGGGAAGAACGATATCGTTAGAAGATCGTACTCTGGACAGATTTAATGACAATATTTTCTACTGTCTTATAGACCAGTATTAGAGTAGTAATGGTGGCACGCCTTCTTAGAGACACCTGTAGTTAATTTACTCTAGTAGATTTCAGTTGAAAAATACAAGACTTACATCGTGTCACAATTGTTTACATTACCTACTGAGGTTTCAAATACGTCTTGTATATCGCTGGTTAACGGAATATATTTGTGGATGTTTTTATTTTGTGACCTTTGACCCCGAGTAAATTTTTTTGCACGTGCCGGATCGATGAGGACTTTTCACATTTCCTTTATAATAGTGTATTGAACAATCCTACCAATATTCAGCCAAGTGGGAATTTTTGTAACCTCACCCCTATTTTTTAGTCCAATTTGACCGGACTATTTGTCATTTATCACCGATGTCATCTGTCTGTCTATACCACAGAATCAATTTCCCAAAACTTTTTTAATAAGCATCAGGCATTCGAGCGGCGTGCTCGGCAACATTTTCACAGGTCTGCTCGCTGAATAATGAATGCCGTCACGCCTTCTTGGACGGCTCTAGTTAATTTACTCCAGTGCCAGTCCAAATATAAGGAACGGAAATTTGAAATACCATCAAAATTTCCGGGAATTTACTTATTCGTATAGCATCGTGAGGAAACCCAGCACTACGACAAGAAAAAGGGCGCGTTTTATTTAGCACTCTAAGTTCATTTAGTGTATTCATTGATTTGATTACATACTAATAACTATGCTATTAACATCTATTATTTACTATTAAATATACTACAAATATACTTCTAATCATTTAACAAATAATTTAATTTTTGATTTGAAAATTTATTTTCTTTTTTGCAGGAAGTCTTTTAGTTTGTTTATTTTTTCTTCCAGAAGCTGATTATATAGTAGGGGTTACTCGTGGGGTTAGTATACAATACTTAAATGTATTTTTAAATGACAAAACCCTTGAAAGTAAGTGTATATTCCCTCTGCTCAGATGCTTTAATTTGGTGTATTGTTTAAAACTAAATGTTTTTGTGCCTAAATAAATAAAAAAGCGGGTAGACACAATGTTTCTTATACAGAGTACTAGGCGCCTATACTAAAATTTTTGTGATTCTCCAAAATTATCTATATCTTCTTTAGCAGGAAGCCAGGAAGATATTTTCTATTAGACGTAATAAAAACTCTCAAGAATTTACTAATAGCGCATCCTTTATAATATTAGTATAACCTATATTTATCGATAGCCAAAGGAAAGCAGGCACTTAGGTACAGATAGGTAGCTAGTCAGTAATATCACTAATATTTGAGATATTGCGTTCCTTTGAAGACCGGATCTTCGATAATTGCCTACTTGTGGCCGGTACCTTTCATCGTCGTACACGGCAAGGACTCAATAAGCCTGTAATAACGTCCCGAGGACCGTAAAGGCCCTTTTATAGCCACAATCTGATTAATTATATCACTAGTTGTATAAAATCGATTGAGAAGTTCAAAGCGGTTTGAATTACTTCATGATTTTTCCCCTCTTGTACATTTGGCGCTTGTTTGTATTTTTTTATTCCATACAAGTTAGTACTTGACTGCGATTTCGCCTGATGGTAAGTGATGATTCATCCTAAGATGTTATCGTACTTACTTGGAAGGGTAAGTAAATATACCCCAATGGTTTCTACAAGCATCGCACTGGAACGCTAAATCGCTTGGCGGTGCGTCTTTGCTGGTAGGGTGGTAACTAGCCACGGCCGAAGCCTCCCACCAGACCAGACCTGAGCCAATTTAGAAATTATATAATTGCAAAAAGGCCCGTGGCTGGAATCAAACCTGCGACCTCCCACTTGAATCCGAGCGCGCCGCCACTGCGCCAGGGAGGTCGTATCAAGCTTGAGTTCCCAGCTTCGATTTCCGGCACGAGCCAGTTTTATAACTCCTAAATTGATAGTTTGGTAGCAAATGGGAGGCGTCGGCCTTTTAGCATTCCGGTGCTATGCGGTGCAGTAACCCTTTGGGGTTTTGTACCACTTCCAAGAAAGTACAATAATGTCTTTGCCTACATCCGCAGTCAAGGCAATTATCGTCATTTAAAAAATATTTTAAATAACAAGCTTTTATACGTTTTATCCATATTCTTCTCCGGACCAGACCCTTGTTGTTGGCCAATTGGTCATCTAGGGCTAAAGTACTCATCAAGACAAATCAGACGAGCCCAAACTTGATGGGGTTGTGTCGTTAAACAACCGAGTTCCTATGGCCACCTTGCTATTCCATCATCAGATCAGCTCCATGTCATAATGATTTTGCATTGTCACCCGATTTACACATGCATGCAAAATTTCAGCTTAATCGGTAACCGGGAAGTGTATCAAACTTGCAAGGTTTGATTACAAACAAACAAACAAACATTGGGACAGGTGAAACAAAATAAAAGTTTTCTAAAAAGCTAAATCAGGCATTAATGTAGCGTAGATAGGTAACGCTTCTTAATGAAAATTACTTTCAAAGAGAATAACAGAACTCTGTTTTAGAATTCCGTACCTTTGACACCATTCAAGTTTCAACAGCCCTAGCACCGCCCTCTAACGACCTTATAAACCCAGTTTCATTATACAAGCTCCACGGCCCGGTTCTGCCGACGTTTACAAAGTAGCTCGCTTAATTACACAGTTTTAAACAGATCGCTTGACGAATGACTCAATCCCTCGCCGCCTTTGATATATTGCGCGGAACTAGTAGACCAAGAGTCTGTGAAAAGATTTGGCCTGTCATGAAAACATTATCACTATCTGCAAAATATACCTTATAATATACATATATAGTACCTTAGCAAAATGACTTAGTTCTACCATGACTCTACAATTGTTAATGGAAATAAAAAATATTTGAGACTGACAGTCGTCATCGGATAAGTCACGTGATTAAATTTGTCGATAATATGTCATGCCCATAGAGTTTTTGAATTTCTTCTTATCGGCAATTGAAGAAATAGAATAGATAAGGTATATGACTACGGTTCCAGTTATCACCATATAACGGCAAGATGCTAAAGGGTGGTGGCATACTTATGTGGTTGACATCCAAAAAAACTCGTTTACAAAACGTTTTCTTCCATGTATCTGATGGTGTCAAACGCTCTTTAAGCCTCCTTATTCCTTGCCAATTAGATACAATCTGGGTGCTTTCAAGAGTAGACTGAAAAAGTATTTTCAAGGCAAATGCGCTCCAAATGTCCTCGTTATTGCTTTTCTTCAGGCGTGATTGTCATCAACTGCAACCTTTATAAAAAACTACCCCCACCAGATCTTGGCCTACTTGAACTATATTTGAACAATATATTATAAACGGAGGTTAATTAGTTACGGGTGGATTGCCGGCATTAATCTTTGCTGGTTACAGATAAGACCCACATTTACAGTTTACATATACATAATGGAAACAGCTCATGATATCTAGATCGATATTTTCGGCCTGGTTGTAAAAGTAGGGATAAAGTTATTATTATACAAGCTGAAAATTAAGCAGTTTAACGGCTACTTTTGTACGCATAGAGCCTTAGAGGTCCAAGAGGGAGCCCTCGACTTCAAAACTGCGGCAAAAAATACTTTGCCCAAATTGGCAAACCCGAGCCGTTGATATACAATTCACGCACACTAGTATCCGCACACCATACTTTCAAATTGACACACTCACACTACAAAAAAGTTGCCGCACTCACGGAGCAGTCATGGTTAGGTAGGGTTCTATCTAGTTGGAGCGCGAGCGACGACCTATTTTATAAATCTACGTTAGTACGCTTGTGACACGAAATTCAAAAAAGATTTTTTTGAGACTTAATTCAAATTAGCTATCTCAAAAATCCCTTTAAATTCAGTGCACGAATTTATGAACTCCGCCATTTAAACCTGTCAGCCATTTTGGATTTAGAATAACGTCACTTAGTTTTCCATGGCTTGTCATCATAATTTTTCGGGTATGACAAATTTCTCTTTTTTATCGGCTTGACCCGAATTTCGAGATTTTTGAGATTGAGTTTTGACTCGAACATTAAATAAATAAGTAAATAAGCCTTTTTATTACCCTCAATCTTGCATTACATTATTATTTTCATGTTAAAAATAGTATTATACTTAATTATAAATTGCATGTAATAACTGTTTTTAATTATTCATATTATAAGATTAAAATTAATATTAGTAATATGTTGTATTTCTAGTCAAACTATATCTTACTGCGTTTTAAATATGTTAACACGAACATTACTAACATAAAAATCTTGTAATAAGCCATTTTATTTATTTCACTGTAAGCTTTTCTCACTAACAATGTGGACAGACGTCAGTCTGTAAGTGTCAGAAGGAGGTCAGAAGAGTACATTACTTACTACTGTGCATTGTGTCATGACAGAACAATGTGAGGCTCGTTAGAGTTAATGAATCCGAGACAATCGTGTAGAGCATCCTATTTAGTACTTAGTAAATAAAACACAAGAACGCTCTAGCCCTCCTCTAAAAAGCTTAGTTTTTAGCCGCCCATGGGAAGGGTAAAGACGGCGTAATCGGTGATTTAAGAGTGATTTTTTTTTATTTATTTAACTGTTTAGATAAATACGTATTTTCGGTTTTTAATCTAAATTCACTCCGAAGCGGAAACCCGATTGGATAAAATTTTCTCCCAAAATCTGCGCCAAACTCTCAATTTTGGTCCTTTTTTTTCGGAAACTACCATGGATGTAATTATAATTTTTGTTTGAATATGTCGGTAATAATAATATCCAAAAACGTCAAGAACGGATTTTTAATATCTGACTGGATTGGTTTTTAGTAATTAGGTACAACGTTATTTTTCTGTTATATTCTTAATGATTAAACGAACTTACCTGTACGTGAAGTTCAATCATAATTACTCGAAGAGTCGGCTTAAACACGTTTATTTATTACAACAGTAGTAACACCGTCAGCTGCTCGCCATTTCGTCACTTTGTTAGGGAGAAGGTAGGCCAAGAAAAAAACCTCGACGCGGCACGGCCCCCGACCCGAACACCTCATTTAGTTTAGAGAGAGCAGAGCTGTTTAGAATCATAGATTCTTTGAAGAACAAAGAGTCCTTACTTCAAAGAATCTGTGCTTAAAATAAATTGATTATTTATTAATTATTTTTCAACTTATGTTTCACGCCCAGGGCAATGGCATGTCCATCTTGGGAGGGAGGGTTGCTAACGTGTTTAAGCCGACTCTTCGAGTAATTATGATTGAACTTCACGTACAGGTAAGTTCGTTTAATCATTAATTACTCTCGGTCGGCTTAAACACGTTTATTTATTACAACAGTAGATGATGAGAGAAAGATAGTATCGTGAAACATAAGTTTCTGGCATATCAAACAAAGTAATTGATTAATATTTCTATCAGAAAAAAGGAAATTTCATAATAACCACAAAACAGAGTATTTTCATAATAACAGCTACTTTCATAATAAACAGAAATATAGCAAAATCACTTAAGTAAGACCTGAAACATTGGTTTTAGAGTTGGTTGTAAACAACTCTACATTAAGTAGGTACCTATAATATGAATGATCTATTATAGTACATTAACAACCACTTGTAAAATATAATGTGAAGGTAAAATTAACTAATTTAAGTAAATTATGTGTTGATATATTTTGAACAAATTCTCTAATTAAACTTCATGCGATACTATACTAATATAGTATTTTTCAAAAGCCAAAGAATTTAAAAAGAATTTAATGTCAATCGTGCAGTAGGTATTCCTAATACTGTACTATAATAACTCTTAACTCCCAACCTGCAAACTTTCGAAGTCCACGAGTGCCTACTGCCTAGTAATGTGCAGTGAATATGGATTTTAGTATTTAACTCAAATTTAATGGTATCTTTGACACAACTACTCAATGTTTAAGAAGAGTTTTTACCAAGAGGCTTTTTGAATGAAATGAATAATGTAGATAGATTCGAAGGTCTTTAGTTCTTTTACCATAGATATATTATATACTTAAAGTATTTCCAGACTTTTGTTTTTATTTTTAATAAAGTTAAATATAAACTTGGTAATTATGGCACCTACCTAGCAGCCGTGAGTTTGGATTTTTTATTATTACCTCAGTATTTGTGAAATTAATATTATTTATGTATATCGCAGACAGCGTTTTAACTCTGTGAGCTGCGACAAGTAGGTGCCCATCTTTAGTTGATATAGGTTGAACTTTCATAAAGGTACGATACATCTGATAAGCAGTCCGAAACTTGGTCAACATTAATTCGTGTTAGATTAGACATTTTTGCAATTAAGGCCTTAAACAAAAAACAATTTAGGTCTTAACAAAAAGCAATTTAGGCCTTAAGCCTTTAAGTATTTATAGAAGTTGAATCATAATTAGCTATATCTTGACCTAAAAAAAAATAAAGGAAAATATCTACAATTAATTGTTGTTCCGTGACTAGCCTGGGACAAAAAAAAAATAGAACACTTAAAATGTTCTTAATCACAATATCATTCAAAACATGTAAATCCCATCATTAAAAATATGTTTTGACCGCAGTCAGTAATTTAATCCCCTATTTATGGATTTCAGCAGTCATAAGTAAATCGTTTTATACAACAAGTGTCCTACTGTTTAAGAGTAGGTATTGTCTATAAGTGATATCTTCCTTACTGGGATGGATGACTAAATAAGACTCTTCTTCGGAGTAGTGAAATCCGGATAAGTTACCTATTCCATACAATCACGGTGGTTTAACAGAACACTGCGCGTTCGTTACATTAATAATTATTATTATCAAAAAATCTTGTGATTTTAAAATTAATGCTTAAGTATTGGTGTTACAAGTAAGTATCTTATAGAGGGGGCATCACGGTTATACGGGCCATATATTACCATAACACAATCCCTGTTCTCTACCGTTAGTTAGAATTGTATTCAAAATTTATTTGTTAGATATAATATGTGTTTAAGCTGATTATTTATTTATAGATAAATAAGATAAAATCTGAAAAGATAAAATCTCTCCACGATATAGTTACGTTAACTGTAAAGGCATCGGAATCTTAACACCATGACACATATAATTATGTTTATACATTGTGGTTTTTCCTACTTGCAAACAAATTTGTCAAGGGATTACCAATTATCGTCGTGATTATTTTAATTGTATAAGCTCAATTCGATAATTCTCACTAGATATTAAGATGCGTTTTTTGTGATTCTGCATCCGCGATTTTATTGTCAGAACTGCATAAGCAATCAGCATGTGCAATTATATTAATCACTAATAAGTAAGAGTAATTATATTTCATTTCGCTTCATTTTTCAGATAATTTTTATTATTATCGACAAAGTAGTAACTTCTATTGTACAGGCACATTTCGCACGTTTAGAATTAAGTCACTCAATTGATTTTTGTTTTCCTGTGGGGTGTGGGGCAACCCCATATATACTACCGCCGCTGCAGCCGTCGTCATTCTTTTATTGTGCGAGGCACCGCGCGCACGCTGGCGCTGCCATTAAAATAAATTATTATTAAAAAAAAAAAAAAAAAAAAAAACAGTAAAAAGCATATAGTGAAGTGTTCTTCGGATAAGAATACGGGTAAGTGTTACTGTGTATTTTTACCACGTAATAGTGATAATCTTTGTGAGTGTGATATTGTAATTAACCAAATTCCTAGCGGGTAATTGCGGGTTACCACGATGGATTTACATGACTTTTTTTTAGTAAATGTGACGCCAAAGTACATCCAGTCTACATTCAATTTCAATTTTCAATTTATTTATTATTAAACCAATGAAAATGTTGCACAGTACATACTCACAGACCCAGCGTCTTTATGCTTTCCTGGTGGTTAACCGCGGGTTAACACGACGGATTTACTTGATGCATAGTAATTAGTGATCAAAGTAGTGAACAAACACTTGTGAACATTGTCACGGGCCTAGCATCTTTATGACGTCCTGGTGGTTAACTGCGGGTTAACACGATGGATTTGCGTAATGCATAGTAATCAGTGATCAAAGCAGGAACGATCACGTGTGAATATTGTCACGGGCCTAGCATCTTTATGCTTTCCTGGCGGTTAACTGCGGGGTAACACGATGGATTTGCGTGATGCATAGTAATTAGTGATCAAAGTAGTGAACAAATACTTGTAAATATTGTCACGGTCCTAGCGTCTTTATGCTGTCCTGGTGGTTAACTGCGGGTTAACACAATGGATTTGCGTGATGCACAGTATTTAGTGATCAAAGTAGTGAACAAACACATGTGAATATTGTCACGGGCCTAGCGTCTTTATGATGTCCTGGTGGTTAACTGCGGGTTAACACGATGGATTTGCGTGATGCATAGTAATCAGTGATCAAAGCAGGAACGATCACGTGTGAATATTGTCACGGGCCTAGCATCTTTATGCTTTCCTGGCGGTTAACTGCGGGTTAACACGATGGATTTGCGTGATGCATAGTAATTAGTGATCAAAGTAATGAACAAACACTTGTGAATATTGTCACGGGCCTAGCGTCTTTATGCTGTCCTGGTGGTTAACTGCGGGTTAACACGATGGAGTTGCGTGATGCATAGTAATTACTTTACACTTGTCAATATGGTCACGGGCCTAGCTTTTATATGCTTTCCTGGTGGTTAACTGCGGGTTAACACGATGGTTTAGCATGACGTTACACACTTTACCTCTTGATGGTATCAAAAACCTTTGGGTGATAACCCGATTGCTTTCTTTTATCAGAAAATGAGTCGCAATAATTCAATTACAAACAGCGTTCGATGTCGCGCATACCATCGCCGCCACAGGCGCCATTGCCATCGACTCTTGTTCCCGTAGATCCGGCACAAGACGCATTTACCGAACTCAAACCCAGAATAAAAAAGCTATTGAAGGAATTCGCTGTCCCGGATTATTGTAACCTATTAAAAGATATTAAAGGCTTAATCCAAAAATATCTGTTGCTATCGGGGATACCCCAAGGACTCGTGATATAAAGCTCCAGGCAAGGCAGCTTGGTTTAGGAATCACAGCTATAAACAGAGCTATGTATGACAAAGTACAAGCAATAAAAATATTGTCGCATGGCTGCAACTTACTCACAAATTCCCACTATATAGAAGAAAGAAAAAACATTATATAGGAATACATTGCCGGAAAAATCAAAGCTTCTAAAGAGATTGAGAGACAAGGAAGCCAAATTAAATAGGGACAGAAAAATTCGGTCTCGATAAGACCTCTCGCCCTCGATATCGAGGAAAATGATCTGGCCCTTCTTGTTACCAGTCATCAAACAGGGGGGGGGGGGCGCGAGGTGGATCGTATCGGATGCAGTATACACATTACCAACGAACAGCGGCGCGAACGCCGCCGACTCACACGTCGTCTTCAAAGACGACGGACACCAGCGGCAGGCTACAACACTATTATTCCTGTCGGCTTAGTAGGCCGAAAATCCCCGTTGTTTTAGATGGGATTCGTAAAGGTTACCGCATACCGTTCATTCGCCAAGTCGAAAGCTATTGCAAAATTTTGAAAGTCGGCTACTATAAGAAAATGTAAACACCGTAAAGCTCATTTTATATCGAATATTTTCGTAGCTCGAAAACGAAATGGCGATTATAGATTTTCTTCTAAACTACAAACAGTTAAATAAATTTGTATCTAATTCTCATTTTAGGATTGAAGACCATAGAAATCCAATCCAACCCAAAATGATACCAAGGAACGGCTTTGTGACAACTTTAAACGTAAAAGCCTACTTACTCGTCCCTATATCAACCCCTCATCGTAAATATTTACGATTCACATTTAAAAACAAAAGTAATGAAAAAGTAGTTTTGCTATTTAAGATATTGTGGTTTTTAATTTATTATGATTTTTTATGTATTGGGATCACCTTCGAAGAATGTCTTAGAAATGTAAACAATACGTTTAGGTTCAATAATTAATTATGACAAAAGTTGTTTACATTGCTGGCAGAGGCGTAAGTTTTTGGGTTTCATTTACAACTCTGTGGATATGAGGATTTCACTTCCATGAGAAAAATTTAACAAAATTTTTTTTAATAGAAAAGTTTTCTCGCCTGCCAGTTTGCACTATTAGAAACTTTGCCTATTTAATAGGTACTCTTACATCGGCCTCTCCTGGTGTAAGATATGGTGGATTATGTACCAAAAGACTTGGGAGACAAAAAATTTTGGCTCATACACCAAAGTTGCTACGAAACATTAAAACCTATGAATGATATTCTACCATCTTACAGTGGTGATCGGCGGACATTCTTACCTCATCTATTACAGTTTATTTTGACCTAGAAAACCCAAATAGGACTGAGCAGAACAAGCGTGCCAACGCCGGGTGGACCGCATATGAAAGTAATTTTCATATAAACTATTTAGAGCTGTTGGCGGGTTTTCCTCTGTCTTAAACCATTGCTCGCAAGAAGTCCTAACATCCTAGAACGCGTTGATAACACAACCGCAATCAGCAATATAGATCGGATGGGAGGAATTCAGTTTCCTCACCTAAGTGAATTAACAAGATCCATTTGCCAATGGTGCGAGGAACGAAAAATATTTGGTATCTTTGTATCGTAATATATTTATAAACAGAAAAGACAATGTAGAAGCCGACTGCGAATCTCATGGAGAAAATTCTGATTTATTATAATGGGAACTATCATAAAAGTTGTTAAGTACCAGCTAGTGACGTCAGCATTCGGAGAAGCAACAATTGACCTTTTCGCTTCTCGCACTACTGCCAAATGTAAAACTTACGTATCTTTGAGACAAGATCCTGATTCTCTTACAGTAGAGGCATCTTCATTATGCTAGATATCAATAGTATTTTTATACATTTTTACCTTTTTCACTGGTTTTAAAATGTTTACAAAAATTTTAAATGATGAAGCCGAGGATATCTTAGTTTTTTCTTACTGGCCAACACAGCCTTGGTTGCCCTTGTTAATGAACATGGTTCAATCCAAAATTATATTTGCTACCCGTAATTTCAATACTGGAATAGGAATTCCTGGACTTATCACCGTCCCGAGAAGAAACTTATCCTAAAGTTCACAACAAGTTTTGAAGAAGTTTACAATAAGACCCAGGAATGGCATAAAGGTTAATTATGGCATCCTTGTCCAAAAATACACTGCGATACATAGGAATTATGGTGGCTGTTCTGTCGTATCAATAACATTAGACCTTGCGAATTCTCAGCTTCATCCATTGTAATTTTTTCTCACGGAACAATTTAATAATGGAGCTGCGTATGGATCTTTAAATAGTCACCGCTCCACGTTATCGCTTATTTTCGGTAGTGAATTATCTAGTATCGATCAAATATAACACTTACTTAAAAGTGCCTATAAGTTAAGACCATCAAAACCAAAATATTTATTTACTGGGGATCCAGAGGTCGTATTAAATTTATTTGCCAATCGAACACCCAATTGGGACCTTACGTTAGAAAAAAAAAAAGACCAAATAATTAGTTATTTTACTTGCACTCTTTAAAGCACATCGAGTGCAAACTTATCGGCCCCTCGGGTGTTATAATAGAGATATCAGACATCGGCCGCAGGGCGCGAACGAACAGTCTATTTTAACCCTATTTTGAAGAAAATAGATCAATTTGCCGTGCTACCGCCATACAAGATTTTCATCGTCACGAAGAAAATTAGGCTGTCTATCGTCAATCCGCTAATTTCAACGCATATAATAGCCACACAACCCGGCATCTCCTCAAACCATCAGCAGATGGATAAAGGTTGAGCGAAAACGGCGTGGATGTGCCGACGGTCGGCGCGCACAGCACGCGCCATATCGTTAGATATTATAAGAAATACAGCTGGCTAGACTAACCGCTCGCAAACATAATATGTGATATATATCATATACTCGTGCACTAATTTAATAGCCAATTAACTAAGTACGATTGATAAAATATTAGGAGGTAATGCAATTTATTGAACTGAGGATTGATTAAGATTAAAAAATAAATTCATATGTACCTTAGAGACGTTGTGTAAGGTTTATTCTGTAAATAAACGTTGATTTGGCATGATAAACACAATAATATAATTATTGTGTTTTACTACTTACCTTCACAAAATTTTCGTCTCTAAACATCTACTTTGTCGATAATAATAAAAATTATCTGAAAAATGAAGCGAAATGAAATATAATTAATGATCAAACGAACTTGCAAAGTGAAGTTCGATCATAATTATATGAATTCGCTTCATTTGAAGATATAAACACCCTCCCTCCCAACCCTCATTAGAAAATTTTGTGTTACTCTAAAATAATGACGACGGCTGCAGCGGCGGTAGTATATATGGGGTTGCCCCACACCCCACAGGAAAACAAAAATCAATTGAGTGACTTAATTCTAAACGTGCGAAATGTGCCTGTACAATAGAAGTTACTACTTTGTCGATAATAATAAAAATTATCTTCAAATGAAGCGAATTCATATAATTATGATCGAACTTCACTTTGCAAGTTCGTTTGATCATTAATTATATTTTACTGATTATTTATAAGTGCCCGTAGGCCAGGTCTATATGAAATAAGTCTTTTAAATCTTTGACCCATAGACCGTTATAATACACAATCTTCACCATTATTATGATTCCTGTGCCTGTGTATTTGTCAAATTTGAAAATTATATGTCCCCATTCTATTGATATTTTCATGTTTCAATTGCACTGTCAATACGAGGCGCAAATTTTTCCCGTCCTGAGTCCAAAGTCTGTCCAAAGTCCTGGAGACTGTTTGCGTGTAGCTGTCATTCCTGTTCTCTCTATGGTCCACAAGCATGATCCCCAGTTATTGAGGCATCAGTAAAAGTTTTCATGGCATAATTACTACCTTTTATTTTTCATGATGTATAATCCATATTATTGTTTAACCAGCATATTATATTAAAATAGATCTTCGTGTAGATTTAAACATTTACAGCGCTCGGACTCTTTTCTGTATCACCAGCAGTAGGTATCTACGGTTGACATTCTTAATTTCTTCATATATGGTCACATTATTATACTGTTTTTATATATTTTGGCTTTATTGAATTATTATTAACAGAATTAATTTGGAGTTAACACACTTTTATTTGTACTAAATAGAAAATAAATCCTTTGTATTTAGTGTCGGGTCTTGTATCGGCCACGTTTTGTAAACAATTATTTTAAACCCCATTAAAAATGAATAAGTATCTAATAAAAGATGAAAAAGTATACATGGGTCGCAATACTTTTGCAACAGGCTTAATTTAAGTAAGTACTGGAGCTGAATTGAATCCAAATGGTAACACATTAAATTCACAGAGATTGCTATTTCAATTAAAGCATTTTTTTTTTTTTTTTGAATTGTTATCTAAATATTTATTTACTTAAAAAAGAAATTATTATGTCTTTATTCAAGGTGTACACATGACGTAACTATTTTTTGATATTTATTTAATACTTGTTCTTAAGATCTTCTACTTTAGAAAAACTATGTATTTATGAGTTTATTTATCCAATTCCTTCACATGAAAGTAAAATGGTTGAAATAATGCTCCTATGTAAAAAGATTACCTACAGATTACTTTAAAATAATAGGTATTTAATATTCTGTCTCGTAGTATATTTTACTTCTTTTTATATAATATATAATCACGAAGTATGGCAATGGTTATGACATGACATAACCTGATTCCATGAAATTGTAGAAATATTGATACTAAATCATAAACATGAAATAATTATTAATAATGATTGGCATTAAATTAATAGTCAGCCATTGTTGAAATAAATCAAGCGGCTTCCCGGCTTTACCGTTCCTTGTGTGTCGTGGAAGCTGCTGCCACGATGTCTTCTTCGAGGAAGCCGCAAGCTGCGGCGATTTGTCACGTGACTCGTCGTCCGCCTTGCCGCGCGTAGCGCGGTTGTCGCGCAGACGGCCGAGCAAAAACGGCTGCCTGTTGGTAGCTGTGCACTACAAATCTTGCTGTAGATCTTAATTATCTGCGCTAGATTGATTAATTGACTTTAAAGTTTCAGTCAAATTGTCATGACAAAAAAAATATAGTCTCCTCAGGAAGAGTCGATATGTTGAATATAATATGTATAAGATTCGAGCCAAATCACTTTAAGCAGAATCCGCTTAAGCAGGTATCAATTTTGCATCTTTACAGGATAAGAGTAAAGTACCTAATAGATACGCATGGTGATGACAACGCACGAAGAATTAATACTCTCAGAATAGGTCTAATATTCTGTAGGTAAATCCGTCACAGCAGCAATCGTACAGCAACTAGTAACAGGTAACTGGGACAAGAGGCACGCTGGAGACCAAAACAGCCGATATTGCAGCGGGGCCGATGTCAGCAACGTCGTACCTACTTACATTCGTTCCAGTAAAAGCATCCTTCGTGACGTCGACATCAATGGCGGCGATCAGTTCGCTGTCTGCGTAGCAGTTATGCTTCGGTTATCAGTAAAGGGTGTATGTGAGACTCCAAGATGAGAAACACGCAACCCTGTATAGTATGGGCGTATGTGAGACTCCTGTGTGAGAAACACGCGACCCTATATTGTAAAGGTGTATGTGAAACTCCTAGTTGAGAAACACGCAGCCTGCTTGTGATCTGTTTCCGTTGCCGGGAATCGAACCCGAGCCTGCTGAGTGAGAGTCAGATATCCTAGTGTTAGGTATACTTTCATTTTATAATTGAGTAGGTACTCACGGCTCGGGTTATGCTGCGTACTAACGCTATCCAGTGAAGATGTTCGACGACAGTATTTTCACTAAATAATCAAAATCACAAGCACCACTTTTATGATTCTTCCTTTTCAGAATGTTAAAAAACTATATACCTCCTTCTTATCTCGAGAGAAAAAACAAAACATTAATTATGATTTAAAACGTGCGAAACAGCGATGCACTAAACTGTGAATGAGGTGTTCGGGTCGGGGGCCGTGCCGCGTCGAGGTTTTTTTCTTGGCCTACCTTCTCCCTAACAAAGTGACGAAATGGCGAGCAGCTGACGGTGTTACTACTGTTGTAATAAATAAACGTGTTTAAGCCGACCGAGAGTAATTCCGCAACGCTTTATGTCGCACCTGCCAACGTATTTGTAAAAGAGTGTATGAGGGTAATTCTTCAGGGACAAAATTTTTGATTTCTATGGTTATAATTCTGTAACCAAGTAACAAAACGGCATGTAATTTTTTTTTTGTGCAGTTTAGCTTTATGCCTAACTGGTACAAATCATATATTTGTAACAATTGCTGTCTAGATACAAAAAAAAATATTTGAAGTTCGTTCTTCTGATTCATATAGCGCGTCCGTTTGCCATTTTCTAGAACAAACTGGTCGACATTATTTTTTTTCTTTAATATATCAATATAAATCATAATTATACCGATAGGTAATGAATTCACCTCTTACAAAAAAAATTTGTATTTCTTATAACTTCGTTAGTGTTTACATGAATAAGTAAATAAGAAGTGTCCAGCGTATAATACTGATTAATGTGGCGTAAGCTGCGCTTGACTATACCTGGTCGGATAATAGTAATGGAAGAGTGGCTCCCAGCGCGGCGGGAAGCCAGTGGTGCAACGGGTGAGCTAGAAGGTGTTCATGCGGCTGGTTGATTTGGATCCCGGTGTCATGAAGGTAAATATCTGATTCATCTGTGCTTGGTTCTGGTAATATTCTGATTACAATGCTTACCTTATAAAAAATATTTTATTGTTTCAAATCTTAAATCTTAGTTCGATGTGATGCTTTTGAGATTTACATTCGTGTATAAAAATGACAATACTGAAGTCTGTATGGATAATGAGATGATATGGATAATGCATGATTGCAGGCAAAATCCTGATCCATCTGTGCCTGATTCATATGGCCAAAACCCCATATGAATCATAAAATAATTAATCACTACCACGAAAAAAGCCCTTTTATGCGTAATTTTTCTTGTCAAATTGATGACCGTGTATACTTAAGTCAGTAGTTATAGTCTTATTTATATCATATATTTACCTACTTAGATAAAACCTTTTAAATAATAAAAAAACCACAGGAATATAAACTAATAATTCTATATGACTATGAATATTTTGATATGTTTTAATCTTAATTAATATTATTTCAATCATACGTAATTCGGACTTATTACGAAAAATAGTGAAATAAAATTAATACCAGTATTAATTATAAAATGGTACTTTTGATTGATCTTCCATATTAACAACCATGAAAACCTATTTCTACGTAAGTCAAAGCCTGTCTCTAATCTCTGTTATTTTAATATTGCAGTTCAAAACAATACCACAAGCTGAAGATAAAATAAGAAAAAGAGAACTGGAGAAAAAGAAAAGGAAAGGAAAAAGAAATGGAAGGAGAAAAAGAGACTCGCAGAACGTAGAAGGAAAACAGACATAAGAAATAATCACTTATATTAAATTAGTTACATAAAAGCAGTTTTTTTTTTCGTTGTAGTAATATGATCTTTTTCTTAATACAGAGCCCCTTTAGATTTTTTTTAATTTTTATTTCTATTCCTGATTCATCTGTAACAAATTCTGATTCATCTGGGCACAAAATATTTTAACGTCTGTATCTTGAAAACTACTTTACGAAAAGGAGTCCCAATTCAAAATTATATTATTTAGTTTACCTTCTTTCATATGAACATATATTATAGAGCAGAAAGTTAATTAAAATTTTGTCCATATGAATCAGTCGAAGAATGAAATTTTGAAGAATTACCCATGACTAAAATAAACTCGCTCTTGATTTGCAGACGCCCAAATTGTACTTGGTGGGAAAGACAGTATCTGCGAGGGTATTCCAGACCTTTGACGGCTTTCCGTTACGGTCTCAGAGGTGTGTGAAACCTGCCAACCCGTAGGCACTTGTCCAGCTTAAGCGATGACCAAACCCATTAAGAGACCTCTGCGCGGTAGAGCCGCATAAAAATGGTTAGTATGGTAATAACTATTGAAGCCAGCCAATTCGCACTTGACTAGCATGGTAGGCTACGACCAAGCCCTCCCATTGTGAGAAGAAACCCATGCTAAGCAGTGTGGCATAAAAAGGGGTTCAGCCTTTTTAGTTGTAGACCTATACCTGAAATAGTAACTGTACTAATAGCACTTAGTAGTATGAAACTGGTAAATGTATGTGTACTAATAACACTTAGCAATATGTAACTGGTAAATGTATGAACTATGAAATGGAGTGAAGACTTTACTACATATTGCTTCAAGGAAAGCAATATGTAGTAAATATACATAAGGTAAACCGAGAACGTATTGCAATTCTAAAGCGGATTGCTTGTACAGATATTGAGTTCTCAGAGGTTGGCGACAGAATCACCTCATATCGGGTTAGAATTAGATGTTGTAATGACGTACTTTTACTATTTATTTTCCACAAAAAAACTATATGGAGTGAAATTTTAAATTTAAGAATAAGCGATCGACAGTTTTCTATGTCACTCGTAGAAAACGTAGATGGGCTGTGATGATTCAAATGATTCGATGATTCGAATTAGTCACATCGCTTATGGAGCAAGGATGCCCATAGTTTTAGTATAGGCACAGGTATTGAGGATCTACGACATAACGTTTTTTTACGGTACGTTATAGCTTCGTTTTCTAGTATAAGATTTATCAAAGTATCATTTTCATGGAATCTGAACCTCTCGTTAGGAATTATTATCTTATTTTCGCATTTTACGCCAAACTTATATTTTAATTTCAACGAAAAATCCTAATTAAGTCGTCGCTACGAAATAATCACTAATGAAGTTTTAATTGTGCCCTTTGTTATCTTATCATTTTTTTATCTTTTCAGAACAGTTGAAGATGTTAATTACTCAATCTGAATTCCTCTTTTACGTGCCACGGTTTTCCTCTCAGAATTAAAACAAAGCTTCTTCAATATTGTACTAAAAGCATAGAAAAATAATCACCATAGTAGATATCTACCACCATAGATCTCTAAGAAAAGTATTTGTTAGGTACTCGTAAATTTCTTAATTTTTCGTATTAATGCTTGGGACACCATAGAAACTTAGCTTTCTTTGTTAGAGCTCTGAGGAGCTATTTCACTGATCAATCGATATTTTAGATCCTTCTTTCCGCCACGTGCTAACTATAGAACCAGCTACCAGCAGCAGTGTTCCCTCATAGCTATAACTTGGGGTTATGCAAAGGATGGATAAAGAAACCTTTTAACGGCGTACAAGCCGTATTTCAGTGATTTTGACTGCAGTTTTACGTAAAAACTATAAAGACAATTACTTTCAAAATTGAACGTCATGTATTTTGGGTCTTTAATCTAAAATCGCTAAGAAGCAGAAACACGATTGGATACAATTTTCTTGATAGAAAGTTCTCCCAAAAGTTGCTCCAAAATCTCAGTTTTCCTCTTTTTTATCAGAAACTATGTAATTGTAATGTATTTGTATTTTTAATGTGTCGGTAATAACAATATCCAAAAACGCTGAGAAACCGATTTTCGATAAATGGCTTAGTTTTGGAGTAATAAGGTAAAAGGTCGTTTTTCTGTTATATTCATCCGTGACGCTGCACGTCGCACCTACCAACGTATCCGTGAGAGTGACAAATACAAAGATAAATTCAATAACAAAGTATTTGGAATTCCTCTGGTGCAATAGAGTATTGCATGGGCGGCGGTGATCGCTTATGTGGTTTCGGCTCAAATACCCGACAAAATTAATTTTTTTTTAGTTTTTCGCATATTCGCGGTTCCCGAAAGATAGTAAGTAATCCGCAGTTTCCTAGATTTACCCAGATTTAGAGCTATCGGAAACCAATATGAAGTAAATGAGTATTTTTGACAAGTTTTTATGAAAACCATATACCAAGAGGATTATGTGGGACTAGCAAACGCCCGCGGCTTCGCTCACGTTGATCTTCTGCTTTACTCCCTCAGACGTTAAGTTTCCAAAATTCTTGTATTAACCGTCATTTAATTTAATTTTGACCACTAAATATTTCCTAATGTATGCTGGTTATACCTATTCAGACGTCGATTTTCAAAGCAATCGGCCCAGTAACAAAAAAGTTCAAAATGGCGGCCACTTTTTTAAATTTTGACCACAAATTCCTTCTCTATGCTTGCTGCCATAGTCAAATATCGATTTTCAAAGCAATCGACCCAGTAACAAAAAAGTTCAAAATGGCGGCGACTTTTTTAAATTTTGGCCACAAATTCCTTCTCTATGCTTGCTGCCATAGTCAAATATCGATTTTCAAAGCAATCGGCCCAGTAACAAAAAAGTTCAAAATGGCGGCCACTTTTTTAAATTTTGGCCACAAATTCCTTCTCTATGCTTGCTGTCATAGTCAAATATCGATTTTCAAAGCAATCGGTCCAGTAACAAAAAAATTCAAAATGGCGGCCACTTTTTTACATTTTGACCACAAATTCCTTCTCTACGCCAGCTGCCATAGTCAAATATCGATTTTCAAAGCAATCGGCCCAGTAACAAAAAAGTTCAAAATAGCGGCCACTTTTTTAAATTTGGACCACAAATTCCTTCTCTATGCTTACTGCCATAGTCAGATATCGATTTCCAAAGCAATCGGCTTAGTAACAAAAAAGTTCAAAATGGCGGCCTCTTTTTTAAATTTTGACCACAAATTCCTTCTCTAAGCTTGCTGCCATAGTCAAATATCGATTTTCAAAGCAATCGACCCAGTAACAAAAAAGTTCAAAATGGCGGCGACTTTTTTAAATTTTGGCCACAAATTCCTTCTCTATGCTTGCTGCCATAGTCGAATATCGATTTTCAAAGCAATCGGCCCAGTAACAAAAAAGTTCAAAATGGCGGCCACTTTTTTTTTTAATTTTGGCCACAAATTCCTTCTATATGCTTGCTGCGATAGTCATATATCAATTTTCAAAGCAATCGGTCCAGTAACAAAAAAGTTCAAAATGGCGGCCAATAAGTTCAAAATTTTTAAATTTCGACCACAAATTCCTTCTCTGTGCATGCTACCATAGTCAGATATCGTTTTTCAAAGCAATCGGCCGAGTTACAAAAAAGGTTCAAAATGGCGGCCAAAAAGTTAAATTTTTTAAAATTTTGACCTTAAATTCCTTCTCTATGCTTGCTGCCATAGTCAAATATCGATTTTCGAAGCAATCGGTCCAGTAACAAAAAAGTTCAAAATGGCGGCCACTTTTTTAAATTTTGACCACAAATTCCTTCTCTAAGCTAGCTGCCATAGTCAAATATCGATTTTCAAAGCAATCGGTCCAGTAACAAAAAAGTTCAAAATGGCGGCCACTTTTTTAAATTTTGACCACAAATTCCTTTTCTATGCTTGCTGTCATAGTCAAATATCGATTTTCAAAGCAATCGGTCCAGTAACAAAAAAATTCAAAATGGCGGCCACTTTTTTAAATTTTGACCACAAATTCCTTCTCTAAGCTAGCTGCCATAGTCAAATATCGATTTTCAAAGCAATCGGTCTAGTAACAAAAAAGTTCAAAATGGCGGCCACTTTTTTAAATTTTGACCAAAAATTCCTTTTCTATGCTTGCTGTCATAGTCAAATATCGATTTTCAAAGCAATCGGTCCAGTAACAAAAAAATTCAAAATGGCGGCCACTTTTTTAAATTTTGACCACAAATTCCTTCTCTACTCCAGCTGCCATAGTCAAATATCGATTTCCAAAGCAATCGGCCCAGTAACAAAAAAGTTCAAAATGGCAGCCACTTTTTTAAATTTTGACCACAAATTCCTTCTCTATGCTTACTGCCATAGTCAAATATCGATTTTCAAAGCAATCGGCCCAGTAACAAAAAAGTTCAAAATGGCAGCCTAAAAGTTCAATTTTTTTAAATTTTGACCACAAATTCCTTCTCTATGCTTGCTGCCATAGTCAAATATCGATTTTCGAAGCAATCGGTCTAGTAACAATCAGCATGGAATAATGAAGATGCGATCTAGGAGGAAGGTGCACCTCGCCTGTTTACTGTTTGGGGTGTTTAGGAATGGGAAGCCTTCTTATATTTACAATAAGTTTCGAAGGGCAGACGAAGGCAGGGAGCACCTCAGAGCTGTACGAAAGATTCTGTGCGTGCCTCGACACTGTTCTGCAGCCTTCAGGGGTAGCTTCAGATATGCCGCAACTCGCTGTTGGAATAATATTCCACCGCCAGTTTTAAACTCTAAAAGTAAAGGTGCTTTTGGTCGTAACCTTAAAAAATTTGTTCTATGTAAGCAAAGAGAAACTGAAAACTGTGCGGCGGAAATTTCGTTCTTATAATTAAGGCGTATGTACCTACCTATATCTATACATTATAATAAAATTTTTATTTAATATTTTTTATGTATGTACGTAAAAGAGACTACAATTATATGTAATAGCATCCATATGATGTATATATATATATATATATATATATATATATATATATATATATATATATATATATATTCTTATGAGTATTGTGAATATTATGTAATGTGTATAATGTAAAATATAATATACGTGTTTTATTAGTATTATTTAGTTTTTAGTTCGTGGCGTCACGCGGTGGGTCTCAACTGAAAATCAGCGCTGTGTGCTTCCGTGCGTATAAGTATGGGGGCACACAGCACCATGCTGAGTTGAGGCCTATTTCTGGGTGCGCCACACATGACAAGCGGTGTCTGGTGCTTCCGTCCCTTGGGTAATATTATTGGTTTCAATTTGCCCAGGTGAGGGAAGCTTCAGGCATCGTTCTAGTACATAAGTGTGTACGTTGTGTGGTGTGTGGCATACTAAGAAATAAATACTTTCTTTCTTTCTTTCTTTCTTAACAAAAAAGTTCAAAATGGCGGCCACTTTTTTAAATTTTGACCACAAATTCCTTCTCTAAGCTGGCTGCCATAGTCAAATATCGATTTTCAAAGCAATCGGTCCAGTTACAAAAAAGTTCAAAATGGCGGCCACTTTTTTAAATTTTGACCACAAATTCCTTTTCTATGCTTGCTGTCGTAGTCAAATATCGATTTTCAAAGCAATCGGTCCAGTAACAAAAAAGTTCAAAATGGCGGCCTCTTTTTTAAATTTTGACCACAAATTCCTTCTCAGAAAAAGTTCAAAATGGCGGCGACTTTTTAAATTTTGGCCACAAATTCCTTCTCTATGCTTGCTGCCATAGTCAAATATCGATTTTCAAAGCAATCGGCCCAGTAACAAAAAAGTTCAAAATGGCAGCCAAAAAGTTTAATTTTTTTAAATTTTGACCACAAATTCCTTGTCTATGCTTGCTGCCATAGTCAAATATCGATTTTCGAAGCAATCGGTCCAGTAACAAAAAAGTTCAAAATGGCGGCCACTTTTTTAAATTTTGACCACAAATTCCTTCTCTTAGCTAGCTGCCATAGTCAAATATCGATTTTCAAAGCAATCGGTCCAGTAACAAAAAAGTTCAAAATGGCGGCCACTTTTTTAAATTTTGACCACAAATTCCTTTTCTATGCTTTCTGTCATAGTCAAATATCGATTTTCAAAGCAATCGGTCCAGTAACAAAAAAGTTCAAAATGGCGGCCACTTTTTTAAATTTTGACCACAAATTCCTTCTCTTAGCTAGCTGCCATAGTCAAATATCGATTTTCAAAGCAATCGGTCCAGTAACAAAAAAGTTCAAAATGGCGGCCACTTTTTTAAATTTTGACCACAAATTCCTTTTCTATGCTTGCTGTCATAGTCAAATATCGATTTTCAAAGCAATCGGTCCAGTAACAAAAAAGTTCAAAATGGCGGCCACTTTTTTAAATTTTGACCACAAATTCCTTCTCTACGCCAGCTGCCATAGTCAAATAACGATTTCCAAAGCAATCGGCCCAGTAACAAAAAAGTTCAAAATGGCGGCCACTTTTTTAAATTTTGACCACAAATTCCTTCTCTATGCTTGTTGCCATAGTCAAATATCGATTTTCAAAGCAATCGGCCCAGTAACAAAAAAGTTCGCAATGGCGGCCAAAAAGTTCAATTTTTTTAAATTTTGACCACAAATTCCTTCTCTAAGCTTGCTGCCATAGTCAAATATCGATTTTCGAAGCAATCGGTCCAGTAACAAAAAAGTTCAAAATGGCGGCCACTTTTTTAAATTTTGACCACAAATTCCTTCTCTAAGCTAGCTGCCATAGTCAGATATCGATTTCCAAAGCAATCGGCTTAGTAACAAAAAAGTTCAAAATGGCGGCCTCTTTTTTAAATTTTGACCACAAATTCCTTCTCTATGCTTGCTGCCATAGTCAAATATCGATTTTCAAAGCAATCGGCCCAGTAACAAAAAAGTTCAAAATGGCGGCCAAAAAGTTCAATTTTTTAAAATTTTGACCACAAATTCCTTCTCTATGCTTGCTGCCATAGTCAAATATCGATTGTCGAAGCAATCGGTACAGTAACAAAAAAGTTCAAAATGGCGGCCACTTTTTTAAATTTTGACCACAAATTCCTTCTCTAAGCTAGCTGCCATAGTCAAATATCGATTTTCAAAGCAATCGGTCCAGTAACAAAAAAGTTCAAAATGGCGGCCACTTTTTAAATTTTGACCACAAATTCCTTCTCTACGCCAGCTGCCATAGTCAAATATCGATTTCCAAAGCAATCGGCCCAGTAACAAAAAAGTTCAAAATGGCGGCCAAAAAGTTCAAAATTTTTCCTCCTCAAAATTTGGATCTCGAAAATCCCTTTCTGAATACGAATTCATGATAATATAATACCAACCTAGGTACCAAATTTCAGATACCTACGACTTGTAGCTTTTCGGGAATTCCTGGAACAACGAAAAAAATTTCACTTTTGTATGGGGAAACCCAAAAAACCAACGGTTTTTACCCCTTAAAATTTGAATTTCTGGAATCCCCGTCTTAGTACGAATTCATGACCCAATATCTACCTAGGTACCAAATTTCAGATCCCTACGACTTGTAGCTTTTCGGGAATTCCTGGAACAACGAAAAAAATTTCACTTTTGTATGGGGAAATCCAAAAAACTAACGGTTTTTATCCCTTAAAATTTGAATTTCTGGAAACCCCGTCTTAGTACGAATTCATGACCTAATATCAACCTAGGTACCAAATTTCAGATCTCTACGACTTGTAGCTTTTCGGGAAATCCTGGAACAACGAAAAAAATTTCACTTTTGTATGGGGAAATCCAAAAAACCAACGGTTTTTACCCCTTAAAACTTGAATTTCTGGAATCCCCGTCTTAGTACGAATTCATGACCTAATATCTACCTAGGTACCAAATTTCAGATCCCTACGACTTGTAGCTTTTCGGGAATTCCTGGAACAACGAAAAAAATTTCACTTTTGTATGGGGAAATCCAAAAAACCAACGGTTTTTACCCCTTTAAATTTGAATTTCTGGAATCCCCGTCTTAGTACGAATTCATGACCTAATATCTACCTAGGTACCAAATTTCAGATCCCTACGACTTGTAGCTTTTCGGGAATTCCTGGAACAACGAAAAAAATTTCACTTTTGTATGGGGAAATCCAAAAAACCAACGGTTTTTACCCCTTAAAATTTGAATTTCTGGAATCCCCGTCTTAGTACAAATTCATGACCTAATATCTACCTAGGTACCAAATTTCAGATCCCTACGACTTGTAGCTTTTCGGGAATTCCTGGAACAACGAAAAAAAATTTACTTTTGTATGGGGAAATCCAATTTCCATAGTAGAGCGATGTTATTATGAATAACTTTTTAATAATTATAGAAGTCTGTGAATAAAGTAGGTAATTATTTGACACATTTCGATTTCATAATTCGAACTTTAAGCAATGAGCGTAGATAAAAGCTTTAACAATCGACCAGTCGATCACAATTGACGGTTGGAGCATCCCTGCACGAGGCAGTGAAAATAATTAACAAATAAAGTAAAAGAGCAATCCGCAACGAGGACATCCGTAGGAGAACCAAGGTTACCGACATAGCCCAACGGATTAGCATATTGAAGTGGCAGTGGGCGGGCCATATCTATCGCAGAACCGACGGCCCTTGGGGCAGACGTGTTCTGGAGTGGAGACCGCGTACCGGTAAGCGCAGCGTAGGACGACCTCCTGCCCGCTGGACCGATGACGTAAAGAAGGTCGCTGGTAGCGGGTGGATGAGGAAGGCGGAGGACCGTGTGTGGTGGCGCGCTCTCGGAAAGGCCTATGTCCAGCAGTGGATATCATTAGGCTGATTAAGTAAGTAAGTAAAGTAAAAGAGTCCAACACACTTACATAGTAATTAACAAAGTATTCATTATCGCCGAGCATTGTTCCGGTAATGAGCAAAGTGGAGTGCTAACTGCTTGACACGTTGAAAACACTACATACAATGCAGAGTACAGACGGACGGACGAAACTCGTTTTTATTACTACTGTAACGAGTCTACGTCATTAGGAATTGTATATTCACCCCAGTTTTTCTTCAGAAATGTAAATGGAGGAAAAACTCAGTGAGGAGTTGAGAAAATATCTTTTTTTTCTGTAATTCATTCCTTACCATAATACCTACCATATTTTGTACCATACTAAAAATTTATCGCTCGACATTCTTCTGACGTATTTAAACTCCAACTCAAACTCAAAATATCTTTATTTCGGATAGGCCTAACGTACAGGCTCTTGTAAAACGTCAATATGATATTTGTCGCATATGTATGGTGATAACTACAAGTCGACTTAAAACTAAGTTTACGAGGGTTCAAACGCGCCCTGCACTGAGAAGAAGCCCACAACAAACCCAGCCGGGTTTTGTTTTTTAGGTTTTCGTACCCAAAGGGTCACAAGGGATCCTATTACTAAAACTCCGCTGTCTGTCCGTCTATCTGTCTGTATGTATTTAAAAATGTCTATTTAGTCGTTTGGTTGACAATCTTCAATGTCTTCAAAAAAATGTATGTCAATTTAATTGAATTTTTAAGTAGTAAGTCAGGGAGTGTATTATCAAAGACGAGCTATGTTTATTCAGCAGTCAACGCGGTACAAACTATCAAGCACTTGTAACTAATACCATTTCCCAAACTAGGCGTCTGGCTCTCGAACTGTTGTTGACTAAACTTCGGTAAGGTTACTTGAACTAATCCGTTATCCGACACTGAATTATTTACTGCTCTAACATTTGGAACTAAATATTTGGTTTGATTACTTTTTATCAATCAAATATCATCAGTGACTGTCATAAGTGCCTTTAAGTTTGGCTTATCATCTTCATATTTTTTCATTTACGAAGCGAAGATCAAAGTTCAACTTTCGAAAAACCCTGTATCTTTTGCCGCCTATTTTAAACTTAGACCTGAGAACCTGTCCACCCCACCCTCTTATGTCATCCAATCATGTACATACGTCACTGACAATGCCACCTATCCTACTCTACTAGTCTTTCTAAGTGACTTAAGAATTAGACATAAGTTCTAGCTTTTTAAGTCAAAAAACTCTACTGGATATCCCCGCTTTATGAGATTTAGGTAAATGGTTACTTTTATTATTCGAAAGGTGAAAATTTGGCAAAGATTAGCTTTGACGTGATAACCGTACGTAGTTCCAAAGCAGTAAATTGTTAACTAAATTAATAAGGAACTTATTTATGCTCGCAGAGTCATGAGTTTACAGAACTATTAGTATTGGAACGAAGTTCCTTATCGCGCGTTGTGGCGCTAGGCTAGATGGAAAAAATTCATACGAAAAGTGGCAACGACACTTTTTGCTAAAGTAAGCTATTGTAAGCCGTGCGGCGTGCGCATGTTTCTCTGTCTGACTCTCTCTCTTATAGAAAGCAAGCCAGATATACTTCGTTCCATCCGGGTGTCCCTTGATACCTCTCAAGTTTTTTTAACTTTGAAACCTGCACCTAGACTTACAAGAGGACCCTAAAATGTTTGCCTATTTCCACGTACGCACTATATTCCCACCTTTGGGATGGTAAAAGGTGGCTACTACACTAGTACACAATAACTCTTGTTACTTTGGACAAAAAGACGCAAAACCAGTGACATATTTTACTGCGTTAGGACCAGCGAAACGCAAAACGGCACCAACTCCAAACGGACTTACGGTAAAAGACAATTTAATAATTTAAGATTTAATATTAATTTGGGAATATATTTGGAAATCCACAGGATACAAGCAAAATGGCTTTTTGTGATCATGTAACAGGCATAACTCGCTTTGGGAAGAAATCTACATTCCAGGGAATAACATCATCAAAGTATGTAAAAGCTGGCATATGGTAGCCAGAAAGATACAGCAAAACTATAGGGCTATAATTCTTCGAATTTTGAGAAAAAATTGGGCTCAATCTGAAATTTGGAAAGTAGGTTCTTTCTAATGGGTAGTTGTCAGTTAAGAAACGGTTTTGAGAAAATCCTTCCCTAAGGGGGTGAAATAGGGGTTGGGAGTTTGTATGAAAGTCCTGTGTTTTTGAAGTTTAAAGAGTCGTGAAACTCGGTATTAGCACTGAACCTATTTTGGGAGCGGCGTATTCTCCTGTGACCACTCTCCATCAAGTGTACACGCGTTAGCACTGTATATTGGGAGCGGCGTAAACTCCTGTGACCACTCTTCATCAAGTGTACACGCATTATCACTGTATATTGGGAGCGACGTAAACTCCATATTGTAATATTTAGTGGATTATTACCTGGATTAACACATTATGGTACTTTTTATCCCGGAAAAAGCGATGGTTCCCGCAGAAGTAGTGAAAAACCTAAATTCACGCGAGCGGAGCCGCGGGCAACAGCTAGTATGGGATAAATTTGAAAAGGGGATGGACACAGAAATAGTAATGGGATGGATATGAGTCCTTGGTGTTTCACCTCGGCTTGTGACAAAGCTCTTACATTTAGACCTGTTATATTTTTTTTAAATGGACCAGTCCTTTCGCAGTAATTTAATATGTCTATGTAGAAAACACCATTTAAGTTCCTCGACCGAAACACTTTATGACTCTCGAGTGAATTTTGCCGCCGAAATGTCAGGGACGTAAAATGTAGGGTAGGTGTTCCGTGATAAAAACTTGTTTATTAAGGTTTCACGAGTCTCCTGCGGCATGAATTAAATTAAATTTTAATACGGAACCCCACTTAAGAGTCAAACTAGCTAAGAGCTATTACCGAACTTTATTTATTAAAAACTTTGACGCAACATATAACGTAAGTTTTCTAGTTATTTTCTTAATATTAATTTAGGTATATCATACAATCTTGGTGTTCAATAAAATATAAAGGATTATTTATAAGACGAAAATCCTTGGGCATGATAGAGTTGTTAATTGCTGTAATCATACGAGTTTTGTAAGTGAACGTATAACTTCAAAGAGCTTAGCTTTTTGGTGATAGTCAAATATGACGAAAATCCAAACGAGTTTGCTGTGAGTTCTTTTCATTGGAACCCTCGTAACCAGTAGAGTTGGAAAAAATAAAGTAGGCGCTCCTACCATCTGTCCTTCAAAATGGTGTACCATAAACCAAATGACAAACCAAAACTCACACGAAATCGTTAAAATCTCACAGTTGGTATGACAGTGTGTCATGTCAGCCATCATTGGCTGACTCATGAAGTGTGTCAGTTGCAATATTTGTCGACTAAAATACTCATTCGCAGTGTAGCTGGCGATATATAACTGGACATAACAACTGATGTCGATGGATGAATGCAGTGTTGTGCGTCTTATGTCATTTGCAATGCCGTCTTATAATAATTTAATAATTTACTTGTCTCGTCATTATATTACGTAAAAAAAGCCTGTGATTTTTTTATTTTAGATGGCTTGGCGTCTTGGCGTCTATCTTGCCTGATGGAAAGCAATGATGATGTCTAAGTTGGAGCACACTTGCCTAGAAAACGCCTAATCCCTTTTCTCTTGAAGGCATCCATATTGTGTTTGACTGGGATTAGGCTGGAAAGGCGTTGCAATAGACATATACCTGGCGGTCCGCGCGAAAAATTTGTCGCCATTTTACTGGTGTCCAAAAAGTTTGTTTTGACACCAACGGTGTCAGTAGTGAGCCGACAGTAGTATCGTCTATGGCCCGCGATCCACGTCACAGATCACTTCACTATGTTATTAGTCCGTCCGCACACGCGTTTCCACAGGGACGGTATTTTCCATATTGTGGCGTATATTATTGAATTTATTTTTGTCTTTCTCACTCTCACGGATACGATGGTAGGTGCGACATGCAGCGTCGCGGAAGAATATAACAGAAAAACGACCTTTTACCTAATTACTCAAAAACTAAGCTGGTTATCAAAAATCTGTACTTATAGCGTTTTTGGATATTATTATTACCGACACTTTAAAACAAAAATTACAATTACATCCAATGTAGTGTCTGATAAAAATTAAAAAAACTGAGATTTTGGAGCAACTTTTGGGAGAACTTTCTATCGAGAAAATTTTATCCAATCGTGTTTCTGCTTCTTAGCGATTTTAGATTAAAGACCCAAAATACATGATGTGTGTGTGTTTGTTTGTTTGTGTGTTCGTTTGTGCACAACGATGTTCCCATTTATTGCAAAAACGGCTGGACCGATTTAGATGCAGTTTTCTGTATATTGTTTGGTATTCAGCGGCGATGGTTTTTAGATAGTTGTTACGAACATCGATCACCAGGGGGCGCCATAAAATACATTTGTATTGCAAACGAATGTTCCCATTTATTTCAAAAACGGCTTGACCGATTTAGATGCAGTTTCCTGTATAATGTTTGGTATTTATTGGCGATGGTTCTTAGATAGTTGTTACGAACATCGATCACCAGGGGGCGCCATAAAAAACATTTACAGTGCAAACGAATGTTCTCAATTATTACAAAAACGACTGAACCGATTTGGATACTTACAGTTTTGTATAAAATATTAGTGAGTCATTGGCAATGGTTCGTAGATAATTGTTCTTGTGATTGAACAGCAGGGGGCGCCACAATAAACGTCTCTTTATGACTTGGAAGGGATGATGCCTTCAAACGCTGCTAGAAGAGCTAATGGCTAGTTGGAAGATTAATTTTCATTTTATAATAATAATATAATTTAAATTACATTAATATAATATATTAATCGAAAAACTATAAAACAAGTGAAAAATTAAAAATTTTTAAAACACCCACGACTTTTGCAGACTTGTATTTGAAAAAGGATTAAATAACTTTTTTGAAACTCCCCGGCTAAAGGAAAGTAAGAACTAAGAACCTATCAGTATAATTACAAATCCAAGAAAATCCGTCGGAGCTGCCATTGCTATTTTCGTTTCCAATATCAATTAATGTAATTAGTAAGTATTGATAAACTGCCGGTATATGAGAAGTATGAAGAAATTGAATTAGTCATCAACTGGTAAACAGCACCATCAACACCGTCATAGGCAAAACACAGCAGCTCCGGCGGATTTTTTGGATTTGTAATTATACTGATAGGTTCTTAGTTCTTACTTTCCTTTAGTCGGAGAGTTTCAAAAAAGTTATTTAATCCTTTATCAAATACAAGTCTGCAAAAGTCGTGGGTGTTTTAAATTTTTTTAATTTTTCACTTGTGTCAGATAGCGCTGCTTCTTAGAGTTCCGTAGCCAAATCGTAAAAAACGGAAACTAATTATTGTATATCTGTTTACATATTTCTTACTTTAGATTCATCCAAATTAATCAATATTTAGCGAAATTTGTGATAAAATTACTGCCGGCATTGTGTTGACCAGAGCGGGACAGATGCCACACGGCATTTGACATTGATACTTATGGTAAACCGATGCCGCAAAGTTAATGTGGATAGGACTTTCGGATTTTTGAAGTAAAAACTTCTTAGGCGGCGTTGAGCACTTTCATACACTTTTTGGAATGGGGAAAAATGTTAAATTTCGTCACCGACACCGAAAACATCGTTGCATTTTGCTACGCACTAAACTTAGACCTCTCCTTAGATCTGTTTTGTTGTTTCATTTTTGCATTTTAAGTATGTTTTATGTATATTGCGTTTGCGTTTTGCTTGACTTGGATGTTAATTTAAAATAATTGTATTTATTTATTTATTTATCAAACAACAATGCAGCATCTTTTATTATTATATTGTTTGCATCATCATCATCATCATCATCACTGGCGCTACAGCCCTTTGTGGGCCCGGGCCTGTTCAAGAAGATTTCCCCACCTATCCCTATCGCTAGTTATTGTTATGCAGCATCTTTTATTATTATATTGTTTGCACGCATGATTTTATTTGCACTTTTGTTTTGTTGCACTTAATAAGTGCACACACGAGAGGAGGGCAAAGAAGAGGGATGCGCACTTTAGGCGGCAGAGGATTAGGTAGAGGTGCTGAAGGGGTCGCATCTAATCAGCGTGGTAGGCGAGCCCCTCGACGTTCAGGGAGTCGTGGAAGTCGAGGACGGTCTATAATTAGCCAAAGGCTGTCGGCAAGCGACCTGTGAGTTATTGCTTTCTTTTATCTTTCACACAAGTTATGTTTTTTGAGCTCAAATCAAATCAAATCAAAATCAAAATCATTTATTTTGCATGAATATGGGTCACATAATTGGTCTTAAATATAATACAAGTACAACATATATTACTTTACTCTATGGCTTATATAAATGTTATGTATGTAAATTTCTTTGGCATGGCTTCAGCCTAAACGACTTAATATATTTTAGCATGGTACCAATACATTCATCTTAAATGTGGGAGTGACATTGGGTTTATAATAAAATTTTACGCGGCTGAGGGATTTTTGTCTTCAATAGTTAATTTCCCAACTTATCACGAAAATCTTTGCAAGAGCTTATAAATTGTTAGCCAAACCTCATTCACATCACTAATATTAAAATTAACCTACTTCAATTGGTATTAGTTTAATGATATGTGTAATAATTATACTTTACACATTATACGGTCTAATTTATAGGATACAAATAATGAACGTGGAGGAGCTTCCTGCCGGGGAACAATTGGAGCGCCCGTTAACTAGTAAAAAAGTTCGAACGTGGAATCCGTAAGTAACAATAAATTATCTGTGCCCTGAAAGCTATCTTCGATTCTTATAAATATCTTTTAAATATTTTTTCAGCAATCTCGAATCCAATGTGAATGTGCATCCTGAAATCGAAGTTCAACCCTCACCTGCTATGTAAGTTTCTAATAATTTGGATAAATCATGTGTACTATTATATATATATACATCTAGCATTGTGTGAACCGCTAATATTTTATAATTTTCAGCCATCTCGAATGTAATGTGAAACGGGAAGAAAATCAGAGGTCTCCCATTCCACATGAAATTCCACCCTCACCTGGAATGTAAGTTTCTACTACACTTTGTTGTCATTAGAGCCTGCTACAATAAGTTTATTGAATAAAATTTGTCATTTCAGGTACGTTGAATGTGGTGGCAGTGCCACCAGTACACCCTCAACAAGTGGCGGTTTTACTGTCGAAGTGTCGATAGATGAAAACAACGACTTTTCGGCATGGAGCATTGTAAACCGCAAACACCATTTACGCGAACAAGAAAAGTATGTATCATAGCTTTTATACAATATAAATTTGTATTAATCTGATTAATAAAATGAAACCTCATTTTTTTTTCAGAATAGGACGTAGTTCAAAACGTGTGTGCCGGTCCCTTTGCGAGGAAGGACCACAACTGGCAGTGACAAGTTCCGTGGCAGCTTCTTCTTCATCTGATAGGTATGTGCGTTTGTTTTTTTATATCCATAATAATCTTATATTATGAGATGGTTACATTATAAAACATTTGTTATAGGAACCCTGCGGCTTCTTTGCGGGATCAACAACCTCTGAGCGACCTAGAAATTGAACGTCTATCACATTACGGTAACTACATTAGTTAACTGTAATTTAGTTAGGACGCTGTAATTAAAGATGTACTAAATTGTTATTGGTTGAATCTTTTAGGAAGTGAAGAAGAGGAGAGCGAGAGTGAGGATGAAGAATTTGAAGCTCCTGTGTTCGTTCCAAGAACGTCACGGGTGCTCTGGGAGACTCCCGTAGATGAGGATGAACAAGTTGCGGAGAGGGCTGCTCCATCATGTGCTCCAGTAGATGAGCATAAACAAGTTGCGGAGCAGGCTGCTCCATCATCTGCTCCAGTAGATGAGCATGAACAAGTTGCGGAGAGGGCTGCTCCATCATGTGCTCCAGTAGATGAGCATGAACAAGTTGCGGAGAGGGCTGCTCCATCATCTGCTCCAGTAGATGAGCATGAACAAGTTGCGGAGAGGGCTGCTCCATCATCTGCTCCAGTAGATGAGCATGAACAAGTTGCGGAGAGGGCTGCTGCATCATCTGCTCCAGTAGATGAGCATGAACAAGTTGCGGAGAGGGCTGCTCCATCATCTGCTCCAGTAGATGAGCATGAACAAGTTGCGGAGAGGGCTGCTCCATCATCTGCTCCAGTAGATGAGCATGAACAAGTTGCGGAGAGGGCTGCTCCATCATCTGCTCCAGTAGATGAGCTTGAACAAGTTGCGGAGAGGGCTGCTCCATCATCTGCTCCAGTAGATGAGCATGAACAAGTTGCGGAGAGGGCTGCTCCATCATCTGCTCCAGTAGATGAGCATGAACAAGTTGCGAAGAGGGCTGCTCCATCATCTGCTCCAGTAGATGAGCATGAACAAGTTGCGGAGAGGGCTGCTCCATCATCTGCTCCAGTAGATGAGCATGAAGAAGTTGCGGAGAGGGCTGCTCCATCATGTGCTCCAGTAGATGAGCATGAACAAGTTGCGGAGAGGGCTGCTCCATCATCTGCTCCAGTAGATGAGCATGAACAAGTTGCGGAGAGGGCTGCTCCATCATCTGCTTCAGTAGATGAGCATGAACAAGTTGCGGAGAGGGCTGCTCCATCATCTGCTCCAGTAGATGAGCATGAACAAGTTGCGGAGAGGGCTGCTCCATCATCTGCTCCAGTAGATGAGCATGAACAAGTTGCGGATAGGGCTGCTCCATCATCTGCTCCAGTAGATGAGCATGAACAAGTTGCGGAGAGGGCTGCTCCATCATCTGCTCCAGTAGATGAGCATGAACAAGTTGCGGAGAGGGCTGCTCCATCATGTGCTCCAGTAGATGAGCATGAACAAGTTGCGGAGAGGGCTGCTCCATCATCTGCTCCAGTAGATGAGCATGAACAAGTTGCGGAGAGGGCTGCTCCATCATGTGCTCCAGTAGATGAGCATGAACAAGTTGCGGAGAGGGCTGCTCCATCATCTGCTCCAGTAGATGAGCATGAACAAGTTGCGGAGAAGGCTGCTCCATCATCTGCTCCAGTAGATGAGCATGAACAAGTTGCAGAGAGGGCTGCTCCATCATCTGCTCCAGTAGATGAGCATGAACAAGTTGCGGAGAGGGCTGCTCCATCATCTGCTCCAGTAGATGAGCATGAACAAGTTGCGGAGAGGGCTGCTCCATCATCTGCTCCAGTAGATGAGCATGAACAAGTTGCGGAGAGGGCTGCTCCATCATCTGCTCCAGTAGATGAGCATGAACAAGTTGCGGAGAGGGCTGCTCCATCATCTGCTCCAGTAGATGAGCATGAACAAGTTGCGGAGAGGGCTGCTCCATCATCTGCTCCAGTAGATGAGCATGAACAAGTTGCGGAGAGGGCTGCTCCATCATCTGCTCTAGTAGATGAGCATGAACAATTTGCAGAGAGGGCTGCTCCATCATCTGCTCCAGTAGATGAGCATGAACAAGTTGCGGAGAGGGCTGCTCCATCATCTGCTCCAGTAGATGAGCATGAACAAGTTGCGGAGAGGGCTGCTCCATCATCTGCTCCAGTAGATGAGCATGAACAAGTTGCGGAGAGGGCTGCTCCATCATCTGCTCCAGTAGATGAGCATGAACAAGTTGCGGAGAGGGCTGCTCCATCATCTGCTCCAGTAGATGAGCATGAACAAGTTGCGGAGAGGGCTGCTCCATCATCTGCTCCAGTAGATGAGCATGAACAAGTTGCGGAGAGGGCTGCTCCATCATGTGCTCCAGTAGATGAGCATGAACAAGTTGCGGAGAGGGCTGCTCCATCATCTGCTCCAGTAGATGAGCATGAACAAGTTGCGGAGAGGGCTGCTCCATCATGTGCTCCAGTAGATGAGCATGAACAAGTTGCGGAGAGGGCTGCTCCATCATCTGCTCCAGTAGATGAGCATGAACAAGTTGCGGAGAAGGCTGCTCCATCATCTGCTCCAGTAGATGAGCATGAACAAGTTGCAGAGAGGGCTGCTCCATCATCTGCTCCAGTAGATGAGCATGAACAAGTTGCGGAGAGGGCTGCTCCATCATCTGCTCCAGTAGATGAGCATGAACAAGTTGCGGAGAGGGCTGCTCCATCATCTGCTCCAGTAGATGAGCATGAACAAGTTGCGGAGAGGGCTGCTCCATCATCTGCTCCAGTAGATGAGCATGAACAAGTTGCGGAGAGGGCTGCTCCATCATCTGCTCCAGTAGATGAGCATGAACAAGTTGCGGAGAGGGCTGCTCCATCATCTGCTCCAGTAGATGAGCATGAACAAGTTGCGGAGAGGGCTGCTCCATCATCTGCTCCAGTAGATGAGCATGAACAAGTTGCGGAGAGGGCTGCTCCATCATCTGCTCCAGTAGATGAGCATGAACAATTTGCAGAGAGGGCTGCTCCATCATCTGCTCCAGTAGATGAGCATGAACAAGTTGCGGAGAGGGCTGCTCCATCATCTGCTCCAGTAGATGAGCATGAACAAGTTGCGGAGAGGGCTGCTCCATCATCTGCTCCAGTAGATGAGCATGAACAAGTTGCGGAGAGGGCTGCTCCATCATCTGCTCCAGTAGATGAGCATGAACAAGTTGCGGAGAGGGCTGCTCCATCATCTGCTCCAGTAGATGAGCTTGAACAAGTTGCGGAGAGGGCTGCTCCATCATCTGCTCCAGTAGATGAGCATGAACAAGTTGCGGAGAGGGCTGCTCCATCATCTGCTCCAGTAGATGAGGATGAACAATTTGCGGAAAGAGTTGCTCCATCATCTGCTGCCTCGGAATCTTATCTCCCTCAATTTTTTTAGATTTTGAGTGGAGATCCTTTCCAAATCCTCCCATTCCACCCGAAACGCGTAGGGAACTATTTCGCCACACAGACTGTGGTCCTACCATTACAGAAACTGATCCTTACGACATATTTACAGCAATATGGGACCAGGAGTTTATGGAGTATGTAGTAACCGAAACAAATCGGTATGCTCAGGAAGTTGCCGAAAAAATGATGCGCACGGGTGAGCTACGTCTCAGTAGTAGGATAGTTGATTGGAAAGACACAACTGTCGACGAACTATACACTTACATGGCAATTATCCTGGCAATGGGTGTGGTCATTAAATCCAGAACTCCGGAGTACTGGAACACTGACATGGATATTTTTTACACGCCAGGCTTTAAAGTAAATATGTCATTGCGGCGATTCCAGCTCCTTAATAAATGCCTGCATTTTAACTCTACTGCAAACATGGTAGGGCTAAATCTCGGTGCACCAGAAGCTAAATTGTTCAGGGTGCAGCCTGTTATTAGCCACCTGAACACAAAATTTTCGGCCTTGTACATCATGCAACAAAACATAGCTCTTGATGAATCACTGCTGCAGTGGAAAGGGTGGCTGGATATTAACCAGTTTATCCCTAATAAAGTTGCAGCAGTGGGCATCAAGAGCTATGAAATCTGCGAATCAGCTACTGGATATTTGTGGCGATTCCAGATTCACAGTCCCAAACCACGAACACCTCAGGCTGCACAGGACGCAGATCCATTCACAGCAAGTATACCGGCGCTTGTTATAGACCTTATCAAAGGTTTAGAATACGCTGGGTACACGTTGTGGATGGATAACTTTTATAATTCGCCCGCTCTTGCCCGTAAACTAAAATCCATTGGGTTCGACTGTGTGGGGACTTTAGGGACTAACCGTAAACTCGTCCCACAGGAGTTGACTAAATTGACTAAAAGAAACATGCAGCCCGGGCAAATAGCAGGATTCACCAGTGGAGACGTCGATGTCGTGGTCTGGAGAGACCAAAACCGCGTGGCAACGATCACTACCTACCACGGCAACGCCGTCTCCACTGTTGATAATTCAACGAAGCCGATAGTCATTCGTGACTACAATGTATGTATGGGCGGCGTGGACAAAAAAGACCAGATGCTCGCATCTTATCCGATAGAAAGGAAAAGAACGCGCATCTGGTACAAAAAATTGTTTCGACGACTTTTAAATGTGTCGACATTAAACGCGTACATTATACATAAAAAAAATGCGACGGTGAAGTTGTCGCACCGCAATTTTCGACGCACGCTCATAAATACCATTCTCGAAAAGCACGCTAAACCTGCGGTCATGCTCACACCTGCCGGACGAGGTATCTATGAGGCAAAATTCCAGTACCCGGCCATGTGCCCATTTTTGAATACTCCGAGAAGCTCAAACCGACAACGACATGCGTGCAGAGTTTGCCATAAACGCACAACAACTTTTTGCGCTGGGTGCAATAAAGCCGTGTGTGCGTGTACGTGTTTTTCTGATTTACACGCCTAAACAAAGCTAGTAGGTACCACCTTCGGTTTAAGCTTATCGGACATTAACATCTTGCCATCTGTCTGTCTGTCTGTTACCTCTTCACGCTTAAACCGCTGAAACGATTAAGGTGAAATTTTGTATAGAGATAGTTTAAGCTGTAAAATCAGCCTATGACCATAAATAAAATAGAGAAAACTATTAGAATTTAGAATTAAGATTATTTAGGATTAATTAATTTAGGATTAATTAATAATAAGATTTATTATTAATAAATAACTTTTTTTTATGTTATCAAAAAGTTTAATTTAAAAATGAAAAGTAAGTAATAATATTAACATTTTTAATAACTTTATTAAAAATAAATCTTATTAATATATGTATATTAAAAATATTATTATTAACATAAGTGCCTAAAAGGTATAAAAATACATATAAAAATAATAGGTTTAAAAAAATAATAAACAAATAGTTGCTAAAAATTATAAATATTACTTTTTTATATTCCTCCTAGGAAATTCATGAAAGTCGTATCCACACTATTGTAGCCGCTCTGAGGCCTAGTATGAGTAGAAATTGGGTGTTTTGTTTTAAAAATTCTCAAATATTTTTCTATGCTAAGACATTTTCATTTTGTAACGTTACTTTAGTTTATTAAATCTAGTTTTAGAAAATGTTATCAGTATTAAAAAAAGATCATCTGGAATTGTTTTACAGGCCATTATTTGTGCCTCAAGCTGCCAAACTAATTACTTTACGAATGTAAATTTTTGTTTAAGCCAACTATATGAATCGAACTTTCGAATAAACAAAAAACATGAGCCACTTGAGCCACGTCTCTTTCAGAAATAATCTTGAAACATGAGACACTTTTTAATACCGACGGGACGGCGCCTAATAACCGCAATATTTAGTAATGCCCCTACTACAAAAAAAATGTATGAAGTGAAGTGATTTTATGACTGTATGTTTTAAATTTGGGTATACTTTTGTAAATAAAACACAAATTTTGACGAGAAAAAGTATATTATAAGAATTATGGTAGATTATGTATCGAAAATTAGAAATAATCGCGGACAAACATACATACATACATACATACATACATACATACATACATACGGGTCGAATACAGAACCTCCTTCTTTTTTTGAAGTCTGTTAAAAAAAACCATGACCCTATCTTTACTTTACGACATTGTTTTATTTTAACACTTTATACATATTTACCGTATGCAATATGATAGCGTGCTTTAAAGAATGTAAAATGCTACATTTTATTACGCTTATAGTACAGAAAAATAGTAAAATTTAAGTTTTTCTAAACATCGAAGACTAGTTTAAATTGTCCTTCCTAGGCCTGTGCCACACGTGGTAAAATTTTCAAAATGGCGGCCGCCACAACTGACCCCTTACTTTCTCTCCCGGAGCGGGACAGGCGCCACATGCGCGCAAATGACAAAATGGCGGCCGCCACGCGAAAGGTTATACTTCTAGTATGAAGAAGGTTTACGGTAAAAATTTCAGATAGACTCATCCTTAGGTTCATATCGGTTGTTCAAAGCGGACTTACAACTCAATCGACAAAGAGTTCCTTTACGTTGTTTGCGGCTTGTAAATAGATGAAAGGCCGGTGACAGCTGTGTGGGTGACGTTATGACGCGGGTCCAGTCCGGACCCTCTATTACACCACTTGTTTATTTTTCTTTGTAAAACAAAATAAAGTTAAAGTATAGAATGTGAAACCTACTTATGGCGGTTTCCAATATTCTATCTATCTTCTATTTGCCCTAGGTAGGTACTAGGTACTAGAGTTGTAATGTAACATAATCTCAATACAAGTTATGTCAAATTTCTATCTCTAGTAAGGCAAACCATGGATAGATAGAATATTGGGTATACCGGCGTTAGTGGTTAGGACTGTAGTCTGCCTTATAGGTATTAGAAAGTCGGAGTTTTGAATTGAAACCTCAAATTATGTGCGTTTGTAGTAATTAAATGTCACGATCACAATACTCATTAGTGAAAGAAACAATATGTGGAAACTCTATAATGTTCCATAGGTGTGTGAATCCAACCAACCCAAATTTGGCCGGTGTGGTGGACTATGCCCAAACCATTTATAATTATAAGAGGAAACTTGTGCCCAGTTGGAGCCTAAATTATTAAAAAAAAAACATTCGTGTAGGTACATAAATCTTCAAAATAGGGGTAGTTTTATAGATTGAATTTTAAAGGGATGTTTCTATAGGAATCTAAGGTTAGGTAAACTATAAGAAAATTGTCACTTAGGTACTTATTCCATCTTATTAATGGATGGGAAAGGAATACCACTAATTTCCAACTCCGTTGGTATATAAAGCTGAGAATTTCTTAATTTGTAGCCTCAACCTGAAATCGAATCTTGGACTTCTTGATCCACAGTCGTACAATTTTCTCTTTTTAAGTAAAGACCAGCAAGACAAGTCTAAATCAACTATCGCACTAATATTTGACTAATCAATTTGGTTTAACAAAAAATATTTTTAATCCTAGAAAAATTCACGGCTTCTGCGGTATTGGTGAGGAACCGGCTTCCAGGAGCGCGGAGTCAAGGCCAAAAACCAGGGCAACAAACCTACGAACGGAATGTTATAGTAGATCAACTAATTGAATAATGTTCGCTTATATTCCGCCTGAAGTCAATCCATCACAACGGCAACTGGCAGGTGTGTGAAGCCTCCCTATCTGCTACGCGGAGATAAGTGGTTATGACAATAACGTACAGCCTACTGCCGAGTCTAGATTCTACAACGTGAGAGACGTATCTCATATAACACTGACGAGACTGATTTTCCGTTGCGCGTAAATTATTATATTTTGTGGAATATCTAAGCAAGTAAGTAGTGAGATTTATATCCAAACTAGCAATTGCTCGCGGCTTCGGCGTCATGGATTTCGGTTTTTACATATCCCATTGTAATGAGTCAAAAAGTACCTCCCTGTAAAGTAGTAGTAGTAAAAAGTAAAAAGTAAAAAGTAGTTTGACAACCTCCCTGGCGCAGTGGCGGCGCGCTCGGATTCGAGTGGGAGGTCGCGGGTTCGATTCCCGCCACGGGCCACTTTGGAATTTTATAATTTCTAAATTGGCTTAGGTCTGGTCTGTTGGGAGGCTTTGGCCGTGGCTAGTTACCACCCTACCAGCACAGACGCACCGCCAAGCGATTCAGCGTTCCGGTGCGATGCTTGTAGAAACCGTTGGGGTAAATTTACTTACCCTTCCAAGTTAGTACGTTTACTTACCCTTCCAAGTTAGTACGATAACATCTTAGGCTGCATCATCACTTACCATCAGGTGAGACCGCAGTCAAGTACTAACTTGTATAGAGTAAAAAAAAACCTTAAAGGTATCACTTGTGGTCTCGTGGGCCTTTTTTTAGAACTTTTAAAGGAGAACAATACCGTCATACATGATTTTTACGTAACTTTAAACGTATACGCAGCACACGCAACGGAAGTGTTAACAAACCATGTTTGCAATTTGGATATTAACTAAAAGGGTTGAAAATAAAATAGAATACGGCGTCATTGTTCATGTCTGAACCTTTTTCAAACAAATACCACATGAATGCAATAATACCAAACCCAGAGTAGCAGCTATCAGAAGGGACGTCTATAATCGAAACTACTACCCCTACTGAAAGGTTTGCTACCCTTCCCGATACCCATATTGGGCGTTTCCATTGAGGAGGGTAAGAGATAGGAAATTTCGGATTTGCATAGAACATTTTAAAAGAGGTTGGATTAAATGTAAGCGCGTATCATGGACGGTGGACCATAGACTCTTGACTGACAAGATTATGGCGATCAATATCAAAGCAAGCGACCCGACTATTTATTATTTCTTTACAGATATCCAGAAAAGTATAAATTTCATCTTGATGACCGAATGGCGCAGACAGACGCAGAAGAAAAAACGTGTATGTTGAGATATGCGACGACAGCACAGTTATATATAACATTATGCAAGGCAGGGCAGTTGAAGAAGACATTTGTCTCAAACTATATCTTATTAATACATTCATTTATTTACTCCCATAGTCGAGTCAAAACTCTTGCTCCTGGAAAGCTGGAATTTTGCATAGAAGTTTTCTTTGTGATGCAGACAAGGGACAAGAAGGGATTTTATTGCTGCGGGATCATCCGCGTTAAAAAAAGACGGGTGAGGTGGGTGACGTATGAAAATGCGAGTGGTTGTATGTATATGTGTGTATGATTGTTACTCTTTCAGAGTAAGGCCCACTTGCGCCAACCCGGGATAGTCTGTTAACTCAGAGTTAGCACGCTAACCCGGGTTACCCCAGAGTAAGTTGTCAAAATTGGCCAGTGAGAGACGTGGACTCTAGGGTTATAAATGTAAATATTTCACCCCCGTTTAGCGCAAGTGGGCCTAATAAGTCTGCTGAAATGATTTTTAAATTCAGAATGAAAAAAGGGCGTACGAATAAACTAACTACTTTTTTTTGGAAAAAAAAATCACGCGCGCTTTATGAAATCCGGAATTCAATCGGGCGAAGCCGCGAGCGTAAGCTAAATTATAGACTTGTACCTTAAAGCCTCCCCCACACAGGCGCGTTATTATCGCGCGATAATATCGCAAGCGTTATTGCGATATCTGTTTTCAGTACATTTTGTATTAAGACGGTCATGTACTTACACACTGCTGCGATAATAACGCCGCAATGGAAGTATATCGGTCGATATTATCGCAAGCGTTATTGCGATATCTGCTTTCAGTACATTTTGTATTAGGATGATCAAGTAGTTACACACTACTGCGATAATAACGCGC
Source organism: Coenonympha arcania (assembly GCA_036785405.1). Taxonomy (NCBI): domain Eukaryota; kingdom Metazoa; phylum Arthropoda; class Insecta; order Lepidoptera; family Nymphalidae; genus Coenonympha; species Coenonympha arcania. The sequence goes on from CM072066.1 coordinate 852,392, forward strand.
GATAATAACGCGCCTGTGTGGGACGACGGACGCAGCGTCCTACTTCCATTGCGGCGTACAAAATGTACTGAAAACAGATATTGCAATAACGATTGCGATATTATCGCGCGATAATAACGCGGGACGCTGCGTCCGTCATGCGCGTTATTATCGCGCGATAAAAACGCAGCTGTGTGTAAGGAATCGGGACGCATTATCGCAATAACGCTTGCGATATTATCGCGCGATAATAACGCGCCTGTGTGGGGGAGGCTTTATGAGGCTTACTAACGACGTATACAGGATGCAGCAGTTTCAATTATGGTTCCTTAGTATAAACCCAGTGGGGCGTGTCTCCTGATAATGACGTCACAACACGTTCATTATACAGCAAAGATTTACAGTCTAATCCGCAGTTTAATTATCTCAAGAGGAGTGTGTGCGCCGCAGACTCTAATTATTATGAATCATAAACATCACTGAATGTGGAATATTTGTGTTTCCATTTCCCTTTGTGACGTAGATAATTATGAGATAACAATATAAGTAGGCATGTTGAAGAAGCTACTCGTTCATAAATTAAACATGTCGCCGAAGTCTATGTACAAGAGTAAAGGGGTGACAGGTAATTGCGTAAAATAAATCGTTGGAGATGGGTTCACAACAATTCAATGTAAATGTCCAGTAATTTTTCATTTATACCACTGCTACACATAAATTTTTTCAGATTTCATAAACTCAGAATATACTTAATTTCATAAGAATTAGACTCAGAATATACTTAATTTCATAGATAAGGCACTAATGACGAGTCAATTTTTACAATATCTCTATAATCATGATAACTATTATACGACTTAGTTTACAAGGATTCGCAAACGCGCCCTGCCACTGAGAAGAATCAAGAAGCTCACAAAAAACTCAGTCGGGTATTATTTTATGCTATCACCAATTTTAACAACAATGGGTATAAATACTAAATAGGCTAGTAACATCAGAGCAATTCACTATCACTCCCAAGGGCTTATGTCGCTAATATAGTCCTATATAATAGTATGTCTTATTAGTGAGCTTAGGCTTGACAAATGCATTATTTTCTGTCGTCGTCTCAGCCGATGGACGTCCACTGCTGGACATAGGCCACCTGAAATGACCGCCAAACACAACGATCTTGCGCCGCCTGGCGCGCAAAGACTCCCCGCGACCCTCTTAATGTCGTCCGTCCACCTGGTCCCCACCAGTCGACCGACACTGCGTTTCCCGGTGCGTGGCCGCCATTCCAGCATCTAGAGTCCCCAACGTCCATCTGTCCTGCGAGCTATTATTTTCAGTGTAGTACATTGACTTACTATGTAAGGACCCTGGGTGTAATACAAAATTCACGAAAAAAGAGTCCCGAGAAAACCTATTTAAAAACGAGGGTATGAGTATTTTTATAAACAAACTAAAACATTGTAATTTATGTTAAACCATTATTATACACCCTAATTTTACTTGCAACTAGCTATAGTGCGATTGTCTCCCTTTTCGCGTTTTATCTCTCTTTCGGTTTGGACACTTTTTAACTCAGACCCGTCATCCTTAGTATTATATATCTATGGTGTAGGATATAAATTATAACAATCCAATAGATCCCAAAGAAGCTCGAGTGACTACCTATTTTCCTTCATCGCCTTACCCCCTATTATTATGACACCCGATATTGTCACTTTACAGCAGCAATTCTGTCAGTTCTGACGCAGCACTCTCTCCCCTAGTCCCACTAGTCCCCTAGCTCTTGAGTGCACTATATAGCTAAATTGCTGCTTCTCAGGTCGAAAGGCGCTGCTGGTGAAAATAAATTTGGCGCCGCCTCGAGAGCAGGAAACAAGCAATTCTGTTGCGGCCCCCTTGAGACGCGCTCTTGTAAATGTTGATTCTACATTGGATAGACTGTGGAAACAACCGTTATCCATTGGGAACCTAATATAATCTTTCTTTCTGAACTTCTGTTTTTGGTTCAAAGATAAACGATCCCTAGGATCTCGTTTCGTTGTCAATCCATTTGAGATGGTGTACCTATAATTTTTGCAAGGGTTCCTTACATAACCCGTCATTATATATGAGATGGTTAAAATGATTACACGCATAATAGTTGAGGTTTTAAAATAGAGTTTTCCACTTACTTTAATAGGTTAAAAAAATTTTATGGTTAATAATTTAGCAAAATCTCTGAAAAGGTTTGAAATTCATTCAGAAAGGTTCGATGGCCACTCTATTAAACTAACGGACGTCAGCGTTCTACGCTCTTTGGTCACGGAACCTTATAAAAACGGTCAAGTGTGAGTCAATGGCAAAAAGGAATCCGTAATAAATAAAATTATAAATGCACATGAAATTCTATTGAACTTAATCATTTCAGATCTTTCAATTTTTTAGAAGTTTTTGATATTGAAGCACTTATACAATGCTTTTTTTTCCTTTCATGTACGAAATAATAAGAAGAAAGTCGCACCCTTATGGGATTTACCAAGGGGAAAGGGCTCTCTAAAAAGGGATTTGTATCACGTAAAGGAAATAAAATTTCCATCTCACCCCCTCGGAAAAGGGATTTATAATGCCCAAAATGCGGGCGGAGAATGCTATTATATTCCCTAGGGCCTAAAAGAATTTTCATTTCTCCCTAGGGCGAGAAAGTAGTATGAAAATCTTTTCTCGCCCTAGGGCTGCAAAGCATTTCCAAATTCGAACATGACGTACTCTCGTATTGCGTCTATAAAACGTCTAAAGCTGAAAACTTTTTTTTAATAACGAATATACGGTCAGTAACGGAGTTCGACCTTAGAATTTGTATAGGTACGAATACATTACTTTTTTGTTTTTTCCATTTTCTTAGAATATTAATAAAAATAATAACTCCTATTTAGTTTTATTAATTATAAAGGAAACCTAATTAAATCCATGATATTTACTTATTGTTTATCTAATTTTTGTTATTTTTTTTAATTTTCTTAATAATCTTTGGTTCTTAGAAATTGATATTTCTCAAAAATCCATTTTGCGGCCTTGCGTAACAAATAACTATTTACATGGCGACTACAGTAATTTGAATAGATATCGTATAATCTATGATGTAAGACATAATATTTGAACGAGTTCAGTAAGAGATAGGTTATTTCGGGAGATATCGGGAATTCTCTTCTCGAGCGGGGTTTTCCAGTAATTGGCCACTTTCCGACCGCCGATAATTTGCCTCGCTGGAAATCTGGTAATGCTATTGTTACAAGTGAACCCTATGACAAGCGCCATAAGGTTTATAATCGCACTGCCGAAATACCACTCGTAAGTTGTAAACAACTTAAGGGGTCAGTGACCTCTATAAACAATGGGTTTCTGGTAATTCCCACGTCTCGAACGATCGACCCTACCAATAGATAATGAGGGTGGAAGCTTCGAGACTCGTTCAGATGCATATAAAAAGCGGGCCGCGCACCGACGAGTCAGTCTGACTGAGGGACGAGAAAGGTGAACAAGCGAAGCAAGCGATCAAGAGCGAAGAGGAAGCGAACTACGAGGAAGACCAGGGATATTGGATACTGGAAGTACCGAATAAAGTCTCATCAAGGATCAGCAGGTGTTTTATTCCAAATTGTCGAACCCAGCACGTAACAATTGGTGTCAGAAGTGCGATTTGGAAGAGATGCCATTGACTCCAAGAGACGACTCCAGCAGTGAGGGTGTCAAGACCAGGGCCCAGCGTGCTGCGGAATCCAGCCGTCCACCTGCAGTGGAGCACCTGGAAGAGCCGGCGCTCGTTGGGTCCCGCCACCATGAGCCACCCACGGGCTCCGGCCATCAGGCCACGCCCCCTCAGGCCACGCCTACCTCATCGGAAGCTCCGCCCACTGGCCCCGCCCACCAGGCCACACCCCCTGAGGCTCCGCCCATTGGCCCCGCCCACCAGGCCCCGCCCCCTGAGGCCACGCCCACCTCATCGGGAGCTCCGCCCACTGGCCCCGCCCACCATGCCCCGCCTTCTAAACAAGCCACGCCCAACATCGACTTATCCAGTTTGCTACGGATGATGCAACTGCATTTTGCAGCTCAGGACAGCAACTTTGCGGCGCTTCAAGAAAATCAGGACAGCAAGTTTGCGGCGATTCAAGAAAATCAGGACGGCAAGTTTGCAGAGGTTCAGCAGACCGTCTTGTCTGCAGTGAACGAAGTTGGCGGCATGGTGGCCAACATACGGAAAGATTTGGATCTAATGGAGGAACGGGTCACTTGTCTGGGAACCGACGTTGAAAACATGAAGTGTGGCTTCACCGAACTGCAGAAGAAGTTTGTACGTTTGGAAGCCACAAGGGGGACATCAGGTGGAGCAGTGAGTGCAGTCCAGGGACCGCATGTGAAGGTACCCCCATACGAAGGCAGCACCTCCTGGTCCGCATACCGGCACCAGTTCCAGACGGTCGCTGCTGCCAACGGATGGACTGATGAACAGTGCCTGACTGCCCTCACTGTCGCGCTCAGAGGGCAGGCTCTAACCGTTCTGGAGGCCCTGCCTAGTTCGGGTTGTGGATATAAAGAGCTGTTGGATGCACTCGAATCTAGGTACGGGGAACGACATCTGGAGCATGTTTTCCGCGCCCAGCTGCGCGACAGAGTTCAACGAGCTGGAGAAGGGCTCCAGCAATGGGCGTTGGAAATCGAAAAGCTCGTGCGGAAAGCGTATCCATCGGCCGATGACAAAATGACAACTGCAAATACCGTGCAAGCATTTGTTGATGGAATCAGAGACCTGGAGGTAAGAGCTGCCGTGAGGCTTCGCCATCATGCCTCATTAAAGGAAGCGTTGGCGCATGCCTTGGAAGTCGAGGCAGTGCGATACGACATTCGGCAGGCACCTGTTCACAAGCTACGTGAAGTATCGGAGGAGGTGAAAGAGGTCAAGACCTCATTCAAGAACCTTGGTGTTGTGTGCTATAAATGCGGCGAACGAGGGCATCTGCAGCTGAATTGCCCACAAAAAGAGTCACAGATGTCTAGGTTAAAGAAAGTGGAGGAATATTTGGAGGAGCTGAAGAAGAAGAGTGGGGATACAGGTTCCCCTAAAAATCAGGGAAACGAGTAACAGCCAGAACTAAGGGGCGAGTACTGGCTGGCACGGAGGAAGCCCCAGCACCTGTTATCTCGCAAGCAAAGACGGATAAATCGGGCATTTGGAATGATTCTACAGTCAATGAACTCCTTAAAGACTGCAAAAGTAACCTGACTTATTCGCAAAGCATCAAGGCTAAGAAGTTTCTTTTACGCTACGCGGACATCTTTTCTAGTCAGGAAGGAAACCCGGGAAGAACGTCGTTAGTGCAGCATAGAATTGATACCGGCAACGAGAGACCCATCCGTCAGCGGGCAAGACGGATACCGATAGCGAAAGAGAAAGAAGTCAAGGATATGCTGCAAGAGATGGAAAAGAACAAAATCATTGAACCATCCTCAAGTCCATGGTGTTCGCCTGTTGTGCTAGTGAAAAAGAAAGATGGAAGCACACGGTTCTGTGTGGACTATAGGCGACTCAATGACATCACAAAGAAGGACAGTTACCCTCTACCCAGAATAGATGACACTCTGGACACCTTGAGTGGCATGAAATGGTTTTCCACTCTAGACCTGAAATCTGGTTACTGGCAGGTGGAAATCCATCCAAAAGACAAGGAGAAGACAGCGTTCTCAACAGGAAAGGGATTATGGCAGTTCAATGTCATGCCATTTGGTTTGTGCAACGCGCCTGCCACCTTTGAACGACTCATGGAGTGTGTGCTAGCAGGGTTAGTAGGAGACGCCTGCTTGGTATATCTGGATGACGTCGTTGTCATGGGTCGGGACTTCGAGGACCATTTGCGAAACTTGGAACGCGTCTTCGCAAAAATATATGGAGCAAACTTAAAACTGAACCCGAAGAAGTGTCAGTTATTCAGAAATGAAGTGAATTATCTCGGCCATGTCATCACTAGTGAGGGCATACAAACCGACCCAGCGAAAGTTGAAGCGGTTAAAAAATGGCCCACCCCCAAAGACAAGACAGAGGTAAGGGCATTTTTGGGCTTGTGTTCCTACTACAGGCGTTTTGTTAAAGGGTTTTCGGAGATCGCAAAACCATTACACAAACTAACAGAAGAGAAACGACAGTTTTGTTGGGATGAAGCCTGCGAGAATTCCTTTAAAAATCTGAAGAAATGCTTATGTGAAACACCAATTTTGGGTTACCCACAACCAAGAGGTGCATTTAAGGTGGTACACATCGATCGCCTGGCGAGACATCACGGGAGCAACAGTGATGCTCGGGACGAGCATCGCTAAGAGGAGGGCAGTGTTACAAGTGAACCCTATGACAAGCGCCATAAGGTTTATAATCGCACTGCCGAAATACCACTCGTAAGTTGTAAACAACTTAAGGGGTCAGTGACCTCTATAAACAATGGGTTTCTGGTAATTCCCACGTCTCGAACGATCGACCCTACCAATAGATAATGAGGGTGGAAGCTTCGAGACTCGTTCAGATGCATATAAAAAGCGGGCCGCGCACCGACGAGTCAGTCTGACTGAGGGACGAGAAAGGTGAACAAGCGAAGCAAGCGATCAAGAGCGAAGAGGAAGCGAACTACGAGGAAGACCAGGGATATTGGATACTGGAAGTACCGAATAAAGTCTCATCAAGGATCAGCAGGTGTTTTATTCCAAATTGTCGAACCCAGCACGTAACACTATTATGCGAACAAACTCGACAGCCCTCTAAATATTTACTTTGAATTATCAGTATTAATAAATAACTCTTTAAAGGTTTCAATTTTTAGTTCGTTAGTTACAATATTGATGAAGTGGTCTTTGTTTAATACGGAAAAAAAATCGGCAGAAATGTATCAATAGAAGAATATCCATGAGTAGTTCGAAGAAAATTGATATATTTAACTTGTACTTAAATTAAATGCAAGACTGTTATTCTTATAATTTTTTTTTTTGTGTTTTTATTAGTCTAATTATCACTCAAATTTTTGAATTTGCTTCAAACAACTAAGTATGTCTGGATGAAATAAATCATTGATATAGGGTTTATTTAAGAAAGAAGTCTTTAAAGAGGCGCATGCAAATTAAAAATATTTTCATGAATCTGCCACACTGTTCACGAAACTGCCACATTATAAGAGAGATCAAAACATAGAGTAAATTTAAAGAAAACAATTTTCAATCTATCTAACTTATTTAATCTATATAATATGACACATAATTTCGGTATGACAAACACCAACACTAGTATCAAAGTAGTATCCAGCAACAGTAAACCATGTATAATATTTGAGAGACTGGCACTCGCGTACCATTTTGAAAACTAATATGCACTAAAACTAAAGCACTTAACTAGCAACAAGCAATGCGAGTATGCAATATGCATGCTGTAGTGAAACTACTAAACTATGGAAAGTACCAGAGAAGCGTTATATTACGTAAAACTAAGAGTTTTTCACGATATTATACTTATCACTATAAGCACGATCTAGCAATGGTTTCTATATGTTTGCAGTCTTTTAAAGTCTGAAGTCTTTTAGTGTCTAAAATATACTGTCCCTTTCACTTCCGAATCGTTGGAAAGGGATAAGGCTAGAGTCTTAGAGATATATAGGGTAATGGCACGAGTGGTCAGCCTCATAACGACTTTTTGAAGTTTGGAAAGCTGGCATTTTTACAGGATTCGTCGGATAATGAAACGTAATACATGATTGGATTAATTGTTTATTATAGTTTTTAAACAACATATGTCAAAAACAATCTTTCTTTTTATAAAATATATATTTAAATTCAAACAAAAAATGACACTTTTTCCCAGTGGTCAGCCTCTAAAATCCAATAATCAGCCTCGATGAACCCAGTATTCAGCCCTTATAACTATAAATAAACATGAGATCAAAATAAGCATTATTCATATCAAAATCAACGATATTATTTAGGTCTATCTTATTTCTTATAGCTAAATTATCAAAACAAAAAAAATCTCACCTGACTGAAATATTATTGCAAGCAAACAAACATTCTAATATATTCCTCTGTTTTACTGCTCGTCCCTTAGAAATTTCTTCAGCTTTTCGTACAGATAAAGAAGGGTTTCTTCGAAAAAAGGATTTAAGCCATTTTTTTCCTGGTCTGCCATTTACGAAAGGATTAGGTCTTCCGTCAGCCTTTACTATTGCTTGGACCGTATTCAATAAATTGTCAGCTTTTAAGGGAAACCCACATTTTGTTAATTTTTGACACCAATCCACCAGTGCAGCTTCTTCTGCTTTATTTAAAATGGAATCCGGACCCATTTTTCTTGGGCCTTCTGGGACACGTAGGTGAAGCCGATCTTGTAGTGTGCCTCGAGGAACTCCAAACGTTCTACTAGCCTCTCTTATTGGCATTCCGTTTCGTATGGCTTCCATGGCGGAAGAGAGTTTCTCTGGAGGATACGTTTGTCTTGGTGGCATTTTGGGCTGAAAAATATACAGATTTATTTATCCATCTGTATACAGATTAAATTATTTACATAGGTACTTTCTCAAGTACTGAAATACAAACTACCTAAATACATTTTATAACCAATTCAGTTAAAACTAAAATGTAGTTTACCGACATCCATAAAAATACTACCTAAATGGGTGAAATCGAAGACACTGTTAACTGTACATTAGCAAACGAAGATAAACCTTGTCGCAACGTATTAAAGTCTATGGGTGGTCAGTTTAACAGTATCTTCGTTTGTACCCAGCTACATCGGGGCTGAATACTGGATCGGCAACACCTAGTGGCCAGCCGCGTTTAAATAAAATGTTAAATGCGGCTGACCACTGGGTTTTTTGAGGTATATGGAAGAACATGCCTTACTAAAATTGAAAATTTTAATGACCGCTTTTTCTCGCAATTTTAAAAATAATTCAAGAACCCAGTGAACAGCCCCGGGGGCCGACCACTGGATCTTTTATAAAAAAGTAGTACCCTATGGTCAGCCCCCACAATGTTTACGTAAAGCAGCGATATTTTTATTCAAATTTAATATAATTCAATACATGAAGTAATACCAAAGCCAAATTTCATAAAAGACTATCACATTTTATAGTAAAACATGTTTTTTCTTACCTTTTATGAGAACACCACGCGAAGTAAAAAAAATGGCGGACATGACACAACTGCTCTTTTCAACCACCGTCACCTGAATGAACGAGTTTATTTCTTCCCCCTTATCCCCTGCCGCACCTATCGTGTGACATATTGACCAATGAGGAATCAAAGTTTCTATTTAAGCACACGTGATTCGTTTATTCTTATTGTAGCGATATTTATGACCAATAAACGACGCAAAAGGCTGACCACTGGTTCCTGGCTGGCCACTGGTGCCTTTACCCTATCCCTTTCCACTGACTGTAGTGAAAGAGATACTTACTCGTAGTAGATATTTAGACGCGTTAAATTGAATCGCTACTGAGTGAAATAATTATTATTTCACTTAATAAAAGTCAATAGTCCACCACTCAATGAAAATTCGCTCGAGATCGGTTGAGACACTCCGAAAGTTTTTTTTTATTCCGGTCCACGGATCCGAAAGCGAAGTAATCAGAGGACAGAACAGCGTTTGTTGGGTCAGCTAGTAAATAAACCATAATTAGAGCACGACTAAGACGCTGTTATTTCCGCCAAGTTTCCAGGTCGCGCAGCAATCGTGGTATAATCTCCCAAAAATTAAATGGCGCGCACCGCGCCGCGCTCTGCTACCAGCTGTGGGTTTAGGGTGCACGCAGACCATGACAATCTTTGGACATCTTCATCATCGTGTCATGTCAATCATATGTGTGATTGATGTTTGGTAGCTGCTGCTGTAGCATTGACTTGACGACACTTTGTTTTCTACACGTCTTCTTCTCAAGCTTACGAGATATCGATGACAAAGTACCAATACCTCCTATGTCCTCCTAACTGCAGAAATTAAAATTTTACACGAGGCATAAAAAATGTATTTAAAGTTAAAAGTAGTGTGCCCAATTATGCTGGAAGGTATTCCCTGAATTTGATAAATGCTGTTACAATTGAAAATGTAATTCAGAATTGTTACTATAACCCGCTAACTTGACTTTTAAATTGAAAATTTTAAAAAGTTACTTTAATGAAAAGTAAGTTTGGAGGTATTGGCACTTCGCCGTCGATATGTTGTGAATGGAGCTTCGCAACACGTTTAGTTATTTCTGCTAATCAAAGTTTGTCAAAGGACCTTGTAGTTTCTACTCCGAGCTTGCCCGTCGGCTTGAGAGCTTTCTACAGCTTCTACTGTGTGATTAGCTTCTTTATGAAGTTTACAGTCAAATCTCGATCACATTTTAGATTCTCATGTGGCATGACTTGCAGACAATGAGCGTGGGATGGACAGCTTTTAACGAGTACGGCTGTCTGAAGACTTACACTTTGAAGGATTCTTTCATTATTCTGAGGACACGAATACAATATTGGCACAACTTTTCAAATTATGAATCATGAGTAATTATAATCATCAAAATATGTTAATATGTAGGACTCACTATTGGGCGAGAGTTTCTTCTTAAAATATATATAATCTACCATGCAGGATAAGTGTGGAGTTTCAGACTTCTTTTTAGAAGAATTTAAGCACCTACGTATGGGTTTAAGGGGAGTTTTTAAGTATGTATAGGTGGTACCCGAATAATTCTGTAAATAATAATTCTGGAAATAATAATTCCGTAATAATTCTGGAAACACGTAAACGTGTGATCTTACCTTTACCCGCTGCCAGTCTCCGGCCAGTTTTTAATTACGGCGTTAATTGAGCCGGCAAATGAGGGGGTGAGTGACCTTGTTAATAGGAAATATGCTCGCTCACCGCAATCCGGCTGACATACGGGCTTTTACACGGGGATCAAGGGTTTAGTGGTTAGTATATTCGAGTACGCATTACGTTATCGTGCGTTTGACTCGGATAGAAGAACTGTTAAAGTATAAATTAAATTAGTCTAGCGCAATTAATTCAGGTGGTAGGTATCACTGGATGGTAGATTCAACCCGGTTAAATACCGCAGCAATGAGAGATAGTCTGCCGTCATGAAACACACTATTTCGGTGTAAAAGGCACTTTAGTCTAGATGTGGCTATTCCAGGTGGTACCATTTTTATGCAGTCCGCCCGCGGTTCGGTATCACCGCAGTATCAGCCGTGCCTGTATGCTGTGAAGAAACACTTTGACACATAACTACTCGTATGTTTCGGTTTGAATGGCATTGTACTCGGCAAATGGGCTTCGTCAGACATTGCAATGCAAAGTCCTGGGTTTCTGACTTTCTCACTGCATCTGACTGGGCAAGCGTATAACTCCAGGCGTAAGTCTTGGTAACCTCATCTTTATTTTTCTTACGTAACTATCTGTAATCGAATGGTTGGAAATTTTCGACTTTAGCTAACAAATAATGTAGGACACCAAGGCTTGTACAAGACACAATAATGCTAAGAATTCGATATCGTTAAACATTTCCGATTATATTCAGATATAAGTAGATTGTCAGACGAAAACGAATCGAAATTTATTCAACAACTTGTAATTAGTGTTGCCCAAATGCAAGAACAAGACGAGACTCAGCCAGTCTTGGTCTTGGTCTTGCGCCAGTACGTCTGGTCTTGGTCTTGGTCTTGGTCTTGCACTCCCAGTCTTGGTCTTGGTCTTGGTCTTGCAGCAAGAGTCTCGCAAGTCTCGCAATTATCTATTAGCCTATTGTTATTTATTAAACGGTAATTAAGATGTGAGAACAATGTAACATTTTGAGTAAGTACCTATACATTTTGTGTTTAAATTAACATAGCTTTTTTTTACTCACTACAAGTTAGTAGGTACTTGACTGCGATCTCACCTGATGGTAAGTGACGATGCAGCCGAAGATGTTATCGTACTAACTTGGACGGGGTAAGCAAACCCTAACGGATTCTACACAGCATCGCGCCGGAACGCTAAATCGTTTGGCGGTGCGTCTTTGCTGGTAGGGTAGTAACTAGCCACGGCCGAAGCCTTCCACCAGACCAGACCTGAGCCAATTCAGAAATTATAGGTACAATTCTAAAGTGGCCTGTGGCGGGAATCGAACCCGCAACCTCCCTCTCTAATCCGAGCGCGCGCCACTGCGCCAGGGAGGTCGTCTAAAAGCTACCTATAGTAAAGAGCTAAATTAATTTAATGTTGACAAATTTAAAAAAAATGATTGACACCGGTGGGGTTTGAATCCACGATCCTTTGCAATCCGTGCCTATGCTCTAACCTACTGAGCTATCTACCGTGTCCATAAGCTTACTTCGTTAGATTAGTTAAATAATTGCGAAAAACAAAATAAAATTTTGAATTTCGTGGGCAAAGGGTGCGATTTCACGTAAACTGCAAGACGCAAGAGTCTCGCAGGCTTAGTCTTGTTCTTGCTCAAATCTTGCACTGCCAGTCTTGTTCTTGGTCTTGCTAAAATTAGGCAGTCTTGGTCTTGGTCTTGGTCTTGCAAAAATGCAAGAACAAGACCAAGACTGCAAGACCAAGACTGATTTTGGGCAACACTACTTGTAATAACCCAGCTATGTCTAGTCAACTACATTGAACACAGTTTCGCTTAACGGGACATATTAATTTGTTTTGCTATAATCCGCAACTTGAATCTGTATTATCCAATATGCAGAAAACCGCCCACATGAAACACCAAACACAATTCTTCCAACACTTTCTTTGACGCACGCTTCGTCCCGACATCGGCCATCCTAAGGAGATGTTGTCTTCACAATGCAAAATTGTAGAGTCACTTTCGTTTATTCATACCAACACATATCGATGCTACATTGACGCTGTTACTATTGTAGAGAAAAATCAATGGGAAACTCGATCGTCCCTTGAGAAAAGAAAGCTATATCAAACCGTTCCTTGGAGCTGAGAGCAAATAAAACGATTTCTAACACACTTAAACTTAGCTCGCGGGATGTGGGGATGTGTCAGTGTAGGTACGTAGCTGTACGTACTGGTACGATGTGTAACATTCGGTAAGGTTCGGATGAACGCTCGCGAATGTGTCGCGAGATACTGCGACTAAATTATGACTAGGCTAAGAGATTAACGCCTCATTTAAATACATATATCACAGGAAATTTTACTGCAACTTTACTTTTTTATTCTTTAGTGAAACTTAAAGCTAAAATGAAAAGAGATTTACAGTCACGTAAAGTAAAAACCAATTGGTTATTTGACTCCAATTTTTAAGCAATTGCATAGCTTCTATCGCGGGCCTTGAGCGTGGAGACCGAATCCAGAAATAAAAATAAAAATAAAAAAATAAAAAAGCCTTTTATTTTTCCTGTTATAGTACAAAACATAGTTACAAACGTGAAATAAATCTTAATATTAACTTATTATTAATAAAATACTGTTTATTAATATTTATAGGGTATTGGAAAACCCCTCGCGGGTCAAGGCCTCCCCCAGAGATGTCCATCGTTGCCTGTCTCTTGCCACCACCAGCCAGTTTTGTCCTGCTCTACTTTTAATATCGTCGTCCCAACGGCTATAAGGTCTTCCTCTAGCGCGTGAGCCACTGGGGCCTGGCCACTTTGTCAACCTTATAGTCCAACGATCGTCGGCAAGCCTAGCGACGTGGCCGGCCCAGTTCCATTTGGATCTTAGTGAGAAGGAGAGAGCGTCGGTAAGTTTTGTTTGCTGTCGAATAATAGAGTGACGAATTTTATGTATTTTTCTTATATTTGAAATGCTCCTCTCCATCGCTCTTTGACAGGACGTTATCATTCGACTTGCTTTGCTAGTATACTTCCAAGTTTGACATCCGTAAGTTAAGGTAGGTAAGATGCAGGAGTTCATAATTTTAGTTTTGAGTTTCATTGGCATTTTGCTTTTCAGTACTTCTTTCATGCTCCAAAATTCGTTCCATGCAAATTTGATCCTCCTTTCAATTTCTTCGTCGTTGTTGTTTTTATCGAACGATATTTGCTTCCCAAGATAGATATATTTGTTGACATATTCTATTTGAGTGTTCTCTACTATTATAGGAGTGTCTTTAAAATTGGTCATTAATTTTGATTTGCTAAAGTTTATCTCTAAGCCTACCTCTCGGCTCGCCTTGCATAATGAGTCCATCATGTATTGCATTTGTGCACTATTTTCCGAAAAGACGGCTATATCGTCAGCAAATCTCAGGTGATTTAAATATTTTCCTTGAATATATATGCCGAGTTTGTCCCATTTTAAGGTTTTTAGGGCCGACTCTAACACCGCTATAAAGATTTTTGGAGACAATGGGTCTCCTTGTTTTACTCCTCGATTAATTTTGATTGGTGGACCTGTTGATTCGAGACGGATCTTGCTCGTGCTATTTTCATAGAGGTGTATCAATATATTGATGTATTCTTGGTCTATATTAAGTTCTTCTAGTGTTTTCCATATAGCTTGGTATTTCAAACTATCGAAAGCTTTTTGATAGTCTATGAAAGCTATGTAGAGTGGTTTTCGGTATTCATTAAATTTTTCAATCAGCATTTCGATGGCGTGAATATTATCTATTGTCGAGTATCCGGTTCTAAAACCAGCTTGTTCTATAGGCTGGGTGGACTCAATTTTTTCTTTTATCCTTTTTTCTATAAGCGAGGCAAAAAGTTTGTAGAGGCATGGCAGTAAACTAATTGGACGGTAATTAGCAATATACTGAGGATTTCCTTTTTTATAAAGTAATATTATTATGGATTCTGTCCATTGTTTAGGAGCAATGCCTGACTGAAGGATTCGGTTGAACAATTTTGCAAATCCAGAAATGCCGTAACGAAAATAACCTAACACTTTTTAGTTTTGCCATCTATCGACGAATAACAGAACTTTTAATGACTTTTTGAAATATCACGCTTGTCTCTTTAGTTCAGCAACTCGTCTCTAGGTGGCATTGGTTGTATAATTATAATTGCATAAGTTGATAAAAACAGCTATGCAATAGCTTTACCGCGGCAGGCTCCGAGTGCCACACGTCTTTTTTTATTATTGTTTTATAAACTAGTACACACATACACGTTTGGCTTCAAATATCACGTCTGTTTCGGTTCGTTATCGTGCTCAAGTTTAAAATGGGAACCGAGGAATTCTCTTCCTGAACTCCTCCACATTTCTTCCTCAATCTTACGAATACGGGTGTACGAAAATAATTATTGAAGTCGAAAAATTTCAAGAAATCTTAAAAATCATATCATTAATCGCAATAAAACTCTACATTCCTGAGAGGACCTTGGTCAAAATTTCTAGACAAACGCAAAACGGTCCCTCTATTCACTCTCAATTCTGGATGTCATGATTTACCATCATTACGTACCTAACTGCAACTTCTGTACCAACTTGTTAATAGAGAGCGGGAGTTTGAAATCTTGTGACCATCTCCTGGTGTAGTCAGAAACATCGGGAATATTATGCGACTAGAATATTACGCGGGCATCGTAAATATTAAGATTTATGCGACTACATTACGACATGAACACCCCGGGTTATGCCGCAATAGTGCGTCCTGTAGCTACAACCCGCTCCAACAGTTGCTGAGATCATGTTATATTATGTTGATTTAACGCCATAATAGCTGTTAACACTATGAAGTGCCATTTGTGTACCTATAGCTGGTGTTTTTTTCATCATTATGATAAATCTGTATGCTAAACGTTATGATCAAGTTGTACGGGCTGTCAAGCTGCTACGGGCTACCCGCGTGAATTTCAGAGTTTTCACAAAATAAGTGGCCAATATATTAATTCCATAGTATAATCTCTCTCTATTTCCAATTTCAGTCAAACTGGTTGAGTAGTTGCGGCGTGGAGGAGTTTTATACATACACACATATCCTGATCCCACAGTTGCCAATAGATATAAAATATATATTATATCTATCAGCAAATCTGTATTACTAGATAGAATACATTTATACAAAACATATGAGGAATAATGTCGTTTCGAGATTCAAGAGCAAGTATTTTGCAATGAAGGTCTGCTAACTATAGGTAAACCGCTATAAACTTGACCCTCCTGATGGTCTGCGGGAATCGCTCAACCAATCAGCAAGTCTGTCGCTGTCCGCCGGCAGCACTGACGTATCGTTAAAGCCAATCGCATCACCCGCCCCGCGTCCCGCAAACCATCAGAAGGGCCAAGTTTATAGCGGTTTAATTATAGTGATCCATCAATTGATTCCTTTTCAAAAGCACACAAATCGTTCAGCACACTCCACGTGGTATAAGGTATTGTGGAAAAAAGCAGGTCCAATAAATAAGTCAACGTAAATGACACATGTTCCGTTTCGGCGCGGAGCTCGGAGCATAAAACTTAGTTACGTCCCAAACAAGTATACGGTCGCATTCGCAATTCACTATATTGACGCTATAAAATTTTCAATACAACCTCGGCTGGCGCTACGGTGGAGGTAGATATGCGGTTTTGTATGAAAACGTTTTTGTAGACACAGCTACTTTGAAAATCGAACAATTACGGTCGCAGCCGTAGTCATATGACATATTTTGATTCAATTTGCTGAAATGGAACGAAGTTCAAAAATTACATAGGAATGACAGTCTCTTATCTGAGCAGAGTCACGTGACGAATTCAGCGATCGTATATGTAATTCCAAAATTTTTTTGAATTCTCTCCCATTTGAGTGAATCGAATTTAAAACTTTTGTCATAATACGGCTTCCGCTGCTGGGAAAAAGTGGGATAGGATCATATTATTTGTATTTACAATCTGTTAACTTTATAATTATCCTAGCCTTTACTGGCTCTACTTGCGTAAAATTCGGTTTTTCAAACATGCAAGAACGAGGACATGTGGATTCTTTCTTTTTAAAAGGATAAAGATCCTTGGTGACACTTAGGTACAAGATGCTTATAATATAATCAGATATATTATTTAAAACAAAATTGTAATCATATTTTTTTAAAAGAGCATGTGCTGAGTTTCTTGACCATTCTTCTCGGTGCAAGCAGCTTTCCGAACGTGGCGGTAGTGTCTGATACTTCATAAGTTCCTCCTAAGTTAGATTTAAGTATGTGAATCAATGAAAATTTTGATTTTGAAAGCTGCGGGCGTATCTAAGGGCGGATAAGATTTAATTTAGGTAAAAAGATCTTTAAAATCAAAATGAGTCAAACATCAACCGCCGCTTCTCTCATGCCCTCTGGCGCGAAGTTAGGAGGATATGGAAAACCGATGGCAACACTTCATTCCCCCGTCATGAATTGAACTAAATAAAATATACGACCGCACCGAATATCGCGCGAGGTGCTCGATAAAAATGAAACATTACCGCGTTATGGCAGTTCACGATAGACATACTCGCATGCCATTATAGAAATCATTTCTATAGTGGTATCCGTTTAATAGACCGGTCGTATTGGGCTTTTTTAAAGTGAACACCTTGATGTTAAACGATCACCGCCGCGGACATTTGCAGCACCAGAGGAATTGCAAATGCGTTGCTGGCTCTTATGCTCATAAGGAGTTTGTTTATCGGCCCCTTGAATAACCCTATGTATTTAAGGTAACACTGCTGCTGATTGGTGATTTATATCAGCCAATCGAGGGGTAGAATTCGCAAACGATTACGATAACGATGAATACATTTTTCTTACGTAATCAGACCCCAGGTAGGTCTAAATATTCAGTCCCGTTTATGCTACATTTTATGCCAAATAAAGTTCACGAAAACGAAATTTTGATCGGAAGTCGGAAGTTACGGAATTTAGTAAGTACAATAAAATAAGTTTAATATCATAATTTCGTACAATCTTAGCATAACACTAAGGATTTAAATAGAATGAAAATGTTGTTCAAATTTGGCATACCTAGAGAAAAACTACAGAAATAAAATGAAAAAGTTGTTACGTTTATAATGTTACATCAGTAGATATTTCAGCAACGTTCCATAGAAAACGCGGTATTAAAAACATCAAGTAAAGTAAACAGTGTTCACAATGTGAGTGTTGTCGTCGTCCCAAATTCTGTATTGTAGTGTGTCTTTGTTGTGCCTGAATGCTATCTTGCTCCATTGTGTTTGATTCACGGAGCTTTAAAAAACAATTTTCGCAGCCTCACTGTGCCTACCGCCCTGTTATGTGGACCTAGTTGAATCACCATGGCTGAAACAAAAAAAAAATTGGTTGTCTGTAAAGTCGGTTTACGGACGATAGATTTACGTGATAACGTCATAATCATTATTTTATGTAATACAATTTGTTTTATCGTGCCTCTCTATCGCTTGTTGCGCGCTCTTGCTTGCACGCACAGGCTCAGGTGGAACGTTACGCGGAACGTTACTATTTTTCATGTGTGTTGCTGGTGTTCATTAATTTATAAAACGTTATCACGTCAAAAACAAATCAAAATCTACATCTGCACTTATATTATAAAGAGGAAAGATTTGTATTGTTGCAATTGTGTAGAGTATATCATCAAAGCAATTGTGTTTGTAATGAATAAACTCAAAAACTGCTCAAGCCGATTTCAAAAATTATACACCATTAGAAAGCTACATTCACCCTGAGTAACATAGGCTATATTTATTGCTAGAAAAGATAAGGAATCCTTACTAAAAGTTTGGTAACGTAACCCAAGGTGAAAAATAAATTGCCACAAAACATCTATTGATGATAGAAGAAAAGTATGTTCTACAATATTAAAGAAAATATACACAACTACAAAATAAGGTAAAAATATGTACAAAAAAATCATGTCCATCCGTTCGAAGCCGGGACGGGCCCCGAGCTTTTTGATAAAGGTCTAACTAAAAGCGCGTATGAAATGTCTTAGCCTAAAAAGTCCTACCCAAGGCAGACGTCCATCGCTGAAACTATGACAAAGCCCACGAGACCTATAAATAAAATTATCCTGTTATTTGTTTATGTTCTATGCTTCAACTTCAAATAAAGCTCTCCGGATTTCCCGAGATGGAACACACCCTCCCACTAACACTTGTAACTACGTAATTAGGTAGGTAGTTAGAAGTGTTACAACAATTACCAAGTTCCGCAGTCTCAAAGCACGTATCACTCTCACTTTGATTTATATTTGCTCGTTAGCGCCGCTGTTTAGCTAGTGAACAGTTTGGGAACGGCCATAGCACATATAGATATTTCAATCCATGATGACGCGCCCCACTCTGTCAAACTCCTTACGAATCGAATAAAACAAAAGCGATTTAGACAGAGAGGGGTGCGTCTTCGCTATTGTACTGTATGTAATTCAAGTTAATTCACTTATGGATAAGAAAATCTTAAAAACAATTTTTATAACAAGTATACCACACTAATATCAAACACGGTTATTGTTCATCCTAGAAATCATTCCAATACGCAAAGCATTAGATTTGTGTGCATAAGAAGCTTGCACTTACAATATGCGGACTGTCTCTACCTTATGGAATTGCAATATTTCTTGTCTAAAGATCTGCAATAGTTGCCTTGTAGATCTCTACTATGCTATACGCCGTTTAGCTATAAGGCGTCCATACTAATTTAGTTATGATTAATCTGTTGTTTTCTATTTTAACGTTTTGTGCTGTACAATACAGTATTTCTATCTATATATTTTCGAAAAGGAAACCACGCAGGTCCAAACGACGATGGCACAAGTTAAACCCCTCAATTTAAATAATTTAAAATTTCTGCTAGTTTTAAGAATTTTTAAAAAAGTTCAGCCTTTATCGGACTAAAAATCAGTGGGTATTATTACCAATCGATCTTGCATTTCATCTTAGGACCTTATGATTGGCAATTAAATATTCTAACCCCAGACCACCAGTCAAACTGTACACTAGCTAAGCCTCGTTAAAGTGGTGCGTACAAACGAGATTCCTCTAATTCCCGTGTTACAAACGTACGACATCACCACGATCTGTGATTGTATTCAATTAGGCCTCGTTACGTGTAATGTAAATAGTAATTAACACAACGAGGCGGGCAACTAACGAATTATCATCGAAATATAGTATAACGAATTTATACGTATGGTTCTCACTTCTATTTTAGTAAATATTGGAAGACTAACCTTAGAAAAATAGCTTACAAAACTTCTTTTTCCTTATGGTATAGGAGCTAGCAACGTTTTGGAGAAAGAATTTTAGGTGAGCTGATTTTGTGATATATCGTCTTTCTTGCACTTTCGGTTAGAGTCTGGGCCATCTGGCTGGCGGTAGCCGTTGCGTTCATTAGTGCGCATCCTATGTGCAGCTTACGCCTCCACAATGTTTATACCAATGTTGTCGGGGCTACTAATTGCCATAAAATAATTATAGGCGCACTTGTACCATTTATAATGACATTTCATTACCATTTATGATGAGCTCACAGTAACGTACAAATGTGTGTAAAGCCTGCCAAGCTGCACTTGGCCAAATGAGTTGAGTTTACGAAACCAAACCCAATTTTAAGAAGTCCCGTCCCTGACGTATGGTTTTAATTATGATGATAACAAACTTTCCTGCAGGTACACAAATATCAATACACTAGCTGACCCGACAAACGTTGGTTTGCCGTATAAATAATTCCTACTTCAGGGTCCGAAATAGTTCATTTCAATATAAGTGCGGAAAGTTTGTCATTTCTTTACGAGTCCCGGTTTGTTGACCCAAGCCGAAGGCGAGGGTCAACTATAAGAACAAGTAAAATGACAATTCCGCACGTGCATTGAACGACGTTTTTTAAGGGAACTATATTTTCTATCACCAAAATTTATATTTGTCATCAAGTTGTATCACCTAATAAATAGATCTATCGCCACGAAATATTTTCGTTCTCAGATAAACAAAAATTGTTCCCAGGTATGAATTATCAAATTAATGTTAATATATGTGTAAAATAAGAGATCGATAACCAATAAAATTATATTGCATTACATGAATATAAACTTCGTTCTTATAATATAAAATATTTATAGGGCGGGGGATAATATAAAATATTTATAGGTAATTAGGTTATGGTTATTTTCCTTTTATGAACACCCGGAAATAGGAGCCCCGCGAAGCGGTGCTCCGTAGACAGGAACTTGGAGGGGGTGAGGGGGTGAGCAATAATATAAAATATTTATAGGTAATTAGGTTAAGGTTATTTTCCTTTTATGTCCACCCAGAAATAGGAGCCCCGCGAAGCGGGGCTCTGTCGACAGGAACTTGAAGAGGGTGAGGGGGAGAGAAATAATTTTTTATTTGAACTTAATGCAATTTTCTAGTAACATAATATGATTTATTGGTGATCTCTTTAAATTAGTTTGCTTAAATACTTATTAGGACACACCTATTATAATACATACAAAAACATTTATTTGGTACTAGACCTTATATCTCAGGATTTTAGGTGATTTATTGTGGAACTGATTTTGCATTGTTTGGTGACTACATTTTGTTGACAGATCTACTATTTTGAGGACAAACCCTATTATTTAAGAAACACAAAACTAATTAAATTGGTGATAGCTTAAATGATACCCGTTTTTTAATACATTTGCGAAAAAAAAAATATTGGTTTTACGTGTTTGCCTGCTCCGTGTTTGCATGCCGTGTTCGTGTTTATGCGCTCCTGGTGCGCCCGCTCCGGTGCCGCGTAGGAGGAAAACACAAAAGCACTAGTGCGGAAAAGAATAACTTTGCGCACGCTAAACACACATGGAACTGTCAACTTTTTGAGCAAATGTATTAAAAAATAGTTTTTCATCCTCACATCTACCGAATATTTATACACAAAAACGTTTATGCCGTGTAGGAGTTTCGAATACGTATGTAGTTATTTACCTAGGGCAAAAAGTGTCTATGGAAGCTTTAAATACATATTATTATTCACCGCAAAAAGTCCACATCCAGGACATTAAAATAACAGTATAAAGCTTTATGTTCATCGTCATAATTATTTCACGGAATAGCGCTGTAAAAGCCTTTCCTTGTACAATTTAACGCAGCGCCTTTTACGCGTTTTAAAAATAGTTTGTGAAGTAGGTAATGAAGGCTGTTTTATCACCGCCTACATTTTAGCGCCGGTGCTACTTGACATTTATTTAAAAAGGTATCTGAGTGAAAAAACGAGCCAAGTGCATGTCAAAGTCGGTCTGAAAGGGTCTGTATTTTCAAATGCGTAAACTTGCCTTGTTTTTGGTGTTTAAGGCATCAGTGTAGGCTACAAATCCTACGATTAAAGGCATTTAATCTGGCTAAACTATTAGGGCTTGTGGAAAGCAAGTAAATAAATAATAATGAAATAAATATATCAGGACATTACACACATCGCAATCTAACGCCAAAGTAAGCGATACCTTGTATTATGGGAACAACATAACTGATAAATATACATAATATTTAGTATAGATGAATACAATAACAAAATAAAACACCCAGACACTGGAAAATACTCATGGTCACCAAGAAAACATTTTTCAGCTGTGGAAATTGAACCCACGTCCTCCGACGCATACGGCAGGATCGCTACCGCTACGTTATTCGGTAATCAAATACAAGTAGTAAAAAATTATGAAATTCTCTTTCACCACAAAAATAAATAACACAAAACAAGGACAAAAATAAGTATAAAAAATTACACAGCGGCGGGCTGATCGCTTAATACGATGATGGGGAAAGTCGGTATAATTATAACGTTCCGTTAAATTACAGAAACAAAGGTTATAATGGCCTCAGGATTCAGAATAACTCTTTATTAGGGGCATAGGGCTTAGAACCATGCGTTTCTAACACCGCGCGAGTCTATTACATAAGTATCTTCCTAGTTTATCGTACACTAAATTTAATATCAAATTATTTGTAAAACAAGCATACGTCTCGTATTTAAGTAAATATGTACAACGCTGTCAACACACTTACCCTTTAAATTCTTGTAGGTTATATGGCGGAACCCTTAAATACTAGTTAGACTAATAAATATTTATCGACTTGCAACTTTATATGGTTTTAATATGAATCAGTTCATAATAATGCCTATTTAAAATGTGCACTTCATTAAATGGACGATTTCGTTAATGATAGGTATAATAATGATATCTCAGTGTAATGAAGCGGGACTTGCTATTTGAGCGAACACCGCTACCGGGTGAAATGAGCTTTAATTAACAAGGCCACGGTATAATTATCAAAGTATCACTTCAAAGTATTGTTAAAAGTACCTAGATCATGAGTCATGACCTAAGAAATGTAATTAGCATGATTGTTTACAAATTACAGTTCGTGTGACAAGAAGAAAAACTCATTAGGTAGTTCATTAGAATCTTGATTCGGGACAAAGTTTGTCAAACAACTAGGTAACACTAGGTATAAAATGCATCAAATTATCCAATTTCACATTTTCTTGCACAGTTTGTATCTTATTCTTAAATAATATTATGTATTTTTGTGTATCCTAGTTAGACGCATAGCATAACGAGAATAACGACATTACACACTTACTCTTGAAATAAAATTTAATTACTTTCGCATTTTAATTGCTTCTAGTGTTTATGTTATTATTTCTAACACTGTATGGCAGCGATAAGACCCAGTAGACGAGCTTTAGCAAGGGGACAGCTTGGATTCGCGATGTTTAATAAATATATTACAGCACGTCCTGCATCCCTCTTTTCTTTATTTATTTCAATTGCTTCATGCACATGCTTACAATTTATATTTCCATTTGAAAAAAATACAACATGTTTCTTGGCAGTATTTAAAACACTCAGGCGCTGTATGGTATCGATAAGTTGTCCTTCGCGAAATATCTTCATGTCGTTTAAATGAATACCATTTTAAGTACAATAACCCACATGTTCCTAGGTAGGTATTATTATTTCGAATATATTTTGCCGCTGTATGGTAGCGATAAGACCCGGCCGGCGAGCGTTAGGGAACAACTCGGTTGCACTGCACTAGATAATATACCTATAGCACGTGCTGCATCCTTTAGACTGTCCTTATTGAAATATCTTTATTTTGTTTATATGTATCCCATTTTAAGTAAGTAAAATAACCCACATGTTCTTAGGTGTTATTTCGAATATATTTTGCCGCTGTATGGTAGCGATAAGACCCGGCCGGCGAGCGTTAGGGGACAGCTCGGTTGCACTGCACTGCACTAGATAATATAGGTACCTATAGCGCGTGCTGCATCCTTTAGACTGTCCTTAGTGAATTTATTTCAAGAGTAAGTGTGTAATGTAGTTATTGCCCCAGAATGGGAAGAGTGAGCACATAGGGACAAGGAGCGAGAGCAAACAACTTGTAAGGAGTCAAGAAGGCGCCCCGGGAACACGCCAAGAGCAAGTACCGAACGGGCGCCCTCCCGCGTTTCGGCCCCCATAACCGAGAGGTTGATTGGGCCATGGGTGGTGGAGGGTTGTCCTTAGTGAAATATCTTTATTTTGTTTAAATGTATCCCATTTTAAGTAAGTAAAATAACCCGCATGTTCCTAGGTAGGTGTTATTTTGAATATATTTTGCCGCTGTATGGTAGCGATAAGACCCAGCCGGCGAGCGTTAGGGGACAGCTCGCTTGCACTGCACTGCACTAGATAATATACCTACAGCGCGTCCCCTGCATCCGCTAGATTGTCCTTCGCGAAATACCCTCATGTCGTTTAAATGTTTCATTTGAAATTAAATAACCAAAGTATTTCTCGGTAGCATTCCAAATACATTTCGCTGGTGTAGCGATAAGACCCGGCCGGTGGATGTCGGGTGCAACTCGGATGCACGACGTGTGATATATGGCGCGTCCTGCATCCGCTAGATAGTCCTTAATGAGGTACCTTCACGAGTGTACAACTTCATTTCATTTACAGAGTAATGATATTTTAACGTAGTTGTTGCGTGTTAATGTCTTTAACGCATTTGGGAGACCCATTCCTAATTATTAGGAATGGGTCTCCCAAATCGAGAAGAGGTTTGCAATGGGTGTGTTTGGCGTAGATATTCGTAGATAGTTAAGATCTTAATTAAACCAAACAAAATAAAACACAAAGAACAAAACAAAAATAAATAGAAAATAGGGCAAATGCGGCCTTATCGCTTGCAGTGATCTCCTAGGCATTCCTCATGATTAAGCCAGACGTGATTTTATTAAGTTATCATCTCAAAAGCTATACGCATTTGCCGCCTGCTTTTCAGGATGGAGCCTATGAAAATTAAAAAATTTAGTGAACCTCGGACCTTTGTACAATCCACACTTTTATGGGATAAAATCCAATTTTAATAACTAGGCTTACATGAATGACTTCAAAGGTTTATTATTAAGTTACATTTTCTATGCTATAATGCTAAAAGTGCTGAATACAGCAATAAATCTATGCAACATACAAGAAGTGGTACGCAATTTGCAACAGATGAACCGTGTAGCTACTAGCTAGGTGTAATTTACCTACGATACGAGTACGTTTGAAGCCGTAGTCTGTACCTTTGTAAGTGCACTGAAATAGTCAAAGTAAACCCGCCCCGGACCCGTAAGGCATTAAGCCTTTGATGCCGAGAATTTCATTTCCGCAGCCGAAACGCAGGCCAAAAGAAACTGACATTCGGACGGTATCGAACAAGGTTGGCCGCACACTGCCGGAAAGAACCCGAAGATATTTTTGGGTTAATTTTTAAAGTGAAACTTTTATTGTATCATCCCAAGCATGCCGAAGCATGGCAAGACCAGGGCCGGGTGTCATTATTTACTGTCACAAGTAATTATATTAAGTATTAATCTTAATACTTGTCATTAAGCAATAAAGTTTTGCGTCAAGATGTGGCACTGTTACGAACTTATAACAGCTATGTACTTACTTCTATCTACGTTTAACTTGCATCGAACATCGTAGTTTCATAAAACCAGACATTGCATGTTTTCATTGCAAGTGATTACTGATTGTAAGTAAAGGTACAACCGAAGATTGCTATAAATATATCGTTGCTAGACAGAAGGAAGGTAGGACGTTAACCAGCCGCGGCCGATGCCTCCTACTAGACCAGACCCTATTTAGAAATTTTATAATGCTACATTGGTACGTGGCATCAAACTACGACCTACCACTCGAATCCGAGTGTACCAAGGAGATCTTCGGTGGTAAAAAAGCGAATTGGCCTTCCCAAAATATAGAGATTTTCTTTAATATAAGGGTGATCCGTCACCATGACGTATGGGGGTTGTAATAAGGAACCCCGTTTCTTTGACCGATCAGCTTTTTCTAAACTACATAGTGAC
The DNA here is from genome assembly GCA_036785405.1 of Coenonympha arcania. Taxonomy (NCBI): domain Eukaryota; kingdom Metazoa; phylum Arthropoda; class Insecta; order Lepidoptera; family Nymphalidae; genus Coenonympha; species Coenonympha arcania. The sequence continues at coordinate 878,639 of CM072066.1, forward strand.
GAGTAGGTAATATATTATGAATATTTAATATGAAGTAGCCAAAGCTGAGTGCACTAGAAGTTAAGACTTCACTTTCACTTCCGATGCGATGCTGTGTAGGAACCATTTCGTAGTTTTTACGCATTTCAGCACTTACTTGTTCGACGTCATCAGTATCATCACACCCTATAGCATAGAAACTTACTACTAAACACGGGTCTTATACTTTGCTGTAGTTAGGAAAAAAATGGAATTTTTAAAAGCAAACCATATAATGCGTGGCCTCAGCTCAAAATCCCGCAATTCTGTACATGCTCAGACGAAACTGAATCCCGCACTCCTGCCAGTGGATCTATCCATGAATGCAAGCTTCTCATAACACTATCTACTCAGCCAACTTGTATACCTACCAAATATAAATAAAAAAAAAACTGACTTTGTATTCAAACAAAAAATATTTGTGCACAAGACGTATTTACAAATAGGTACGAGTACATTCTTTGGTTATTTAAAAACCCGAACTCTGCAACATAAACAAGATTTTAGAAAAGATAGCGTGTGCTGACTCCTGAGTTCTGCCTTTTTGTGCAACGCTTGGGGTTCCAGAAAATTTGGTCTCTGATTATGAGCCTATTTATACACGGTTGTACAGCTCTCGAGTGCCCACAGCGCCATTTCGTGCTGACGCGGGGAGATTTTAAAAATTCATTTGGATTTTATCTTACGGGAGCTTAGCTTTTCTGTGTGGTTTTAAAAATATTTTTACTTTCTTTTTTGAGATTTTATTTAGCTTTCGTGTGCAGTGTTTTCAATGATTCAGGCATTTGCTGAAAATTAAAAGCAATACCATAATGATGTAATGGCCAAGTAGGTGAAATACTCATTTACCATTCCTTCCTTACCGATATAAGACTGTGCAGTGTACTATAATATAACTTTTAACACAAGTTAATCTAAAAACACATTAACATCATTAGAATACTCCTGAAATTTCCCTTTTCGAAATAAGAAAAAGACTTTCCAATTTTCAAATTTCATGTCGATAGCTATGAAATAATCGACCGTGACGAACAGACAGAAAAAATCTCATCATAAGGGCTTCTTCAAAGGAATCTTTACAATTTTGATACGGAACCCTAAAAAGGGATATTTATTTTTGGCCTCGGATTACGTCCACGGAGGCCGACTACTTATTATCGGATTTCCATCGCAAGCCGACTTATTGTCTTTCGCCCAAAACAAATGGAAAAATTATGAAAACCACGCCGCCCCTCGGAAATAAGGCGATCTAAAGACCTTATTATCTTGCGAGCTATATCTATACTAACTTAGGTATAGGCTTAGAACTAGATTCATGAATAACCTAGGTACGTGAACCCTTCATTTGTGTGTCGTTTGAGATACTACGAGCGTTAGTTGTAATTTAGATGGATGGTCATTGGAGAGAATACATTGTGACTGATTTGCAATAAGATAGTTAGCGATTACTCCAAATTTATATATAGGAGTGTATATCCTTTGATTGGGACTATGTGCTGAGCAAACTATACGACGTCTTTCTACGGCATAAAGTAACTCCTGATTTTTACTAACAACAATGCAAAACCTAATAAGGAGATCTCTATAGGCATCCCGAATAGGGCGCGCCACCTCAACCTGTTAGTGAAATTCAGGTGGCAGAAGTTAAAAACCACTTACGTCCGTCACCCGCAGGCTATTACTCATACGGAGGCTAGATAAAGGTGTCAAGAGGAATGCGCCGATACATTGTCCCTCTGGAAGGGCGTTCCCGCCCAAATCAATGATTTTTTAACAATGTTATCTTTCTTATAGTGCCTCAAACGGACTTGCGGGCGTTTCCACCCAATCTTATAAATTTTTTTAGGTTTTCTTCCTTTTCTTAGGCTCGTTATAGCTTTATATCTATAGCTCGTTATGGCTCGTTATAGCTCGTTATAGCGTTATAGCTCGTTACCCCACTATTACTTTTACTAATTAGAGGGACACGCGAAGGAACCTATCCACCACGGCAAGTTATTAGCCATCGGTTATTAACTGACGTTTCCAGGGAGCACCGGCCAAGCGTTATTCATCCCACTGAACGTATCCAGAGGGATATCCGTAACAATTAAGCACTTGTAGAGTTTACTTGACCTGCCCTCCAAACTAATTAATTACGCAGATTATTTGACTGGGGTCAATTGTCATTTGTCATGCGGTTTGGCTACACCTTCACAAGACCTTTTAAACATGGGTAAGTTTAGTAAAAATCCGCTTTGTTTTTATTGGTGAAAATCGGCACATCCTATTGATAACGCCACCACGTTTTCTATAACAAGTAATACAAAAAATGAGATAAAAATCCTAAGCCGTTGTTTTTTATCTGCAAACGTACGCAGAATATAAATCGGTCCCCTGGTCTTGAAACCGATAACACATACGCGTTTATCTGTACGTGAGGCCCGTCTACACTCTCGACCAGCACAGTCAATTTTTGACGACGATTAAAGAGAGGTTTCAAGTTTGAGTTTATAGAGTTTATAATTTCGAACTGCACGATCAATATACAGCTCAAGCCTCTAGACGAATTAAGGTATTTGGCATACAGCAATCATTACATGCAGAACTTTAAAAGGGGGAAATAGATCCCTGAAAGCCATCAGCTGTTATAAAATTCAAGACCATGGCAGCTTATCATAGTATGCTATAAAAATTTACTCGAATAATTGATAGTAGCCAACACACAGCTTCTTTCGTATAACTTTTACCCCTCAAGGATTAAATTTAAAAAAATAGTGGATACGTCACGCTACACGCCAAATTTTTTTATCTGAAAAATTTGTCAAGTGATAAAACTGCGCGATGATCGTTCAGTCAGTCATTTTCTTTTATATAAGATACAGGTTATAGATTGTAGTGACCTTCATATTTTGCGTGAAGTGAAGTAACATGTAAACGGGGCTTAGCACACGTATAAGGATCACGTAGAATTATGCCTGTTTTAAACGCTTATGTTACAGCTTCGCAAAGAACAATGGGGCTATAAAGTTTTTTTTTTTGAGTTTAACTGACAAAGCCTGGGCTGAGTTTCACTGAAAATATCTTGGAAAAAGAGCTCAACGAGCTTTTTACCATGATGTTAAAATAAATTAATATTTCTGAGTCTGAATCATTCTCTCATTCATTACTAATGACTAATAATCACTTGGATCTAAAGAGCTGAAATTTTCCACAGAGGCTAACCTACTATTTTTTTAATAGGTAATTTTAATATATATATATATATATATATATATATATATATATATATATATATATATGTGTGTAAAAGTAAGTTTTGTGTTATGCGTACTCCTAACATTACTGAAGTGTATTGCGTCAGAATTGATAACTTCCACTTCCTTTTACTTTTAGCAGACAAAAAGAGGTGGGCTTCGCAATAATGTATAGAGTGATCCGTTTTTCACTCCATCGCATCGGGGCAATGTATACGTCATAAAATTCACAATTCGTTATTCTTCTCACTTGTGGAATATTAAACGCCATGAGAGCCGGTAGAAAACCTTAGTCCCCTCACATGAATTACGTATCAACTCGTGACTTCTCAGTCACTGGCACATTGGGACAATTGTGTTTTGGTGACCTATTTTATTTTGTCGATATCGGTCAGTTTACCGAAAACTCTCCACCAATACTTAAAACGTAAAAATTCAACAACCAAACCGAATTTCTTGCGGGCACAAAAAAAGTTAGAAGGTTATGGGTCTAGTCGAAAAATTTCATTGGTCAAACGCATGCATTGCATTAACCTACTGATGTTTTTATTCTTTGATCTAAATCGGTTTGCAAGGTTCTGCGTTCAAACACAGTAGGCCATAAATAAGAATTGGGTTAGCAAATTATTATCACTGAATAAGTATTTTTAAATATTGGGATAAAACGAACCTTATCGCACATTATTATTTTATTAATATTATACGAGTATTATAACAGATGTGCAAAATGTGCCCCACAATCCGTGTTACAATATTAGCAGTAGACCGAGTTTTAGAGGACCCTCGGAAAGAGGGCAATTCCGATAATTACACAAAGCGCCGGAATCATTTTAAGTGTTAGACTCATCGAATTATTCCAATCATTCAGGTGCCAAATCCTTTATAGCTTTGGAGTTGATAGATAATAATTTCAATATGGGCCCCGAAATATCATAACTTATTTGTTTAATTTTGGAAACTTAGAGAGAACGAAAGTGTTATACCAATCGATCACCCGTCGCAGACGCTTTGCCGATAACTTCTCCTCTCACTTCATACTACCGCGACTGCGCTGGTCTGTTAACAGACGGTGGAAGTTAGAAGGGTTATATAGGGGTAAACGACAAATGCCTAAAAGCCTGCCTTATAAATCATATTATAAAAACTAACAAATTTTGTTCTATGACTTTAGAGCTTAATTTTTTATTTTCATATAAAAAAATTGGTTGTCTGTAAAGTCGGTTTACTGACGATAGGTGAACGTGACAACGTCACGATTGTGCTTCTTTGTCGCTCGTTCCGCGCTCTCGCTTGCACTTCAAGCCTTACATGGAACGCCTCAGAGCGAGGTAACGCCGCATGAGTCATGTTTTTTTGTGCGTGCAGCCGGCTCTATCGAATTATAGACGTTGTCACGTGAAAAGTGCTCCAACAGCCCTAGAAGAGGTCTAGCAGGGGTCAACTATTCAACTACTCTATTTTCTACAACTATTACAACTATTATCTTACAACTATTTTCAAAAACTTACGTGTTTCGTTTAAAATTAGTTGCCTACCGAAACATGTAAGAAAACTGAAAAGTATAGGCAACCTATTAAACGGTTTCACATACAAGCCAGTGCGGTGCATTCGAAGCGCAGCTACCGAATAGCTTTTCCGCTTTCCCATTTCCTGGGAAAATACAACCCGATCGAGTTCGTGCGTTTCCCCGGGATATTTTGTTTTTCGTGGAACTCGGGTATCGTTAAATACAGGGCAGGATTTCCCTCGCAAAATAACGAGTCAAATAGAAAATGTTCACGGTTTCGTCGGATTGAGTGAGCTAACTTTCGGTAAATAACTGTTTCACGAACTTTCCACCTAAGCAGCTTGTTTTAAAAACAAGCTGCTACATGTGCAAAATTATCCGTATTCTTCTCAGCAAACCCTTTCATTTAATACTTATCAATATAGTGCATTAAAAATAAAATTCGCCATTTTGGGTGTTCCGTCATATTGGATTTAGACAATGTCAAACCGCATTGGTAAGATTGGTAACGTGTATTCAAAATTTCAGCTCAATCGGTTGAAGTATCTACTTTGAAGTTTTTTTTTTTAAATAAATATTACAATAAAACTTATCACTAGCTTATTCTAATTACTATACAAGTCTTGCCCGCGTCACCGTGTGGAAGTTAAGTTGCAAGATTTTACCACAATTTAAATAAAAGCTTGTAAAAGTTACATAGTAATCTTTCCGCTTTATAATATTAGTTTAGTTGCGTAAAGTTCTATATTAATACGGCAAGTAATTTCTAATTTGAAGCAAAACTACGTCGGTATGGAAACTCGAGCTACTAAGTTTGTACCCTAACTATACAGTGTAATGAAGTCGAGGCAATAAAATTTTAGGAGACCATTGAATTTCCTATTTAGAATTTCAGAACCATTTCCTTTCAGCACAAACAGAGGGTCTTTGAACGCGTTTAGATAACTGGATAGTTTTATTTAAGTAAGTTAATGTAACTTTTATTGCTTAGATCCATTTCCCCAATTGATTTTATACTAATGACCCCTTTAATGGGAGGTGTATCCTGGTTGCCACCTGCAACTCAGTAAAAGAAGAAATCAATCAAACAATCAGAGAAAGAAAAGAGCGACTGCCGAGTTTCTTGGCTGTTCTTCTCGATGCAAACCTGCTTCCGAACTTGGTGTTAGAGGTCTAATTTTCATGAGATCCGGCAATTTAGGCCTATGTGAAAAATAAAGATTTTGATCAAATCAAAAAGATAATTAGATAAAGATTTTGATTTTATAGTATTCGATCTACTCTTTTGTAACCAAGCTACACTTTTTTACAGGTTTTAATTGTAAGCAATAGCTCACTAAACTGCCCAATAGCGGGTTCGCAGGTTTCACATAGCATTGAGAATATTATACAGAACTCTCTGTTATACGGGTTATTCATCATCGCTCAACAGGTGAGGTTTAGTTACATAGATCAGAGAAGTTAGTTTATTTTTGTTGCCACAAGCCAAAAATAACTCCGAAAAACCAAAATTTAGTACCTAATATTCGAACATTGTACCTCCGCTTGAAAGGGAGGGGAGAAGAATGGTAAATCCACATTAATTTAATCTGTTAATAGATTACCTGTTCTATTTTTAATTTAAACAAGGCACCAGATGCCGTTGCTATTTTAAATAGGCCACTTTTGAAATCAGTCACGCGCCCGGCTCAAATCAAATTAACCTGATACGGGTTAACAAAGGAAAGTTGCGTGTTATACTTCATAAATTGAGTTCCTGACTAGTGTTGCCAGTTTGCCCAATTTCAAATCTGGACTCGATAGTCGATATATTTAGCAGAATATTATTTTTTACACACTACAGTTAATACTTGACAGAAAAACCTAATCGTAAAAGTGACGATGCAGCCGAATACATTATCAGACTCGGAAGGGGTAAATGCAACGGTTGCTACACAGCATCGCACCGGAACGCTGAATCGCTTGGCGGTCTCTTTACCGGTAAAGTGGTAACCCTGTTACGGCCGAAGCCACCTAAGTCCCAACAGCTTTAAAGCCGGACTTCTCTTAGTAGCTAAACATATGTTTTTCATATCTTTTCAAACAGAACTAGCAAGATAGGTTGAGCAAGACGTATCTGATGTGCACGTCATTTTCCAATGCACTGCATCCTAAGACTGCACTACATGTGATGCCTTATACTGCGTTCGTAATCAGTTGTTAAGTCTCTAAGGCCGTGTTATTTTTCCAGCCACATGTTCTTCAACCAAAAAAAATCTTGAATAGAAGCAGGCGTTATATAGCGCAAATCCATAATTAGAAGGACAGAGTAATTTGTTTTGCTATGATCCACTAATAGAAAAGATTCTGTATGGTACAGTATGCAGGAACACTGCCCACATGAAACAATACACACCATTTTTTTTTTGAAGTGTTGGAAATCTTGTGTGGTGTTTCATGTGGGCAGCTGTTCCTGCATATTTTACCATACAAAATCTTTTCAAGTAGCGGATTATAGCAAAACAAATTAATCTGTCTTACCAATAAAAATTCTACCATCTGGTCAAATCTATAAGGTACAGCCAACTTTTTTTTACCTTTGCTAAGCTTTCCTTAGCAATTGCCTTAACAATCGAAAATTGGCCAAACGTAATGTCATCTAAAACATGTCCAGCTAATTCTGGACGCCTGGTGTCCCTAGTTACAGCGTAATTAAAGCCTGCAACTTCTAACTTAATTCCGCGCACCTACGTGTAACGCGTCCGTAAATTGGTTTTAAAACACGGGCTGTTTTGTATCAAATTAGGGATCTACCCGCGGACGTTGTGTTCTGCGAACTGTTAACGTTGTTTCCTTCTTTACATCACCTCTTAGTTCTGACTGCCTAGTACGTTAAATAAATTGGATGACCAGCAGTTTTGTATGAATTGTTTGATTTCAGTTCAGTATCAATTTACCCTGTTTCTAATATAATTGGAAGGAAATATTATGGGTTTTATAAAATGACAAGTGAAACGTTTTCCGGTTTCTTGGCATTTAGTGAATAAAAAAAACGCACTTAGATGGGTTAACGACATACAAGCCGTATTTAAGTGATTTTGAATGCAGTTTTACGTAAAAACTTTAAAGACAATTACTTTCGAATTTAAACGTCATGTATTTTGGGTCTTTAATCTAAAATCGCTAAGAAGCAGAAACACGATTGGATACAATTTTCTCGATAGAAAGTTCTCCCAAAAGTTGCTCCAAAATATCAGATTTCCTGTTTTTTTTCGGAAACTAGAATGGATGTAATTTTAATTTTGGTTTTAATGTGTCGGTAATAACAATATCCAAAAACGCTAAGAAACCGATTTTTGATAACTGGCTTAGTTTTTGAGTAATTAGGTAAAAGGTGGTTTTTTTGTCATATTCTTCCGCGACGCTGCATGTCGCACCTACCAACGTATCCGTGAGAGTGAGAAGGACAAAAATAATTATTTGTGTCAGTAAAAGTGTGTAAGACAAAAATTAACATTCAAGTACCAAAAGCAGTCACCAGGCATAGCTACAGCCTTTAGGAAAATATTTATTATGGCAGCATTTGAAAACAAAACATCTTGAGGTAATCTGCTGATCTGTGCATTGTCCATAATGTTCTCAAAGGTGTGTGTAGTCCGCCGACTCGCATTTGCCCAGCGAGGTGGGCTATGCCCTTTTGCCAAATCTCTGTCATTTAAATAAGGACACCCGCTCCCAGTTGTGGGCTATAACAAATGACTTCCTAGTCTGAGCTACGAATATAGTTCTCAAGAGACGTAATAATCGGAAACTTCAACAATAACGTTTTCAATTACGCACTTCAGTTAAATTAAACAAAGTACCCATTACTATCCGAAGCGGAATTAAGGGGGTCGTTGCGTACACTTCGCGCCATCAGATTTAATCAACACTACAGCGGTGTGACGTCACTATCCGCTATAACAGTAAAACTCTCGTAAATACTCGCTCTAAGGGTCCAAACGACTTGAAGAGTGGTTAATTATTAACTTCCCTATATATTATATTTATCATAATCATGATAGGTTGGCATGTCCATTTCACAATTCACGATTATTACCTATTAAGTATTCAAAGGTAATTCAATTACAAAAAATCGTTATTAGTCCCAATCAAACAAATAAGATACTCTGCTAGGGATATATTGTATCTTGCAGAACTATCTCATACAAAGAGCTCTAAAGATATAACTTTGATCTATTGTCTGGTGTCTAAACTAACAAAACTAACAATACTAACCTAGAAATTAAGAAATAATGTTACTATATAACACACCTAATAAAACCTTATGGATGGAAACGTCTGAAATAAACGTTTATTTATTAATTATTATTATTTAAAGACCTCTAAAGATAGACCCTGTATGATGTATCGTATTAACGATTGATTGCTCAAAGGCCTGACGATTTAGACCACGGGCTGACTGTACAGAAGGTATTTTAGGCTTATATTATATTGGTACCAACTGAAAACTATCTTTTACGAAAGACCCGTACAATTACAATGATATTAAAAGGAACCACTAATAGGTTTTCGTTAGATCAGACCTTTTGTAATATTGCCTTAGGACGTATGCGATAGTATCTGTGATAGTACCATAGTGATCCAAGATTCCAGTCTCAAGTGAGATTTTTAATTTTTTTTTATTTATTTAAAGTATTTATGGCCAATAAATATCCCATTTTTTTGAGAACATTTTAAAAGATTCTGTATTCTGAGTTTAAAAGGTTTTTCTCTGACAGGCTGTATATACTAGAACCAGAACCGAAGATTTTATTGCACTCATTTTAAAAATGAAACAATCAATAGGTGACAATTTAGAAATTATAAAATCACACTGGGAATCGAACCGACCACAACGAGCGAAATTGAACCGGGGAGCTCATCAAAATTTATACTTTATTAAAAACCTGCAGATCATAATATGCCCAACTATGAGATAGATTTTAATAAAGAGTCAGTATATTAAGGCCTTAATGAAAAATTCGTTCACGGCAATAAAGCGGGGTGGTGGGCGCAAATCCCTATTTAATTAAATGCGGCGTGGCGGGCGCGAGCGGCTCAGCGGAAGACAAAAGTAAGGCGTAGATTGCATCATTATAGTTTAATCCGTGGAATCTCTCTGATCTCTTTCGGAGACCGCTTGTGCCGAGCGATGCGTCTTGCCATTGCCGCAAGATTGACTCTAGACAATCAAAGTGGAGGAGATACCGCCAAAATCACAAAATAGATGTCTTAGTTCGGCTGATCCTTAAACCAACGTTCTCTAATTTTTCTCGTCATAACTCTAGTCTGCTCTGGACCTCGGACGCTTCTTCTCCGACAAGCACAATGTCATCGGCAAATAGCATACACCAGCTGCCTGCTCCTGAATGTCGGCTGTCAATGCATCCATTACCAGCAAATATAAATAGGGGCTTAAAGCTGACCCCTGGTGTAAGTCTACCTCGACATTGAACTCGCCCGTTACGCCAGCTTCTGATCGGACACTCGTGCTCGCTTCTACATACATAGCTTTCACAAGATTTACACACTTTTCAGGCACTCTCTTCATTCGCATAGCCCACCACAAAACATCTCGGGGAACTCTGTCGTATGCCTTCTCTAAGTCGATAAATACTAAGTGCAGGTTTTTATGTGCACTCCTGTATCTCTCGCACAGTTGCCGAAGTGCGAATATTGTGTCCGTTGTTCCACCACCCTGGCCCAATCAAGCTCTCGGTTATGTGGGTCGATTCGCGGGAGGGCATCAGGGCACCCGTTCGGTATTTACTCTTGGCGTGTTCACGGGTCGCCTTGACTCCCTACAAATTGTTACCCCTCGCTCCCTATGTGCTCACTCTCCCCATTCTGGAGTAGGACAATACAATGACGGACTCGCCTCGCGCCTTAGCTGTTCAACAAACAAAAGCTGTTCACAGCAAAGGTTCTCTGTGTCGAAGTGTGAATAGTAAAATCGACGAAGACCCGGGGTGGTACAGTGAACAGTGCGTTCGGAGTTGAGCGAGAATTCCCATGTTCAATTCCCACCACTGACCAATTTGGAAATCCATAATTTTTCTATACTTCTAAAGCTCAGGTCTAGTCTGCTGAGAGGCTTTGGCATGTGGGCATAGACGCACCGCCAAGTGATTTAGCGTTTCGGTACGATGCTGTGTATTTACCCGTTCCAAGTCAGTAGGATGACATCTGGATTCATTAACATCAATATAGGATTGTCGTCAAGTACTAATATGTATCTACCAACCAGTCTTGGCTGCCTAAATTAAACCTTAAAACCCCGAATCCAAGCAAACGCGTTCAATAAATTTTCACCCCTTGTTATTACTAAGTAATACCATTTAATCATAATTGTATTTTTTGCTCAGTCAATTAAACATGAACCTAAAGGGCGCCCTTAGGGAAGGGGTGATCGGCTTTAATGATTTTTCCCCCATTTCAAGTTAACAAAATGCTCATCTTGTAATTTGCGTGGAACAGAATTTAACGCAGCTGTAAGAATTCGTTTTCAAAACCATTGATATTTTATCTCGAAGACAGTCATGTCGTGTTTTTTTATTGATAGTGGTTATTTGTGTATTCTCCATATTCCTCGAATCTTCGAAGACGTGGACTCTACGAGAGAGTGAGGAGAAGAAAATAGAGTTCCCGAGGTGTGGTTCTGGATGAAAATGTTCCGAATATCCTTCCGAAGGACCATCAACAACTCTGATCAGGGTCCTGATTGCGTAAGAAAAACGTATTCACCGTTATCGTAATCGTTTGCAAGTTCTGCCCCGCGATTGGTTGACGTAAATCAGGGCACCAATCATCGGGCAGAGTTTGTAAACGATTATACGTTTTTCTTATACAATCCAAGGGCTGGAAGGATTCAGCATGAAGCAATCTTCCATTGGTTCGATCCCTCTGCACTTTTTATGGTCATATGGCTAGATGTAAAAATATTGCCATCGACAATCTAAACGTTTGTACAAGGAAAAGTAGAACGCAGGTAGTTATATATCGTGCCTAAGATGAGATTTCTTTGATTTTATATCAACGTCCTAAGCCCCACTAACGAAGGTTTTTGCTGGTTAAACAAGATCTTAATAAATATTCGCTAACAACCCGGCAGCGGGCTGTTAACGTTTAGTATCGCTATACGAGGGCACTTCGCTCAAAAACTACAGGCTATTTTGTTTTTACGCAAGAATAAACAGAAAGTCCTTTCGTTTCTAGAAAGAAAGACACATAAACGGTTTTAGTACTTGCTTTGGTCGAGTATTCAGAAGGAATGTTAAATACAATAAACGATTATAATCTGTTTATTAACATTCGTGAAAAGAAAATTTTGCATCCCTTTCTGAGTATGTGTGCCAGCCAAAAATATTCTATCAAACAATCTAAGACGGAAATAGAAAATGCTGCTATTTCACGTTTCTTGTATGAGAGCCGCCTGAAATATTTTATTTTATTTTAATTTAATTATTTATTTTTAAAATTGAATATAAAATATTCTGTAGATCTTTCAAGTTCCTACCTGTTGGAAATATAAATATCGAGTAAAAACTATAGCGAAAAAATCTCGATTGTTGTAATGGAGAATATTTATTTTATTGTGTTTTTAGTTGATATCTGTTGTTATTAAAATTTCATTTTATCTGACTATCACGGTTCATAAGATACAGCCTGCTGACTAGTGGACTGACAGTAGGACGAATAGTGCAGTCTTTAGGGTCGTTTTACCCTTTGGGTACGTAACCCTAAAAAGATTATAGATTTCATTCATACCGCTTACGTGTTAAAGCAGGGATGGATCACCGATTAAGATAGAGCGCGACCGGTAATGAGGCGAGTGAATCGGCTAATTGGTCAATTTATAACGGAGCTCATTAGCCGGTATAATGCTGGCCATGAATTAGCCGCTAATTAAGCGAATAGCCGATTGAATACCGGTATCAATCTCCGTCGAGCGGCCTCTAGTGTGTACTGTGCACTCACTATCCACTATCCAGGATACCACATAACATAATAATTGTCCTTATATAATACTAATAATTTGAGGACCCTGGCGCAGATTCGAGTGGGAGTGGGTTTTGCTAACTATACTATGAATGCAGGATAAAAATTACTTAAAATGTAAGGATTATTTAGAAAATCGTTACAAAATTTTCAACTCTGTAGAAACTACGAATGTATCGGATGGTTTCTATGAAGGACTGCCCTCGCCGACGAGTAGCCTGGTGTAAATCAAAATGGGAAATTAAACCTGAAACTTTTAAAGAATATCTACCACAGGGAGATTGAAGCCCACATTATCAAAACCCAACCAATATTCAATACAATAGGTCGATTTAGACGGACGTGGATGTAGGAATAAAGCGATACGTGATATCGTCACACACGGCCGTCTCCGGATGTGGTATGCGTCCCGCGTACAAGACTCCGTCGTGCAATCACGGCTCCTCCTGGAGACAACCTATATCAGGCCATGACCTGGGCGACAGCGGATGAGCGGGAACATCGGCGGAAGCGGAGAAATCTGGCTATACTTGATCACCTAGCGCGTCCGAACTCCAGATATGGTATTCGTCCTGCATACGGCAAGACTCCGTCGTGCAATCACGAGTCTGTGGAGATTATAGGCTATCAGGCCATGACATGCACGACAGTGGATTAGTGGGAGCGTCGGCGGAAGCGGAAAGATCAAATAATAGTTGATCACATAGGGTGTCCACATGTGGCATGCGTCCTGCGTACGCCAAGACTCCGATGTGTAATCACGGCTCCTCCAGCTCCGCAGAAACTACAATCTATATCAGAAGGACAGCGGAGGAACGGGAATGTCGGCGGAAGCGGAGAGATCAAGCAATACTTGATCACCTAGCGTGTCCAAATGTGGTTTGCGTCCTGCGTACGGTAAGAATCCGTCGTGTAATCACGGCTCCCTGGAGACTTCAGCCTATTAGGCCACGACCTGGGCAACAGTAGATGAGCAGGAGTGTCAGCGGTAGCGAGGAGGTTTAGGTATGAGAAAGTTTTAGTGGTTTTAGGTAGACCCCAGCTATTGTGTGAGTAAAGCAGAGCCGAACAAACGCGAAAAAATCTGAATTATTTTGCTGACTCTACCACGTTTTATAAAAATACTTATGTAGGTGTGTGTCCCCCACTCGTCCCATAATATAATAGCGTAAAGTACATAAACATAGCAAAGTTATAACGACCTAGGTCAGGGTTGACAGATATGTAGCTTTTCAACGGCCTAATCCCTGTTTTTGACAATTTTGTCACATTTTTAAACAGTTTGATTTTCAAAATTTTTAAAATATCGATTTAAATTAATAATTTTTTCGGATAAATGTTTTGAAATTTTTCAGATTTTTGACGTGATAACGTTTAATAAATTAATGAACACCAGTAACGCACATGAAAAATAGTAACGTTCCGCGTAGCGTTTCACCTGAGCCTGTGCGTGCAAGCGAGACCGCGCAACAAGCGATAGAGAGGCACGATAAAACAAACGATAGAGAGGCCAATTATGACGTTATCACGTAAATCTATCGTCCGTAAACCGACTTTACAGACATCCAATTTTTTTCATTTAGAACCTGATGGCAACCCTAAGCCGGTTAGAAGACAGCGGGATATAAAACAGACACAACTGCTATTATGTGGCTTTCACTGTAATGATGTTCCTAATGCGAGAACTAAAATGTTGCGAGCTCTGAGTTTTGACACGAGCGTCATACATCTCAGCTTTTAAAATGAGACACATCATATGGCAATAATATACATTTGATATAATATTAGAGATAGATAATTAGACTCGTATATATACGTTAATTAATTAACGGCGTAGGAGGACAGATTAATTTGTTTTGCTATAATCCGCTACTTGAAAAGATTCTGTATGGTACAATATGCAGTAACACTGCCCACATGAAACACCACACACAATTTTCCAACACTTTCTTCCACGCACGTTTCGTCCGGACATTCTCAGGGTATGTTGACTTCACAATTCGAAATCGTAGAGCTCTACGAATTCGAATTGTGAATATCATACAGAATACCATACAGAATCTTTTCAAATACTTAGCGGATTAGAGCAAAACAAATTAATCTATCATGCTAAGGATTTCCGCAAAATAACGCCTGCTTCCATTCAACGGCGTAGGAGCCGTATTTAAGCGATTTTGAAAGAATTTTTATTAAAAAACTTCAAAACAATTACTTCCAAATTTAAACATCATGTATTTTCTTCTTCCCAAAAGTTGCTCCAAAATCTCAGTTTTTATCGGAAACTACAATGGATGTAATTATCATTTTTATTTTAATGTGTCGGTAATAATAATATCGTAAAACGCTTAGAAACAGATTTTTGATAACTGGCTTAGTTTTGGAGTAATTAGGTAATAGGTCGTTTTTCTGTTATATTCTTCCACGACGCTGCATGTCGCACCTACCTACGTATCCGTGAGAGTAAGAAAGACAAAAACGAATTCAATAAATCCCCTTAAGAAAACCAACTTCAACTCTCATCAAACTACTGTTGAATACATCCTTTTCAATTAAAAATGTAAGACTTATATGGTTTTCTCATGGATACCTTTATCAGAACTGGACTAAATTGAAATGGGACCTCACGAGAAGCGTCAGCTTTCTAATAAAAAAAAATTAAAAATCTAGCTCCAAAGTAAGCGAAAGCTTGTGTTATGGATACTAGATGACTGATAATATACATACATACATACATTATATAATATACTAGCAAACGCCCGCGGCTTCGCTCACGTTGAACTTCTGCTGTACTCCTTCAGGCATTTAATTTCCAAAATTCCTGTAGGTATTTTTCCATCCTTCCTTTCAAATTCCTTCTCTATACTTGTTGCGATACTCACATATCGATTTTCAAAGCGATCGGCCCAATAACAAAAAAATTCAAAATGGCGGCCACTTTTTTTTTACCACAAATTCCTTTTCCATACTTGTCGCGATACTCACATATCGATTTTCAAAGCAATCGTCACAGTAACAAAAAAATTCAAAATGGCGGCCACTTCTTAAAATTTTGACTACAAATTCCTTCTCTATACTTGTTGCGATACTCACATAACGATTTTCAAAGCAATCGGCCCAATAACAAAAAAATTCAAAATGGCGGCCATTTTTTTAAATATTTACCACAAATTCCTTCTCCATACTTGTCGCGATACTCACATATCGATTTTCAAAGCAATCGTCACAGTAACAAAAAATTCAAAATGGCGGCCACTTTTTAAAATTTTGACTACAAATTCCTTCTTTATACTTGTTGCGATACTCACATATCGATTTTCAAAGCAATCGGCACAGTAACAAAAAAAAACCAAAATGGCGGCCACTTCTTAAAATTTTGACTACAAATTCCTTCTCTATACTTGTTGCGATACTCACATATCGATTTTCAAAGCAATCGGCCCAATTACAAAAAAATTCAAAATGGCGGCCACTTTTTTTAATTTTTACCACAAATTCCTTCTCCATACTTGTCGCGATACTCACATATCGATTTTCAAAGCAATCGGCACAGGAACAAAAAAATTCAAAATGGCGGCCACTTTTTTCAATTTTTACCACAAATTCCTTCTCCATACTTGTCGCGATACTCAGATATCGATTTTCAAAGCAATCGTCACAGTAACAAAAAAATTAAAAATGGCGGCCACTTTTTAAAATTTTGACTACAAATTCCTTCTTTATACTTGTTGCGATACTCACATATCGATTTTCAAAGCAATCGGCACAGTAACAAAAAAAATCAAAATGGCGGCCACTTCTTAAAATTTTGACTACAAATTCCTTCTTTATACTTGTTGCGATACTCACATATCGATTTTCAAAGCAATCGGCACAGTAACAAAAAAAATCAAAATGGCGGCCATTTTTTTAAATATTTACCACAAATTCCTTCTCCATACTTGTCGCGATACTCACATATCGATTTTCAAAGCAATCGTCACAGTAACAAAAAAATTCAAAATGGCGGCCACTTTTTAAAATTTTGACTACAAATTTCTTCTCTATACTTGTTGCGATACTCACATATCGATTTTCAAAGCAATCGGCACAGTAACAAAAAAAATCAAAATGGCGGCCGTTTTTTTAAATATTTACCACAAATTCCTTCTCCATACTTGTCGCGATACTCACATATCGATTTTCAAAGCAATCGTCACAGTAACAAAAAAATTCAAAATGGCGGCCACTTTTTAAAATTTTGCCTACAAATTCCTTCTTTATACTTGTTGCGATACTCACATATCGATTTTCAAAGCAATCGGCACAGTAACAAAAAAAATCAAAATGGCGGCCACTTCTTAAAATTTTGACTACAAATTCCTTCTCTATACTTGTTGCGATACTCACATATCGATTTTCAAAGCAATCGGCCTAATAACAAAAAAAATCAAAATGGCGGCCTTTTTTAAATTTTTACCACAAATTCCTTCTCCATACTTGTCGCGATACTCACATATCGATTTTCAAAGCAATCGTCACAGTAACAAAAAAAGTCAAAATGGCGGCCACTTTTTAAAATTTTGACTACAAATTCCTTCTCTATACTTGTTGCGGTACTCACATATCGATTTTCAAAGCAATCGGCACAGTAACAAAAAAAATCAAAATGGCGGCCACTTCTTAAAATTTTGACTACAAATTCCTTCTCTATACTTGTTGCGATACTCACATATCGATTTTCAAAGCAATCGGCCCAATAACAAAAAAAAATAAAAATGGCGGCCACTTTTTTAAATTTATACCACAAATTCCTTCTCCATACTTGTCGCGATACTCACATATCGATTTTCAAAGCAATCGTCACAGTAACAAAAAAATTCAAAATGGCGGCCACTTTTTAAAATTTTGACTACAAATTCCTTCTCTATACTTGTTGCGATACTCACATATCGATTTTCAAAGCAATCGGCACAGTAACAAAAAAAATCAAAATGGCGGCCATTTTTTTAAATATTTACCACAAATTCCTTCTCCATAATTGTCGCGATACTCACATATCGATTTTCAAAGCAATCGTCACAGTAACAAAAAAATTCAAAATGGCGGCCACTTTTTAAAATTTTGACTACAAATTCCTTCTCCATACTTGTAGCGATACTCACATATCGATTTTCAAAGCAATCGTCACAGTAACAAAAAATTAAAAATGGCGGCCACTTTTTAAAATTTTGACTACAAATTCCTTCTTTATACTTGTTGCGATACTCACATATCGATTTTCAAAGCAATCGGCACAGTAACAAAAAAAATCAAAATGGCGGCCAATTCCTTAAAAATTTTGACTACAAATTCCTTCTCTATACTTATTGCTATACTCACATATCGATTTTCAAAGCAATCGGCCTAATAACAAAAAAAATCAAAATGGCGGCCACTTTTTTAAATTTTTACCACAAATTCCTTCTCCATACTTGTCGCGATACTCACATATCGATTTTCAAAGCAATCGTCACAGTAACAAAAAAATTCAAAATGGCGGCCACTTTTTAAAATTTTGACTACAAATTCCTTCTCTATACTTGTTGCGATACTCACATATCGATTTTCAAAGCAATCGGCACAGTAACAAAAAAAATCAAAATGGCGGCCATTTTTTTTAAATATTTACCACAAATTCCTTCTCCATACTTGTCGCGATACTCACATATCGATTTTCAAAGCAATCGTCACAGTAACAAAAAAAATCAAAATGGCGGCCACTTTTTAAAATTTTGACTACAAATTCCTTCTCTATACTAGTTGCGATACTCACATATCGATTTTCAAAGCAATCGGCACAGTAACAAAAAAAATCAAAATGGCGGCCACTTCTTAAAATTTTGACTACAAATTCCTTCTCTATACTTGTTGCGATACTCACATATCGATTTTCAAAGCAATCGGCCCAATAACAAAAAAAGTCAAAATGGCGGCCACTTTTTTAAATTTTTACTACAAATTCCTCCATACTTGTCGCGATACTCACATATCGATTTTCAAAGCAATCGTCACAGTGACAAAAAAATTCAAAATGGCGGCCACTTTTTTAAATTTTGACTACAAATTCCTTCTCCATATTTGTCGCGATACTCACATATCGATTTTCAAAGCAATCGGCCCAATAACAAAAAAGTTCAAAATGGCGGCCACTTTTTAAACTTTGTCCAGAAATTCCTACTTATCCCCAGCTGATTACGAATTCATCACCTAATATCAACCTAGGTACCAAATTTCAGATCTCTACGATATTATTGATTTCGCTGGAATCCCTGGTAAAACGCAAAAAATACACTTTTGTATGGGAAAATTCATTAAATTTAAGATTTTTATCCCTTAAACATGGAATTCCTGGAATCCCCGTCTTAGTACGAATTTATGACCTAATATCTACCTAGATATCAAATTTCAGATCTCTACTACTTTTAGTTTTGACGTGACAACGTCTTATAAATCGATAGTGCCGGCTGCACGCACAAAAAAACATGACTCATCCGGCGTTACCGGCGTTACCTCGCTCATGCGGCGTTACCTCGCTCGCGGCGAAGTGCAAGCGAGAGCGCGGAACGAGCGACAAAGAAGCACAGTCGTGACGTTGTCACGTTCAACTATCGTCAGTAAACCGACTTTACAGACAACCAATTTTTTTCGGGAATTCCTGGAACAACGAAAAAAAATACAATTTTGTATGGAGAAATCCCTTTAATGTACTATTTCTACCCCTTAAACATGGAATTTCTGGAATCCCCGTCTTAGTACGAATTCATGACCTAATATCTACCTAGGTACCAAATTTCAGATCTCTACTACTTTTAGTTTTTCGGGAATTCCTGGAACAACGAAAAAAATTACAATTTTGTATGGAGAAATCCCCTTAATGTACTATTTCTACCCCTTAAACATGGAATTTCTGGAATCCCCGTCTTAGTACGAATTCATGACCTAATATCTATCTAGGTATCAAATTTCAGATCTCTACGACTTTTAGTTTTGCGGGAATTCCTGGAACAACGAAAAAAATTACAATTTTGTATGGAGAAATCCCTTTAATGTACTATTTCTACCCCTTAAACATGGAATTTCTGGAATCCCCGTCTTAGTACGAATTCATGACCTAATATCTACCTAGGTACCAAGTTCCAGGTCTCTACGACTTTTAGTTTTTCGGGAATTCCTGGAACAACGAAAAAATTTTACTTTTGTATGGGAAATACCCTTAAATGTATGATTTTTACCCCTTAAACATGGAATTTCTGGAATCCCCGTCTTAGTACGAATTCATGACCTAATATCTACCTAGGTACCAAATTTCAGATCTCTAGGACCTATAGTTTTGGCGGAATCCGTGGAACAACCAAAATGCCTCATTCTTTTATATATATAGATTGAAAAACACCCAGACACTGGAAAATATTCATGCTCATCTCACAAACATGTACCAGTAGTGGGAATCGAACCCACGACCTCCGGCGCAGAAGGCAGGTTCGCTACCACTACGTCATTCGGTCGTGAAAAATTCGACTAATTCAGTTTAGACTTTTTTATTTTAAAAATCAGGTTCTAAGGGACTTTTGTGTTGGGACAAATCTGAGTTGGCTTACAATTTTAGTTTTCAAAAACATATAATATAGCTGACCGGCCAAACGTCGTTTTGCCATTTACATTAAAAATTGCTTATGACCTATTCTCAAACGCTCCGAATGTAGACAAAAAATTTCATAAGAATCGGTCATGCCATTTCGGAGGAGTTTGGTTACTGAACACTGACACGAGAATTTTATATATTAGAGATAACTGACCGAGCAAACGTTGTTACAGCATTTAGGGTATGAAAAATAGATAACGAACAGTTCTAAAACCAACTGAATGTAGATAAAAATATCATAAAAATCGGTCAAGCCGTAAAGGAGGAGTTATAATAAACCAATATAATTAATTTTTTTTTTTTTTATATTGATAGGCTTGCGCTTGACTACAATCAAGTCTGATGAACAGAAAAGATGAGGTCTAGGATGGAGCGCGCTTGCCTAGAAAATGCCTATTCACTCTTCTCTTGAAGGCACCCAGATTGTATTTGGCTGGGAACACGGAAGCTGTAAATTAGTGTATATTTCTAATTCTATGGTTTTCGTTCTATTATCAATATTCTAATTTTTTATTATTTGTTAGATTAATTACCAGTATCTGGTATCACTATTCCCTTATGTTTTAACAATAATAATGCTTAAAATTCGAATATGGACCCGAATGTAAAGCATTTCAAAAATTCTCAGCTAAAACTGCTGAACCGATTTGTCTGATAATCATAAAGCTGAAGTCTTATGCCTCATAGAGTTACATTTGGTAGCGCGATGTAAGTACGTACAACGCCACCTGTCGGCATAAGAGCAAACATTGGGCTTATGTGACTAGAGGGCGCCCGCTATGTAGAGCACTATATTATAGTGCCACCACTAATAGAGTCAACAACGTGAAAAAATGTCGCCAGTTTATCGGTGCCAATAATACCAACAGTAAAGCCACGCTGTAGTTCGCTCAGCGGCCACATATTATAGAATTTTGACAGATGGCGCTACTGTTTGCATAACGGTTTACGTGAATCGGCCGTGTCCGGGGTTACAAATCGGTGAGTGCCACAAAATTTTCTAGTCCGGTGGCCATAACTGAAACTAACAACGCAGCAGTACTTGACGGTACCAATAAAACAGCCCAAAAATGTTTGAATGTATTAAACGCTAAAACGTGATTTCAAGTGCTTTGATTTGTCAAATCCCATGTTTTGACATTGATATGTAGTTTAATGATTCATAGATTTTCATGCGATTGCCATGCTGAATTTGTGACACAGACCAAAGTTTGTGGCACTACACCTCTTTTAACACCTGTTTTACCTTACCCTAAACAAAGGATAGTCTCTACTCTCTTACTCTATGAACTCTAACTCTAAGAAGATACCTACTTAATATTTATGGTTTATCCCTGTTAAAGGTTGAATTTTGATTCGACCTTTTGAAGACCTTTCGGCTTTCAATTCCGATATATATATTTTGTGTAATGATATGGGTCAATCAACTGATTCGTTGGTCTAGTGTGAGCATGTTCGCCTGCAGGTCGGTCCTGGGTTCAACCCTTGTCGGGCAATTTATTGAATAACTATTTTTATTCAGTTTTTCTATCAGGAAATTCTTAGTATAGGTACTTACTTGCCCGTAATTTGAGAATTGTCGGTGTTTCTCTCCCGTGCCTCAGAGAGCACGTTTAGCCGCCAGTCCTAGGCCTAATCTCTCTCCGGTCATTTCGCAGTTTTTATCCCATCGAATTTTGACATTATGTAGAGTAGAGGTAAATAATATATTATATATTATTACCACCAAGTAGAGGCAAATAATATATTAAGTATATATTATTTACCTCTACTTGGTGGTCGCCGCAGCATGATATAGGCTTGGAGAACATTATTATTAATGAAGGGACATTTTAACATACAAGAACATAATATTATAACATGGTTTTAATATTCGAGACAGCACATTAGCATAGGGAACGTATCGCTTATTCAGTCGCTAATCCAATTTGCATACAAATTGAATTCTGTAAATGAACAGGCTTAGATACATACATATTTTGATAACGTATTTACTAGCAGCTGTAAGGGACTTAACTCTTAAGGTGCCTTTAAACCAGATATCTATCCAATACATATTACATAATACATACAAGAAGTCGGTTAAAAATAGTTCTATCTCACTGACTCGAGATCTATTGCAAAACCCTGGGTTTATTATTTTGTGTGATGCAGTATTTTGCATGGAATGTTTTGCACCGAGAAGAACAAGCAAGATAACGGCGACGGCTCTTTAAAAAAATCGTGTTTATGTTTACTAGTTTGTTGTAATAATTCATTAGATTATAAACCACTTTCTGAGCATACGGAAGCTTACTTTCAAGCGTGTTTGCCATTTTTAATAAACCACGATGTCAAAAACTTAATGAAAAGCAGTTAATGAAAATGAAATAATCGGCTGAGAGGCACGGACAGACGGACGCCATAATGGACATAATGCTTTCATTTTTACATTTTGGTAACAAAACCCTAAATAAAATACAACAGGTCTCTGTGACTTTATTTCTTCTTTAAAGTGGACGTCTAAATGCTGATAATGTAATGTAAAATCGGACATGCAGGGTAAGTAAAGTATGCTTTTCTCCACTGCCGAAGTTTATACTGTCAGTTTGTGAAAGAAAGAAAATGGTTCTTTTAAATTCCACACACGGAGCCAGCGTGGTGTGGCAATAGCTGGTATCAGCCAATATCGGGTAAATTACATCGCTCGCTCCCGCTGCAGTTTCTCTACCTCGCTACGGTTGCGACTTTATGACGTTTACTTTATTTGCCACGTTTTCTTGAAACGAAAATTACTGGTTAAAAAATCACTCACAAAATACATAAGATGATTTATTATTAAACTCGTTAGCGGATACATCTTTCTCTAATATATAAAATTATTGTGGCAATTTTTGTTATCAACTCTTCCGAAACGGCTCGACCGATTGTTATGAAATTTTCTGTGTATGTTCGGCAGGTTTTGAGCAATTTTTTTTATATCCATAATGGCAAAACAACAATTGCCGGGTCAGCAAGCTTACCTATAAACTTTGTATTGTGATGCTCAGTGGTCACAAAAAGCTCCGATTATTTTGTTTATCAGCTATTGCTATTGCTACTTATACCTATTCAAAAATAATACAAGAAAATTATTGAACTTTAGTTACAAATATAATATTTAACTAAAATTATTTTAGGAAAATTCGCTATAACTCCGAAATATTTTTGTCCTTTCATTTGAAGTTATTGAAACTTGTTTTAACTTGGTAGCAGTCCACTGTCCAGATACTCCTAAAACGGCATTTCTCACTGTGTTCTCACTTTAGATCTTTATAAGTTTAGACGACTAACCACAGCTGACTTGAACTCTAAACAAGCCGATGGCGATAAAATACCTGAGTCAGTTGTTTTAAATGGAAAATCATGAAAATTCTGCAACCCGAATCCTTTGAAATTTCGTAAAAAGCTTTATTTTTAAAAACAAACTCAATTCTTTAGTAAATCAGGATTATACCCGAGTGTCATTACGTTCTACAGGTACCAGGAGAGTAGTTAAGTGAAGAGCTCGTCATAATTAGCAGTATTCTGTCTAACAAGTAGATATAACAACGGCCGTATTGTTCTACAATCCCGAGCACTGCTCTAAATGGGACATGTATGAAAGAACAGGAGATTTTTTATTAATTAGAAGTATGTTTGATGAGTGCTTATTACTCTTATTAGTAGCTGATTACAATATTATTTAAGTGCCGATTTTTGCAATAATGTACATATTAAAATACCCATAGCGAACTTACTTCCAACAAAAAAAATCATAGCAGCGGTGAATCTCCGGTATCTATGACTGCTTGGTATCCTCAATTTAAAAGTATGTCTGTATGTTTGTTACTCCATAACCACCTACTGCATTTACACTTATTTGCAACACCTACTGATTACATCTAGCTGAAATCAAGAAAATCTTTTGAGAAAACAATATAATACTGACATTACTTTAACAATTTTTATTATGTTCGACATTTTATTGTAATCTTTGAGACAATCTTTAATACTAATGATTTTTTTTTATTTCCTTAAATATTGACCTAATCATATTTTGGACACTGATAATTTTATTTGTTTTTTGTTTATAAATTTGCATGCCAATAATATGGTATGATATAGCCAGAACTAATTGTATTGTATTATGTACCTATATCAGCAAATAAATAAATTGAATTGAATTGAATTAAAAACGAATTATTCACAAAAGCCCAAGAGCCCACGACAAGTACAATACATAAAATGCAGTTAGCTATTGTACCTCATATTATGCGCGAATTGCCAGTTGCCACTGAAATGTTTTAACGACTATACTATACTTCAAACTAAGCTTTTTTGAAGCAAATTAAATGAAGCAAATAAACAAGGCAAATCCGTATTTCATTTCGCAAGTCATCACAATTTTTGGTGAAGCAAAAAAATATCCATTTCCGTGAATAAGCTGAATAATAGTACGGCTTGTTAGCTTGAATTACGGTCCCATCCGGCAGAAAGCATGAAACTTGGCATACATGTAGCTTTTATATATGTGCTTCAATGTCGATAGAGAAACACGCTGGGAAATGATTCCCCCCCCCCCCCCCGTTTCCACCCATTTTATCTCCCTCATTTTGTTTTTTTTCATTTTTTACAAAAACGGTAGGACTGATGAGTTTACTTTTCAAGGACCAAATAATTGATGTTAATTTACCTACAAAACGATACCACATTTATAGTTATAAGACTAAGGGCCTATTTCACCACCCTCAAGTAAAGTCTCGATCAGACTAATCACCGATTAAAGTGACGAGTAACACTGTATGTGGATTTCACTGTCGCCGAATAACACTAACCAACACTTAAAGTAGCCAGTAACTTACTTGCAGCTTCATCTTCCCAATAAGCTCGTTAATCGACGAGTAACGTTAGTTAACACGAAGTTGTCATTAAAAACCTAATATTTGTTAAGAAGTTATCGTTTAAAATGGATTTATTTGATTTGATCAATGATCATCTTGATGATTTAGAAAATTCTTCAGCATTATTAATAAGAAGTATTCCGAGAATCCGTGTTTTTAAGGTCCGTGTTGATTATTTTGCCGATCTCGATGATAGTGATTTTTTTGCCAGATTTCACTTATCGAAAAATGCAGTATACTACGTGCAAGATTTAATCAAACATAGAATTATTCCCAAAACGCAAAGGTTACTAATTTTACTTTTTATTTGTAAATTTGGACCTATGAACCTACCTAACCTACAAAATAATAACATACCTTCCATAAAGCACCTATCTTTGGATCTACTACCTGATTCTTTCTACCTGTTTCAGCTGTCAGCTACCTACCTACCTACACTGTACCTACAAAATTAGTAAATAATAATACCTACATAAGTATATACAATTTTTATGTCTTTGTATGTAGGTTCCTAGCCTCGGTAGAGATACCTAACCATGATAGAATTCATTGAAGTAGGTAATTAGCTATTATTAACATGTATCTAGCATTATTAACATGTCGCTTTCATTTAAGGTAAAGTTCGCACTTCTTTCCCTTTTAATTTTCATGTCTTTATTCATATTAAATTATTACTATTTCAAATACAGCACAAAACAACAAAAATCACCACGAAATTCAAACCAAAGCACACTAAAGTGACAGTTGACAGCTTGTCAAAGTGGCGTTGACAGCCGCTTTTGAACGAAAGTTGAATGAATTTTGAAGATCATTCAATTATCCTTCGAGTTGTTACTCGCAACCTTACTTTGTATTGTGAAACTGATAGAATTTAATCGTAACTTTTAAATGCTGATTAACGCTAATCAGCACGTAACTACTAACGACTTTACTTGAAGGTGGTGAAATAGGCCCTAATAGTTTTTTAATAAAGCCGTCATTATATTGTGAACATATGAAAAAAATAATCACTTTTTTTCTTTTTTCTTCACTTAATGCTAAATGAAAGGTGTTGTGATAAAATGGACTAAAAAGGTTAAAAACTGTATACATTAAGCTACAAAACGATACCTAACAAATTATTGTAGAAGGTTTGGTTCCCGAGTTACAGCTTACGGCGTCTGGCTCAACGAAATAACTCCTTTTTTGCGGCTGTACAATATGTTTACGGGACTGCCGAAGCACGAAAGCTTATCCTTATAGGTATAAGTACAGTCCCCTGCAGCTAAATGTATACAGGCTAGTATGGCGGACACCGCGCCTATTGCCATACATACCCTGGATACATTTAGCTGCAGGGGACTGTACTAGGATTCAAGTAACTTAATAAAACAACCAGTTCAGTCAGTGAAAATTATACTTATACATATATTTATTTTAATTACAATCGCAGATATCTCCCCCGCACTTACAGAGGCCAGTACAAGGAAGCCCTGACTTCCTACATAGGCATCGTATATTGACATAATTAGTAATAATACTAATTTACCTATTTTTACCTCTAATAATAGTAATCCTACTATTGTAAATGTTGACCAAAATAATACTTTAAACTAAATAATTCGACAAAGGATAAGCTCTGTAAAATCTGTTTAGTCCATCAAAATATTCAGGGCTTACCCGGCAAGGAATATGAAATAGAAATGTTTGTTAATCAATTCAATATTGACATTCTTTGTCTTACTGAGCATTGGCTAAATAAAAGCCAATTGCAAATATATTTAAATAATTACACTTTGTCAAGTGCCTTCTCAAGAAAGACAGCAATCCGGGGTGGGTCTTTAATAATAACACATAACCATCTCAAATGTAAGGAACGAAAAGATATTGTCAGTCTTTCCAGAGAACGCATTGCAGAACTATCTTGTGTTGAGATGAAAAGATATATTGTGGTTTGTGTCTACCGACCCCCCTCAGGTGACCTTAAACTTTTTGAGGATATAATGGAGGATGTACTCAAGCGACTGTCGACTTCAACTAAAAAAGTATTAGTATGTGGGGATTTTAATATCGATATTTTATTGAGTAATTCAAATACTGTTCAGTTGCTTAATTTATTTAAATGCTTTAATCTAAAAAATGTGTTCAAGGAGCCCACTAGAGTAACACAAACCTCAGCCTCCTGCATTGAT
Organism: Coenonympha arcania; assembly: GCA_036785405.1. Taxonomy (NCBI): domain Eukaryota; kingdom Metazoa; phylum Arthropoda; class Insecta; order Lepidoptera; family Nymphalidae; genus Coenonympha; species Coenonympha arcania. The sequence continues at coordinate 906,151 of CM072066.1, forward strand.
AATATATTTTGTAACTGCGAGATTGTGGATAAGGCTATAGTAAATAAGCTTAGGTCTGATCACTTTGGTCAACAAATTAAGGTCTTGAATAGTTCTGTTAAACTCAAGCAAATAGTTACATGCAGACCTATAACTAAAAATAAGTTAATGCGGTTCAAAGATAAAATATCTTCTACAGTTCCTGCCTTAGTCTTTGAACATGAGCACCCTGATAGCATTTATGGAACCCTATTCAAAGCAATAGATTCGGAATTTAATAATATTTTTAAATTTAAAAAGATAGATATTATGAACAATAAATTAAAATTCAGCGATTGGGCAACTATCGGGATTCTTAAAAGTAGAAAAAAGTTATATGAGCTTTATGAAGAAAGACAATTTAATAAATCTGCAATTTTCCTAGAACAGGTTAAAAATTATTCAAAAATTTTCAAAAATGTGTGTATTCAAGCTAAATCACTGCATATTAAAGAAAAAATTACTCAATCCGATAACAAGATAAGAACCACATGGAACATAGTCAACAGGGAAGCAGGAAAAACCAAATCGCGCAACCCGAAGATTGAAATAGTTACAAATGGTAATAAAATAACATCCGATTTGGAGGTCGCGAATACCTTTGAAAACTATTTTCAAAATGTTCCTGTTTTGTTAACGGATTCTCTAAAGTCATCGCCAACAACAGCTCAAAAACTTTTAAGAGAAAACGTGAAAGAGTGCTCTGCCTTATTTAAATTTGAACATGTCACTGCAGCAGACATTAAAAAAACCTCCCGCCTGATAAAAATTAAAAGAACTGGTGACCTTTGGGGAATGTCTGTGCAAGTAGTTTTTAACATAATTGACTCCATTGCCCCTTATATGGCTGTATTATTTAACCAATGTATCGACCTAGGAATTTTTCCAAATTTAATGAAGCATAGTAAACTTATACCACTATTTAAATCTGGGGATAAACAGGACCTCAATAACTATAGACCTATTTCAATCTTACCAACTCTGAGTAAGATATCTGAAAAAATCATTCTTGACCAACTCCTTAGTCATTTTAATTCTAACAAAATTCTTCACTCCGAACAGTATGGTTTTACTAAGGGTAGGAATACAACTGATGCAGGTGCCAAGCTTTTAAGCCATATCTATGATGCCTGGGAACAGTCTCAGAATGCCATCGGAGTCTTCTGTGACCTGTCCAAGGCTTTTGATTGCGTTGAACATCAGACACTACTATTTAAACTTAGCCATTACGGCATCAAAGACAGAGCTCTTGATTTCGTTGCCTCTTATCTAAGTGATCGAACACAAAAGGTATGCATAAATGACATAAAGTCGCAGGGTTGTTCCCCCATAATGGGTGTGCCACAGGGTTCAATATTGGGACCTTTTCTATTTTTAGTGTACATAAATGATTTGCCGCACCATGTAAACGGTATTTGCGAGATAGTATTGTTTGCTGATGACACTTCTTTGGTTTTTAAAACTGATAGAGGTAAAGACAACTTTGACGACGTAAATTATGCTATCGCGCATGTATCGCATTGGTTCACTGTTAACAATTTACTTTTAAACTCAAAAAAGACTAAGTGTATTGAGTTCGCACTACCAAACGTAAAAAACGTAGCTACCAACAAAAAGGTGATTGTGAATGGTGAAACACTGGAAATGGAAAACTCTACAGTATTTCTGGGGGTAACCTTAGACGATAAACTACAATGGGGCGCTCATATTGAGACTCTGGCAGGTAAACTTAGTTCAGCTGCCTATGCTGTGAGAAAAATTAGGCAGTTAACAGACATTGATACAGCCAGGCTTGTCTATTATGCCTATTTCCACAGTGTTATGTCCTATGGTATTCTATTATGGGGCAAAGCTGCTGAGATTCAAACTATATTTGTATTGCAAAAGAGAGCAATTAGATCTATATACAAAATGAAACCACGCGAATCTCTTCGCCAAAAATTTAAAGAAATAGGTGTTCTTACAGTGGCATCTCAATATATTTATAATTGCTTACTCTTTGTACGTCAAAACATTAATAATTATAAGCAACGTATAGATGTAAGTAACCGTCCAATTAGAAATGGCGGACACAAGTTAGTTGTAGTACCACACCGTTTACGTAAAGTACAGAAGTCCTTTGTGGGGTTGAGTGTACGCTTCTACAATATGATCCCGAAGTCTGTTTTGGACTTACCTTTACACAGGTTTAAAGTCACTGTCAAAAAACATCTAATAAGTCGGGGTTACTATACTATTGAAGAATTTTTTAATGACAAGAATTGTTGGAATGATAGGGATTTCCATCTCTTCACGAGATATCTTAAAAATTATGTATTAATTATTGATATAATTTAAGAAATTGTATATAATGACATTTTTTTTGAAAAGAGCAAGTGCCGAGTTTCTTGCCAGTTCTTCTCGGTGCAAACCTGCTTTCCGAACCTGGCGGTAGAGTTTTGACTTTTCATAAGAGCTTATTAATTGGGCCTATGTGAAAATAAAGATTTTTCATTTTCATTTTCATTTTCATCGACCTGTAATACAGCTGCGGCAGGAACACTTAGTTAACTCCTTTACGGATGCTGCAGTTTCTTTGATCGTGCTCCATAATGGAGTCCAGACACCATTTTCTTTCTTCCATCCCCAATTTCGGAAGTTGGGATATTCAGGGTTTGCTATCAAGCTCTGACCCCAGATGAATCCCGCTTGCAAACATGCCCGTTTTGTATGCTCTAACAGAGCACTTAATGTGGGTGGCAGCCTATCCATGGCCCGTCCTTTAATGAATAATGCCTTCCTCGCTTGATCGATGTCTTCTACGTCAATTGTTCTATCATATGTTATGATAACATATCTTGACAAAAAATACAAATGATGGTTTTCAATCACATTTACAGGCTGTGATAATTCTTTGAATATTTTGGTGACTTCAGGGAAAGATTTCCATGCTTTCCAAAACGACTTCTTTCCTTTTCCACTGAAGCCCGATACAGTATCACAGCCAGTAAACGCATGGAAAAACAGAATGCCACTGCATATATCTGGACCGAGTGTATTAACCAGTTGATGGATAGCGATACTACGTGTAGCTTTACCGACACCGAAGGATATCCAAAATTCTTCTAACTTCATTTTTTCGAGTTTACCATACAGGGAAACAGCTATCACAACCACATCTGTATCCACAGTTCTTATTAAAACCTTCGTGTGACCGTGCTGCACAGCGTGAAAAACATGAAGGAGGATTCTGGAGTCAGCTTCTTCTTGTTTCGATTTCAGGGAAGCTACGTCTGTGGTGTCATTGCATACAACTTCCTCGCCTTTAGTTGCAACAATAGTTTTTGTGTCATGTTTTTCCTGGAGTCCGTCTGCTAGAAAATAGAAAAGCTCAACTTTATTTTCCGAAGAGCGTAGGAATGTTTGCCAGTTTCTTGGCAGCTTGCCTGCTGCTGTCACCCTTTGTCTGAGGCCTTTTCCTCGCTTTTCTCTAGTAGTATTCTTGAGGCTGTCGTCTTTATAAACGTCAAAAATGACATCTACTCTCTTTTCCTTTCGGTTCGTTACATAGTTTATAAAACTATGGCGGTAGTCTTCAAACGTTATATTAGTCCCTGGCCTTATCATTTGAACGACAGCAGGCCCATCTAAAAATGATGCAGTGCAGTCTGTAGGACCTTCCATCTCCTTCCACCTCCACCGCATCGGCTAATAGCTCCGTAGTAGGCCCGTGTTAGCGACCATTTTAATATTATTCCCATTATTTCTTGCAAAATTAAATAGATTTATGCATATTTTGAAAACTATAAGTCCTATGAAGATAAATCCAAAGACTGTTTTGTAGATAATTTTATGAAGAAAAAAAAATTTCTTGACTGCTTTCTCTTAGCTTTAGTAGTTTTAAAGAAAAATTAAAAATACTATAATTAGGGACACAAAAGAGGGGGGAGAGGGGGGAAAACCAGACCTTCAACCTGTTTCTTTTTCAATATTGAGGCACACATATCAAAGCTATCTGCATGCCAAGTTTTGTACTTTCTGCCAGATGGTATAGGTCGCACAGCGAGAGTTGAGGCGAACAACACAAGCAAAGTTTGTATCTGTATACGCCGATGCGCTGACATTTGACAGAGAATGATACAGAGTGTTGTAAGAAAATTATTTTGTGTTTATATTATTAGAATTTTTTTAGGGTATGTTTTTTGAAGGCGGTTCACTTCTTTAAATAGAAATTGAGTTATAATTTTGTTTTGATTGTGATTTTGCTTTTATAACAATACAACGTTAGATTTATAATATATTACTTATTATTAAATACTTGTTATTTGTACCTATTGACACAGAATACCATAATTTAAACCTTACGCTAAGTCATTCTGTCAATCAGTCAATCAAACTACAAGCGATCAAGAGATACATTTCGGATAAGAAGTGCAAAATAAAATGGTCATCAAGTGTTTTCATTCCAATCTTCAAACCCCAGCACGTAACAATATTTTGTGGCGGTATTACTATAACATCTTCTTCTACAACAGGATGCAAAAACAACATCGACAAAGTCGTGAAATTGTATTTAATGTGTTCAATTATTTTAAAGAAAACGTAAAAAAGACAGATCTAATGTAATTATGACTCAATTGTATAAACTGATGTCCCGTCTTACATCTTACAAAAATGAAACACCTTGTATGCAAATATTATGTTAGTGTGAGTGCCGTGTTCGCCTCAACTTTCGTTGTGCGACCTATACCGTTATTCACATATTTTTTAGCTAACAAGCCGTACTATAAACGGTATCATTTCTTTTGTTTAAGCACAATTCGAGCACCGTTGTGAATCAAGTTATTATTAGCACTTCAATTTTTGTTTAAAACTCGATGATTCTTCATTTATAACGCTGAGTTTAAAAAAAAAATATATATAAAGAAGATATTATGTCGTAACTCGATTTGTTGGGACATTTTATTTTTACCTTTCGGCTTTTTTAACCGACTTCAAAAAAAAGGAGGAGGTTCTCAATTCGTCGGAATCTTTTTTTTCATACTAGTCTTCTGTTGTTGTCTTCGATTTCACAACTGATGTTAAAACCTCTAATGGATGGATAGATGAATATACCCTTTAAACACCGCATCTTACATAAGTACACGAATCCTTTTTATAATATTTGTGAATTTGGAACTTTTTTACGAAGATTTGTCTGAACGTTGGAACGTAGAGCTAATAGCTGGATTAAGTGAAAAAATTACATGGGAAGAGCTAGATGACTGATAAATATACATAGGTACATGCTTTAATGCTTTATACATAAATATAATATATTGAAAAACACCCAGACACTGGAAAACATTCATGCTCATCATACAAACCTTTACCAGTAGTGGGAATCGAACCCACGACCTCCGGCGCAGACGGCAGGTTCGCTACCACTACACCATTCGGTCGTCAAGTTGCCCTAAAGATGTTGCCTGAAGAGTAAGAATGTATGCGCAAATAGCAACGACGACGTCTTAAATTGACCAAAAAACAGCAAAACAGCATCAGATTAGAACGCTATATCACTTGATATCAGATACGTACTCTCCATTCAGTCTTTTTCATATCGTGAGGGATGCAGCAGTGCTCGCTGATCGACTGAAGCAAATCGGGGGTAAAATTCTGAGCCCCGATTGGCTGACGTAAATCAGGGAACCAATTTCCAACCAAACAGGGCAGAATTTCTATTTTCTTACGATTACGATAACGATGGATACGTTTTTCTTACACAATTACCTAGCTGACTCTAGAACTTCGCATTATTATGTCATTGCTTATGTCGTTATTTTTTTCTTTAATTGCGTGTATCTTCTGTACCCGTAAATGTACCTACTATTTGGTACCTTTTCTGTGGTATCGTGCATAACAGCCAGTACACAAATAAACGAAACAAACACCCATTTCATCTTGCCAGAATATAAATTCTATTGTTTCATTTTAATTTCACGGATCCCTCAGTTTGCTCTTTGTGTGGCGTCAACAAAAATTGAAAATTGGAAGAGTAGAATTAAATTTTTGCGTGGAACGCCGTCGCTGGCCCGACTTCCTTTGTTTAAGCCATTTTATACGCGATTTGAGCACGATTCTGTTGCAAACAATGAATTTTCATTATGACGGGCCCTTTCTGTGGCGCCTCTGCCCAGCGGTAGAGGCTTGCTAATGTACAGTCGCGGAATGAAAAGGTTCGCCACCTTATTGTCGATTTTTCTTCCTTTGTTTAAGCCATTTTATACGCGATTTGAGCACGATTCTGTTGCAAACAATGAATTTTCATTATGACGGGCCCTTTCTGTGGCGCCTCTGCCCAGCGGTAGAGGCTTGCTAATGTACAGTCGCGGAATGAAAAGGTTCGCCACCTTATTGTCGATTTTTCCTTGCACTAATACTGCAAGAGTCCATAATGTCAATATACTAAAACAATCGACTAGTGCAAACGAATCAATTTGAAAATTGACGAACCTTTTCATTCCGCGACTGTACCTTTCGTGCTACACTGATTTTATTTTTGTCCTTCTCACTCGTATGAATACGTTGACGGGTACGACAGAAAGCTTTGCGGAAGACTGAATAATATAAGATAAAAACGACGTTTTACCTAATTTATAAAAAACTAATCCAGTTATCAAAATTCCGTTCTTAGCTCTTTTGGATATCATAATTCAAACAAGGTTCAAAGTCGCTCGGCGTGCTATGTAGAGGGCTATGCTGGGTGTTTCTCTGAAGGATAGAATCCGCAACGAGGACATCCGTAGGAGAACCAAGGTTACCGCCATATATGTCGCAGAACTAACGGCCGTTGGGGCAGACGTGTTCTGGAGTGGAGACCGCGTACCGGTAAGCGCAGCGTAGGACGACCTCCTGCCCGCTGGACCGATGACCTAAAGAAGGTCGCTGGTAGCGGGTGGATGAGGAAGGCGAAGGACCGTGTGTGGTGGCGCGCTCTCGGAAAGGCCTATGTCCAGCAGTGGATGTATATAGGCTGATTAAGTAAGTAAGTTAAGTAATTCAAACCAAAATAAACGTTAAAACAAATATTACAATTATATCTATTGGGGTTTCCGATAAAACTTTGCATTGCAATATCAACGACACACTGCAGTGGACCTCTTATCCTGAGACTTCTCTAATCTTAATATATATAAATCTCGTGTCACGATGTTTGTCCGCGATGGACTCCTAAACTACTGAACCGATTTAGTTCAAACTTCGTGAATATCTGTCATTTGGTCCAACTTGAGAGATAGGATAGTTTAAATCTCAAATTATAGTCGCAATTTTAATTTATTAATATAACAAAAAATTTAGCCACAGCAACGCGTGGCCGGGTCAGCTAGTCTCATTATAAAAATCAGGTCAGCGTAGTGCGTACATTATCCTTCAAACCGAAAAACGGCAATATCTAACAAACTCCGCAAAGTCTCATTACTTGTACCAGTAAAGTTGCCAATCAATTCACTCGAACATCTAAATCTTTTCTTGCACATAGATACTTTCATTATAGATAGCGAAATAATTTAGGGTTCCATGATGATGCCGACGATAATGATGCATTATGAACCGTCAAGTAGGTATCCGGGCGGTGCGGTAAAGAAGCCTTGCGGCACTCTTGTTACGGTGATACTCGTCCCTTTACCGCACTTGAAATAAAATGAATGTTGAATATCACTCCGCACTCCACTCCGCAAACCGCACCCTCGTTACTCAGGTGAGAGCTTGTGGTCCAAACGGAAACAAAACTTTTTAAATATATATAAATAAAATAGAAAATAATATATTAACGGCGTAAAAGCGGTATTTAAGCGATTTTGAATGAAGTTTTATTTAAAAACTACAAACACGATTACTTTCAAATTTAAACGTCATGTATTTTGGTCTTTAATCTAAAATCGCTAAGAAGCAGAAACACGATTGGATAAAGTTTTCTCAATAGAAAGTTCTCCCAAAAGTAGGTCCACGCTAAGAAACAGATTTTTGATAACTAGCTTAGTTTTTAAGTAGTTAGGTAAAAGGTCGTTTTTCTATTATATTCTTCCGCGACGCTGCATGTCGCACCTACCAACGTATCCGTGAGAGTGAGAAAGACAAAAATAAATTCAATAAATCCCCTCAAATAGAACAGTAAGAAACCTTAGGCTAAAAGCTACCACAGACTGGGCACGGCATGGCAAGGGTTTTCAACTTTTACCAATGTACATTCAAACGTAACTTTATAGAAATACGACATAAATTGCTATGCTTTAAAATAATCCCGCGGCATTGAAAGGCGCGACATGGCATGGTACGCCTTGGCATGCCATGGGAAGAAGTGGAAGAAAGTCCAGTTGAAGAGTAATAAATGCAAATAATGTGAATGACAAAGCAAGCAGCTTCAAGCAAGTCTAAACTCCTAAAGGAGAGATTAATTATTGTGTCCACATGCAAAATGCAAGATGCAAGCATGCTATGAGCTGTATGATTTAGTATGAGAAACTATCACCATCACAGCACAGCACCATCTATCGAGCGGTGGGTGAACTTCGTTTCAAACGACTCATAGAGTATATTGAATATAGAAACGACTGTTCCACAACACTCACATATACATTTTATGAAATTAATATTCATTAAAACGCCATTTCCTATGACTCGACCCCATCATTTTCACCGTAAAGCAATCCTTCAGCGGATCACAGAGCAGATAAGTCCTGACTGAGGAGCGATTTTTAACGCGGCTCGAGGGCCGTTTGTTTCTCTCGCAGAGGTCAGGGGTCAGAGGTCAGCCGTGATACGCGCGTTATTTACTAGCCGAGTGTACGTGCGCTCTTGGTGGCCCCTGATAACGCTTAATTGATGACCGTGTCATTTCATGTTACTTAATTCGAATTTTGAAAACAAAAACAACACTCGGCAGCAAAGAAATAAAACCAGCGCTCGATAGATGGCGCTGTGTCAAGTTAGCTCGCACTAACGGGTTTTCGTACTAAATCTTACCTATAGCTAATTGCATACTTGCCTTCGTTTTATAATACTGCATCGATTTTTTTTTATTAGAAAAAGAAAATGAAAATAAAAATCTTTCTTGTACATAGGCCTAACTTAAAGGCTCTTGTGAAAAGTCAAAACTCTACCGCGAACTTCGGAAATCTAGTTTGCACCGAGTAGAACTACCTACGAACTCGGCACTTGCTCTTTACAAAATGTTATCATATACAATTTTTCTTACTTAATAAGTATTATCTTATGAAATCTCGTATCCCTAATCATAATATCATTCCTAGAATCCCTGTGATATCTCTGTCATTTAGGAATTCTTCAATCGTATAGTAATCACGGTATACCTACTAGATGTTTTTAGACGGATAAGTACTTTAAACCTGTGCAAAGGTAAGTCCAAGTTAGACTTCATGATCATATTGTAGAATCATAGAATTAAAGAATACGTTAAGCTGCTTATCTCGTTAATCAAATTTTCATTTTCATTTTTTTCATTTTCAATATTTCTTCGCCCAGAAGTGGGACTTTGAAAAGCGAGCGTGATGTCGAGGGCTGTTCATTTTGGTCGTAAGGGTCAGAGGTCAGTCGTGATACGCCGTTATTTATTACGAACACCGCTCTTGTTGGGTTCCTGATAACGCGTTTAACTAATGACTGTGTTCAGAGGTAATTTTTAACGTGTTTACATACCTAATAGGAGACAGTAGTCATGTCCTTGCGTGGCCTAGTAGGGGTGAATTTTCAATAACTGGTTGTATATCTCTGAAGCTGTTGAATTCCTCAATACATCTGTCTACAGCTAGCGCCCCAAGCGGTCAACCGCCGTAAACTTATTTCACAATGTAACCACTTGCTGTTGATACATGGATGAATCCGATCTATTTATTCGAAGCGCGTCGACTCGAAATTTGTACAAAAACCTGTACCTACTAACCCTACAGTATGTATACCAAAGAAGTATGACGAAACTTTACTCGAGAAAAAGAACTACCTACTAACCACGGGCTACTTTAGAATGTTAAAATTGTAAAATAGGTTTAGTCTAGTGGGATGTTTCGATCATGGCTAGTTACAACCATACCAGCAAATACCAGAACTAAGCAATTCATTAGAAACCGTTAGGGATGAGTTGACTTACCCCGTCCATTTTAGGAAGATAACATCTGCATCATCACTTACCATCAGCTGAAATCGCAGTCAAGTAGGTACACTAATTTGAAACATTTATTATTCTATATGAGAGTTTTGTAATTATTTATTAGAATTTATTATATACATATATATTTATATATTATATTATTATTATGATTATGTAAATATATTATATATATACATACGTATTTATTTATATAGTGATATGTGATATTTTCTTCAGTTTTAATTGTTTTTATTGTACCACCTACCTCATTATATTCCAATCACCGCTTCATACCCCGATGGTTGCCTGGAAGAGATCGCTGTGTAGCGATAAGGCCGCCATATGTACAGTCGCGGAACGAAAAGGTTCGTCGATTTTCAAATTGATTCGTTCAACGTATCACGAGCACATATTACGTTTTGAAACTATGTTACAGAATAGACTCGAGTTAGAGAAAATAAAGTTTAACTGTTCGTTAGTAAAGTTCAAAATTGTTCAGATCAAGGTAGTTTGACTATTTATCTTGTCAACAAGATTATTATGGATAAACTGCAACCTTCTTGTTAATTCAACCTGACATTATTATTTCTGTTAAAACCTGAGGTTAAAACTATTGTCAATCGGTCAATATCAAATGTCATAATTTCAAAATATCATAATTTCTCCTAAATAAATAAGGTTTTAATGAGGTTTTAATACATTTTGGTAACACATTGACGGGATAGAAAAAACAAGCAAAACCTTAATCGATAGCAAACGTCATATTTATTCAAATGTTAGCAGCGCTGTTTCTTGCACTGGAATGTTGGCATAATGGACTCTTGCAGTACTAGAGTACTAGTGCAAACGAATATCGACACTAAGGTGACGAACCTTTTCATTCCGCGACTGTACATTAGTATAACTTTTGTGTATTTATCAATGTTCTCTCATGTTTTATTGGTGTACAATAAAGAATTTTCTATCTATCTATCTATCTACACTAGGTGGTAGGTCTGGTCTGGTGGGAGGCTTTGGCCGTGGCTAGTTGCCACCCTATCAGCAAAGACGCACCGTTAAGCGGTTAAGCGTTCCGGTGCGATGCTGTGTAAAAACTGTTAGGGGTGAGTCAACATCTTCGGCTGCATTATCACTTACCATCAGGTGAGATCGCAGTCAAGTACTCACTAGTAGAGTGCAAAAAAAGTATTTCAAGTCGGTTTTCAATTGCATTGTTTTTACTCATGCCCCATATAAAAACTTTTACGCAAATAATGTTGAATAAGTAAATATAAACCTATAGAGAAATATCTCAAGGGCGGAGTATTATTCGTTTCATTTTTCTTATATCAGAGATAATTATATCGCTCGAACATTTCCGCTCGCAGCGACGACCTTCTGAAAAGACGTACCAGCTTGCTTTCAGGCTGCAAATTATGACCTAATGAAAAGAGGTTCTATATAAAGAGACACCTTTCATCTTGTTTATTATTTATACTTGTGGCGATTTCATATTTAATTACAGTTTCATATTTAAATAGGTTAGTTTTATCATGCAAATTTATTAATAAATTATAAAATATACGTAAATCTATCCCTATTCTTCTCAGCAAATCCTCTCATTGAGTTATTTTAAATGCAACACTACCTCCCCTTCAATTATTTTAAATTCAAGCATACAATATTGTGTGTTCCACCATGTTGCATTTAGAGTGACGTCACAAAGCTAACCATGAATTAACTTCCTAGTTAATTAAACATGTATACAAAATTTCTGCTTTATCGATTGAAAATATCTGCTTAAAAATTGAGTTGCAAGGATAAATGCGAACAAACATACCTACCAGCATTGCAAGTTAAATAAAAGCTTGTGAATGAAATATATAATAAAGAAGGAAGAGCTGACTGACTGATTGGCTTACTGTCTCATCTATCCACGAAAAAATCAGATTACAGGGATATTTAAAAATGCAACCCCTAAGGGGATAAAAAAACTAGAGGCCACGCGAGCAACGCTTTCATTCAGAAATTACTTATCATCAAAATGGCCCTTGCTATAGAAATCGAACTCAAGACTTCCCGCATTAGTACCAAATCTCTAAAAATGCGCTAGGAAGGTCGTGAATAAAGTGGGATCACGTACAAAGTCGTCCCAATAAGGGATACAATGGTATTTGATCAATCCGTGTAGGACAGGTCCAATCGACGTGCCTTTGTGGAGCGCGCCTGTCAGAGACCCACCTCTCCTTCTGACGCGTGACAATGTCACGTGTGACGTGTCAGACGTCGGCATTGAGGTGGGATGACATGACAATTAGGGATATACATTATGCTCGTACTTTGGACAGTTCAGGAGGAAAGGAACTCTACAACCTTGTACCTACTTTACTTTTCTACTAAGACGCAGCGAGTGGTGGCATTTTTATGCTATTAATATCCAAGTAACCCGCACGATCTATATTTCCACTTTTCTGATCCGGATAAAGCGTGTAACGCCCTTTCATCTACCTTGTTCCCAGCCATGCTAATATTTTGATCGCTAAATAAATCACGTTACTTCCGCTATCATTCCCACATATTTTTTGAATTTCGTTCGTTAAATTGCCAAAAAGCAATCTTAGAAATGAAATAGACAAGTCATATGGTTGCAGCTGCCGATGGTAAATCAAAATGCATACGTAAATGATATCGCAATAATTTGGTAAGGGTAAATTAAATTTAGTTTTTTACGCACATTGCTGTCCCAAACGGTGTGTAATCGGTACGGTTAGTTTAATCCTCGAAGACGCGCCGCACTCCGTCCCAACCACTAAAACAATACTGCTGTCCCGCTTACATTCAGAATCGCATGAAACATAAAGCGATTGTCAAGGAGAGGGGCGCGTCTTCGTGGATTGAACTATCTATAGCAAGGTACGTCAAAAACTAAATCGAATAAAAGTCAAGCTTCACTCCACACAGACAATGGAGGGTACTCGTATAAAATCCGCGAACGAAGAGCTTTCAATAACGCGAAGGGCTCGACCCTACGAGATTGAACCCTCGCTGAGAAAGCAATAACGACCGATGACCAACGGCCGGGCGCGACAATAAATTGACGGGATTGCGAGCTTTCGATCTTACTTGGACGTAGTCGGATTTATAGCACCTTTCTCTTCTTTTTAACTGAAGACACCCTTTTTTGACAACAATGAACTCATTCTAACTAGCTTTCTTACACCTGTTTGTTCTAACAAGCTGAAAATTCCCATATAATTGTGATTGTAATTTGTATACCTACCTCTACAAGAAAATTTAATAATATACGTTAGTTAATTAACAAAAAAAACCTACTTCAACTCTCATCATACTACTGTTGAATACATCCTTTCCAAATAAAAATTCAAGACTTTATATTATGGTTTTCTAATGGATACCATTATCAGAACTGAACTAAATTGGAATGGACCACACGGGAAGCGTCAGCTTTCTAATAAAAAAGAATCATCAAAATCGATTCACCCAGTCAAAAGTTATGAGGTAACAAACATAAAAAACATACATTCAAATTGAGAACCTCCTCCTTTTTGAAGTCGGTTGAAAAAGATCTCGAGTTAGTTTGATCAGTAAGATTTTTATAAAACAAAAAATTTAAATGTACCTCAATCAAAATTTAAGTGAAAATACTTTTCTTTCAAGTGCCGTTAATTTTTAGGGTTCCATAGTAAACAACCCTCTACGATTTCACATTGTCAAGTCAACATCTCCTGAGAATGTCCCAGGGTCGGGACGAAATGTGCGTCTAAGAAAGTGTTGGAAGAAGTGTGTTTGGTGTTTCATGTGGGTGGTGTTCCTGGATATTGGACCATACAGATCCTCTTTCAGTAGTTGTGAAATCAAATGAAAGTCTAGCGATTTTATTGGTAAGTACTTTTTGACACAAAACGTAACATATAGTACGTATAGTCTACGAAGATGCGCCCCACCCCTTCCTAACTCCTTGCAAATCGCATGAAACATAAGATGATTGTGAAAGAGTGGGGTACAACAACAAAGCATATCTCTGGTGAACAAGTGACCTATCACCATTATAATTAAATCTTTTCCTAACTTATAAGTATCTGTAAGTCAGGCCTACAGTATGAAATAAAGAACTTTGAACTTCATGATAATCAATCCATCTTATTAAAAAAATTCTTATAACTTCCCGCTGAAACGTGTCCCGGTTCCTGATACCCTGGTATTAATAATTCATAAATCAGCGTTTAATTCCGCAGAAAATTCAATTTATCACCAGGTTATGAGAATTAATTAGAATAGCATCTGCCGGCCGGCGTTGCGAGATATTAAAACAAAAACTTTGATGAATGGAACAAAAATGTAATAATATTAGCCTCGTGGAGAAACCATTTCTCATTATGGATTTAGATAAAATCTGACCTACGCGGTGGCAGGCGATAATTACGTTTTTATATATTACTAGCTGACCGGGCAAACTTCGTTTTGCCATTTAGGGACATCAAATATAGATAACAACCCGCGCCCGCACCCAGAGATCATGCCCTGAAAATTTCATAACAATCGGTCCAGCCGTTTCGGAGGAGTTTGGTAACAAAGAAAAGCGAGAGAAATTTATATATTAGAAGATCTTTGCCTGGATAAATCTTTTTAGGATTCTGCAACGAAATGCCAATAGTTAATCTGTGTAATTTTAATCTGCGTTGTCGTGTAAAAAAAATATCGTTTCACCAGGGGTATGATTCTCGGAAGTAAAATACATCGGCCAACCATCGTCGGTAACCATAGCAACGCAACTATTACCAGCCAATAGCGCCTTGGTTGCATAATAATCAATGCAAACATTAACCAATCAGTGCCTACGCGACTCTACCGATGCATTAACCATTTAAACAAACATTTTAAATAAAGTATTTTTGCAGCAGCACACAGCAGGTTGGTTGAGGCTGTGAGATACCTAGCCTGCAAGGTATATTCAGTTAGTATAATGACAATAAGTTACCGCTATCAGGTGGTCGCGGGTAATGTCCTGATTGCCGCTGCAGCGCTAGGAGGCGGCCTGCAATCCTGCTGCAACCTTGATACGTTGTCCACTGCACTATTGGCACCCGGTTTATTATTCCCCTCGAGATACTTCTATCTTTGTGGATGCAGAGTCAGCCCGGGTCACTTCCATAGTGTCAAATTCGGCCGTAAACCAGTTTTTTTACCATATTTGGGTATTAGACACAATATTGGAACGTATCCGAAAAAGAACGATAGTTTGTGTTATGCATATAAGTACATAAATAGAACACACTCAGAAACCAAAAACAAACATTCATGTTATTTACACAATATTGCAGTTGTAAGAATCGAATCCACAACGTCCGACGCAGAAGGCAGGACTATACCAACTGCGGCAATCAGAAGGGTAACAAATATGTAGCCGGAATAATTAATGGGCACAATAACACTTAAGAGATGTCTCAAGATGTCGCATGAGATTGTTATGCAAAGCCCTGAGACGCACCGCATTTTTATAGACAGAAAATGCCCAACGCATACCTCTACTACTTGCATCCTCTAAGAACTGTTTGATTTCACGACGTACTCACTGGCGCGAGTACGGGATTCAATATTCCCGCACTCCCGCTAGGTCTGTACCTGATACGCCCTGCATCTGACATGGGCAGGATTCAGGAGTGACACTGATATTGCATTGAACTCGTTACCAGAATCCGTCACATAATGTAGTCTGAGCCGTTAGATTCCTCGTGTGATAGTGGGCACGGGCCGCATTATGCACTAACGGTGCCGGAGTAAATAAGACGAGATGTTATCAACTGGACCCCCGCCAGCCGCACCTGCTGCCGCCGCAACGTAGATAACTTCTACACTATACTTCTATACTACTACTACTACTATACTACTGGGTCTGGAGCATCTCGATTTACGAGAGATTAACATAACACGGGTTTCAACTTGGAATATTCTAAAAAACTTCTATATCGACCTAGCACTGTAGCGACCTGCACATTTTTTAACGCGATATTTTCAATTTTGAATATGATTGTACATCACATTTTAAATATTGCAAGCCCAAACCGCTCCATTAAACTCCAAAGACACACTGGTTCCTAAAGAAGTCTAGGGAAGGATATTTCTAAACTCGAGGTGAGTTGTGAAATGGGAGTCCACGGTTAGTATGTAGAAATACTCCTTCATGGTCCGATTTGATTGAATTTTGAAAAGGAGATAGATTATACGATTATTGTAAGCAGACGGAACCTGATACACTGCCAAAGATCTTTGAGATTTTAAAACTAATTCATTGTAAAGTGACCCTGACTTAGAAGATGTTAATATTTAAATGACACCTTAAAAAACGCTTAATAAAAGTTCAAAAAAACGAAATAGGGTAGGAAAGACTAATTTGTTTTGCTATAATCCGCTTCTTTTTTTCAACACTTTCTCCAACAATTTCTACGACGTACGTTTCGTCCCGACACCGGGACATCCTCAGATGTTGACTTCACAATGCGAAATCGTAGAGTGACGAAATAGGGAAAAAAATGGTATGGAGGCCTAACGCAACAAAATCGCTGGCACAAGCTAGTAACTTTATAACTGCGTTATGTTAACCGCGGCGTTGGAAATAAAGCGAATGTTCCCCGCGGGAACATCGGATAACTCATAAATTACTGTGAACTCAATAATTTTAGCAATTCACAGCTACCTCCCCACGGTACCCACTCGTATGCCGCTCTGTGATTTGTGATTGATGTAAACTCCAACAACAACAAATAACTATGATGATTAAAGAAGTAAAGGAAAAGTTGTGAATTTGCCGTTTTCTCATAAATTAAAAAACTGGCCAAGTACCGAAGGTTCCGTACTATAGAACAGCACAGGTATTTTGTAACTCGGTGCTTATCAAAAATGGCACTGGCATATATTCGTTTTCATTCGAAGGTTTGCTACGAAAATGTTATTTTTATTTCATAGCAATCCTTCAAGGGATGTATGCCAGTGGCTATCATTCTTTGATAAACACCGAGTTATAGAATACGTGTGCAGGTAACCTACGGTCCAGATTATATTTATTACTCTAAGTCTAAGCCCACGAATATAAATCGTTAATTAACGAACTGCAAAGCTAGCTTGTCTGTAGATGATAATATGGGGCCCTCTGTGTGCGTATCCGACTCACACTTGACCAGCTTTTATTTTAATTAGTCTTGTGGTTAAAACGTGGTTCTTTATTACTGCAATATATAAGTACTAAAATCAAAAGCCGACAACAGTTTCAAATGTGGTGAACGTAGTCTTCTAATAAACAAGTCTACGTCCTGTGGCAATAGTTCGGCGTATCGCGTGCAATCGTATCGCAATACATGTTAGATACATGTGCGGTTAAATCCACAAATCGCTCTCGATAGCTTTGGACGGAGATTTATCGCATGGACGCCGCCGCGAGCTTTGATACGATTTCGTGGTCATAACGTTCTAGTGTAAAAGAGACAACTGTAGATCCCAGTATAGGTAAATGGCTTTATTAATAAGAATATTAAACTTTTCATAAAATTTCAATGGCTGTACAAACCCTGCTAGAATATCCCAGTCTACATCGGTCAGCAATAGTATTCTTCAACGAGCTATCTAGACACGCGGCAGCGTGTCAAGACAAGTTCAAAAGCAAAAGAACTGGCTAGCCAGCGCCGAGTGTAATATTACACGAACCACTTGGTGCCACTTTTGACCCTTCTATAACTCAAAACCTCTTTAACGTAAACACATAAAACTACGTGTGTTTAATCATATCCATAAGAACATATAGAAGCCCAAATTTCATGAAGCTAGCTCAAACGGTTATAAAGATATGAAGGTCAAAAAGTCGTTAAAATTCATACTGACTGACATATAGTACAAAAACCTAACCTACTTCCAGATGACCTAGAAGGATGAAATTTGGAATCCAGCTCGGTGACTGTGTGTAAGCGTAGGAAAAAATCAAAAAATAAAGAAAAGTCAAAAAATAAGGGGTGTTCCCATACAAACTGAAATATAGTACCTAAATCTAACCTATACTTCCAGACGACCTAGAAAGATGAAATTTGAAATCCAGCTTGGTTGTTGTGTGTAAGCGTAGGAAAAAATCAGAAAATAAAAAAAAGTTAAAAAATAAGGGGTGTCCCCATACAAACTAACATATAAGTACAAAAACCTAACCTACTTCCAGATGACCTAGAAGGATGAAATTTGGAATCCAGCTCGGTAACTGTGTGTAAGCGTAGGAAAAAATCAGAAAATAAAAAAAAGTCAAAAAATAAGGGGTGTCCCCATACAAACTAACATATAAGTACAAAAACCTAACCTACTTCCAGATGACCTAGAAGGATGAAATTTGGAATCCAGCTCGGTAACTGTGTATAATCGTAGGAAAAAATCATAAAATAAAAAAAAGTCCAAAAATAAGGGGTGTCCCCATACAAACTGACATATAGTACCTAAACCTAACTTACTTCCAGACGACCTAGAAAGATGAAATTTGAAATCCAGCTTGGTTATTGTGTGTAAGCGTAGGAAAAAATCAGAAAATAAAAAAAGTCAAAAAATAAGGGGTGTCCCCATACAAACTAAAATATAGTACAAAAACCTAACCTACTTCCAGATGACCTAGAAGGATGAAATTTGGAATCCAGCTCGGTAACTGTGTGTAAGCGTAGGAAAAAATCAGAAAATAAAGAAAAGTCAAAAAATAAGGGGTGTCCCCCATACAAACTGAAATATAGTACCTAAATCTAACCTATACTTCCAGATGACCTAGAAAGATGAAATTTGAAATCCAGCTTGGTTATTGTGTGTAAGCGTAGGAAAAAATCAGAAAATAAAAAAAGTCAAAAAATAATGGGTGTCCCCATACAAAATAACATATAGTACAAAAACCTAACCTACTTCCAGATGATCTAGAAGGATGAAATTTGAAATTCAGCTCGGTAACTGTGTATAAGCGTAGGAAAAAATCTGAAAATAAAAAAAAGTCAAAAAATGAGGGGTGTCCCCATACAAACTGACATATAGTACCTAAACCTAACTTACTTCCAGACGACCTAGAAAGATGAAATTTGAAATCCAGCTTGGTTATTGTGTGTAAGCGTAGGAAAAAATCATAAAATAAAAAAAAGTCAAAAAATAAGGGGTGTCCCCATACTAACTAACATATTATAGTACAAAGCCTAACCTACTTCCAGATGACCTAGAAGGATGAAATTTGGAATCCAGCTCGGTAACTATGTGTAAGCGTAGGAAAAAATCAGAAAATAAAGAAAAGTCAAATAACCTGTCAAGTGCGAGTCGGACTCGCGCACTGAGGGTTCCGTACTACAACCGGAGGAATAAAACCATAAAAACCACTTTTCTTATCGAACCGCAAAACTAACTTTGTTTTTAGAGGTTTAATGTAAATATCAAAAAAACTACTTATTAGATCTCGTTCAAACCAATTTTCGGTGGAAGTTTGCATGGTAATGTAAATCATATATTTTTTTTAGTTTTATCATACTCTTATTTTAGAAGTTACAGGGGTGGGGGGGACACACATTTTACCACTTTGGAAGTGTCTCTCGCGCAAGCTATTCATTTTAGAAAAAAATTATATTAGAAACCTTAGTATAATTTTTGAAGACCTATCCATAGATACCCCACACATATGGGTTTGATGAAAAAAAAAATTTTTGAGTTTCAGTTCTAAGTATGGGGCACCCCCAAAATTTATTACTTTTTTTTAAATTTTGTATGATAACCTTAATGCGGTTCACATAATACATCTACTTACCAAGTTTCAACAGTATAGCTCTTATAGTTTCGGAAAAAAGTGGCTGTGACATACGGACGGACAGACGGACAGACGGACAGACGGACAGACGGACAGACGGACAGACAGACATGACGAATTTATAAGGGTTCCGTTTTTTGCCATTCGGCTACGGAACCCTAAAAATAAGGGGTGTCCCCCATACAAACTGACATATAGTACCTAAACCTAACCTACTTCCAGATGACCTAGAAGGATGAAATTTGGAATCCAGCTCGTTAATTGTGTGTAAACGTAGGAAAAAATCAAAAAGTCAAAAAATAAGGGGTGTCCCCATACAAACTGACATATAGTACCTAAACCTTACCCACTTCCAGATGACCTAGAAGGATGAAATTTGGAATCCAGCTCGTTAGTTGTTAATGTTAGTAAAGGGCTAGTGAACGGCTCTATTGGAGCCATAGAGAAAATAAACTGGGATGTCCATAGAAACAATAGTGCACGTAGAATTATTATCAAAAATAATTTAACTTATGAACTAGAATGTGTCAAGACTAAGTTTCAGATATCAAATAATGTATATGTTCACCGGAAACAGTTCCCTATTTGCTTGGCTTACGCTACTACCATCCACAAATCACAAGGACTTAGTCTGGACAGCGCTCTTCTGGACATAGGCACTTCGATATTTAGCAGAGGACAGGCCTACGTTGCGCTCTCCAGGGTTAAAACCCTAGACGGAGTACACCTTATTAATCTAGATCCTAGTCAAATTGAGGCACAAGATAGTTCTATAATATAACCGAATATAACCGCCTGAGATCCCTATATCGCCCGGACTTAGCTAATTTAAGCATAAACAGGAAGCTTACTAAAAAGGTAGCAGATAATGAATGGGCAATGCGTACTATTATCTCTAACATTCAAGAGAGTGTAAAAAATAGTATAAAAAAGAAAATCACGCAGCGGAAACGCAAGAAAAAGCTTTAAACTCAATACCTGCCTAGTTTTCTTTACAAAAAGTAATGATATCCCACCAAAAACATAAATGTAAAAAAAGGAGAGCCAAGTTCAATACAAAAATTATGCTTGGCTGTCGGCTTCGCCGCAAAAAGAATGGAGATCAAAATGAGTGCCAAGTTCTATGTAAAATCGAAATTTCTATTTATAGGAACAAAAAAACAATATGAACAATTATTAAACTCTATTTCTTTGCTTTATTGGATACCTATAACAATTGCTGTTATTCAAAAATGTGAGATCTTAAAATAGGTTAGATTTGACTTGGCAAGTTTTTATCGGAATTAAAATGTATTACTTTATAAAATGACTGATGTAATGAAAACTGGCTAAGTCAAATCTAACCTATTTTAAGATCTCACATTTTTGAATAACAGCAATTGTTATAGGTATCCAATAAAGCAAAGAAATAGAGTTTAATAATTGTTCATATTGTTTTTTTGTTCCTATAAATACAAATTTCGATTTTACATAGAACTTGGCACTCATTTTGATCTCCATTCTTTTTGCGGCGAAGCCGACAGCCAAGCATAATTTTTGTATTGAACTTGGCTCTCCTTTTTTTACATTTATGTTTTTGGTGGGATCGAAATACACAGGAGATATGTGCGGTCCAATCCACAAATTGCTCTCGATTGCTTTGAACAGAGATTTATCGCCCGAGCATCGCCGTGAGCTATGATATGATTCCGAGGCTGTAGGTAGGTACGTGTGAAACGGCTGTCTAAAATTCTAATTCCTTCAAATTCTGCGTAAACTCTTCTAGAACGATCTAGCGTAATAGTATGACGTATACACGGAAAATACTATATGCGGTCCAAACTCCAATCCATAAACTCTCGATTGCTGTGAACAGAGATTTATCTGCCGAACATCGCCGCGAGGGTTCATACGATTACGAGGTCAAACGTTGTAGGGTACAATCACAAGAGACGACTGTATAAGTTCCTTCAAATATCATCATAATCATCATTGCCTATAGCTACTATCAACTGCTGGGTTCTCTTTTTGAAAATGAAAATGAAAATCTTTATTTTTCACATAGGCTTTGATATAACAAGCTCTAATGAATAGTCAAAACTCACCGTTAGGTTCAGAAAGCAGGTTTTTTTGAAACTGCATGGTGTTTATTGAGTTTTAACAAATTTTCAAAGATTTGCAGGCTGCAAAAACAGTACACTGTGTAAAGCACTTGTTTATTTGTTGCCACATTTTGCAAATAAATGATATTCTAATTTATTATATTAATATAATATATCTAACTGGATTGGGACACACTTGTAACCACGTAACACACACACACACACACGCGCGCGCGCGCCCACACACACACGCGCACACACACACACACGTGTAACACTTGCCATGACACTTCAACGAATTACTTAAAGCCCGTAAGATCAAGAGATAAAGATTATGCATGTTTATTAGTGATAGAGATAAAAGTGGAAGAAGAGTGAAGAAAGCTAAAATTCAAAAACAACTCAAAATTCACGCGTTGCTTTGTAGAGACAGAGTCCTGATTACTACTTACAGTTTTAAATAAACATAAGAAAACTTTTTTTTTAAAGAAAACGTTACGTACATTAATAAGTAGTCATTCAACTGTTTGTGATAAAATCGCGGACATACAAACACAAATACCTACACAATCATGCGTGTTGAATACCGTACCTATGTAGGTATAACATATAATATTAAAATCCGTCCAAATAATATTATAATCCCAATTAAATCCACCGCGTTAATTCATAGAGAGCTAACGAACTATAATATCGCTACAATTGATTCGCAACAGTCGGTATAGCAGTTATTTTACCTACCGGTTAACCAAATTTAATTAATTTAAATTAAAAACAGACGCTAGGGCCCTCTGTGCAAATTTATATTCAATTAACTACCTGTATTACACAGTAATAATAACTACTATCCTACAATTATTCTAGCTATAATGCGGTTTATATCAGTATTTTGTAATCCTTTAAACCAGTTAATTTATTTAATTTGGTTTTTTGGAGAGTATTTATTAACGTTACATAATAATTAAAAAAATAAAAAATAAGCTTAAATTAAAAATTAAAACTAGGTATAAAATTAAACTATATCTAAATTAAAAACTACATACTTATCTAAAATAAAAACTACAAATTAAACTAAAATGTTAAAACAAATTAATCTAGTAGACCGCTGTCAGAGGGAATTGTTCCCAAAATGCTAGCCCCATTGCCTCGTTGTATCGCGATACTAATTCGCTGGGCAAAGTAGAGGCCAGCATTTTGGTCACGCGTTGCATCGACCAGGCGTAAAGAAATTTCTTTAAAAACTTTCTTTGCTCCCGGTCCCCACGGTCCCATAGTTTCGACCCCAATAGGCTCAAATATGTACCCACTGTCTAGGGATACATATTTGCGCCTTTTGAGGTTTTCAGCGGATTCAGCCGCTGCACCAGCCCTAACTTTGGTTCCAGGAAGATGGGACGGTGCAAGTGTGTCGACACAAGTCGCATCCCACACTAAAGGCCTTCCCATCTTCCAAGGAATCAGGGTCATTCCGTCCGGTCTCTTACCATCGCTACGCACTAGACCGCTCGGTTCAAGAACGGCCGCACAGTTAGCGGTGGTAAGGGCACGGCGGATGATATCGTTAAGGCTGGCGTGTCGGGGAATCCTACCTGCGCTCCTCGCACAGGAAGGAAGTCTGAGTTTGGGCATGCCGCTCTCCAAGCGTCCCTGGCTTCGTTCATATTGCTTATTTCTGATGTTTCTGGACAATTCAAAAGAATTTTATTTATTAAGACTTCGTTGCTATGAATCGAAGACAGAAACGCAGGGAGAGCAACACTAGAGGCGGAGCGTATCCCTAAACCTCCAAAACGTACAGGTAAAGAAGCCTGTAACCACTCTCGATCACTTAAATTTACATTTAAAATTAAAGCCAAAGTGTTTTTTATTATGTTGTCTAAATTTTTTTTGGAGTGAATAAATAATAAGTATAGCCATATAATTGTTGTCAAAGTTTAGTTCAAAAAAAATTAAAACTAAGTATGTCTTCTCTACTTATATTAAACTGCAATTCGACATTGTTATTTCACCTCGTAAGCAGAGTCACTTACTGCCTAGAATCTTTGTCAGTTAAATAATTATTAATCAATAATAAATTTATTCTTTTACATAAGTCTGTAAAATTTAAGTAGGAAATTGATTTTATACGCCCAACCAAAATCAATTTATCACAAGTTTACGCACAATTCCTTTGTATCCTTTTCTGCGCAAATGGTGTTGACGATTAAGCACAATGTTTTTATTCTTTGACAACTGTTTCAAGTGAATGAAACTTTGAAATCTAGTAGACCTTTTATTGAATAGCCTTGCAAGTCGACAGAGTTGCGAAATTGCAAGCTATGGAAGCGCTATGACAATGACAAATATGACCACAATCTACTGCCTCGTGACCACTGTAGAGCCTTCAATAGCTCGATGCCTTGAAGTTCAATTTCAATACATTGAACTATGTCTATTGTTCTTCTCTTAACAAGTAGCTTTACTCTCAACCGCATTGCATTTGTCATCATCACATTATTACTTATTGTAACACTTAAGAGGATTGTCTAGATGTAAGTTTTCATACAAAAAGCGATAACGTTTTCCCCTGCCCGTAAATGTAGCATAATTTTCATAATGTTTATAAATGTTGCAGATGCAAGGAAGAACTATAAAAAAAAATGTTGTAGTGAGTCACGTACCCATCACCCAATCACTAGGCTCAGATTTTGCGTTCCTGTGTAATGCGGTGTAGAAACCATTAGGGGTTACTTATTCCGTCCCAGTTAGTACAATAACATGTTGCATAGACACTTAAGTATAAGTAGTTAAAGGGGAATTCGCAGTCAAGTATTAACTTGCATTTAAAATAATAGATAATAAGTCGATAATGTCCTCTGATGAAATTCAAATTTATTTACAAAAAAACTACGAAAAGAACAAATATCAACTATTTTCTCCCACGAAATTAACCAGAAAGCCAAATTTAACAAACTCGACATAATTAAGTTCAAACCGAGCGTTAACTTCCATTTAAGTTCCTTTGTGACGTTCTGTCACCGAAAACAAACAAACAAAGCTGTTTAATAGAATGGTGACTATATTTCGTCGCAAAATTCAAAACGGTGGAGGGTAGATATCTATCCAAACAAAGCAATTAGGTTCAAACGTGGCAACCGGCAATCAGCCGGCAGGCGGCAGCACTGGCGCAGCTGACCTGCTCATGGCGGGGACACGTCGCGTTCGTAAATTGCATTTTTAGTCGGAAAATTGAAATTTCCGAATAGTGTCTCTACCTACCCCACATCAAAGCTGGAACTTTTTAATTTGGTTCCCCCGTCACCTTTCTACCATAGAACGGCAAGGCATCGTAAAGGCTTCCACCCATACATAGTTGACGTACCAAAGATGCGTACGAAGCGGTTTGGTTCCTCGATACGCACTGCAAAGGCCTGGAATACACTTCCAGGCAGTGTCTTTCCTGCCACTTACAACCCGGGTGCCTTCAAATCAAAAGTGAATAGGCATCTTCTAGGCAAGCGCGTTCCACCTTAGACTGTATCATCACTTTCCATCAGGTGTGATCACAGTCAAGTGCTAGCCTATATAGTATACCAAAAAAGCTCCCTAAGTATTTGGATTTTTTATAACGAAGTGTGGAGGCCTATTTTAGGATTGCACAAAATTTTAAAAACAAGGGCCGAGTAAGACACTCGACTTCTTCTCTGTGCAAAACAGCTTTCCGAACGTGGCAGTAGAGTCTGATATTTCATAAATGCATGTAAGTGAAGCCTATGTGAAAGAATAAACATTATGATTCGTTTCTGATTCCCGGAAATACCCGACCGCAAATAATCAACCCGTGAATGGCTTGCAAATTTAATTTAAATTACACAAAGTAATCTAACATTAAAATTACCTACTCATATATTTTATGCAAATACAAAACAATAATATATTAACTAACTTCATCAAATATTTGTTAATGGAATAATTAATATTGTAAGCGTTTGTATTATCAAATTTTATTTTACAAACAAACATCTGTTTCTTATGCAATACTTAACTTTACTTGTTTATCCAATGAAACATTTAATGATCCGTAATAACGTTTATCTACAGGAATTATCAATAACTAGCTGACCCGGCCACGCGTTGCTGTGGCTAAAGTTTTTGTTATATTAATAAATTAAAATTGCGACTATAATTTGAGATTTAAACTATCCTATCTCTCAAGTTGGATCGAACTGCACATGGTGTGCGAATTTTATTATAATCGGTTCAGTAGTTTAGGAGTCCATCGTGGACAAACATCGTGACACGAGATTTATATATATTAAGATTACATAGATTTAATCGTCTGTGCACACACACGAGATGTAAGTAGCTCGTAGAATATTAAAACGCTCTTCCGAACTAAACGCGTGTATCTACTATCGATATCGATATGAATTAATTACGCCTTTTCGAAACAGGAAATTGGTTAAGGTAATATTAACATAGTAGAGGACACAGTGGAAGAAAAAAACTTCACGATAAAAACCAGAATGGAGTGAAAACGCCCACAAGTTCCTTAGAGGCAGTAAGCACAAACTCGTCAAAAAATGAAGTGGACGGGAATGCCCTTCGAGAGGGAAATTTCGACGGGTCATGAGGTGATCCCTCTCGCAGGAGACGCACCGGCTGCCAGGCGTAAGGGCAGCAGTGACGGGACCTGCCACTAAGGTGTAGGCCTGGAATGTGCGGGTGCGCGGTGAATACGCAAGTGAATCCCATACTCCCGCCGATATTGTTAGAAGAACGTAGTCTTTACCTTTGACAGGTGCCACAGGATACTTATCATTAATTAGTTTATATTAAGAAGTGCAGAAAGTTGATATTAATGATATACGGTCGAATATCGACCTACGAGACAAGACTTCAGGCAAGACGGTTTGTAACTACCCTCGAAAACAGCCTGTAGATATAGCTCAGAACTCAGAAGTGAGATGGGCTATGATTTAACAAATTCTTGCCTATTTTTTTGTAGAAGAGTATGGTAAAACTTCTGCTTTATTCTTTTAGCTTCATTCCGGTTGTAATGACTCTTTGAAATACGTATTTCAATTTTACTTATAAATGTCATGCTTTTCAGACTAGTAGCCATATGATTTATCTACGATCGTCATAGAGACCTGTCTATTACGCTCTATATTGAACGAAATTCAAAAAATGTATGAGCATGACAGTTGTCATCGATAAGTCACGTGTCCCATAGTATATTTTTTTAATAGTTCCATTTAGATAAATGGAATTTGCGGAAGAAAAGTTTCTAATACGACGTAGATATAATTTAGCTAAGGGCACAGACCAGTCGAAATTTAGTAATTAATCTCAATCTACTTGTTTCAGGAATCGATACAACTACTTTGCGAGAGGAGTCAACGCGTCTCAATTTTCAAGATTTGCATCTTCAACTACACAAGTATATTTTTCTTATCCCCCTAACTATGAATGTTTGATTCTTCACATAAACAACTCCGCCCTTTGTCGTGAATACAATTTTCATTGAAATAGTATCGCGATGACAAAACTACTCGACAACAATAAATTGTGAAGGCTTCTTGTTTTCATTTATTACAAATCTATTTGTATTCTCAACTATCTGCCCACCCTGCTTCGCTCGCGTTTGTAAATCAACAAACATAATATACGTTAAATAATTAACAAAAAAACCGACTTCAACTCTCTTCAAACTTATGTTAAATACATCCTTTCCAACAAAAAAATACATACAGAGACATACATGGACTAAATCGAAAGTGGACCACACAGGAAGCCTCAGCTTTCTAATAAAAAAATCATCAAAATCGATTCACCCAGTCTAAAGTTATGAGGTAACAAACCTTTAAAATTAACATACAGTCTAATTGAGAACCTCCTCCTTTTTTGAAGTCGGTTGAAAATGGTGATTCTATCACTTCAGCTTAGTTTATAGGCATTTAGGAAATGAGCAGTTGCTATCGCGACGTTTGCGAAGGAGTGGCAAAAAACTCGGCAATTTTTTTTCCTTACTGTTTTAAATGATGCGAGTACTTACATAAGATTCTCAAGTAATTAATTTTTTAGTTTTGTAGTTTGGTAACTTATAAAAATGTCTATTTTTACTGTTTTCGGCAGTCAGGTGACTAAAGTTTGGCCTATTAATCTCACTTCTATTAGGTATTCGATATTAACATAATATACCAACACAAATTTATTTCCTTGGCTGAAATTAATACGCGAATTTCCATTTTATTAGTTCTAGAAAAAACCAAGATTTGCAATTGTAATACTGGCCAAATGGAAAAGTTTTAATTGAATATCTTAATTTTTTTTCTTATTATTTATTTACGCTTCTCTATTTCGAAAAATACGGTTGTGATAAAGTTCTCACGCAGACTATGTGCGGATTGACAGATTTTGAACAACATTATGGAAAAATTTTAAGAGTTTATTCTAGCTGTTATTATTTGGACTTATTCTCAAAGACGTCCGTTATGTCAGCACGACATAAATATAGCTCTAAGCCGTCAACCATACATTGCCATCATCATACCAATAAAATACTAGTATGTTACTGACGTGCCTGTAATTTAGGCCCATGTGAAATAAAAAAAATTGAATCTCCGAATGAAATTTTAATAATTAAAATGCTCGATTGCCAAAAAGCATACCGATGAATCCGACATAACCCATTTTAATATCCAGCCATCAATCGCGGGTCTACCCGGCCCCATGGGGCCAAAGTTATAAATAGGTAATTTTCGCGCTCACAATTTATACTGGCGCCCTCCCCCGGGGACACTCAGCTGGAAATTTGGAGCATGCTTCTGAAATGTAACCCCTTCTATAATTTTTGATAAAATCATACAACTTTTAACCGCCTCATAGGTGCATGTTTGTCTGCTGTTGTGTTTATTTGTTTGTTGGATTTCTATTTCATTGGAAATTAGTATTTATCACACTATCACACTTCACACTAATATTATAAAGGCGAAAGTTTGTGTGTAAGTGTGTGTGTGTGTGTGTAAGTGTGAATGTTTGTTACTCCTTCACGCCGCAACTATTGAACCGATTTGGCTGAAATTTGGATCCTAGATAGCTTATATCCCGGATTAAAACATAGGCTACTTTTTATCCCGGAAAAATCCATACTTCCCATGGGATATTTAAAAAACTCTAATTTTCACCGAAATTCACGCGGGCGAAGCCGGGGGCAAAAGTACATAAAACTTATTGCAAACTTATTCTAGGCACTGTACATTACAAGTCTTGTCAAATTGCGACATTCTGTCACCAGATAAGGTAACCGGCGGGGAAATATTTCGAAGATTATTTTATTTCTGTAATGTAACATCATGGAACATAAATTATTCGTGTAATGTATGGGTAACGAAAAATGATTATTTTGTAACGGTCTTTTTTGGGTTCCGTACCCAAAAGGTAAGAACATTATTACTAAGACTTCTCCGAAAGTCCGTCCGTCTGTCACCAGGCTGTATCTCTTAAATCACTCGGAAAAAGTGACTCGGAATAATTGGGTCATTTTTGCCTTCGGAAATTCGTTCTTCAACCCTCTTTGTGAATATGAATTTGTTTTTCTAACACAATTTAGTTCACATGAAAATTCCTAAAACACGCTCGCTTCAAGGTAATTATACAAGTTATCATTTGTCTGCCACAAAAAGCCCATCTATAATGTCTGAAGCCCCGAAAGTTATAGGTCATCAAAACCTCATTACTCTTCTGGGCACTATTTGGTGCATTCATTGTCTAGCTTTTACATTAAAGATAGCTTTTGTGCTCGAATTTAAAGTAAGCTTTTAAAACAGAGTGCTTAAACTTGTCTCGACGAAAATTAAAGAGTCAAACAAAGAACCCATCCAGTCTGACGGTCTATTTATCTATCTATCAGAGTATTACTGAAATTCCTATTAAGGGGATTCATTGAATTTATTTTTGTCTTTCTCACTCTCACGGATACGTTGGTAGGTGCGACATGCATCGTCGCGGAAAAATATAACAGAAAAACGACCTTTTACCTAATTACTCAAAAACTAAGCCTGTTATCAAAATTCGGTTCTCAGCGTTTTTGAATATTGTTATTACCGACACAATAAAACAAAAATTACAATTACATCAATTGCAGTTTCCGATATATAACAGGAAAATTGAGATTTTGGAGCAACTTTTGGGAGAACTTTCTATCGAGAAAATTTTATCCAATCGTGTTTCTGCTTCTTAGCGATTTTAGAATAAAGACCCAAAACACATGACGTTTAAATTTGAGAGTAATTGTCTTTATAGTTTTTACGTAAAACTTCACTCAAAATCACCTAAATACGGCTTGTAGGCCGTTAATATTCTTAGTTGACTCAGGTCCGGTCTAGTTGGAAGCTTCGGCTGTGGCTAGTTACCACCCTACCAGCAAAGATGCACCGCCTAGAGGTTCAGCATTACGGCATGATGCTGTGAAGAAAACATCTTCCATCGGTGTGAAAGCGGTGGCGTTCTTATGTGGTTGACGTCCAACAAACTCGCACGAAACGTTTTTCTTCCACGTTTCTGATACGAACCGCTAAGGTGTGGAACGCCCTTCCAGCCTCCGTGTTTCCAGCCAAGTACAATCTGGGTGCCTTCAAGAGTAGAGTGAATAGGCATTTTCTAGGCAAGCGCGCTCCAACTTAGACCTCATCATTGCTTTCCATCAGGCATGATTGTCGTCAAGCGCAAGCCTATCTTCAATAAAAAAAATAAAAAAAGTCTTCCAAATTAGTATGACAACATCTTCATCAGGTGAGATCGCAGCTTTGTACAAACTTGGAGACCTTGGAGTGTAAAAAAGGCGTTCAGCCAAAACACAGTAAGTAATTGACATTTGACTCCGCAAGAACAGTCCTACCACCAGTGATGTCTTTTTTCAAATCTTTTCGATTTAGCATTTTTACCATAGACTAAAAAAACTATATGTATACACTATTAAGCTCCACAAAGGGCTTTAGTAGGTAATCTAGTTCCGTAGACATAACTAGAGGGACGGGACAGTGTAATATTCCGCCAGAGAGTCTCCTCAACGTAATGCTATCAGGTTATTGAGTCAGCTCGCCGCATTATAGCAGAGACTTCAGTCCTGCTTCAAAGGGCGTTATATTTAACACCTACTCTGGTATCTGCACCTTCATTGCAGACTACACTCAGCTACACAGCAAAAGTATCTATTTCCTAATGCTTTTACTGACTGAATGTTAAAGGAAATTTGTAGACAGTTGATTGTTAAGGACGTAGACGGCAAATTTAGTAACCTGCAGTTTAAAAAATATACGGAAAAACTTTCAAATTTAAACGTCATAATATATTTTGAGTCTTAAATCTAATATCGCTGTGAAGCAGAAAACGATTAAATAAAATTATTTCGGTAGAAAGTTATCCTAAAAGTCGCTCCAAAATCTCAATTATTCTAATTTTTATCGGAAACAAAATGGATGTAATTGTATTTTTTAACCGACTTCAAAAAAAGGAGGAGGTTCTCAATTCGTCGGAATCTTTTTTTTTTTTGTTATAATTTGTCGGTAATCATAATATCCAAAAACGCTTAAAACAGATTTTTAATAACTGGCTGAGTTTTTTAGTAATTAGGTAAAACGTTGTTTTTCTGTTATATTCTTCCACGAAGCTGCTTGTCGCACCCACCAACGTATTCGTTAGAGAGAGAAAGACAACAATAAATTCAATATATCGTCGGGCTCCTAATTTTTGTATGGTCTAAAAATGCAATAACCAAAACCATACCACAACGCACTACTGCGCCATGGAGGAAATCAAAATGTTTCATATGCGTGATTATCATTTTATTAATTGAATCTTTTTGTGCAAATAGTAATATCGAATTATAACTTTATTAATTTCCAATTGTTTGTTTTTGCGAATTTGTTGAAAATTAATTAAAATCGGTTCGCCAGTAATGAATTGACGGACCGATACTAACCCATACGAAATGAAATGTAAAATTTCGATACATATTGATCGACAACCGCTGCCTGTTGCGGTCGCTACAGTAAATATTATAAAGTTGCAAAAGAATTGAGTTTCACATAATTATTACAAGCGCAAATATTAAAATATGCATTAATATTTTTAAACACACTATAAGTTAGACTACGATCTTACCTGATGAGAAGTTATGATGCAGCCAAAGATCTTATCGTACTAATCTTAAAGAGACAAGTAAGTAAATTCACACCTAACGGTTTGTCAGCAACGCCGGAACGCTAAATCGCTTGTCGGTGCGTCTTTGCTAGAAGGGTGGTAACTTATAGACGCAGCCGAAGACTCTGACCAAACAAGACCTAAGCCAATTTAGAACTTAGAAAATTCAAGAGTGCGGCACTGCGCTAGACAGGACGTCAAATCTGTATTTGTTAGAGAAGAACCTAAGAATCATGCGGCCAAATGTGAGGATATATAATAGTGTTGTAACTACAAGTTGCAACTCTTACACAGACACGCGAAGTGATATGGTCACCAACAAACGAACGAATTTACGATAAAATGTTTAGGAAACTGCAGTCTAAGTTTTACAACCCTCTCCAGTTTCCAGGGTCACCATTTCGGAATTTAAAAATTACGGACGTAATAACAAAATGGCCGGACATTGCGAAAAAAATGTAATGAGACTTTCAGTGGCAGGATTTAAACTGGATACTTTACATCTACGAAAAGATACGACCTCCTCATATCTCGCAGGCTTGCAATAGCTTTGCGACAGGCATAAGTTTAACGAACATTGCTGTCAAAAGTCACTTTGGTAATACTGATGCCACTTCTGCTGCGCAAAATTTCAAAACTAAACTAATTTTATGCGTCTAAAAATAGTGCTTTCCTTTTCAAAATGCTCCTTGTGGAAAAGGGTAGCACTTTTTTAGACGTCTCACGTGTTACATTAGTTTAGTTTAGAGAATTGGCACTATTATTTTATTACAAGTGACGTTGGCGGCAATTATTATTGCTATTATTATAAGCTTACAGCTTGACAGCTAAACTGATGATTAAAAGGCCAAGAAAATACCACAGATGCAGGTGGTCCCACGGCTTTGCAGTTTGCATTGCAATATTATACGAGGCAGTACATTGCTCTCATCAGCCTGAGACGTTAGATCTTGAGTTACATGTTGCCAGTAATCTCGTCTTCAACTGCAAACTAGTATTTAATTGAAACACAGTCATACCACCGAATACATAATATTATTATTATGATAATACCTACGTTATTTCAAGGTAGAATTGCTGACACTGTGCTGAGTTTATCCGGGAAGTATGTATGAACTCGGCAAGAAGAGTTCTACTAATAGTAGAGTTTCCTTAAATCCTGGGAGATGGCAGTTGGCAACCCTACCATACTCCGACGCTACATTTGTACCTCTACCCGTCTGCCCCTAAGCTGAAGTGTGTTTAGTAATTTAGTAGCCATTCTAAATTCTGTCTGTTAGGTCGCTGAGCTATCTTAACGTACGTTCTTAGTATCTATTTACTTTATTTATATTTAAGAACATGAAATCTAATAAAATCAGCCTTTATAGAGGTAGTATTTTAAACAAGAAACCTGATGTCTATCTTAGAAATTTATTTAGTATATTGCAAAATTTTCATGTACTTACCAGAGTTTTTTGAGGGGTCTTATCAGCATGCAACAAGGTAAACCTAGAGATTTAAACACTATGCTTAGGGACTATATACAAGGCATTTAAAAAAATTTGTAACCATAAAGGTTTCCGACTTTCTCCCAAATTCAAAATTTAAATCCACTGGAACAAAGTCACAAGCCAATTTAAAGGTTCAAATAATTTGTTACATCTACGGTGAATGTAAATTTTTTAGGGTTCTATTTTAATATGTTAAAAATTTAATCCATTCTCTCATCATTATGTGAGATGATGGTGAATAAAACATTAGTTGACTTAAAACCTTCTACCAGACGAGCCGACAAATAACTCATGACTTTCCTATAAACTCACGAAGTTTGACATTTTCTGTTTGTAGCATTTTTTTAACTAAAATTTCAGCGCTCGCGGTTACAATATAAACTAATATCTTTATGAAGCACTGGCGTAGGTGACAACATCTCTCGCTTTTGTTGTAGTTTTTGTAGTAAAATAAATAGGTGAAATATAGCAGTACAGTGGTTTGAGGCAGTCGATAAATTTTCAGTTTTTTGGCTCGATGCTCGCATAAAACGCAGTCGGCACTCGATTCCCCGCGGGCCTGAAAGTGGTCGCCCACCGTGTGTGGTTTAGCGAATTTTTACCCCTTAAGCCTTAAATCCTCTCAAAGGCACTATAGATAAGACCAATTCAAATATCGGCAGTGAATCAATGCCATTTTTACGTTTCAATCCACACTTCATTACAAACAGTTCTTTGCAAATCAGCAGACATACGGTTTTCGAATAGTTATTTTTAGAAAAAGCTTAGGTTAGGTTTTTATAGTGATTGGGTAGTTGTCTTCTTTACAATCTACTCGTTATAAATTAGGAATACTAATGACGTCAATAGTTAAAATGAAAGTTAACTAAGCAAAGATATTATTTCAAGTCACTTGAAAAGGTATTATAAATTAAACTTAAAAGTTAAAACTTAAGGAAAGGCAGTACTAAAGTGTGATGTCACAATTCAATGTACATTTTTATTGATCTAATCAGGAGTATTGTAAATCCATTAAAACTTTATTGTAAACCATTAAAGCTTGATCGATTTAATCAATTTTTTATCAATTATTTTGTCTTTAATTCCGGTTTCAAAAATATAATTTGTATTTTGATTTCACTCAACTATACCTAATTATTTCCTGGCCGTTGGGCATGCAGCTTGGGTCAGCCACGGCCGCGGCTTGGCAACCTTTCACGAATATCCGACTCTTTTGCACTTTGAATGCTTTTAAATTTATGATGCGATCCGATAGGGGGCGTTTTATAAGCATGCGAAATATTTACCTGCATCATCATCATCATCAACCCCTATTACCTATGTACCACTGCTGGCAGGCAAATATGGCCTACACAATGTGTTGAGCTTCATACGGGTTCTTCTCGTTACAAAGGAACTACCATAAAAAATGTAGATTTTTTTTAATATGGTCGTGTTTGTAGTAAGTATCAGGAATCTGCACGTACCCTGCACCGAAAACTCTTAGAATATCTAATATCAATAGTAATACGTCTGCCCATATCAAATTTTAGGCAATGAGGACAAACCTCAGTGTTTTTTTCGATGGTTTTCACTAAGCTTTTTAAGTTGTTTTTTATTTGATAGTAAAAATAAAAAAAGGAAGCTTTTTCCAAAACTTTTCATTGCAATGTCATTTTAAGAATTACACTGCGTCATTTATCCCAGTCATAGACTTAAAATAGGTGATTTAAAATAGGTCGTCGCTCGCGCTCCAAATAGATAGGACAGCTCCGTGAGTGCAGCAACTTTTTCTTGTAGTGTGAGTGTGTCAATTTGAAATTTGTATGGTGTACGGATGCTAGTGTGCGTGAAAAATTGTGTAAGTAGGTACCTCGCATCCATCCATCCAACGCAATTAGGTATACCTACCTATAGGTATACTACTTTACGGCGGGGTAAAATCCGAACCACCTGGAAAAAGTTCCACAACCAGTATCTCAATATCTCGCTGCCCGCGGGGCAATAAAATGTAAAACAAGACGGCGCCTGTTGTCCAGCCTGCCGTAAAGCTTACACGTGCGGCAGACCGCAATAAGTAGCCTTTTCCCCATTTTATCGCACCATGTGCAGCGATATATCGCAACCAGTATAGTTATTGCACATCGGGGTGCGTAGCTATCCGTCATGCACACATAATCCATGCAAATTGATTGCTCTGACACATTAAGCCGCACAATAATCCAACGAGGTTATTCCCGCATCCGAGGCTTAATTACTGGCTTACCTGTTACAATGGGAATGATATTAATACTCTTTTTGTTGGCGAACCTATTAGGTGGACGGACGACATCAAAAGGTTCGTGTGGAATCGCCGCCAAAATTCAAAGAAGAATTACTAAAGTTGGTATTTTTTCTCATGAACCAAAATCAAAATAATGTAGGAAAATAAAATTGACACGCCAGAACAATTCAAAAACGAGAAAAAAATCACGTTTGTAGCGGCAATAAAATTGCATTATCTGTGAAAGTTTTAATTGTCTAACTATCACGATTCTAGAGATACAGCCTGCTGACAGGCGGACGGCAAAGTCTTAGTAATAGGTTCCCGTTTTTTACCCTTTAGGTACGGAGCCCCAAAAAAGTAGGTGATTATGCCTCAAAAATCCTATATTTTGTGTAGACACTCTGAACGGAATCTAAATTTCCGTTGACCAGATATGTAATATGTAAAGTTGCAGAAAAATTTCAAAAAACCATAGGTACATTATGACTCTTTATTTAATTTTAATTATAAATTAAATTACCTACAAATAATTATTTTTATAAACTAAGACCTATTTACAAAAATAAATATTGCAGAGAAATCTAAAACAAAAACTTACTCTAAAGACTCATCGAAGCCGAGGCAGCGAGGCATAGTACCCAAAATGTTGACAGCGTTACCTCTTTGGATGGCCAAACTTAACTTTTGGCCAATGTAGCTGCCAGCTCTTGGATTCTCAGTAGACTTGATTACCCTTTTCGATATTTCACCTAAAAGGGAACGAGTCCCCGGACCCCACGGCCCCAGAGTCTCAACTCCAAAAGGCGCAAATATGAAGCTATACATTTATAATTAAAAAGAAAACAAACTTTATTTACCTACAAAATACAGAATCCTGGATGGGCGAGTCCGACTAGAACTCATCCTGTTCTTTTCAGTTTTGGCAGATTATAGCACTTTAGGTACTTTCGCCTTTTCTTGCTAACTTTATTCAAATTTAAAAATACAAAATTCAAAAAGAAACGTGATACATTTAGTGCGAAATTTTAACTCAAAGCATCACTAATTGATGCCAACTCGAATTACGCCGACGTTAATTCAAAAGGCAGAGAGTACGTGTTATTTTAAAAAGCGCCGCTCTCAAAAATGGGAGCAATTTAATTAATTTAATTAAGTGGAAACGGTATGATAAATTTATTAATTTCGCTTAGACATCGCCGGGGGCTAGGTGTTTCTCTTTGCTCGGCGGAAATGCGGAAATGCGGAATTGCGGAATGGCGGACAGCTTTGGAACGTGTGCCCTAAAGTAGTTCTGAATTCAAGCTGACGTATGCTTCACAGTATTAAATATATTAAATTAACTCCCGAACTAAATAGTTTCCACTTTCATAGCAATAAAGGAAATATTTTGTAAAGTCGTTTGATAGAGTTTTCCTGAATATTTCCAAATTCCGAAGTGGTGGATGTAGCGAGAAAAAAACTACCAACCTGCGAAAAACTGAAGCATCGAAATCCCCTACCAAAAGGAGTTTACACGGTAAATAGAAACTGACAGATTCCACATCGAAACATTGCAAAAAAACTGTGCGAAAAATTCACGCGTTCAATTTTAGGAATATCCTGACCTTTGGCGCCTATTTTGTTCATTTGTTGAGTTTGTGGCTTTTTCCACAATTTCGAATGTAAAAAAACCCTCTTATGTCGTTGTATTTACCTATTAGAAGTTATTTGTGTGGTAATAATAGGGTCTATTTCTTTTTAATATTTTCATTGACAAAAGGGAACCTTTTTCTCTCTTTTCTTCAGTTCAGTTTCTTATACCCTTTGTGTAATAAATATTCTACCTACTTAAGTACCTAGGTACTTATTATTAACTTGCTATTGGATACCGGTTTATTTCGGATAAGGTGGTAACCATAGCAACTAAGACTTGCCTTGGCCAGGAATCGAACTCAGGGTCCTAGCGATATGTAACCAAACATGTTTACAACTAGAACAGATAGTTATCATAATAACCCGTTTTCAATTCACCCCATACGTCATCAGAATTCTATTTCAATGCAAATTGGATTCGTAATAATGCGAGGTGTCATATATTATTTATGAACTGTGACGTCACAATTCACGCAACATAATATCATATTCATGGTGTTTTCGCACACTGAATCACATTTGGTTAGCTGATGCGTGGAGCTGGGGCATAAACGAATAGAGTGAGTTATTTATGCCTAATGAACATCCGGATTGGATGGGGAACTCTAAAAGGCACTCAGTCGGGATCATATTTTAGTATTTTAGACCATAGATTAATTGACACGGGTTTCCTATTAGGATAATAATGACATCCAGACCGATCCGAGCACTGTGGTCACCCTCAGGCGCAGGACATATTAAGGAGCACAAATATGTGCGCAGGCACAGTTGAACTCTCTACTCCCTCTCTCCGTAATCCGATAGGACGACAACTCTGATACAACTGGAGAGAGAGGTGCTCTCCGAGGCACTGGGGTGAAAGTTGAAACACCACCAATATCAAAACTCCAGAGCTAGTAGGTAATATAGTTATTAGGAATTTCTTGATAGAAAAAAACCCAATTCAATAGTTATAAGTCACCTTACTAGCACATACAGCAACAGAGTGCCCTCAAAGCTATAGGTAAATAAGCTATAGACTTTTGGGGTAATTCATGAGCCGGCAACACTGCAATTCCCGTGGTGCTTGCTGCAATAATGTCCATGGACGGTAGTGATCAGATGCCCAGCTTGCTCGTTTGCTTACGTTCATTTATATTACTTGTCAACTGGCATCGTTTATAATATACATAGACTTACATCTTAATTATAGCGATCGATTAAAAATATATTTTGCCTGACAGATAGCGAGTCTAATCACCTCATTAAAACGGTGGTAATGGGGTAAGTGTAAAAAGCCGTTCGCTACACGCGGCGTAGGGTCCTCCGTCCTCAGAAAGGAGGAAAGAGGAGCGAGGACTAATCACTGTACTTGTTGTAAGCGATCGTTCCTCGTTATCTCCGCGATCGGAAAACTCCGCAATCGTTAGCCCAATTGAACAAGTCGTTATTAAAGTGTATAAACCACATTTATATTCAACCCAAAGGACTATCTATTGCAATGGGCAAACTATTACCGGGGCTCAAACAGCGATATCTAGTGAAATAGTGACTTGTAGGAATAGACTGTACCCCTTTTTTTATAGACAGAAAATGCATACCCCTCCGTCAGGGGAAACGGATGGGTTATGTGGGGCTTGCTCCCACTAAAAACTGTCTGTTTCCACGGCGGACCTGCTGGCGGGAGTACGGGATTCGCTGTCGCATTCACCGCGCTCCCGCCAGGTAATAGACTGTACCCTGGGCAGGGCAAAAAATGTCGTCAGTTTATCGGTGCTAAAAATGCTTGTTTTGCCTCCAACAGTAAGGCCACGCTGTAGTTCTTTCAGCAGTCACATATAGTGTAGCGGGGATGAGCGGGACAGAATAAATACTTACTTCACCGTAACAAATACTTACTTCCTTAATGCCCGGAATCTGCCCGTCGCTCCGTCCTCGTACAAAAAGTAAATAAAAGAATTTACAAGTTCCTAATATTGTCTCGGTATTCTAAGTTCAAGGTTTGGAAAATTTTTGGGGTACAAGAAATAACGAAACACAGTAATAGGTCAGTTATCTTTTAATGAAGGTGGTGTCTATATATACAATACAATAAAAAAATTTATTTTTATGGATACGACTTATCGCAAAATAATAATAATAAAAAAAATAAAAAATTTTGAAGTCTTCTTATTCATATACTTAACTCAGTTAATACTTATTCGATCTGTTTACAAAATTTTTAAGTGTCTATGGTATTTAAGTCGATGTCCCCGATGATGTTTTCAAGTAAGGGAAAAAAAATACAAAAAAAATACAACCTGTTAACTTGGGTAATATAAGAGTCTACCGTGTCGACGTCGAAGTCAAATTTTGTAAACAACGTAAACAAATGGTCAAGTATGAAATACTTTCCCTACCTTACCTTTACATGAAATCTTACTAGTACAGATGTATTTTTATAACTAGCACGCTCGGCCACTAGTCCCATAATAATTTGTTTATAAATACGAAATTTTCTTTTACATACAAAAAAAAATATTCTTAATTCGGTTTCTGAAATCACTATCTTAATACTATGCACGCCTCAGTACGGTAGGCAAGGGTTCGATTTTAAAAGGAATTTTCTAGGATACTTAAATTCTAGATAATTATTATTAGAATTAAATCTAGGTTTATGTGCACATAACTCCACGATTTCTCCCGCTTAGGTTATAATATAACGTGACCTACCTCAGGTAAGGTTTAAACGAAAATTGGATAATTAACTCTGCATTACGCTACGAATTTGTACCTCGTTGGAATCCGGCTACGCAACTCCGGCGCTGGATGAATCTGCCGACGACCTCAGCCCCAGTGCACCCGACACGCCACGGTGTTGATGCCTAGACTAGACCATTCTCGACGAGAAGACGGCTAATCAACCGAGTTGGGGCGTACACCAGGAAAACATCTTCACCGACGGCCGGCAATAACTTCTGACTTACGAGGTCGTTTACCCGGGGAGCGAGTAGCCGGGGTAAATCGGTCCGAATGAATTACTACGTGGATTCCTCTCGACAAATGGTCATTCTTGATGTTAATTTAATATAAAATTTTGATTTGAATTTAGACTTCAATTTCTACTTAAATTTCCCGTCACATCTGAAAAGAATAACCTAGATTTAACCTCAACAGGAAGAAAAACAACACCCTGAACTCCTAACAAAGAAAAATTAACCTGTACATACCAGTAACTGACGTGCCCACTGCCACCACATAATATGATTGAATAATAAAACTTTTCGACTATATTTACACCACCATCATTTTCCACCACTAAACTTTCTTCATTATTTACACTCCAGCCTCGGGAGCAATGGCTCAAAAAATACGGTCTTCATCTGATCTGAGAATGCCCCCAAACCGTGAATGCGGGACATTTAAAAACTCGGGTCGCCGGAAATAGCAGCGATAAAATCATCTAGAATGTTCTCGATCTTTTGAGAAAAACAAAACAACAGGACTGCCACCCCCATCTGGCGGTGTCGGGAGAAACCCATTCGACATCTAGGGTCGACACAATTAGGATAGTTCATATGCGCTCGGTAGATGTCGCTTCTTCATTTTGGTCTATTTAAGAAATACATTAGGGGAGACGTTACATCAATATGAAAAGTTTCTATCCTGTAAAGATATATTTTTATTTGTTGTCTACTGCGAGTTATTTTGTATTATTTTTCTGAAACCATGTAACTCGTTGAAGAGTTTGTCTTCAGAGTTACGAAACTATAATGAGCAAGAACGAGTTGAAGGAGCTACCTATACTGCCTGCGAGATGGCACCACTGTTTCTAAATATAGTTCTTCATTACTAACTGGGCCATCTGGCGGCTGGTAGCGAATAACACAGCCACTACCAAGCAAACCAGCTGAACCGGAAACTCTAATTACCATTCGCGACTTCGGAATGTTACTAACCAAGGTAATAATCTGACATTTCGATAAAAACTTCTAGATTCAGCCGTTTTCAATATTGGCTGGGAAAAAAACCAATGTTACAATACCCCCCCTCAAGGAAAAAACGCGGTCCCCGCGTTCCCACAACATTAAAAAACCAACAAGGTTGTTTGACCACAAACACCTGAACTGAAGAAATGATGCTCTTATTGGAGCGAAAATGAAAGTACCAAACTATAAGACAAGTTATTAATTGGAATTTTCTTTGCTACTTGAAACAATTCTTCTAAGTCAAACCTTCTTCCTTATAACCCGAAAGTAAGATCCTACACAAGTGTAAGTGACTGTTATTAAAAAAAATTCTAAAATCATGGAACAAATCAACAACCAAAGCTACATCAGAATTTCGAACAGCTACGGAACGAATTGTAACAGCAAAACTAAATCAATATTGAATCACAACAAAATTTAAAAAAAGAATTTGAAAAAATCACCGTCTCTTCAGTCGTCTGCACTATTCTAGGTGGTTTGGGTAAAAATAACACAAAATAAAATACTGTGCGAACCTTGCCATAATAAACCCCGTCCGGGGAACAATTCCGCAACAGCAAAAAATAAGGCCAGACCATTCTAGGTACTGAACCCAACACCCCATAGGTAGTATACTCAAGCTTCCCTATCCTTAAGTACACATAACCCATCACAAAATTATACTCAGCGTCACCCGCCATAAACTGCGTCAACTGAAGTATAAAAAATGACTCCGAGCCTCACCTAACCACGTAAGTTGTTGACCCGAAATACAAAACCACAAAACTACACCTAGACGCTTGATGCGAGATGTCTGTGTTTACAAATTGGAGCACAATTTTTCGAAATCATACATCACCTTATATACACTTTCATTTCTTTCATAAAAATTCATACGTCCCTTA
The DNA here is from genome assembly GCA_036785405.1 of Coenonympha arcania. Lineage (NCBI taxonomy): Eukaryota > Metazoa > Arthropoda > Insecta > Lepidoptera > Nymphalidae > Coenonympha > Coenonympha arcania. The sequence goes on from CM072066.1 coordinate 948,552, forward strand.
CATCTCTTTCATCCTTCCCCAAACAACCAAAAGTAGCACACCGTAACCCAAAGTGACTACCTTCCCTAACACTTAGATGTTAAAATACTCTGAAACGTATTTAACGCCTTTAAATTGTCTCATAACAACAGGCACTCTAAGCAGAATATGCATAAAAAACAATGCGACTGAATTACTATAAATGTTAAATTTATAAACAGAATTATAGTTTATCATTTCCAAAAAAAAATATAAGACGGCAAAACGAATCAAAATTTAAAAAAAATCTACCCAACAATGACTACCCAAAACATAACAAAATTGTGCTCGTATTAGTGTGATCCTACATAACTCACCTAACACTCACATTTGAATAAAATATAAAAAAAATCATAACCTGGGGTCATTGATGGCATAGTACCACATTAATTACTGAAAGTATCTATAAAAATTTAGATGAACATCTGTCAAAAGCAAAAGAAGAGCCCTTTTTGTAACGCCGAGTAAAAAGTTTAAGGCCATTTTTGTAGCTTTCCATAAAAAATTTGATTGTTCATTTAACAAAAGCAAAAGAAATTTTTGTAATGGTTTGTTCCATGTAAAATATCTAAATTGTCAAAACCGTAGCTGATATAAAGTTTACAACAGTGCTTACAAGGTTATATAAGCAAAATGTAATTCTTGTAGCGAGTGTGTTCAACTAACAATACATAAAAAATTTACGTACTACTAGGTAAAATTTACATTACCTAACGTACCTAGTTAAAACATTATTTACGTTTTAATTTAAATCTCCAAAAAAAAATTTTTTGATTCTAAAGGAATAGTCACGTGATATATTAATTCATCTTTCCTCAAGCAATGAAATTGTATAATTCTGTGTTCCATTTTGATTGTTATTACAATTGAACTTAAGAAATAATGTTAGATATATACACACGAGAGGAGAAAAAAAATTTTTTAACCAAAACAAAAAAATAAAGTAAAAGAATTCTTAAAGAACAATAAGTAACTGTACCTTAATCTATGAGTAATTGAATTCCAACGATAGTAGTACTAGCTGTAGAGGAGAAAAATTTTTTTTTTTTTTTTTTTTTAAACAATAGTAAAAGTTTTCAATTTAAAAATAAAAAAATTAGTAATAACTGTTAAGCCGCACTACGAAATGACTTAACTTATTTAACTAAATGCAAGTAACCAAAAATTTTCCAAAAAAAAAATATTTTTTTTTTTTTTTTTCAAAATTTTCAAAAAAAAACAAAAATTTCTGTTAAATACTATTAATTTAAACGTTCGGGCGCCATTTTTGTAAGGGCGCTTAATAGAAAAAGAAATAAAAAAAAATTCTGCCAAAAAAAATTTCAAGATTTTTGAAAAATTAAAAAAATGTCTAAACAAATCAAAATAACGGAATCAGAACGGTAGGACGCCATTTTAGTAACGACGCCGTACAAAATTATAAAAAAAAAAATTACATTATGAAATCCAAAAAAATTTTTTAATAAAAATATAATCATTAAATAATAAATCATATGAGTTGGGCGTCATTTTTGTAACGCCTCGTTTAAAATTTAAAAAAAATTTACATTACGAAAAAAATCCAAAAATCCAAAAAATATAAATAGCAAAAATATAACCATTAAATAGCAAATTGTATGAGTTGGGCGCCATTTTTGTAGCGGCCGCAACGTTCTTGTACAAAAAGTAAATAAAAGAATTTACAAGTTCCTAATATTGTCTCGGTATTCTAAGTTCAAGGTTTGGAAAATTTTTGGGGTACAAGAAATAACGAAACACAGTAATAGGTCAGTTATCTTTTAATGAAGGTGGTGTCTATATATACAATACAATAAAAAAATTTATTTTTATGGATACGACTTATCGCAAAATAATAATAATAAAAAAAATAAAAAAATTTGAAGTCTTCTTATTCATATACTTAACTCAGTTAATACTTATTCGATCTGTTTACAAAATTTTTAAGTGTCTATGGTATTTAAGTCGATGTCCCCGATGATGTTTTCAAGTAAGGGAAAAAAAATACAAAAAAAATACAACCTGTTAACTTGGGTAATATAAGAGTCTACCGTGTCGACGTCGAAGTCAAATTTTGTAAACAACGTAAACAAATGGTCAAGTATGAAATACTTTCCCTACCTTACCTTTACATGAAATCTTACTAGTACAGATGTATTTTTATAACTAGCACGCTCGGCCACTAGTCCCATAATAATTTGTTTATAAATACGAAATTTTCTTTTACATACAAAAAAAAAATATTCTTAATTCGGTTTCCGAAATCACTATCTTAATACTATGCACGCCTCAGTACGGTAGGCAAGGGTTCGATTTTAAAAGGAATTTTCTAGGATACTTAAATTCTAGATAATTATTATTAGAATTAAATCTAGGTTTATGTGCACATAACTCCACGATTTCTCCCGCTTAGGTTATAATATAACGTGACCTACCTCAGGTAAGGTTTAAACGAAAATTGGATAATTAACTCTGCATTACGCTACGAATTTGTACCTCGTTGGAATCCGGCTACGCAACTCCGGCGCTGGATGAATCTGCCGACGACCTCAGCCCCAGTGCACCCGACACGCCACGGTGTTGATGCCTAGACTAGACCATTCTCGACGAGAAGACGGCTAATCAACCGAGTTGGGGCGTACACCAGGAAAACATCTTCACCGACGGCCGGCAATAACTTCTGACTTACGAGGTCGTTTACCCGGGGAGCGAGTAGCCGGGGTAAATCGGTCCGAATGAATTACTACGTGGATTCCTCTCGACAAATGGTCATTCTTGATGTTAATTTAATATAAAATTTTGATTTGAATTTAGACTTCAATTTCTACTTAAATTTCCCGTCACATCTGAAAAGAATAACCTAGATTTAACCTCAACAGGAAGAAAAACAACACCCTGAACTCCTAACAAAGAAAAATTAACCTGTACATACCAGTAACTGACGTGCCCACTGCCACCACATAATATGATTGAATAATAAAACTTTTCGACTATATTTACACCACCATCATTTTCCACCACTAAACTTTCTTCATTATTTACACTCCAGCCTCGGGAGCAATGGCTCAAAAAATACGGTCTTCATCTGATCAGAGAATGCCCCCAAACCGTGAATGCGGGACATTTAAAAACTCGGGTCGCCGGAAATAGCAGCGATAAAATCATCTAGAATGTTCTCGATCTTTTGAGAAAAACAAAACAACAGGACTGCCACCCCCATCTGGCGGTGTCGGGAGAAACCCATTCGACATCTAGGGTCGACACAATTAGGATAGTTCATATGCGCTCGGTAGATGTCGCTTCTTCATTTTGGTCTATTTAAGAAATACATTAGGGGAGACGTTACATCAATATGAAAAGTTTCTATCCTGTAAAGATATATTTTTATTTGTTGTCTACTGCGAGTTATTTTGTATTATTTTTCTGAAACCATGTAACTCGTTGAAGAGTTTGTCTTCAGAGTTACGAAACTATAATGAGCAAGAACGAGTTGAAGGAGCTACCTATACTGCCTGCGAGATGGCACCACTGTTTCTAAATATAGTTCTTCATTACTAACTGGGCCATCTGGCGGCTGGTAGCGAATAACACAGCCACTACCAAGCAAACCAGCTGAACCGGAAACTCTAATTACCATTCGCGACTTCGGAATGTTACTAACCAAGGTAATAATCTGACATTTCGATAAAAACTTCTAGATTCAGCCGTTTTCAATATTGGCTGGGAAAAAAACCAATGTTACAATAGAATTGTGACAGGTGTCGCCGCTACTGTTTGCTTGTACAAAAAAGGTTTACCTACGCAAATCGTTCGGATGACCATTTCACTTTTGAAATAACCTATATTGTGGTCGATTCTTTCACTATTAAAGTAAGTAATATAGAGATGTTCAAAAAAACTCGGAACAAGACCTATCGTAGCCTATCACCTAAGTACATTAGAATCTGTCTTCCTTGTTTTATCTTATTCTAAGTCGAATCAGTAAATCCTATACTTACATACAAAAAATTCAACGAAATCCCTTTTTTATGCGCACACGTTCACTTTATCATTTCATCTCACAATGCTTCGGCAATAAAACTCAAAATGCTATCCGAGATAGCCTTGCTGCCTCACTCCTTGCCATTCAGTACTGAAACCAGCAAGAGTGGAATTGAATAAAGAGGGAACCTTCCACCCTTGACGAAGTTTGAACCTTCGTAAACTTCACTTTAAGTCGACTTAAATTATCACCATACATATGCGACAAATACCAAATTGACGTTTTACAAAAGCCATAGTACCTATGTGAAATAAAGATATTGTTAAGAGCTGGGGGTCGAGATTGGAAGAATACACGAGTCGATGGGTTGAGGCCTTTATTTAACGGTTGATTTAGCGCACCGTACAAACCTCCGCGTGCCTCGGAGCACTCGAGGACTACTCAATCCACGAAAACACTGTCTCTGGTCTCTCGAACGTTCATTACTAGTCCATTTTTCACTTTTATTTCTAATATCGCATTTTTCACTCTAACTTTTTTGTATACACAACACCATGACAACCATAAAAACCGAACATGTCTTTTTAAATTTCAAACATCTAATTTATTTTTCTATTATTCTGCTAGCGATCGAAAAGTTCTCTATAAACTGTCATATTTCAACATAAAGCTAGAAGCGCACGATTAATTTCCTAGTATTTGTCTTAGTCCGTGACACTGCCCCCTCCTAAGACATGCTCGTCTCGAGCATCGTTATCTCCGTGGTATCTAGCTAAACGATCTATATGGACAATTTTTGCTGGACTTCTTGGCGTGCGTTGTATCCGAAAGGTAACATCGTTGATTTTAGTAATCACCTTATAAGGACCTTCCCAGCTTCGTTGTAGCTTGGGAGATCTTCCTTTTCTTCTTACAGGATTGTGCAACCATACTAGCGACCCTTCCTCAAAACACGAATTGGTCGCCTTCCGATCATAACGTGTCTTCATGCGTTCACTAGCCTGAAGACCTGCGGCCCTTATTTGTTCATGCACATCCAACATCTTAGTCCGCAAATCATTGGCGTAGTCGGTGACATTTCTAGGCGTGTCTGGAGGACAACCGCTCAGCAGATCAGCTGGTAGTCTTAACTCTCTTCCAAAGTTTGCAAATGCGGGGGTTACTGTGATGCTTTCATGAATAGCAGTGCGATATGACAGTAGAAATAGTGGTATATATTCGTCCCAATCATTCTGATGGCCGTCTACTACTTTAGCAAGGTGCCTTTCCAAGGTCTGGTTAAACCTCTCCACCATTCCATCTGATTGTGGGTGATACGGGGTGGTCCGAGTTTTATGTATACCCATTATCTTACAAACTTCTTGAAATACCTGTGATTCGAAGTTCCGCCCCTGATCACTATGGATTTCCAGTGGGGCTCCAAATCTACAGAAGACTTCATTGACCAACTTATTAGCCACAGTGATTGCTTCTTGATTCGGAATGGCAAACACCTCGGGCCATTTCGTAAAGTAATCCATTACCACAAGGATGTACCGATTGCCCAACTTTGTGATCGGAAATGGCCCTGCTACATCTAGAGCGATTCTTTCCCACGGAGCTCCAATATTGTATAGCCTCATTGCCCCCTTGCTTCTAGTCTGCGGCCCTTTAACAGATGCACAGCTAACACATTTTCGACACCAATCTTCGACATCTTCACGACAATGTAACCAATAAAATCGATCTCGAATCTTAGTAAGTGTTCGTTTAACCCCCAAATGTCCACCGGATGCACCGTCATGATAAGCGCGCAGCACTTCTTTTACTTTTACTCTGGGGAGGACTATTTGCAAATGACAATTGTTCATGCGCGTAGTCTCCCATTTTCTACATAATACTCCATTATGTAAAGTCAAGCTCTTCCATTGCGCCCAAAGACTTTTTGTGCCTGTGCTATATTGTGCTACATCAGACCATTCAGGTTTCGAAGTACCATTCCGCAACCATTCCAGGATTGGACGAATATCTCCGTCATCCTCTTGCGCCTTTTTCATGGCGTCATCGCTCCACTGGTCATCGACCGAATCCGTCCGAATAACTTTCACAGGTACTACTTCCTTTGCCTCCTGTCTTTGACAGTGTTTACAATTCTCAGCACATGGTCGTCGAGACAAAGCATCAGCATTACCATGACTTCTTCCTTCACGATGTTCTATCTCAAAATCGAATTCTTGCAACTGCTCAATCCATCTCGCTACTTGTCCCTCTGGGTTCCGGAATTCTAATAACCACTTCAAGGCAGCGTGGTCAGTCCTCACCAAAAATTTACGACCAATGAGATATTTCTTGAAGTGCTGTAAAGTCTTTACTACAGCAAGTAATTCTCTCCGAGTAACGCAATAATTTTTCTCCGTATTGGATAGTGATTTACTAAAGTAGGCGATCACATTCTCTTGATTATTCTTTTGCTGGGACAACACTCCTCCAATTGCCTTATTGCTCGCGTCAGCATCAACTATGAATTTCCCCTCTGGGTCAGGGTATCCAAGAATTGGTGCCTCACAAAGATGTTTCTTCAGTTTCTCAAAAGCTTGTTGGCAATCTTCGTCCCATATAAAGGGCCTTTTTTCCTCAGTAAGGCGATGCAAAGGCTTAGCTATATCGGAGAACCCCTTCACAAATCGACGATAATAAGAGCATAGTCCTAAAAATGCTCTAACCTGTGTCTTATCCTTTGGATCAGGCCAGTCCTTGACAGCACTAATTTTAGCTGGATCTGTTGCAATTCCATCTTTCGATATGACATGTCCCAAATAACCCACTTGATGCCTGAAGAGTAAGCACTTCTTCGCACTTAACTTCAAATTAGCTCCACGTAATTTATTGAAAACTGCTTCGAGTTTCTTAAGATGATCTTCAAAGTCGCGGCCCACAATAATTATGTCATCCAAGTAAACAAGGCAAGCCTCTCCCAATAATCCAGCCAGTACTTGCTCCATCAATCTCTCGAACGTGGCTGGTGCATTACATAGCCCAAAAGGCATAACTTTAAATTGCCACAACCCCTTTCCGGTTGAAAATGCTGTCTTTTCTTTATCTGCTGGATCTAAGTCTACTTGCCAATAACCACTTTTCAAATCAAGTGTTGAAAACCACTTCATACCGCTCAAGGTATCCAATGTGTCATCAATTCGCGGTAAAGGATAGCTGTCTTTCTTAGTGACGTCGTTCAATCGGCGGTAATCGATGCAAAATCTCAATGATCCATCTTTCTTCTTCACCAGTACTACTGGAGAGCACCAAGGACTCGCAGAGTGTTCAATGACATCATTTTTCTGCATGTCTTGAATCATGTCCTCTACTTCTTTATCTTTTGCAAGTGGTATGCGTCTTGGTCGCTGACGGATTGGCATAACATCTCCGGTATTAATTTTATGCTTCACCACACCAGTTCTTCCAATATCACCATCATGTTTTGAGAACAAATCAGAAAAGTGGGTTAACAGTTCTTCGACTTTCTTTCTTTGAAGCGTAGTAAGATGATCTTTACAACCTTCTATGAGTTTCGTTACTTGATCATCTTCCCTATTCCACGTCGTTCGACTTTCTTCACAATTCCTTAGAAAACTTATTTCTTCACAGGTGCCTACTACGTCACCTTTTTGAATAATCTGGGGAGAATTACATGGATTGAATACTGGGATCATTGAAACTCGAGTTCGTCCTACAACAACTCTTGCGGGAATCCATGAATGTCCATGTCCACGATGTTCAATAATTGCGCATCTTCTTGGTCTTCGGATGTTTTCGGAAGGTAACGTCACAGGAACTAATGTTTGGGATCTTGGGAAAAGGGTTGTATTCTTCAAACAGTAAACTTTCCCATAATTTCCACCCTTTATTGGAATTTCTTGGTTTCCACACCTAAGCACTCCATACTTAATGTCAATTCTACATTGATGGTTTCGAAGAAAATCTAGACCAATAATGCAGTCATCAACGATATCTGCTAGTATTGCTCTTTGCCAATAGACCCTGTCTCCAATTTTAATGGCGACGTTCACTTCCCCCCAGACAGGTACGCGCTGGCCGGTGGCTGTCGTAAGATTGATGTTTCCTTTCTCCTGTAAATTACATTTGTCAATATACTTCCCTTGTTGATGTTTAATGACTGTCCGTGATGCTCCAGTATCCAGGGTAAGTTGACATGCTACCCCATTAATGGCTCCATCTATCACCAAGCTGTTTCCATCTTCTATCTGTTTCAATGCAATATTAAATGGGGTTGTGATCCCTCCTGAATTAGAAACCGTTGCGTCCACTTGGCTTATACTGGTCACTCGTTCCCTCCTGGGACAGCTGCTCCGCAGGTGTCCTCGCTCTCCGCATCCATAGCAGGTTGGGTTAAATATACGCCGCTGCGTCCAATTCCTATCTGTTGTAGCCATTTCTCTCAACTTTAGGGTTTTTGAGTCATATCGCACAGCCTCCACCTCTAGGGCATGAGCTACAGCCTCCTTCAGGCTGATGTGGTGTTTCAAGCGGACGGTAGCTCTAACCTCTGAATCTCGAATTCCATCCACAAAGGCTTGCAACAACATCGTCTCTACAGTGGATGGTGAAGATTTGTAAGCCTTCCGCACGAGTCTCTCAACTTCCACTGACCATTGCTGTAAGCTTTCATTAGTTTGCTGAACACGGTCCCTGAGTTGAGCCCTATAAACGTGTTCGAGATGGCTATCACCATATCGAGATTCCAAAGCATTAAGAAGTTCGTCACATGTAACCTTATTTTCATTGACACACAACGCTTCCAACACAGTTAATGCTTCATCACGGAGTGCAATCGTAAGGGCAGACTGCGCTTCATCATCCGTCCAACGACTTGTTCTCTTGACGGTCTCGAATTGAAACTTGAAAGCCGCCCAAGATGATTTGCCGTCGAAATGTGGTAACTTAAAAAGCTTTGCCGGTGTCATACCTTCTGAACTACGCGATGCTCCTCTGTGCGTTTCAAGGAAATCAACTCTCCGCTTTATGTTCAATAACTGCGAGTCATGCTCCTGCAAGGTTAAATCTTGTTTTTCGGAAGACTCCTTCATTCGCCATACTTCCTTCTCCATCAGCTCTACCTTCTGCGTGATCTGTTGCAGCGCAGCTAGTATGTCCTTGTGAAATCTCTCATGAAAAGCACGTAACTGTTCCTCGAGACGCGCACTGGCCTGTTCTTGCACATGTGACTGTTCTTGTATCTTAACGGTCATCTGTTCTAACAGCGTGTTTACATCCGCCGCTGGCATTTGATGTGTGACAGGGTTGCGCTCAGAAGTACTTGCAACTGAGTCTTCTCGCTCTCGCGCTTCGGACATGGCACGCGTAGTAACGCCCTCCTTCTCGACTCTGGGCACCAATGGCATCTTCCAATCCCACTTCTGACACCAATGTTAAGAGCTGGGGGTCGAGATTGGAAGAATACACGAGTCGATGGGTTGAGGCCTTTATTTAACGGTTGATTTAGCGCACCGTACAAACCTCCGCGTGCCTCGGAGCACTCGAGGACTACTCAATCCACGAAAACACTGTCTCTGGTCTCTCGAACGTTCATTACTAGTCCATTTTTCACTTTTATTTCTAATATCGCATTTTTCACTCTAACTTTTTTGTATACACAACACCATGACAACCATAAAAACCGAACATGTCTTTTTAAATTTCAAACATCTAATTTATTTTTCTATTATTCTGCTAGCGATCGAAAAGTTCTCTATAAACTGTCATATTTCAACATAAAGCTAGAAGCGCACGATTAATTTCCTAGTATTTGTCTTAGTCCGTGACAATATTTTGACTTTTACTTTGAACTTATATTTTGTTAGCTAGATCTGTCAAAACAACTAACGCAGTTTAAGTAAACAGTTTTAAATAATTAATACTTAAGAGAAATAAAAATATTTTGTCGATATTCTAAATCATACATAACCGGGACACTTAAAAGCTCGTAAGGAATGCACCACCGTATTGACTTTCAAAAAGTATCTACCGTACTAAGAATAGAGTAAAAAAAATAGAAACCGACCTCTAATTGCTAAAAAGAAAATGAAGTCGTATTCTAAAAGTTAAAACAATCATTCATTAAAATTGTATAGTTGTTGAATGGGTGATTGGGGACATTATTCGTACTATGTACTCGTACTTCTTGAATACACACGTTTCTTTTTTCTTTTATTCTGCTAATTTGGTGCTGCTTCAGCATAACCGCTACAAAATATAGGAGGCGCTTACACATTGTATGAGATACGCTGATTCGCAAACTTTACCGAAATTACTGCCATTATTCTTACTGTTAACTTTTGCCAAAACGGTAGGCTGTGTTTCCACTCCTGTCAGAGTACTCAGTTTCCCTCACATATGCTCGTAGAATATTAAAATACCTATCAGGAGGGTAAAGGGCTTCTCTTCGAACATGAATTACTTACGACTACAGCCTCCGCCTCCGACGCGGAGATGAAATCTTTTATAGATCTTAAGCATCTGAATAATATCCGCGTGAATTGTATGTTCACTTTGTTTACGTTTCTTACATACATAATATTATTGAAAATGAAAATGAAAATTTTTATTTTTTTGACGACCTCTCTGGCGCAGTGGCGGCGCGCTCGGATTCGAGTGGGAGGTCGCGGGTTCGATTCCCGCCACGGGTCACTTTGGAATTTTATAATTTCTAAATTGACTTTGGTCTGGTCTGGTGGGAGGCTTAGGCCGTGGCTAGTTACCACCCTACCAGCAAAGAAGCACCGCCAAGCGATTTAGCGTTCCGACTTCCGATGCGATGCTTGTAGAAACTATTGGGGTACATTTACTTACCCTTCCAAGTTAGTACAAGATCTTAGGCTGCATCATCACTTACCATCAGGTGAGATCGCAGTCATGTACTAACTTATATAGAGTAAAGAAAAGGCCTAATTTACAGGCTCTTTTGAAAAGTCAAAAGTCTTCCGCCAAGTTCGGAAAGGTTGCAGCGAAAAGTGCTGGCAAGAAACTCAGCACTTGCTCTTGTCAAAATGTCATTTTATAAAATTTTTCTTAATATAGGTCTATTGACTATTCCCATGTCGATAGCTTTACCTAATAGGTTTTTAATAAACTATAAAGGGTCGTGACAGACAGACAGACGGACAACAAATTAAGTCCCTAGATTGCTATCTTCGGCTTTAGTGTAAACCCGCCAGAACCGGGATTCTTTAATGTTGTTTTACCTGAATAAAAAGCAGCATAATATGTTGATCCAGAATTCACCCAAAAAATGAAATTTTAAAGTGATAAATGATTTGTTATTAGAAGTTTAATGATAACTTGACTTGGTTACTTAAGGGCTGTTTTTCTTACTCGCTTCTCCATACAAACGTATTACACCTATTTTTCTATTAGCGGTAATTGATCTAAAAATAAGCCAGATATCGATTTACATCTCCATTGTATGAAGAAGCGAGTATAAAGAGCACCCTTAACACTAATTCATAATAAACAACGTGTCTTTTCTTACTTATAACAATGTCATTGCGCGCCGGACAATATAACCACCGCGTCCAATTCCGATAAAATTCATGCTACTTATCTTGACCGCAAACCCTTACTCACTATCGGATAAACAAACAATCGTAGTACTGCACTTTCCACACTTCGACATACATTACTTGGTTTTCGAAGCCTAAAATTCAGATAAGTTGACAAAAACAGCAATGTACATCTTTGTTAACAAATAATAGTTTATGGGTGAAAGGAAAGTAGAGGAAAGGAAAATGAATGTTCACAACGGAACGCCATTCGACGATATTCGGCCGTTTATTCGGCAATACAAGAAAATATTCTTTCGGCCAATTTTCGGCCAATTGTGCGCCGGCTATGAATAATTTGGCATAACGACAAGATAGTTGGTTTGTGATAAGGGCGTAGTGGCCGATGTAATATTGTTAAGTGGGCATTACATAGTTTATGTTATTCTTATTGCAGCTTAAGTTATAAAAAGACGTTCGAGAAATTATTGAGGAAAGCTGAGAAGTTTTTCGAAGGGCTTTGAACTCCTTTGTGGCTATTATAATATTGGCACTGATAAGAAAACTCAGGATATGGGCATCCGAACGATTTACGTAAACCTTTTTCGTACAAGCAAACAGTAGCGCCACCTGTCAAAATTCTTTGGTCGCTTGGTGGTACATCTTTAGCGGTAAAATGTTACGTACGACAGAAGCCGTAGCCGTATGACATTATCTATTCTATTTCTACGATAGCTGTTGGTACGCTTCTAGAACGAATAGAAAAACGTATATGCAAGACAGTTGTCATCGATAAGTCACGTGATCAATTCAACGATCAGATATGTTATTACTTTACTTAATACCATTTTTATTTTGTTTCATAAGCGCAATATGTAGAAAAAGAATTGATAATTCATATGGCTGCAAAGCGGAGACAATTTAAAAATTATAAAATCTTATAGGTATAAGCGGAAAAACGAGCAACAAAGTCATCCTATAATGTTCCGTTTTTCTCATTTTAGGAATGCAACTCTTAAAAAAATTGGTTGTTTGTAAAGTCGGTTTACTGACGATAGTTGAACGTGACAACTCTCGCTTGCACTTCAAGCCTTACATGGAACGCCTCAGAGCGAGGTAACGCGAGCGAGGTAACGCCGGATGAGTCATGTTTTTTTGTGCGTGCAGCCGGCTCTATCGATTTTTAAGACGTTGTCACGTCAAAAAAGTAGAAAATCTATATAAGATCCGGTTCCTTTATTAATACTTCGAGCATATTCCCCCACCAAAAGCTCTGCTTTACCAAAGTCCCACTTTACTTCGCTTACCAATACGACACGCTTGCTCTGGCGACGTGCTCCCGGAGAATGCGCCAACTATACCGGGACCCGGCGTCACGCCTCAATTGATTCCGCCGTTGGGTGCCCGCCAACGGAGAAATCAGGTTTAGAAAACGGTGTGTCAGGTTATTTCGTTCGTAACTGAGTTCAAAAACAAAAGAAGTCCGAGAATTTTGTGCTGGGTTGTTGAAAATAAATAATATAATAATTAATACAAAGGCTCGCTTGCTTGACTTAACTTAAACCGAAGAGTTATATTAACTATAACCTGACTCTTATGTCTTTCTAAATAAGGGTCACACAGCCATATTTAAAATTCGTGGTCAAGTCAAGCAACCGGGTCTTATTAATTTGTTAATGTACATAGGGCATAGGTCGACGCCTGTTGCCCGAAAAATCCTGCCGTAAAGGTCCCAAGTGCAACACAAAGCGAAACAGACGGCCTGTTTCTCGATTTTATTGCACTGTGGCAGCGAGATATTATGTCAACTATGACAGATTTGTTGATACTAAAGAAATTAAATTGAGTGAGACAAGCAAGACGTTTGAACCCAATGGTTTAATACGACTGGCCAATGTCAGATACAATGCATCCATAGACTAGCAATGTTATACTACGCACTGCACTGCGCTCGTCATCATGAGACATCAGTTGTTAAGTCTTATTATATCTAGTAATTTCTACAGTGACTAAACCGGAAAATAATGTCTACGGCACAACATTATCTGACACTGGTGGCGGTACCCAGATGGACTGGAAGTATGCTCAATCTGCCTTGAACTAAGTTCTCAATAAAATGGACTAGGGTTAAAAACACATAGCTGCAGAGCTTTGCAATACTTATTTACTTTTTTTCCAGAAACCATTAAAAAGCTTCTATTTAACAAAACAAAACGAGGCAAGCCGAAAGCGCACCCATAACGCTAAGGGTAGAGTAGGCGAATTACCCTTTCCAGAGCAGGCCTAATTAGACATATCGTTAATGATAATGAAATCCTAATGTAATTAAACGAAACTCCGCCATTGTTTTGTAACGAGAGTGCTCTGGAGTTTTAGCATGAACTAACAGATGTCACGACAGTATACGATACAACACGATTTACAAATAAAATTGTGCTGTAATGCCGGTCACATAATATTATGTACAGAGTAATGTAAGCAAAAATGCCTCAAATATTAGTTACTTATAGACGAAGAAAAACTGGATTGTTCAAATTGTCACACACACCTGGAACCTGGAAGGGCAATTCCGATAGCTCATCAGTTTTACATTGCTTAAGTTCTTGTCCATATAACTAATCAAAGCCACTTCAGTGATATTTGTGAAATGCTATGATAACGAACAATTAGTGTAACTAGTATATTATAATATTAATATGTAGTATAGAAAAAAAAATCTTGAAAACCACACAAGACAATAAGTTATGTTAATCTTCAATATAATAGCTAGGATAATAGGCAGCAAATAATAAAAGTAATAAAAATCTCAACATCTTATGCATAGGGGCGTCTTATGCTCGGTCCACTGAAGCTGGGGTTCAGAGGCCATCTTTAAAATATTACGACTGCAATTAAGGGGTGGATATTTCTTAATAATCTTTTAACCCAAGCATTTGCGGAATATCTTTTTAAACGGTATACTTACATTGGTAATCCAGTGTTGTCTATGTAATTAAATATTCTGTTTATCGAATAAAATATTTTAATTTTTTCATTCAAAGGAAAAATTTAAAGTATTCATTTATGAGATTATTTTTCTTTTAGACTCTGAGTATAAGATATAGTAAAGAAAAACACGAAGTAAAAAATTCCGGATTTTGATTTTTTTAATATTTTCATACTAATAATTTTGAACTGAGTAAAATTCTCAGTCGATGGGCAGTACCTACCTACAAATCAAGTCGAGCGTGACGCGAGGCGTGAGGCAAAAGCTACGTGACGCATACGATATTGCCGGCACGCCACGGAAGAGTCACGTATTTCTTGCTGGCTAAAAGACTAGCTTGAGGTGTGCAGAGTATGTGAGGATTAATACTTAAAGCTGAAAGACGGTAAAGCGAAAACAAAATCCAGTCACATTAAATGCTTCCTCTTTTTTAAAATCATGCAAAACCTTAATTCGTTGCTAAACTCGAAGCTTTTAAAATCAGTCACATATACAAATTACATATTGACAACACGGGCCGTACTCCTACCATCATATCTTAAATTTTAACATTTTCATACCACATAGTACTGTATTATAATTTTACTTATGAAGGTGCCGGTATGGCCCAGTACCTTATTAACGTATTTTTTATCAATGTAATTATAGTTTAGACACTATCACAACTGACCTAAATCTTCCCTTGCACGTATAGGGCACATTTTTTTTCAAATCCTCACTGGACAGTGCAGTGTTTAGACTTACTACCTACATTAAATCAAGTTGGGCGTGACAAGAGGCGCGAGGCAAAAGCTACGTGACATAGCTGGCACGCCACACAGTAGTCACGTATTTCTTACTAGCTTGAGCAGTGAAAAGTATGTGATATATTGATGCAAGGATTCATACTTAAAGTAAGTTTAACTGCATGCTGCTACTCGCCAAACAATTTTTTTTCGCAATTTTTAAGCAAATAAAACATCTTCATACGTTTAAGTATATTGATCCATGCTTAAAAGTGTCAATTTTAAGGAATATATCCAATTATTTCACGTGAGTAACTCACAAAATATTTGAGTCTCGAAATATTTTTCGGAATCTTTTTTTACATAATATTGTCATTCCCGCATTTTACTGCTTATAATATCATATTAAATTACAAATTGCAAAAAAAAATCTAATTTGTCGTGTACTTCGCCTTACGCCTTACGAATGGTAAAGCGAGAACTGAAACCAACCAAAACCAACCAAAATGAAAACTCAAAAAGAGATGTCAGTTGTTGGTCATTGGTTTTTCCCATTCCAAAATTATCCAACGCATCTAAAGAAAAATACAGCTGGGTCAAGAAGCTCTCTCGACACTTGCTAAGTAGTCGCCTATAAAATGGCACCATTACATTTTTCATCGCATAAAAAACAATCATCCAATTAAGAATTCCAACTTTCCAAAAGTAATCCCGTAAATATAGGTACTCATTCAATACTCCCCGGCCCTCGGTGAAACTCGTCGGGCTTAATTCACTTCTTTCCTTTATTTGGGTAAATTAATTATGACTTCTGGAAGTTGACAATCAAATTACCGTCTGTCTGGGCGGAGCGCCTGCGTTTTGTGGCTCCGTGACTAATTACATAGTACTGTACACAGATCAGGGAACCGTGGTCTGTGGTACTGTACAACTTTAGACTCATTTTATAGTGAAACATAACCCCCGACAGAAGAATAGAAGAGGACAAATCTTATAAGTGAATTTCTGAGAGGGTTTGAAATGATCTCGAAGTCAAACGACTAAGTAATTACATACTTAGACTCATGTTACACTAAAAAAACATCATTTCTGATGCAATCGTTATGTTGTATTTTCTGAGTGTTTGACGTAGGTATACGAGTGTTTGTACGTGTTTGTCGGAGTGCCCAAACGACACTTGCATCCGTTCTGTATTTGTTCGTCGCAAAGTTAACTGTTTAAAATCTCTAAACTGAAAAATTGACGTGTCGAAAAATAGTGCTAGGTAGGTATCCTCTGCCATGGAGAGCATTTTGAAAAGGAATGCACTATTTTTAGATGTGTCAAATGAGTTTAAAAAATTTTCAAATCTTAGAGATTTTCACAACAGAATTAGCATGCATTAAAATAGCATGCTCGCTCCAAAAGGATGATTCCGAAACCTCCCATCAGACGAATAATGGTCAGGAGAAAATGTTGTTGTTATGAAGGAAAATATCGAAGTGACACTCAATTATTGGAGCGAACGCGAGGGACGTCATAACGATGTATCGTGAGAACAATATATCATGGCTCGCGAGGACGTCATCAATTCAGAACGGGTGACGCCATTTTTGTGTCGCACATCCGCATTTTCAAATTACACTTGCGACATATCTTTGCTAATGTATATCTATAGTAACAGAATATGTAGGTATAATACCACAGATACAAAAGTCAGGATATGACAACTAACGCCAAATCGATCCTGGAGTTATAGCGCTATTGAAATGACAAACATACAAACTATCACATTTATAATGGGTATACTAGCTGTAAGCTGGCCCGTTGTTGTTTTGTCATTTAATTATTTCGCACTTAGGGGTATGAAAAATAGTTTACGTACTATTCTCAGATATACACAAAAAAAAATCAAAATAATCGGCTGCTTCGAATAAAAAAGCCGTTTCGGAGGAGCTTTATTACTAACACTGTGACACTAGAATTTTATTATAGCAGATAGGATTAAAAACAGGATACAATTATTAGAATACTTTATTTCACGAAAAATATGCTCCTGGAAAAACGTAGGTACCTATATAAATCTGCGAAATAAAGTTTTTTCTTTCTTTCTTTCTATAACATTAAACTATATCTAAATTAAAAACTACATATTAAACTAAAATATTAAAATAAATTAATCTAGTAGACCGCTCTTAGAGGGAATTGTTCCCCATTGCCTCGTTGTATCGCTATACTAATTATTTATTTCAGTATTAATATAAACTTCCTGAAAGCAATCATACTATTATAGATAGTATTCCATCCAGATTCCAGTATGACTTTCAGAAAACCCTTAGGTATACTTGGTAAGTTGTGTGTAAGTAAACAATAAGCTCCACACAATACGGTCCATTAATATTCAAGTTCCTGCGCCTTTGTGACCTCTACACAGACTATATTGTTGTTGTCTATGTTTACGCGAAAGGTGAAAGGTGGGAAACAAAACATCGTTCATTAAACTGACCTAACAGGGAAAGGTGAAGTTGTTTTGCGGGAATTTGTTCGACCGATTTTTCAATCGCCAGATAAACTTTAAGTAACTAAGGAATAAATATGACTGAAACGTTGCGCAAAAAATGAGCCAGCCCTTCTGTTTTGTGACCTCTACACAGACTATATTATTGTTGTCTATGTTTACGCGAAAAGTGAAAGGTGGGAAACAAAACATCGTTAATTAAACTGACCTAACAGGTAACGGTGAAGTTGTTTTGCGGGAATTTGTTCGACCGATTTTTCAATCGCCAGATAAACTTTAAGTAACTAAGGAATAAATAATATTACTGAAACGTTGCGCAAAAAATGAGCCAGCCCTTCTGTCACCAGTCTATTAACCGCGGGGAAAGCTCTCGAAGGAATTTTTTGGCACTATGACTCATGGTCTCCACGGCTATAACAGGACAAAATATATGTAACTCTCTAATAGAGAGGCATATTTGCGACTCCCGGCTTTTATTCTGTCTCCCTGATATGAATCGAAGCCAATGTGTCAACGCATGTTGCGTCCCACATCAGCGCCCGACCCCGTTCCCAGGGAACCAGCGTCAATCCATCAGGTCTCTTGCCATCATCACGACTAATTCCTGCTGGCTCCAATAGGGCAGGAATATCAATGGTGGCAGGAGCCCTAAAATACTACTTAAGGTAAATTGTAAATATGACCTCGGTGTGTTATTTATACTAGCTCATAACACTTATAAGGTGTACGAGTATCTATCCCACTGTGTTAATATGAAATTACACAGTAGGGGAGCCAAACCTTTATGATTATAATACGGCGTCTATATAATGTACACCTCTGACCTCTCACGGCGGGGGTTGGTAGAGCCCTAATGGTCGTAATTTTTTTTGAATAGCGAATAATCACCTTGGGTGGATGGGAAAATTCAAATTTTATTCAGTTTTTCGCAAATAGTGAAATAATTATACCAGTGATTATCGTTGTGTTATAATGGCGATGAGTTTTGCAAGCATAACGTTTATGCATCTAGGTACATGTTATTCATAAAAAGTTCGGTCAACAATACTCATTCACTTCATATTGGTTCCCGATAGCTCCAAATGTGGGAAACTTCAGAAAATACTCTATAAGTATATTTTTCTACTCAAATGCAGGTTCTGTTTTGTTTGGATAGCCGTATCTTCACGTTTAATATTTTGATAAATGTTTCGTGTACTAATTAAATTAGTTCGTTATAAAGTTAAACAGTTTATATTGTCCGCGATATAATTTATATTAATATATTTGCGTGGTGAGTTGGGTAGTTTGTATATTGTGGCTACACCTCCGCCGCGGGAACCATTCGTCTGCGAATTACTTTAGTTCAAAACTTTACCCGTGAACATTGTATCGGTATACTCTAATGTACCCGAAACTATCCATATGAAAAATATATGAGTAAAATTACGTAGGTACCTAGTAAAACTATAATCCACCTACTGTCCTGTATTCCAGGGTTCAATTCATGTCACAAGTTAATTTAAATACAAGTCGTTCGTTCTTTTCAGCCGACGTACGTCCACTGCTGGACTGGACAAATGCCTCCTGCAATGATTTCCAGCCCACACGGTCCTTCGCTACTTGTAACCAGCGCCTTCCCGCGACTCTTTTAATGTCGTCAGTCCATCTGGTGGGAGGTCTACCAACACTTCTTTCCCGTGTCCCGTGTCCCTTTTTCTTTCTTTATAACTTCTAAATTGGTTCAGATCTGTTCTCGCCAAGTGATTTAGCGTTCCGGTGAAAAGATACTGGGTGTTACCGATAAACCGTTAGGGGTTATTTACCCCTTCATCACACTTACCCTTAGTAAGAGCGCACACTACCTCAAATTACTAGGTCGAATACTGAATACATAAGCGACTGAAAAAATAATTTAAATGTTAATGTTGAATCGAGACGCGAGCTGCCCCCGCGCCGCGTCCGCGTCCGTCCGCGGGAGGGTGCGGGGGACGGCGGGCCCGGCCGCATCGGCGCCGCGCCGCGCCGTGCAGTTAGTCGCCCCAAACCGCTTGGAAGGGAAGCCCGCGCCACCCTTTGTCGCGCCGGCCATACAAATCGCATGGTAGTTACCGAGTGAACTGCCTCAGACGTTTGCTAGCGACCGTTCGGAGTGACCGTACGTCTCCGTTCTAGCCAGCGGCCGCCGCCGCTACCGCCGCCGCTTGGAGCTCTTGAGGGCCTGCCGCTGTTAAAGCTGCACTGCCCTGTCGCGAAATAATTCGCGTGCTATGGCCATCTTTGCCTAGCCATTCGCGACCGGATACTCGGCCGTTTGAGTGACCGTCGCCTGCCCGTCGCGAGACCACGCTCTGCTACCAAAAATGTACGCGCCGCGCACTGCGTACCGAAGGGAGGCTCGTGGACCCGGGGCCCATCAGCGGGAACCGAGCGTCCCTCGCAGGCCACGGGCGCGGGTGCCACTAGGGCGGCACCGATAAGAAAATGGATGATCGACACCTACCTTGAAGGCGGCCTTCCACAGATTCTCGAAGCCAGGCGGTACCTCGTGACGCCGGGCAGCTTGCGTGTAATAGGCAGTAGATGAAATGCGGTGTGTAATGGAGTAAGTATTGTGTAAAATGTTGAGTAGCGATGCAGCACTTTCCCAGGCGGCACGCGTAGATCGATATCTTCCCGGCGGGCGTGAAGCGACGCAATCCGATCAAATATGGCGGCGTGGCTTCCGCGGAGAAGGACAATCCGAGGGTCGGAGCCGACTTTGGGGCTCGGACAAACACTAAACACTAATAGCTCGGCAACTCAACGCGCGACTCACAACAACACCATTGATTCGCGCGCCGCGCTGGTTGACGCTGCGGGTCATCAAAAATGTACGCGCCGCGCACTGCGAGCCGAAGGGAGGCTCGTGGACCCGGGGCCCATCAGCGGGAACCGAGCGTCCCTCGCAGGCCACGGGCGCGGGTGCCACTAGGGCGGCACCGATAAGAAAATGGATGATCGACACCTACCTTGAAGGCGGCCTTCCGCAGATTCTCGTAGGCAGGCGGTACCTCGTGACGCCGGGCAGCTTGCGTGTAATAGGTAGTAGATGAAATGCGGTGTGTAATGGAGTGAGTATTGTGTAAATGTTGGGGGTGAATCCGGCGCAGTACCCAGGCGGCACGGGAGTCACAGGCACTAGTAGTTCGACAACGCGGTCCGCGAAACAATATGGCGACGGCGTTGGTCTCGCGACGGGCAGGCGACGGTCACTCAAACGGCCGAGTATCCGGTCGCGAATGGCTAGGCAAAGATGGCCATAGCACGCGAATTATTTCGCGACAGGGCAGTGCAGCTTTAACAGCGGCAGGCCCTCAAGAGCTCCAAGCGGCGGCGGTAGCGGCGGCGGCCGCTGGCTAGAACGGAGACGTACGGTCACTCCGAACGGTCGCTAGCAAACGTCTGAGGCAGTTCACTCGGTAACTACCATGCGATTTGTATGGCCGGCGCGACAAAGGGTGGCGCGGGCTTCCCTTCCAAGCGGTTTGGGGCGACTAACTGCACGGCGCGGCGCGGCGCCGATGCGGCCGGGCCCGCCGTCCCCCGCACCCCCCCGCGGACGGCCGCGGACGCGGCGCGGGGGCAGCTCGCGTCTCGCTTCAACACTCCCCCGCCCGTGGACCCAAGAATTTGGAGTCCACTAAACAAAGGCAAGCGAAACTGGATTGAAACGGCTCGCTTCTCTCAACTACCTATCGGCACCCTTATAGTGGGTCTAACAGTCCGGTCGGACCAGGTGCGGATAACCTCGGCGTGAGACCAAGCGGCCTAGCGTGGCTACAAAAGTCTCAGCGTGGAGAGCGCTCACAAGCTCCCAAATGAACTGCTTTGGTAGCCAGGCAACACGTTGGAGAACCTACTCTGAGGCCAGGCGGACTCATGTTGAGTCAGCCAGCTAGGGCCCCACCAAAGAGTGGTTGACAAGGTCAGCAGCTTCACATCTGTGGGAAGCGCCATCTGCAGGGTTCAGGTGCCCTGATCAACGGGGTTTCCGAAGTCTGAATTTGGGAAACCCGGTTGGCAACAAAACTTCCAAGTTGTGGGGAGCGGCTCGCAGCCAACAAAGGACGACTTCACTGTCCGACCAGGCGTGAACGTCCGTCAGGTCTACCACCGACAGGAGGGACGAACAGGCATGGTCCAGTGGCGCATCAAAGAGCGGCTCCAGACAACTCTAACTGGGGTATTATCAACGTGGCCTAATTGGGCCACATCAACTTTTATCAAGACAAGGTGGGTTGCGACCTCGCCGGTGTCACGAACAGTTCTCAGATCGGCCCCGGCTGCGTACCCCTTTTCGGACGCATCACAAAAGCCGTGGCGACTGGCGTGGCACCTTTCCGGGGGAGGTGGCAACGCGGCATCGAAATCCGACTAACATGCGGATACGAGGCCACAATGGAGAGCCACTCCTGTAGCAATCTCCCTTGAAGCGGCCGGTGGACCAGGGTACCCCGGCTGGGGCGCTGCTAGGAAGGGGGAGGGTCTCCAATACGTTGACCATCCGCCTTCGTCAACCCGTGGTCTTACCATGCGGCTAGCGTCTGGGACGCCGTATGGAGCGCCTCGACCTGTCACGGGTGGATGACGCTCAAGTCGCGGCCCCACATAGAGCGGCGGCAAAAAACTTGGCGCACAGACGTTCGCCTGTGCAGCAGTCAGACCCCCGTCATAATACCGCGAGGGGGGTGTGACCCTCCCCCGGGGGGGTGGAACCCCCCCTCGAGGGGGTGAACCCCTAACGGACCTAGAAGTGTGATGGTCTGCGGTGGACCGTCCAATTGGACTCGTAGGGTGGCCAGGACGAGCGCCCCCGCCCATGGGGAGGGTGCGCGACCCACCGTCCTGGCGACCTGAGCCATTCCTATTGGCACACAAAAGGGCCATGTGGCTTCCTCCACAATGTGGGCAAGGCCGCGGCGGGTGCGGGCAATCTCGCGGGAGATGCCGGCCCAAACACGAAAAGCACCAGCGGCGTGCCGAAGCAAAGCCTCTCCTGACCGCAACAGGCTTGGCCAGGAAGTGAGGACAAGAGGAGACCTGGTGGCCGGCGTGCCGACAATAAGCACAGGGGGTGGGCTCTGTGGCCCCAGACCCACGGTACTTTGGCACCCGGCGACCCTCGCTCAAGTCGTTAGCTCGGGCCGGCCTGTTGGGGCCGCTCACCGACTGGTGGCCGGTCGGTGCCCCACCCCTATTCGGGTTCTCGGACCGTCCTAGGGCCTCTTTCGAGCCGGTAGCACCGGAGTTGTCGGCCTGGAGACACTCCTGCTCTAGAAATTTTAGGAGGTCGGAAAAGGGGGGCAGATGTGTTGCACCGTCTCCGCCAAACAGCTGCTCGAAGCGGCGCTTAAGCTCCAAGGGCAGGCGAGACAACACTAGGTGCAACAATAAAAAGGACCACTGGTCTACCGGGAGGTCCAACCGTCGCAGGGCATTGGTGGCCACAATGCAAGGGTTGAGCAATGCCTCCCGGAGCTCGGCCACCTCGGTGATCGTAGGCAACTTCAACAATTGCGCTACGTGGGCGTCGGCTAACCGGCGCACATTAGCGTAGCGTCGCGCCAGCAATTCCCTGGCAGTGGTGTAGCTCTCCTCAGAGAGCTTTAGATGGCGGACCAAGTCCAGCGCCTCGCCTTGAAGCGAGGACAGGAGATAGGACTGCTTCTGGCAGGGGGACAGGTCCTTCCTGGCGTGGACCAGACTGTCAAAGAGGTCCAGGAAGCCCATCC
Organism: Coenonympha arcania; assembly: GCA_036785405.1. Lineage (NCBI taxonomy): Eukaryota > Metazoa > Arthropoda > Insecta > Lepidoptera > Nymphalidae > Coenonympha > Coenonympha arcania. The sequence continues at coordinate 972,045 of CM072066.1, forward strand.
ACTCCTGCAGCTGCCCGTCAAACTTGGGCAGATCAATGGTGGGCAGTTTGCCCAGCAAGGCCGGCTGTGTGGGAGGTCGGCTGGGGGAGTCAAGCAACGCACTCTGTCGCCGCTTGTCCTCCGCGGCGGATCTGATTTTGTGGGCGGCCTCCACGATGGCATCCGTTAAATCAAAAAATTGGTCATAATCCGCCTTCGCGGTCCCTAAGACCTCTGGGGTGCAATCAAGGATGTGCAGGTCCCGAAGGGCCTGCTCAACAGAGGCCTGCCGAGTCCGCACCTGTTCCGCGCGGTGCAATAAGGCAACCGACCTATCGTCGCGGCCTATCAAACCCGCAGCGGTCGTAGCCCAGCGGAGCTCCGACTGTAATTGAGTCACTAACACTTTTACGTTCGCGGGCATCATGAATCTAAATTAAGCGTAAAAACTAAAAACACGAAATAAATTAGGATCGGACGGCGTACTATACGTAAACGCGGTCGGATCGACGAAGCAGCGCGGCAGATGGCGCAGCGCACGGCGAGAACGGCGTGCGACAGCAGCGAACGCGGCGCACAGGCGTAAACAGTTAAGGTTTAGGCTCAGTCAAAATCACTATCGGAATGGCGGTCGATCGCGATCGGAATCGGACGACGATCGAGCGCGTTGGAATCGGACGGCAATCGGGATCGGAATCGGATGACGATCGAGCGCGACCGGAATCGAATGGCGATCGAGATCGGAATCGGATGGCGATCAATCGGGATCGGGATCGGAAGGCGATCGATCGCGATCGGAATCGGAAAATCACTCGCGATCGGACGGCGGTAACGAAATAATTGCAAGCGCGGTCGGATCTACAAGCGGCGCGTGGCGCAGATGACCCGCAGCGTCAACCAGCGCGGCGCGCGAATCAAACGAACGCGTCAGCGAATGCGGCGCGGCGGCGGCGAAGCGGCGGCGGCGGCGGCGCTCGCGGAGCGATCGGCGAGCGCAAGCGCGGCGATACGCGATGACGCGGAGCGCGAGCGGGCGGAGAGCGTCAGCGAGGGCGCCGGCCGGCGCGGGCGGCGGCCGGCGCAGGCGGCGGCGCACGCGCAATGAGCGCGGCTGGCGAGCGAAATATAAACAATAACGCGGCCGAAAGGCGGCGATCAAGCGAGGTATCGAATGGCGTGAACAAACCGCGCTCTGTCTACCAAAAATGTACGCGCCGCGCACTGCGAGCCGAAGGGAGGCTCGTGGACCCGGGGCCCATCAGCGGGAACCGAGCGTCCCTCGCAGGCCACGGGCGCGGGTGCCACTAGGGCGGCACCGATAAGAAAATGGATGATCGACACCTACCTTGAAGGCGGCCTTCCGCAGATTCTCGTAGGCAGGCGGTACCTCGTGACGCCGGGCAGCTTGCGTGTAATAGGTAGTAGATGAAATGCGGTGTGTAATGGAGTGAGTATTGTGTAAATGTTGGGGGTGAATCCGGCGCAGTACCCAGGCGGCACGGGAGTCACAGGCACTAGTAGTTCGACAACGCGGTCCGCGAAACAATATGGCGACGGCGTTGGTCTCGCGACGGGCAGGCGACGGTCACTCAAACGGCCGAGTATCCGGTCGCGAATGGCTAGGCAAAGATGGCCATAGCACGCGAATTATTTCGCGAGAGGGCAGTGCAGCTTTAACAGCGGCAGGCCCTCAAGAGCTCCAAGCGGCGGCGGTAGCGGCGGCGGCCGCTGGCTAGAACGGAGACGTACGGTCACTCCGAACGGTCGCTAGCAAACGTCTGAGGCAGTTCACTCGGTAACTACCATGCGATTTGTATGGCCGGCGCGACAAAGGGTGGCGCGGGCTTCCCTTCCAAGCGGTTTGGGGCGACTAACTGCACGGCGCGGCGCGGCGCCGATGCGGCCGGGCCCGCCGTCCCCCGCACCCCCCCGCGGACGGACATCGAAAAAAAAAGAGATGCAAACAGTGCAAAAGCTTTTCTATACAATCTCAAGCTACTATCCTTAAGCTGCAATCGAAACTGTTTACGTGGCGGTGTCTTCCTTAGTTTAGTATTTTCGTTCTTTGGTTTCAAAGTCAAAGTCAAAGTCAAAATATATTTATTTCACATAGGCCTAACTTACAAGGCACTTGTAAGTTGGGCCTATGTGAACTTTCAGCTGTCGGACGTCCAACGCTGGACAAAGGCGGAAGGCTTCCAACCAATACAGTCCTGTGCCATTGCATCCATCGACTTGCCGCGACTCTCAATTCATTTAGTCGGAGGTCTGCCAACACTGCGATTTCCCGTGCGGGGTCGCCATTCCGGGTCTCCAACGTCCGTCGGCTCTACGAGCTATGTGCCCGACCCATTGCCACTTCAACTTCGCGATACGTTAAGTTTTGTCGGAGAGTCACTTAGAGAAAGTTTGGGACTTTGATGCCTCACCATTCCCTCATTATCAATATCAGTGATCGTAGCAAACTCGGTAACTCTGCCTAGTACCAGTCGGTTTTCGCGGTAATCGTAGAAATGAAGTTTTTAGTGAACTGCCGATAGTCGGGACTCGAGAGCTTATGCTCGGTTGCATATATTACTGAACTGATGCAATGTTTTTGGGGGTTTAATTAGTTTGAGTTTGAACTCGTTACCGCAACTCGTAATATTAATAATGTAGGTCTTATATTATGTCTAAATTTCAAGCAATATCTAAGTATCCTACTTATTTATTATGTTTGAAATTCACACATTCCATTCATTTTCAATTTCCTCGTCTGTTTGTTTGTTTGATCGTTTCTTACTTGTGTTTTATGCTTACTTCTTGTTTGATTCTTTTTTTGCAAGGCCGAAGATAAATCCGATTATAGCAAAAATTATAGAAGGCTACGTGTCAAATTTAAAGTTTTTTCGGATTTTAAAAGTCTATTAAAGAATACAGACATCACATCTTAAGTCGTATAAGAAGGCAATATAGCAGATATTGCTTGCACCTAATACCCGGTATTACAGCGACGCCGACGCGGACGGTTAAACCGGCATCGGGTATTACGTACCGACAGAACCGCGACTGGGTATTACCGCACCGACACCTACCGACAGAGTAATCCCTTCTTTCTAAAAGCATTACGTACTTTTTCATTTTGCACCGTTTATATTAAAATCTTGTTTAGCCACTCTTTTTAGCGAGTATTTTTTATACAGTCATCGTGAGAAAACTAGCGGGCGGGACCTGTCGATCACTGCCGCCCATGGTCATTCGCAGCACCAGAGAAATTGTAAAGGACGGCTCTCAAGGAGTTTATCCTTAAATAACCCTATGTTATAACTTTGAGGAAACACTGCTACTGGTAGCGGCATCTCGTCCACTTCCATAATATACTTAAGTACAGGCTCTGCATAGAATCTGGGCTGGGCTGGCCAATAAAGCCTGTTTGTTATATCTAGAATGTAAAAATTTTGTTTGTTCAATGGACAGTGTCCTGTTAGGTACCATTCCTACAAGTATTCTTATTTTTTACTTTAGTTTTTCCTCTTCTAAAATTTTAGTCGTAGAAGTCTCAAGTCGTGCTGTAAGTTGTGGATTTAGTTGTGGCCGAAATTGCTTTTTGCGTTTTACAGTTTATTATGCTGGTAGATATTTCAGTGCAGTTACTTAGTTTTTGTTTGTGTAGCCATGTACTCACTGAACGTTATATACAGACGACGTCGACTACCATCAAATATAAATTAGAAACCATACTTAGAGTTATTAAATAGTGATTGGTGATAAGTATTTAATGATTTAAAACTAAGTTTATAAGGGTAGTAACGCCCTCTAACGTGAGAAGAAGCCCACACTAGAGTTCTAGTAGGTACTAACAGCAGACAATAACAGATTACCTAATCACTTCTCGCCTCGGAAAAAGTCCACGGCTCTTGCGGGATTATTACAAATCCCTAATTCAACTGAGCAAGGCTAAAGGGTAAACCTGGTACAAAAAATTCAAAGGATTACCGAAACGTAAAGTGGAAAACTCCGGGACATCTACGCGCTAATCGGGCATTGGGGACAATCGGATAAATTGTTTTCCATTCACGGAAATGATTAAAGTAAGAACCTCCCCAAGTGGGTACTTCATCCTTTCTTTTACCCTGGGCACTGACTTTTTAAGGCTTTGTAATTGTTATAAACTGACTTTTTAATTGTTTTAGGTGCAAAGAAGCCAATACTAAAGTTTGGTACCCACATCAAACTTAAAAATAAAATATCTAACTCCAGTTAGGATATACTCTGTTGCTACGTCCAGTTTCAACCCCATTCAATGCCCAGTTATGGCAAGGATAGGTTTGGTTCAATGGCCATACATTATTAACGACTGACAATTTATCGCCAAAAATCCGCAGTTAATTTTTAAACTTCGGTTTTCGAGATGAATCTAATGATTTCATCCGTCCAGCCGTTTGAAAGATTATAAGGTAATATAGAAATTTATTAGGACAATTAGGTCAGCTGATCGGCAACGCATTGACGCTTTCGAGATGTGGTGCTGGAGAAGGATGCTTCGGATCCCATGGATAGCACATAGAACCAACGCATCGATCTTGAGACAACTCAGAATAACAAAAAGGCTATCAACCACCTGCCTACAGAGGATTCTGGAGTACTTCGGTCACATTGCCCGAAGGGAAGATGGCAACCTGGAGAAGTTGGTTGTCACCGGCAAAGTGGAAGGAAAGAGACCTCGAGGACGGAGCCCGATGCGTTGGTCGGATCAAATCCGCACCGCACTCGACACGAACGTCCACGATGCTCTACACGCGCAGCGAACAGGGCATACATGGCGCGACATCGTATTCAAGAAAGTCGTCGGTGGAAGGGGTCATGACCCTCAGTAATGAGGAGCACGACAGAGATAAAGAAATTTTTAAACAAACAAACACAGTAACATACAACAAACACGTATCGATAGATTGTACATTATGGCCTTAGTATCAGTCAACCGAACAAAATCGTCAAAGATTACACTCAAAAGCTTCCAAAATTATCTTTCACGGTGGCTGATTTCGTGTTTTAATGTTCCATTTTGACTTCCGAAATGAGCGAGCGGCTTTTCGTGGCGGATAAATAAGTAATTCCCGGCGAGAGTGCACAATCAGACGCGCTTTACATCCGGATTCACTCGCGAGCGACTCTTCAACACATCGCCGAATTAATTTTAATAAGCCCTCCTTTCAGTGTGGTACGAGTCATAAGGATTTGGTGCGTTATTTAAAAACAAAGTTTCTTTTCGGCGAAGGCACAGAAAATGCAATTTTTGCGTGTCTAAATCCGGTCACGAAGAAAATCTGCGAAAATCTTAAATGAACTATCGAGCGATACGTGAAATTACACATGAAAATATAAAATGGATTCTTGTTTTAGGTGTAATTCCGTTTTTACCCAGTGTTCCACTAAACTCACGTCTTCTTTAGTTTATATACGTACGAGATTATACAAGTACGAGGAATTTAATTTAATTTAGTCGAATTTAACAAAATAAAGTTATTGAAAATAATGGCAAAATATACCTACAAAGCCAGTGGAAAATTAGAAATTTGTTTACTTTAATTATTTTTAACTAGTTAGGTCTTACCCAAGACTTCATTTGTTTTCCAATCCGATTTGTCAAAAAAATATCTGTTCCTACGTCCTAGTGGTCCTACATACTTACCTATCTGTCGATGTCTGTGCAGTTTATAATTGTGCTCAAGTTGCCCTAAAATTGAAATTTTTCAAAGACTTTTGAAATTTATACATCTGCACTACACTTTCGTCATCCTGAGACATACCTAAGTCCTGTAATTTCGTCGGCTACAGTGCGTTTCAGCAGATATGGCACTGCAAATAATTCCACGTGGCTAAAAGTCTGTGAATCAGGCCACAGGGTTTTGTCTACGACTGGATTACACTTGTGCGGTAAAAGAGCAGTTTTTCGGGCAGATCGTAATAAGCGGCCGGGACTCGGGACTCGGGAACATGGTTTAATTTTACGCTGTCGCCGACACTGCTTCTGCTGTACTGTCTGTTACACAGAAATAATGTTATTATTTCATATTTAAACAGGGTTTCATTGCGGAATTACAAAAAATAAGGTTAATTAAATAAATTCTTCCGAGGTATACCTACTCTATGTATGTCCTTTCTCTTGCTATCTTTTCCATATTTTTTACGACCTCCTTAGCGTAGTGGCGGCGCGCTCGGATTTGAGTGGGAGGTCGCTGGTTCGATTCCCGCCACGGGCCACTTTGGAATTTTATAATTTCTAAATGGCTCAGGTCTGGTCTGGTGGGAGGCTTTGGCCGTGGCTAGTTACCACCCTACCAGCAAAGACGCACCGCCAAGCCTTAAGCTTACCCTTCCAAGTGAGTACGACAACATCTTAGGCTGCATCATCCCTTACCATCAGGTGAGATCGCAGTCACGTACAAAATCGTATAGAGTAAAAAAAATTAAAAAAATATGTAACTAGTTAAACTAGGTTTTCGTTACTGTTTTGTCCATGTGGATTTATGTTGGTGTTTTTTCCATGTGGATGTTTACACTTAATGAAAAAATCCATGGTAGATATATTATCTCCTGGTTATAATATAGTCGTTATATCGTAATATTTTTATCTACCGCCTATGATCAATCGAAAGCAAAGTGATTCAGGTAGGTACTTACTGTAATGAAACTTTACGAGGGTAACTAAAAGGTAAAACGACACATGTTTTATTGGTAATAGCCCACATATCGATACGACCCTGACAAGTAGGTACTTTACTACCTACGTTGGTAGACGCAATTTTCTATATTGGAGCTGTAAAAATTTTAATACTGATTACACTTATGCCACAGTAATGCTGGAACAGCGATTTCTATAATTATTTTCGTTTGCTAGTAGTTAAAATTACACAATATGCGAGACAAAAACAGTAGAACGTGCTACAATATCGTAGGCGTCTACGAATAAGCGTAGCAGCCTATTTGAACTTTACTTAGATCACTATTATGTCCGCTTGGGGCGCTGGCTGTTGAAGTAGGGCGGTGAATGGTGGTGTATATAGAGAAATCCGATCCGATCCGAGTCGTACAAAAACCAGTACTAACACTACTGATACTTTTATTAGCAGCTAGCTGTGAATAATCAAGTGACCCGCCCGCTCGTTTCCTCACGTTGAGAATAACAAAAAAGTTTAAGTCGTTAACTGTAGATGGATATAACCGTAGTCAGATATTCTGCTATGAAATCATTGCATTAGAAAGGCACCGTGTTTTAGCTGAAGGGCAATTTTGACAATTAAAAAAATAATATCTCAGTTGGGTGACAAATGTAGTCCAATGTATAAAATTTTTGTTATTCTGTACCTACTGTAAAAAACATAATTTAATTTAAAAAGTTTTTGAGCGAATCAGTTTACAACGTAGGGAGTACTTAATGGGTTTTTTCTAGGTACCTACGTTGCAATCGCTCCGCCTATGAACATGGTCTCAGCAAAAGGGTTAGTTGAAAATGGAAAACCGATACCAACATTTCACCGAGCAGCCGGCATCAAACTATCGTCCAAATTAAATGATGTAAATATAATAGCTACTCGTTTGCTTCTATAGATGCATTTTTTAAATTTATTATAGTTACTAACATCTACCTAAGTACGTATCTACCTAGAAAATGGAACACGTGTCTCTTTTATCTATTATTCTATAGATATGATAGACACATAAAAAGCACTAACTAGGTGATCTATACCTACTGCACAATAATTATGATGTTGTTTATTCTCATTGCAATTGAAAGAAATATTGAAATTCCAAAGACTGCAGGCTCGTGCCGGGAAGATAATGTTAAGATTAGGCAACAACTACCTAAGTAGGGGTTTTGAAAATTTAATTTGGTTATCAGGCCGTATTTAAAGCTCAGAAAATATCCTACTGTCGGGCATGAGCCTCCGAGGCCTAATAGAGCGGCCAAGGTAGCGCATGCCGGTTGGTAGGTTAGAGAGAAACAACCACCTTTTGCGAGGTTGTTATGACGAAGAAGGAGGCTGCGGAGAGATCTGATCCATCTCTCAGACGCCGTAGATAGCAATCCCAGACCCCCTAAATAGCCTGGGACCTGGGGGCTGACCCTGACCTTCCCTGAAAGTGGCTAATGTTAAGGGTCAGCCAGAGGCGCAAGGGAGCCTCCGGTGTGTTCGTATGAGATCCCGGAGGCTGCCAACGTGAGCGCTGAGGATGTCCAATAGGGTTTTAGTAGTGGGTAAAAATCCCACATACTTCAATCTACTTACAGATTGGATATCTCAATGGCCATTATTTCCCCCGTAATAAAAAAAAACGGCCAAGTGAGAGTCGGACTCGCGCACCGAGGGTTCCGTACTCAAGAAGTACTGAAGCAAAATAAGCTTAGGTAGTTATAGCTAGGTACTTTTAAGATTCGTTCGTACTAATGTAGATGTAACACGACCAAAACTGTAACGACCAAAGATGTGAAACGGTAATAATTACCTTTGTTAATGAACCGCAAAACTAACTTTGTTTGTAGAGGTTTATTGTTAATATAAAAAAAACTATGCTAGTTAGAGCATTGGCTATAGTTTTCCTGTAAAATATACGTAAATTCCTATTGACCATAATTATTTGAGATTTTTCGATTGGTAAACTCCGGAGATAAGGGGGGGGGAACGGTATTTTTTTTAGACATTTTCCCCGATAAATCAAAAACTATCAACTACTAAAAATAATTAAAAATCGGTTTTAGAATGTACAAAGTAAACCCTTTCATATGATACCCCACACAGTACAGTTATCTCACTTTTAAATTTCAACCCTCCGATTTTCCCTTTTTTAAATAAGAACAAAAATAATTTCCATTTTTTTTATTCCAGTGTCATTGGGCCACTAATATACACAACTATTCCAAATTTCATATCGATAGCTCTGGTAGTTACTGAAATAATCGAGTGTGACGGACACACAGACAGACAGACGGAGAAAGTCGCACCGGGTTCCATTTTACCATTTTGGTACGGAACCCTAAAAAGGCTTAACACAACTTTGACCACGTGAGACTAGTATGCAGGTTTCTTTAGGGCGCTTTCTTTAATTTGTAATTCTCAATGTTTGTTTTTAAAACTGGAAAAGCCTGGCATTCGACCCCGTACCCTCAATCAAGAGGTAGGTCTCAACCACTGAACTTTTAGGGTCACCTATGTGAATGGATAATGGATAACATAAGGAGGGATACAAATAAAATAAACCGATTTTTAGTCGATTGATAATTTTACTAACCGCACACACGCAACGCAAGGTGCAACAATATGTACATTACACTAAACTCTTATAGATATAATGATCCAAACTGGTGGCAATATCTCGCTGCACGTGGTGCAATAAAATAGAGGTCGGCGTTCCCCGGCAGCGCTGCTGTGACGTCCGTAAGTGACGACAGAGAGCGCAACAGCTGTTGTTAGCGCCCTGCGTGCAGCGAGTTACCACAGCCAGTTAGTACTTATCTTTACGCGCGACTTGTGTGTGTGTGAACTAGTCAATATCATCTGTCAAGAATCCCGTAGACTCCTAATAATAATAAGTTTCTTTTTAATTGTGTGAAACATTATTAGTATAATTAACTGAGCACTTGATGCCTTGCTTTGTGTAACAGTCGTCGTCTAAGTAATATGTTTTGTATTATGTATGCAAAGTTCAAAGTACGAGTAAAGTACATTTTATTCACACAGGTTCGCGCGTAAGGTCAGTTTGAAACTTCACAGTAATACGTTTACATACCCGTTTCGTGTTGGCATCGCCAATAGCTGCGCATAGTAGTTACACAACCAAACAATCAAATAAACAGACAGACAAAAGTACACTTAATCATACACATAGTAGTAAAGTAAATACATAATATACCTAACTATAATATCTTTTAAGTGTAATACACAAACAAACCAAATTTTTAAGATTGTGTTAAGTTTTATATTATAAATTATGTGCTAATGTGTGCATACGCTCTGATATGGCATGACTTAATCGAAGTATACTTAAAATCAACGGTAGATTCATCTATAAAAAGTATAAAATAACTTAGAGTTCTTACAGTTGTAAGAGAGATTTGAAAGGTTACAGAAATGTAACTTGAATAGAAATATAACTTGAAACATCTACCACGAATCCCGTACAATCATTGACCGTCAATCCCGTAGACTCTTAAGTTGAAGGGACATTTTTGTTAACGTATGTGCCTTTCTGAATACTAAAGTGTTTCCATCGATCTAATTATTCCTCGCAAATTTTTATTAGATACGCACCCTACAAGGTGCAGTAAAAACGTAAGGTCTAGCTGATATTCTATAGTAAAGATATATAATTACTCGGCCAAGAACAATTTTATTGCATAGTAATATTTACGTAGTTACATCTTAAATCTAATTTAACTTATTCTAAGTTGTATCACAAATTACTATGTGTTGTTGCTTTGAACTATTGTACAGTCAGCATCAATAATGATACAAACAAAAAAATATAAAAATAAACATAAAAGTAAAAGTTACTAAAGAAGCTACAAAGTGATAAATGGGACAGACTTTTACACTCTACTTAGTAACTGTTCCTTGATGGAAATACAAAAAAATCCTAAGCCTAACTTGTCCAGTTATTTTTTATTCTGCACCCAGAAAGTTTTTCACTTTTTTTTGTAACTAACCCCGAGTTGCTCAAAATAAATTTAAAAATTGAAGTGCTACTTAAACTAATTTAATCACAAGAAATGTAAAAATTTCATACATTTTTGACATTGATTGCGATTAAATTAGTTTAAGTACTTACCACTTTAATTTTTTAATTTGTTTCTTGCAACTCGGCTTAGATCCATAGTATACCTATCTGCGTTACAGATATTCATAGGTCCAAAAAAGTGAAATTAATTCTTGATTGAAAAGGACGTTCAAAACGTCAAATTCGGTTGAAAAAAAAACCCGATGTGATATGTTTTCTATCCAAATCTAAATAGATAAATATTAAATATTACAATGATTATGGTGTTTTAATGTTGACTGTACCTTAGAATACGCGGTGTTTTTAAATACAAAATATTGTTACTTATTAGTTACTTACGTAAATATTGGAGAAAATCTTAAAAATGAAAGTATTAGTTTTGGCATTATAACATGCGATCATTTGAAGGAAGATAATATTGAATACGAAATGCAATGCTCAATTTATACATACACAATCAGTATTCTTATTTTGTTCTATAATTGGGTATTGGACTCCAATTTTTTTTATCACTTTATTATAAACTAGGATAAAAAGAAGTCTGTTAATAACGACGAACACTGCAAAAACTAACAAATCTATCAAATAACAAAAAAATTATAAGCATATTTTAAATATTACTGATTAGACAGAGATAGCGAAGTTAAATTGTGACGTCACACCTCACGAATTCCATAGTAGCTTCGTGCGGCTTCATACAAATTTTCGTTTTGCGAGAAAGCGATAGAAGACCCTCCCACTCCAAAATTAAAATGCCTGTAACTTTGTAATTCTTTGTTACATTTTAATTTTATTTCAGCGTTCGTCATTAATTCTTATTCAGTTTATAATAAAGTAACAATATTTATCAAATTCAAAAATAGGAAAATACCCATTTGTAGGAAAAGACAATATTCTTAGTAAAAATAATATCGATTGTAATAATTTAAATTTTTAAATATGGAGTTTAAATATGACAAAAGTTTATACTAGGTATTATAAATTACGACAAGATGTACCTTTTGGCAGATGTTATTTTCACCTTATACTTTTTTTCACTATTACATAAAGGCTAGTACATACCTCTGACCACCCATAGGTTTTTGTGGACCTCTGTAGCGATCCAGAAAGAGATAGAGGGGACATAAAGTAACGCGACAGAAAGAGAGCAACAACGTTTAGGTTAATAAAGCACGAGTGTAAAGCATTAATGATAAAAAGTTTTGAGCATATGATTACATTGCAAAGGAAGTCTGGGTGCAAATTTATAATATGTACATTTCCATACTCAGATCACCTGACCCAAAAGCAAAATGAGCAGGCATACAAACTCAATGCAGCTTTGTATAATTTAGCGTTTAGTCATAGGGACAATTTCCATATTTTTGATTTAAATAAATTTGTAAATAGAATTCCAATGACAGAAGGTACAATGTACTTACCTTTTACTTATAAAAAACGAATAGCTACTCTTGTAGCTTGTAATATTGTGGACTCTGCTATATTTAGCACGAAACCAGTTGACTTCGGTACATGTTGTACAAATAGTAATATTGACATAATTAGTAATAATACTAATTTACCTATTTTTACTTCAATTAATAGTAATTCTACTATTGTAAATTGTGACCAAAATAATTTAAACTAAATAGGACGACAAAGGATAAGCTCTGTAAAATTTGTTTAGTCCATCAGAATATTCAGGGCTTACCCGGCAAGGAACATGAAATAGAAATGTTTATTAATCAATGTGATATTGACATTCTTTGTATTACTGAGCATTGGCTAAATCAAAGCCAAATGCTAATACACTTTAACAATTACACATTGTCAAGTGCGTTCTCAAGAAGGACAGCAATCCGGGGAGGGTCTTTGATTATAACAAGGGACAACCTGAATTGTAAAGAACGAAAAGATATTGTCAGTCTTTCCAGGGAACGCATTGCTGAACTGTCTTGTGTTGAGATGGATAGATATATTGTAGTATGCGTTTACCGACCCCCCTCAGGTGACCTCAAACATTTTGAGGATATAATGGAGGAAGTACTCAAACGATTGTCAGTTTCAACTAAAAAAATATTAGTATGTGGGGATTTTAATGTTGATATTTTATTGAGTAATTCAAATAGTGTCCAGTTACTCAATTTATTTAAATGCTTTAATCTAAATAATGTATTTAGGGAACCCACTAGAGTAACACAAACCTCAGCCTCCTGCATTGATAATATATTTTGCAACTGTGAGATTTTAGATAAGGCTATAATAAGTAAGCTTAGGTCTGATCACTGTGGTCAACAAATTTATGTTTTGAATAGTATTGTTAAACTCAAGCAAATAGTTAAATGCAGACCTATAACAAAAGATAAATTAATGCGGTTTAAAGATAAAATTTCTACTACAGTTCCTGCCCTAGTCTTTGAACATGGACATCCTGATAGTATTTACAGAACCCTATTCAAATCTGTAGATACGGAATTTAAAAATATTTTTAAAACGAAAAATATAGACATTATGAATAATAAATTAAAATTCAGCGATTGGGCAACTATTGGGATCCATAAAAGTCGAAAAAAGTTGTATGAGCTTTATGAAGAAAGACAATTTAATCAAACTGCAAGTTTTCTAGAACGGGTTAAAACTTATTCAAAAATTTTCAAAAATGTTTGCATTCAAGCAAAATCGCTACATATTAAAGAAAAAATTACCCAATCTGATAACAAAATAAGAACCACATGGAATATAGTTAACAAACAGGCAGGAAAAACCAAATCGCGTAACCCAAAGATTGAAATAGTTGCCAATGGTAGTAAATTAACATCAGATTTAGAAATCGCGAATACCTTTGAAAACTATTTCCAGAATGTTCCTGTTTTGTTGACGGATTCTCTTAAGTCCTCGCCAACAACAGCCCAAAAACTCTTAAGAGACAACGTAAAAGAATGCACTGTCTTATTTAATTTTGAACATATCACTGCAGCAGACATTAAAAAAACCTGCCGATTCATAAAAATTAAAAGAACTGGCGACCTTTGGGGAATGTCTGTGCAAGTTATTTTCAACATTATCGACACTATTGCCCCTTATATGGCTGTAATATTCAACCAATGTGTCGACCTAGGAACGTTTCCAAATTTAATGAAACATAGTAAACTGATACCGCTATTTAAGTCTGGAGATAGGCAGGACGTTAATAATTATAGGCCTATTTCAATTTTACCAACTCTTAGTAAGATATTTGAAAAAATCATACTTGACCAACTTCTAAGTCATTTTAATTCCAACAAAATTCTTCACTCCGAGCAGTATGGCTTTACTAAAGGTAGGAATACCACCGATGCTGGTGCCAAGCTTTTAAGCCATATCTATGATGCCTGGGAACAGTCTCAGAATGCCATAGGAGTCTTCTGTGACCTGTCCAAAGCTTTTGATTGCGTCGAACATCAGACGCTACTATTTAAACTTAGCCACTACGGTATCAGAGACAGAGCTCTTGATTTCGTTGCCTCTTATCTGAGTGATCGAACACAAAGGGTATGCATAAATGACACAAAGTCGCAGGGTTGTTCCCCCAAAATGGGTGTGCCACAGGGTTCAATTTTGGGCCCTTTTCTGTTTTTAGTGTATATAAATGATTTACCGCACCATGTAGACGGTATTTGCGAAATAGTATTGTTTGCTGATGACACTTCTCTCGTTTTTAAAACAGATAAAAGTAAAGACAATTTTGACGATGTAAATTCTGCTATTGCTATTGCGCACGTATCGCACTGGTTCACAGTTAACAATTTACTTTTAAATTCAAAAAAGACTAAGTGCATTGAGTTTGCACTACCAAACCTAAGAAATATAGTTAGCAACAAAAAGGTGATTGTGAATGGAGAAATACTAAAAATGGAAAACTCTACTGTATTTCTGGGGGTGACCTTAGACAATAAATTACAATGGGGCGCTCATATTGAGACTTTGGCAGGTAAACTTAGTTCAGCTGCCTATGCTGTGAGAAAAATTAGGCAATTTACAGACATTGATACAGCCAAGCTTGTTTATTATGCCTATTTCCACAGTGTTATGTCCTATGGTATTCTATTGTGGGGCAAAGCTGCTGATATTCAAACCATATTTGTATTACAAAAGAGAGCAATTAGAGCCATATACAAAATGAAGCCACGCGAATCTCTTCGCCAAAAATTTAAAGAAATAGGTATTCTTACAGTGGCATCTCAATACATTTATAATTGCTTACTATTTGTTCGTCAAAATATTAATAATTATAAGCAACGGATAGATATAAGTAATCGTCCAATTAGAAATGGAGGACATAAGTTAGTTATAGTGCCACACCGTTTGCGTAAGGTACAGAGGTCATTTGTGGGGTTGAGTGTACGCTTCTACAATATGATTCCGAAGTCTGTTTTGGACTTACCTTTGCACAGGTTTAAAGACACTGTCAAGAAACATTTAATTAATCATGGTTACTATACCATTGAAGAATTTCTTAACGACAATGATTCTTGGAATGATAGAAATATGCTTCCATCTCCTCACGAGATATCTTAAAAATATGTTATAATTTTTCATAATCTATAAGAAATCTTGTATTATAACAATGACATTTTTGAAAAGAGCAAGTGCCGAGTTTCTTGCCAGTTCTTCTCGGTGCAAACCTGCTTTCCGAACCTGGCGGTAGAGTTTTGACTTTTCATAAGAGCCTGTTATTTAGGCCTATGTGAAAAATAAATATTTTCATTTTCATTTTCATTTTCATTTTCATTATTGCGAACTGAAATGAACTTTATTGTGCCATTGCTAGAGTCGCTATTCATTTAAATCATTTTGCGGAGTGTAAAGTTACTACTAATTATTACATAACATTACGGTACTCTGTGCTATTTCTATACATCCCTCATATTTTGCCAAATGGGACATCTTATCCTAAAAACAGCATAAATGATAGAAATGCTGTGTAAATATAAAATGCGTTAAATGTTTTGAAAAATCAGAAATCAACATTTATGTTTGTTTTATGTTTGTATTACATATCTAGATCTAATATTATTACTTCAAGTTTTTATAGGAGATAACTTCGCATAATATTCGCAACTTCCAGTACTAATGGAAAAGTCTAATAACACTATAATTTGTAATCCAGGGCAGTCTTTGGTTAGTTTTTAGAATTACCTAAATGTTAATATGCTTGTATACTGTAGTTATTGTTATAGTGAAGATTAAAATGAATAATTCTAAGTCAGGACGAGTACCTAAACAGTAAACACTATTGTTTCTAGTTTCTATATAATCTGTGAGTCTAAATTAAAAACACAAACAAAATAGTGTGCAAATATTTAACCGTAGTTAGGCGGAGCTTAGTTAAAAGCACCGAGAGGAAGAAAGAATGTGGAAGAAAGCTACTTTTCATTTGTGAAAAATCTTCCACGTAGACCATAATAAACTGAAATCCATCTGTGCTTTCCTCGGATTATCCCGTTGGAATTCCTTATCCCTTGTCATCATGAAGGTATCCTCTGCACGAAATTTCAGCGTTCTAGGACCAGTAATTTGGGCTGGGCGTGTCATAATAAGTGACTGTCTGGTGAGTCAGTGAGTCTACAAATAGTAGCTCCATCTGTCAAAATGTCAAAACTACCATAGAGCATAGTATAGAGCAAACTATGGTGGACTTACTACTGGTATCAAAACAAACATTTTTGACACCAGCAAAATGGCGAACTTTGTTTTTAGTTATTGATGAATAACTACAGCATAAAAGCATTATTACGCAACGAGACTTTTATCTATTACGCAATTATTGTTAATATCAAAATCTAACATTAATAATTCAGAATGCTTAAACCTGTGGTTTATAAGTTAGAGACCCTTTGGAAGTTTTCAACTACTGAACATTATATTTTCATGTAATATCAATCATTATTATTTCCAATGCCTATAATATATGCTGATCTTTGGGTAAACCACTACATTTTTTTTTTACTCTATACAAGTTAGTACTTGACTGCGATCTCACCTGATGGTACATACAGTATGTGAATAATTTTTTAAATTCCTATTATTACGTATGCTACAAACTTCGTTTTCTTTACGTTCTTCAACGGGTATTATTTACATATGCTAAGAAACCTTTGCATGTTCAAAATTTTAAATGACCATAAAATCCATCGTAGGTATGGAAAATAATTATTTTGATATTTTCTACTTACAATGGTCAATGATGAATAAAAATAAAGTATTTACATTTATCATTTACGTTCCAACAAACTAACAAACATAAAAGCCACTGATCTTTATTCTATGGATTCTTACTGACAGTTCCTTTTTTATGCAGATTTAGAGCGCCACCCTCGAACATCAACGGTACTATATTGACATTTGTTGTTAGTGACCGTGGTTTTGAATGTCATCTTACTTTAGTTCCATAGACGCCAGTGGGGCTAGACAAAGTAACAGTCGTGTAGCGTTGATGACAGTAGATAAAAATGTATGGACAAACCACGTGACGAATGAAAACAAATGAAAGAAGAATATATTTTATGCTTAGCGTTGTTCACTGTTGGCTGTTAATTGTCACGCGAAGTACGCTTAAGTTATCTACAAGGTCTGCGAGAACGCCAGGGAGCGTTCAAATTGTCGTAGTCGATTTCCAAAAAAAGCGTGTTTTTCTCTATTTGGTCACGTGCTTTTTCTACAGTCACTTGTTTTGTCCATACATTTTTATCTACTGTCGTTAACGCCAAGCGACTGTTACTTTGTCTAGCCCCGCAGATCTAGCAAAAATCAGCACCAAAATGCCGAAAATCAAGCGATCCATAAAATACAGATCAGTGATAAAAGAATTTCTTAAATGGCAACGGATACAATGCATTTTGACATACTGTCAAGATCAAACTGTCAAGTGTCAAAGTCAGCCTATGAAAGCTATTCACCAAGGACAATTATCCAGGAATCATACCTGGGACCTCCTTTTTAACTATCTTTTACCTATTGCAGTGAATAAATATGTTTCAAAATGCTATTTCCAAATGCGTTGCTTACATTACCGGCATTATAATATGTAATTCTGTACCATAACTCTACATAATAATGTGTAATAAGTATAATATTCGAGAATACCATATTCCTTCAAAACCCTATTCTTATCTCAAAGATCATTAATTAAAACTACTATCAGAAAAAACTCACCAAAAATACAAACCCCAAATAACTTACAAGTCCTAATCTAAATTTCTTAGTAGTCATTATAATAATATTGTATGTCGTCCGACAAAATTACTTTCGCTACTTAGTACTTCTAGAATTTGCTACTCCAGTCCAACTGCTAATTGTAAATGTTGATGTTTTACAATACTTTCGGTTAGTAATATATAACTTTAGAACTTAACTGTTATATAATTATAATTGGTTAATAAACTACTTATATTTTCATGTACAATTACAGTAACCATAGTAGGTCTAATATCTCACTGCCCGCGCTGCAGTGAAATGAGGAAGCAAGACGGCGAATGTTTTCAGGCAAGATTGCCGTAAAGCAACAGAGAGCGCAATAATATATTTTACTGCACCGCGGATAGCGAGATATTGGACCGCCTAGTTATGTAAAATACGTCATATTAGTCTTGGATTTTATCTTAGCCACATGTTTTGTCGATAACCACTAATAAATACACGATCCAAATATTGGATTTATTAGAATCTATATAGAGAAGTTATTTACATTACCACTTACAAAGACTAATTACATTATTTAATGAATTTTAAGTAGATATAAGAGCCTCGATTTCCTTTAATAGTATGCACTGAGTGGTGTAATTAGTATATTTAATTTTCATAAAATATGACAAAAAAATAGCAAACAAATTAGGCACCAATGAAGCTAAGAAATATCCTTATTGCTTACATACCCTTATAGCACACAACACTCCTCTAACAAACTTGCCATATTATTTAATTACGTCATTAACATGCATTTGGGCGTTGGACATGTTTTGTCGCTCAACATACTGTTGGGCTTAGTCGTTGGTCACTAGATTCCAGCGGTCGTTGGTCGTTATTTATTAATTATAAGCAACAATATGACATCACTTCAGAAAATCCGGTCTCTAGACAATTGGTCTACAAAAGCTTGCCACTCTGTTCGACTTCATCGTTGACATATATCTAGCTGTTGGACATGTTTGTTCGTTTGTCTGTTGTACCTTTAAAGGCTCAGTCGTTGGTCACGCTATTCCAGCGGGCGTTGGGCAATAACAACACAAAGTCACTTTAAAAAAGTCAATTACTATACATTCTTGACATTCTACTAGACTGCCACCACTGACATAGATAAAATTGTTGGGCAAGTTGATTTTGTCGTTGGGCATACTGTTGGTCATTTCCGACTTGTGACGTAGACGTTGGCTGTTCAACAATTATTATTTATCACGCTCCAAAAACTGATTTACATAATGAACTTGCCGTTCTGCTTGACTTCGCCGTTGACATGCATCTGCTGGACGTTGGACACGTCGGTTTTGTCGTTGGTCACCTCGATGGGCTGGTCGTTGGTCGCCTGTTTCCGGCGCGTGTTGTAGCGGCGCGTGGCTTTGGTTAGCGGCAATATTACGAATACCCCGCCGGATATGGCAATGAACACTCCGGCGAGGTAAAAGGAGAGGTCATAGCTATTCGTGATGTCGTATACCCAACCTGGAACCAAGAAATACCAAGTTGTTTTACGTACAAGTTAGAATTTAACTGCACTAGGGTTGGGGGTTTGAACCGGGGTGCGACTTTCCGGAGTTGTGTGCATTTGTGGCACTGACTTCTATACTACAAGTACGCTGGACTGATTTCAAGCTTCAGCGTGATTTGCTCCACCAGGACGATGCTCGTCAGCGAGCAGTTCGCGCTAAGAAGGCACTACTCACCAGCCAGCGGCGGCCCGACGAGGTTGGCGACGCCCTGTATCAGCAGCAGCAGCCCGTACGCGTTGGTGAACTTCTCCAGCGTGATCTGCTCCACCAGGACGATGCTCGTCAGCGAGCAGTTCGCGCTAAGAAGGCACTACTCACCAGCCAGCGGCGGCCCGACGAGGTTGGCGACGCCCTGTATCAGCAGCAGCAGCCCGTACGCGTTGGTGAACTTCTCCAGCGTGATCTGCTCCACCAGGACGATGCTCGTCAGCGAGCAGTTCGCGCTAAGAAGGCACTACTCACCAGCCAGCGGCGGCCCGACGAGGTTGGCGACGCCCTGTATCAGCAGCAGCAGCCCGTACGCGTTGGTGAACTTCTCCAGCGTGATCTGCTCCACCAGGACGATGCTCGTCAGCGAGCAGTTCGCGCTAAGAAGGCACTACTCACCAGCCAGCGGCGGCCCGACGAGGTTGGCGACGCCCTGTATCAGCAGCAGCAGCCCGTACGCGTTGGTGAACTTCTCCAGCGTGATCTGCTCCACCAGGACGATGCTCGTCAGCGAGCAGTTCGCGCTAAGAAGGCACTACTCACCAGCCAGCGGCGGCCCGACGAGGTTGGCGACGCCCTGTATCAGCAGCAGCAGCCCGTACGCGTTGGTGAACTTCTCCAGCGTGATCTGCTCCACCAGGACGATGCTCGTCAGCGAGCAGTTCGCGCTAAGAAGGCACTACTCACCAGCCAGCGGCGGCCCGACGAGGTTGGCGACGCCCTGTATCAGCAGCAGCAGCCCGTACGCGTTGGTGAACTTCTCCAGCGTGATCTGCTCCACCAGGACGATGCTCGTCAGCGAGCAGTTCGCGCTAAGAAGGCACTACTCACCAGCCAGCGGCGGCCCGACGAGGTTGGCGACGCCCTGTATCAGCAGCAGCAGCCCGTACGCGTTGGTGAACTTCTCCAGCGTGATCTGCTCCACCAGGATGATGCTAGTCAGTGAGTAGTTCGCTGCGATGAAGGCCCCGAAGGCCCCCGAGGCCGCCGCGAGGCCCAGGTAAGAGGTCATGACAGGCATTATCACGGTGGCCAGGCCACAGAACACCATGCATATGGCGTACACCACGCTTGGGTTGACGCACTCCCAATCTCCGATCCAGCCTAGGAGGATCTGCAAAAGAAAAAATGCACTAAGCAAAATGTGGTTTGAAGTTTTTTTAATGGCGTGAAGGCGTATTAAAAACTTAAAACTTTTGACCCTGTTTCATCCCCTTATTAGGGGATGAGTTTTGAAGAATCCTATCTTAGTGCACCGTTCTTGCTCCTTCCATAGCGTCCTCATTGATGACTGACTGATGAGAACTGACATGCCCTTTTTTTTATTTGCAATATTTTTTTTTAATTCCTGCAGGATGCATAAAGAACAGATTCCAAGACATGTAAACAAACAACAACACAAACTGTCACGACATAATTTCACTTATTACGACGGTGATGTCAGTTCTAGAAATGTATGTAATACTTATTCTCTATTATCTATAACTATAAAAGGCTTTGTCCTGAGTGACTGACTGATAGACAAGCTACAGCCCAAACGGCTGAACGTAAGAACTTGAAATTTTCAGGGAAGATTCTTTGTGAACCCAAACCGCTCGCTAAGAAAGGGTTTTTTGAAATTCTACCCCTAAGGGGGTTAAATAAGGGATTTAGGTTTGTATGAAAGTCCCTCATTTTTCAAGTTAGATTCTTGAAAATTGGTAGGTATATAGACTTTCGAATAAAAATAAGAGAATGGGTGTCCGAGGGATTTTGGAAATTTCATCCCTAACTCTCTAAAAAGGGGGTTGAAACTAGAAAACGATTGGTCCCGGCTGGCTGGCTTTTGGACAAGCTACTGCCCAAACGGTTAAACGTAGCAACATGAAATTCCCTGAAAATTTCATGTTGCAACGTTCAACCGTTCTTTACACCCTATATATTCATTCTTTATTTCTATCATTCTTTATACCCTATATGTTTATACACTACCCTTATACCCTATATGTTCTTTTTACACCCTAGATGTGTACTAAGGAAGGAATTTTTGAAATTCTACCGCTAAGGGTGTTAAATAAGTAATTTTATTTTACATATATGGAAATCCGCCAATTTTCAAGTTGTGTTCATTAAAATCGGTAAGTAGGCTTTTGGATAAAAAATAACAAAGTTCCTCGATTTTTTAATTCCACCCCTACTTATGAGACTACCTCCTAGGGGGACGTGAAACGGGGGTCCAAAGATATTACGAAGAAAGGCTTCTTCACGCTGCAGCTACTGATCGGAATTGGCTGAAATTTGAAAAAGAGTTAAATCATATTCTGGATTAATAAATATACTACTTTTTTCCCACAAAAATCTATGGTTCCCGCGAAATTTGTAAAAGATAGAAATACGCGCGGGGGAAATGCTCCTTCACGTCGCAATTTCTGAATCGATTTGTCTAAAATTTAGAATAGAGGTAGATTATATCCCGGTTTAATACTTAGGCTACTTTTTATCCCGAAAAAATCCATGCTTTCCGCGGGATGTGTGAAAAACCAAAATTCCTGTGGGAGAAAAACTCCCTTACGCCGCAACTACTGAAACGATTAGGCTAAAATTTGAAATAAAGGTAGATTAATATATATAATGATCTAGCACTTAGGTTACTTTTTATCTCGGAAAATTACATGGTTTTTGCGGGATATTTGAAAAATCGAATTCCACGCGAGAGAAAAATCGTTCACGCCGCAATTAGTGAACCGACTTGGCTGTAATTTGGAATAGAGGTAGATTAGGCTTATTTTTAACCGACTTCAAAAAAAGGAGGAGGTTCTCAATTCGTCGGAATCTTTTTTTTTTTTTTATGTATGTTCCCCGATTACTCGAAGATGCGTGGACCAATTTAGAAAATTCTTTTTTTGTTTGAAAGGGTATAGTTCACAGATGGTCCCATTGTCACCAAAGCAGGATCTGATGATGGGATCCTGGAGAAATCGAGGGAACTCTTCAAATTTTATAAGCACACTTGAAGTGATTTGGGTATTGCTTAAAAGAGTAATTTTTTCCAGGTTGTATTATGGTCATCAGGTCGGGATCTGATGATGGGATCTTGGTAAAATCGAGGGAACTCTTCAAATTTTGCTAGTATACTTGAAGCGATTTAGGTATTTTTTATAGTTACTATTGCATTTCCTAGCAGTCATCAAGTAATGACTGTATTCATCAAGTCAGAATCTGATGATGGGATCTTGGAGAAATTGAGGGAACTCTTCAGATTTTAGAAGCATATTCCAGCGATTTGGGCATTTTTTCCAATACCTTGCGCATTACTTGTTTTCCACTAAAAAGTAAAAAATAAAATGGAAAATTCTTTCCAAAAAACCAACTTCAAATGCCACTACAAAGAGTGAAATAATTTTTAATGTACACCAATTCGAAGTCGGGCAATGTTTCGTTCATTCACTAATAGTCCTCCGTATTGACGATAATTTTGTCGTTTCTTTGCACATTAAGTTTAATAATACGAAGGACTATTAATGATTGAACAAAACATTGCCCGACTTCGAATTGGTGTACATTAAAAATTATTTCACTCTTTGTAGTGGCATTTGAAGTTGGTTTTTTGGAAAGAATTTTCCATTTTATTATCCCGAAAAATCCATGATTTCCGCGTGATGTGTGTAAAACGAAATTCACGCGGAAGAAATTATCCTTCATTCCGCCAATACAGAACCGATTTCGTAGATATTTTGAAATGGAGCTAGCTTATATCCTGGATGAACACTAAGGTTACTTTTTGTCTCGGAAAATCCATGTTCACCGCGGAGTTTGTGAAAAGTCGAATTTTACGCTGGAAAATACTCCTTCACACAATATACATTCTTAAAACATAAATTAAAAATACCCAATTTTCCAAAGCAATCGATACCGTCAGCTGCTTTCTTGAAAGTAGGTATAAAGGTTAAGGTTGATAAGGAAATTCAGGTTTATGAAAAATCTGAATCTCTGGGTTTGTGAAAAATCGAAATTAACGCGGGCGAAGCCGCGCGTAAAAGCTAGTTATGTATAGAAACTTATTTTTTGATCTGTGTGTTTATGCGTCTTTCATAGATGAATGTGTTTTCCTGTTACTACGATGATAAATAAATAATAAATATCTCGAGTCGTGGCACTACACGTGGTAACGTTACATAAGGGCGTACAGCAGATTGAGATCCTTGACTTGGTGCTGCAGGCCAGACCAACGTCTACTAAAAGTTAATTACTTTCATAATCAATGCGTAAAATAAGCAGGCAAAACTAAACGTTATTGCTATGGAAGTTCACGAGCTGAGGTGTTTTTCAGGTAGTTAATTGTTTTAAAAATGTCTGATGACTGATATAACCACACATAGCACACATTACCTCTAAGGAGGTAGAACATAGTATATGTGAGGCAACCGGGCGCCCTCCAGTAATACATTTGGAATTGAATATTATTTGCTTAATTTTAAAGGAAAACACCGCGTCGTCGGAGCTCGTCGTCGGAGGCATCGTCATGCCTTCAAGCAAACTTTTGTAAGTACCCGTACCAAGTATAGTCCATAAACGTTGAGAGGCTAAAATCTAACCTACCCTACATGTGGGAAGGAGAAGCGTGTGAGAGAGAAGGATGTATGTGAGGAAGGGAAGGAGAGAGATGTACGCAAGATGGCGCGAGTGACTGGACGACGCGATGTGCTAGCAAGACGTAAAAATTCGAAATAAAAGTTTATTAAAGTGATTCAAGCCTTTTTCTTTGAGATAATCCCACATTTTTGGTGTCAGAAGTGGGATTTAATCACGAGTCAATGAACTCGTAGGTCTGGCATACAGTTGTCAGTAGCAATTTCAGGCTTTTAGTTCATAGTAGCATTCAAGCAGAAGCAGGCAGATAGAAATGGGTCAAGATACTTGATATCGTCTCTCCAGCTGAGAGCAGCGCTGAAAACATTGTTGCTGTTATCAGATACCGACATAATACTCGTGCTACAATACGCTACAATGTACACTCGAGATTGTGATTTCCTGTTTGAAGAGATACGAAATAAGACAGACGGGTTTGGAAGATTTAAACACATGAAATAGATTCTAAGATCGACAGTTTAGTTTTTATAGTGGCTATATAACACGTGGGAAAAACGAGGACAAAATAAATATACTCTTAAAAAAAAACTTATATACTCTTAAAAAGCCAACAATACAATGGGGTGTTTGGGGGAACTGCAGAACCGATTTTAAAAGGAATAGGAACGGATAAAAGAATATTGAAGCCCACGTAAAGGCCGTTATCTGTGATAAATATGTATGGCAATACAGCAGAAACCATCTTGGACGACCACTACTCCTTACAGGAACGCCAAATTGCAATAGAGAATGTGGCAAATTGAGATTCTAATGCCTGTAAAAATATTCCTTTGGGGGCTACAAGCGTGACCCAAAAGTGGTGAAAATGTTCTATGAGCTACCCAAAAGCGGTGGAATTGTTCTACGAGCTACCCAAAAGTTGTAGAAGTGGTCTACAAGCTACTCAAAAGTGGTGGAAAATTTCTATGAGCTATCCAAAAATTGTGGAAGTATTCTATGAGCTACCCAAAAGTTGTGGAAGTATTCTACGAACTACTGAACAGTCGTGGAAGAGTTATAGGAGCTACTGAAAAGTGGTGGAAGATTTCTATGAGCTACCCAAAAGTGGTAGAAGTATTCTAAGAGCTACCCAAAAGTGTTGGAGACATTCTACAAGCTACACTGTGATGGAAGTGTTCTACGAGCTGGGGCTCACCTCTCCGAACATGTTGACTATGCCTATGATGGATATCAGCATGGAGGACTGCGACTCGTTGAAGCCCATGGCGCCGCCCATGTCTGCGATGTACACGTAGGGCACGTCGTACCACATGTACAGCAGGAAGTTGGACAGAGCGAACACGAGGAACGCCGGGATGCGAAAGTGTGAGAAGTCCAGCACATCAACCACCAGGTCCCAGAAGTCCCACAGGCCGGCGTACCATTGCACCTGGAATTTGAGGAGGACGCTATTTAATACAAGCATTTTTACAAGCTTTTATTTAACTTTCAATGGTGCCAATTTTGTTGTGCAAAACCCTTAAATTAAAAGCGCCAAAGATAGTGCTATCCTTTTCGAAATACTCCCTATCTAACAGGATAGCACTATTTTAAGACGCGTCAAATGAATTTAGTTTGGCAAATATGTACAACAGAATTGGCACCATTGTCTGTTTATTTAGGTGAAACATTGCCACTCAATTTTGAAGCTGATAATATCTTCAACTGATTGAGCTGAAATTTTTTTTTGGATGACAATACACGGTTAGCTGTGAAATGTCTTTGTAAATCCAATATGTCGGCGCAAACAAGACGGTTATTTTTAATGCACTCCTGCAATATGGGTGTCAAATATGGGTTTGCTGAGAAGAATATTCCCCAGAATATTCTTCATTATTTATTGAATACTAGCTGTTGCCCGCGGCTCCGCTCGCGTGAATTTAGGTTTTTCACTACTTCTGCGGGAACCATCGCTTTTTCCGGGATAAAAAGTACCATAATGTGGTAATCCAGGTAATAATCCACTAAATATTACAATATGGAGTTTACGTCGCTCTCAATATACAGTGCTAACGCGTGTACACTTGATGAAGAGTGGTCACAGGAATTTACGCCGCTCCCAATATACAGTGCTAACGCGTGTACACTTGATGAAGAGTGGTCACAGGAATTTACGCCGCTCCCAATATACAGTGCTAACGCGTGTACACTTGATGGAGAGTGGTCACAGGAGAATACGCCGCTCCCAAAATAGGTTCAGTGCTAATACCGAGTTTCACGACTCTTTAAACTTCAAAAACACGGGACTTTCATACAAACTCCCAACCCCTATTTCACCCCCTTAGGGAAGGATTTTCTCAAAACCGTTTCTTAGCTGACACCTACCCATTACAAAGAACCTACCTTTCAAATTTCAAGTCAACAGTAACAATATTAAAAATTTTCACATAAAAACTTTCATCCCCTATTTTACCACCCTTAAAGGGGAATTTTCCAAAACGACTTATACAAATTTTTAATATCTGAAGCTGATAACCTAAATGACGATTTTCACGTCTCTAACTTCAAAAACACGGGACTTTCATATAAACTTCCAACCCCTATTTCACCCCCTTAGAGGGGTAGTTTCTCAAAATCGTTTCTTAGCTGACACCTACCCATTACAAAGAACCTACCTTTCAAATTTCAAGTCAACAGTAACAATATTAAAATTTTCACATAAAAACTTTCATCCCCTATTTTACCACCCTTAAAGGGGAATTTTCCAAAACGACTTATACAAATTTTTAATATCTGAAGCTGATAACCTAAATGACGATTTTCACGTCTCTAACTTCAAAAACACGGGACTTTCATATAAACTTCCAACCCCTATTTCACCCCCTTAGAGGGGTAGTTTCTCAAAATCGTTTCTTAGCTGACACCTACCCATTACAAAGAACCTACCTTTCAAATTTCAAGTCAACAGTAACAATATTAAAATTTTCACATAAAAACTTTCATCCCCTATTTTACCACCCTTAAAGGGGAATTTTCCAAAACGACTTATACAAATTTTTAATATCTGAAGCTGATAACCTAAATGACGATTTTCACGTCTCTAACTTCAAAAACACGGGACTTTCATATAAACTTCCAACCCCTATTTCACCCCCTTAGAGGGGTAGTTTCTCAAAATCGTTTCTTAGCTGACACCTACCCATTACAAAGAACCTACCTTTCAAATTTCAAGTCAACAGTAACAATATTAAAATTTTCACATAAAAACTTTCATCCCCTATTTTACCACCCTTAAAGGGGAATTTTCCAAAACGACTTATACAAATTTTTAATATCTGAAGCTGATAACCTAAATGACGATTTTCACGTCTCTAACTTCAAAAACACGGGACTTTCATATAAACTTCCAACCCCTATTTCACCCCCTTAGAGGGGTAGTTTCTCAAAATCGTTTCTTAGCTGACACCTACCCATTACAAAGAACCTACCTTTCAAATTTCAAGTTTGTAGGCTTTATACTTCCTGAGATATCGTGATTAGTCAGTGAGTGAGTGAGTGGTAACTCTCTTTTTTTTATATATATAGATAGATAGATTATTTGTATTATTTTGTTAAAGAGGCAACGTAAGGTATCAGCATAACAAATTTTACTAAATTAAGTTCATTAGTTGTTGTTTACAAAGCTGTTAAATTAATTGCAGTTTTTTAACTATCCCACGGGAACTCTTTATTTTACCGGGATGAAAAGTATCCTATATGTTGACCAGGGACATAAGCTACCACCACACAAAATTTCATTGGAATCGGTCCAGCCGTTCCAAAGATTAGCCCGTACAAACAGACAGACAAACAGACAAACAGATAAACAGACAAACAGACAAACAGAGAAACAAAAAAATTGAAAAAATTCTAAATTGGTTCTATTTCACTTCTTACATCCCCCTGACTCGGTTTTTAGCATTTCTTTTCACTGTACAGAAATTCGACTTCTACAGATTTATTATATGTATATATATATATATATATAATATTGATTCTTATTCATTGGGCGATCCAGACCAAGTGAGAGTGAGTTGAAGCCGTTGTTCTAGTATTATTATGTCCACTCACGGAAGTCTTAATTCTAAGAATATTCCTTTTTAATGATAACTTATTTTGTTTATTTACACAACATTTAGGTAAATTCTTAACTGTAACCTCACTTTGAGTTTCAGTTAACTGGGAAGTTAACTGAAACTGAAATATAACGCGGAAATAACGCTGAATTGGACTGCGTAAAAGCTTTCATGGAGTAAAGTTTGTCTGCTTTGAAGCACCAGCGATATTACTATACATGATGTCTCATGATGACGAGTACAGGGCACTGCAACATGACATTGCAATGCAATTTCCTGGGTTGCACTGCACCTGGCATGGGCAGAAGAATCACTTAACATCAGATAAACGTCTAGCTTGTATTGTCATTTTTTAAAAATTCTAAAGGTATCTGATCTGTTGCATATGGAAAAATATGTAAATAGGAACAGAAAAAAGTATGCATACCTTTTCCTTAGCAATAGTTGTCATGGAATTTTTGAAGATGTTGGGACAAGAAGACGCTCGAAGCCTGTACCGGTTGATATTCAACATCGCACCCCTGTATGTCAGAGAATGCCTGTGCAGCCTCAAGTCTTTGAGGAAGGCTGGCGGCTTCTTCGTTGAACCACCGTGGCCCTGTCTCCTCATCCATTGCGTTAACGCTGCTTTGTCATTCAAATGCCTCGTTCCGTTCGTTTGAGGGGCACTCGGAACTGACGTAGGGGACATGGTCCCCGGAGACCCTGTGCCTGGGGACATCAAGGTCTTCGGGGGAGAAAGTTCGTGTAACCGACCACTATCGCTGAAACTTCTCGACGGTAACATCACTCCCGGATAATTCTGTGCCATTATCGCGTACGCCCGACCTCGAGTCGACATCAGTTCGAATACTTCTAGGGATACTCCTTCCCCAGCGGTCATGTATGTCGGTAAGTCCACCACGGAGCTGAACTGTGGCCCCACCGCGGAAGTGACAGCTTCTATATCTTCATTATCAGCCATTTTAGTAGACCCGACGGCGCTACTCTTGCTGTCTGAGAAACTGTCATCCGCAGACGATCCGTAACGTTTATTTCTCTTTCTCTCTCTTCTTCGTTTCCTCTCTTTCGCTCTCTCCTCGTTCATCGTGGCCGTCCAGGGCAAATCGCGGAACAGCAGGCCGCAGACGGCCATGTTAAGGAACAACCCGGCCAGTATCAAAGTCGTTCCTCGCCACCCATATTCGTCCAGCAAGACATATGTCAACGGAGCGAATATGAACGTACCGATCCCACTTCCGCACACTGAAATCCCAGTGGCGAGGGAGCGCTTCTTCTCAAAGTAATACGCGACGATCACCACTGCCGCTACGTAGCACAAACTCAACCCGAACCCAGCCATGATGCCGAACGTCAAAAACAACGTTTCCATGTTGTCCACGAAAGACGAAATGATGAATCCTATAGCTGCGAGAATGGAGCCGAAAATCGTCATGCGCCGACAGCCGTACCGGTCCGTCAAGAAGCTAGCGATCGGGCCGGATAAAAGCGGCATCGCCATGAAGAAACCGGCGATCCAAGCCGTCTGTCCTTTGCCCTTGCCGAAGTAGTCCAGAAAATGCGGGTAGAACACTCCGAAACTGAACGTGATTCCGTCGGCGATGAGATTGACCATGAAGGAGGCGAACACGACGACCCAGCCCCATCCTCCGTCGGGGGGCCGAGCCTCGGCGATGGAGACGTCCTCATCGTCGGAGCTGGACGAACTCGAGCTGGACTCGGACACGGGTGCGGGCGGCGACTGCGCGTCGAACTGCACGTGCAGGGGGCGGTTGTGTCGCCGCGGCGCGTCGGTGGTGCCGGCGCTGGCGTTGGCACTCGTCGCGGCGCCGACGGTGGCACCGCGCGGGTCTCGGAGCAGAGGCTCGCTCTCAGGAATGGGTGTGAGCGCGCGCGGCGGGCGCGTCTCGTGCTCGCCTAAGGTCTCCGGCGCGAGAAAAGCTTCCGGGGTTCCGCTGGGTCCTCCTGTAAAATATATAATTACAATTTTATCCATTGCCGACTACAACACACAGGGATTAGGGAGAGCTAGAGAAAAGAAGTGTCAAAAATTAC
Organism: Coenonympha arcania; assembly: GCA_036785405.1. Classification (NCBI taxonomy): domain Eukaryota; kingdom Metazoa; phylum Arthropoda; class Insecta; order Lepidoptera; family Nymphalidae; genus Coenonympha; species Coenonympha arcania. The sequence goes on from CM072066.1 coordinate 1,002,427, forward strand.
CAGTTTTTATAATGACTGAATGACTGATAGATAGATTCTTTTGTCATGTTACGAGATGAGATTTTAAGGCCCAATTTGTGATATTTGATCGCGTTACAAAGGAGTTTGGTTACTACATTTTAATTTATTTAACCACTCCGCCGGGCTTCCATGCGTACACCGCACCGCCGTCGTGACCTCATGCTGCAATAGACAACACACACCTTGGAGCGGCCGACGCAGCGGGTCCGGCGGCGGCGAGAGGCGCGCGCGGTCCATGCCGGCAGCGAGCGGCGACAGGGGCGGTGTTGCGCTCGCAGCGAGTGCAGCGCGGGGTCACCACTCCGCCGGGCTTCCATGCGTACACCGCACCGCCGTCGTGACCTCATGCTGCAATAGACAACACACACGTTTAAAAAAAATCCAAAAAGACCTAAGAGATCAAATGGCGGATATACAAACCAAGACAAGACTGTATAGAGAGTAGGAGCTACGATCCTCCCCAACTAGCGAAACCTATTTATAAGTTCTATATTGATGAGTACATTATTGGCTATAAGTTAAGCTAGAGCGGTGAAGTTGCGTAATTGCTTTCCGAGTAATTGCGTTCAGTTGAAAGAGACGTAAAGGCTGTCACTATGTTGACAACATAAGACCTTGAGAACGTTCTCAACCGGCTTTAACAGGGCTCAAATAGGTCCTTTTCACATCAATCATAATGAGGTGGATAGCACTAATTTTGGACTTGTCATATTTGTTAAGAAATTTTGGTTCCCAATGATAATGTTTAGGTAACGGAGCATAATGACTAAAGAGGTCAAAGGATGCGGGCTGAGCTACCAGAGCCGCGTCTATTGGCACACAAAGCTGCGCGTCGGGATGGCGTCTAGTCTAGCCGAATAGCTTTGGCCTAAAACCTTCACAGTGGTCGGTCGTCCATTGGTCGGGATAATAACAAGGTTCCATTTATCTGCAATGTTTGTTTGCTAAAAAACACGCTCTATCTCTCTTACTCGCATGCAAAGGATGCGGAAAGAAATTAATTAATCCTGGCGAATCTAAAGATAATTGGACATTTTAATCGAATTATTTCGTTCGTAATACGTCTTTGACGGGTGTGCAAAGTTTGAATTAAATCTGATCGTTCAAAGTAGGACAAAATCGAGCTCAAAGGAGTCGGTTACAAACATACAAACATACAGGTGAAGCTAATAAAAGCGTGTTAATAAAAACAGAGGCAGTCCGAGAGTGAAGTGGAAACTTTTATATACAGATGTCGGTAACGGAACAGTGTCACGAGTTCAATGGCTTTTTCCGCCTCTAAAATACCCACCCGCCTAAAAGTTTTACTGGAAAAATCACTTCGGGCGCTCTATAGTAAATTGCTACTTGTAGGTACATATTTTTTAAACTACCTGCAATTTGTCGATTCACCTGATATAGCCCCTGTTGTTAATTTCCCCAGGGATCAGCGATTCGGTAGGTACGGGGTAAAATTGACCGGACATTGTCCCCGCGGGTTCAATTAACTTTTATAGTTATACCATTTGATAACGAATCATTTTCATGTCATTAACTCGTCTGACGTCTACTCCTTGTTAATTTATAGATCTAAAACTTTTAACATATTATTTTTTTCTGCTTATATGTTATGCAGATACATAAACGATACGATAGTCTCAATAATATAGGCACATATACATACATAATCTTTGTTCATCCTCTTCTAGATACCAAAATAATGTATTGTGTCATATACAAATTAATATGGTTGGTGTTCTTAAACTTCTGAAAGAGCTAATTCTACATCAGAAGAATAGAAAAAAAATACATGATAAACAATATGATTTGCAAACATGCAGACGGCCTTTATCCAAGTTATCATTATCTAAATAATAAATTAAATCTACTTAAAATCATGATTTTATACCGCCCTAGATAACAAAGTAGTGAGTTTTATCATTTATCACCTAACAAGTTATAACAACTCTCGTGCATATAACGTTAAAATAAACAGTGACACATCACACAGTGTGTTCGTGTCAAACTATAGAGATATAACACGGTCATCATAATATACATAGACTGCGAGCCACAAAAACGCCCTTTATTTCAAAACTAGGTGCAAAGCAACTACTTACATAGCAATATTTTAGATACAATTTACGGTAGTCAGCTTATGGCTCCTTGAATTAGTTAGGGACGTAACGCATTCAAATCCACGACTCGGTTTTAGTATTTCAGAGGGTCTAAAGTCTAAACTCTAAAGCATATTATAAGATCTATAAAGCGATTTAGTAAGATAACATCCAGCCTTAAATTTTGGTCGTTGATGCAGACTTAGGTAAATCTAAGCACGCATTTAGTACGATTTCTAAGGTCTATAAATACCGACGTTGCTTTAGCATTAGCACTAAAGTAGAGCAAAGCCAAAGTATCTCTATCGATCTCAAGTTTATGCCTCGTAAGCTCTAAACTCTTGACTCTCCAAGGGAAAGGTCACTTGATACTGATGATGAATGTACTTAAAACACTAGATCAGTTCCACAAGGCCCTCACGCCCAGAGGCCATTATAGGAAATTTGAATAATTGTTCTCGCTCGAGCGAACATTGCTAGAGTTCTCAGTTCGCTCGACAACACATAAATAAAATTTACCACGCTCGATGGAATAATAAAAAACCGGCCAAGTGCGAGTCGGACTCGCGCACCGAGGGTTCCGTACTCAAGAAGTACTGAAGCAAAACAATCAGGCAAAAACCAATACAGCAAAAAACTTCCAGAACCTACTTACTTCACTATAATTATTAACCTAATAACCAACTTAACCAAGGTGTAATTAAAATAAGGGTATTTATATTTTAAAAAAAAACAAAGTAAGTACAGAAAATCGCAGTAAGAATTCAGTACCTACTGTGTATTCCTGAACAAAACGCATGGATTAATATGAAACGCAGCACCGCTAACGGTATTGCTGCGGGGCGCGGGGTACGCGTCGGCGATCACGCCAGTATATTTGGGGTTGAGATCAGTGTAATTATGAAACGAATATGGTTATGTATGGATCGTAAATTGAAAACAAATTAGTTACAATAATAACCTATTGTGTCACATCACTATGTACATGACTATTTTATTTCTTAATATATACATATAAATATTTTATTCTAAATATATTATATAGAAATAAGCTTAGGTAGTTATAGCTAGGTACTGATTCGTTCGTATTAATGTAGATGTAACACGACCAAAACTGTAACGACCAAAGATGTAAAACGGTAATAATTACCTTTGTTAATGAACCGCAAAACTAACTTTGTTTGTAGAGGTTTACTGTTAATATCAAAAAAACTATGCTAGTTAGAGCATTGGCTATAGTTTTCCTGTAAAATGTACGTAAATTCCTATTGACCATAATTATTTCAGATTTTTAGATTGGTAAACTCCGGAGATAAGGGGGGGAACGGTATTTTTTTAGACATTTTCCCCGATAAATCAAAAACTATCATGACTAAAAATAATTAAAAATCGGTTTCAGAATGTACAAAGTAAACCCTTTCATATGATACCCCACACAGTACAGTTATCTCACTTTTAAATTTCAACCCACCGATTTTCCCCCCTTTTTAAATAAGAACAAAAATAATTTCCATTTTTTTTTTATTCCAGTGTCATTGGGCCACTAATATACATAACTATTCCAAATTTCATATCGATAGCTCCGGTAGTTACTGAAATAATCGAGTGTGACGGACAGACAGACGGAGAAAGTCCGTACCGGACGGATAAGGGTTCCATTTTACCATTTTGGTACGGAACCCTAAAAATGGACGAACATTTTACAAATTCAAAAACTTAGGACCACGTTGGAAGCCACAACTTTACGATTTACCAAATTATTTAGAAGTAGCACAGATAGTGGTAGAGACAGACAATAAAGTCGAGACAAAAACACACCATCTTGCATCCATTTATTTTTACAAAAAAAAAACATTTCGTTGTACATACGCACATCAGGTAGAAACGTTTAGTCCCCTAGGGTGGGAGCATATATGCGCCTTTTTAAAAACATTCTAACATACTGTCTAAGAATAAGTTAAACTTAGTTTTAGGTAATTTTATAATGATACTTTTAGTTAACAAGATTAATTAACAATTTTATACATCTTTTACTCAGTTCGTACATCGATAAACAGAGTTAATATGTTACAGTTATAGCTTTTCTGTTTTGATAACACTGTGATACGTATTTACTCGTATATGCTATTTTTGCCACAGGAAAATTGGAGCTATCCCGTTGGCGTTTTAAACATGCGGGCAAAACCACAAGCATCAACAGCTACAATGTTGCGCCTTAATTAAAAATATAATTTCAAACGCGTCTCCCATCTTGTCTACTGCACACCAGTGGTGTTATATAAATCACTAACAAAATCATCGCTGACGTCACTAGAGACCTCGCCAAAGGACTGACGTCATTATACGATGTCCATCTCACGCACGTGCGGAGCGGCTGTTCGGAAATCGCGTTTTTAGTCGAAAAATTTGGCAAGAGCATCACGAGAGTTATGTAAATTGCCGCACTGATATTGCCAAACTGGCTGCTTAATTAAAGTGCCAATTCTCGGAGAGAGAAAGACTTCGTTTCAGCCGACGGACGTCCACTGCTGCACAAAGGCCTCCTGCAATGCTTTCCAGCCCACACGGTCCTGAGAGAGACTTGAGAGTCGGAAAATTCCTATTCTTTTTTTCTTTAGGCAATCTCTGCCACGTCGATATCGTAGGTTTAGTTGAAACACGGTTGTGAGCTTATGTTTAAACAAAACTAATCAACTAGAGTATTCCATAAATCGAGCAAACATTGGTCAATTTAGCTTCACGACAAACAAGTAGTAGAGGTGCTTGTTGTCGAGCAATCGGATGTAGCCGACGATCCATCATGTTAGACCAGGGAAAACCTATACATCGCTCGGTCCAATTTGACCGATTATTATTATTTGAGCTAATAAGATTGAGTGCTGGTGACCTATAAAGGTCAGTTGGTAATCTTTTAAGCAAGAAATGAAATGTGGTCTATAGCACACATTTTAAAGTGATTTAAACAGAACTATCCTTTCCTTTCTTGTTCACCCTCACTTTCTTTAGTGTTTATAACTGTTACTTGTTTAACGAAATCCAAAGAGCATATTTTGCCGTGACATATTTCTTCCGAACTTGTCGGTTGCACTGGTATGGCTTTTTATCAATTCTTGTTACTTGATCACGTCATACCTGAGATTATAGATATGTGTGTTTATTATTCCTACTTATTTTTATATACAATAGTGTTCATTCATTAGATACAAGCCTTTCCCGCTTTTTGTACAAATTCCGCGGGATTTCACGCGATAGTTTATATCTTAATCTAGAATTTAATCCATCGCCATTCCAAATTAGTTCTATAATTACTGGTGTCACTCACAGACGGACTAGAAATGCTTAGATGGCTCAAATCCCAATACATAAAAATACAAACTTTCGCCTTTACTAAGCTAACCGGATCCAAGAAGTGGTTACAGGTTTCATTAGTGTGACATCGCCGGTTTTATCAATAGGAATACTTTGTAGTTCTTAGCCGGCCAACCAACATGAGGTCAACATTGAGAGCTACTTAATCCTTTTATCATTCTCGGAAGGCGGTAACAGGAAGGTGACAATGCAACAGAACCGGGAAGACCTACCGCAGCTGCAGAAATTTCCTAACAAGTGGTAATAGCCACTTGTGCTGCACAACTCAACTAGCAAGACAACAAGATAACGCGGCGTAACGACCTGTTGTTATTGGTTAAACGGGTAAGTGGATAATGGATAGAGACACTGCTGATTCTTTGACATGCGCCTAGCGCCGGCGTTTGGTGTGCCTGAAATTAGAATGTTCATCTAAAGAACCGCCCAGCATCGTAATGCTCTGCCTCTCTGGTACTACATTATTCGATCAATATAAAAGACAACCGCAAAGATCTGTATGAGCGCCACGATTAACTTATATTTAATTTTGACGATCTCTATTCTGTATTGTCTGTGGTGCTTCCGTCACTTGGGCAATGAATAAAAATCGAGGTTAATTGCCCAAGTGGGCAAAGGGTCCGACAATTCTTGCGCACAACTTAATCACCTTAGAATGTTAAGGCATTCACAGGTCGAATGAAGTCTCAACCCTCTTTACGGTCAAAATTTGGCTCGCAGAATGGAAAGGATTGGTGATAGCTTGGCCAAGTGCGACTTGATAGATTCACATGATTTTAAGAACATTACGGGTGGCTCTTAGGCATGTAGGTTTCCTGGTGATCTTTTCTTTCGCCGCTATAATGCTCTACAAAAAGTAACCCCCCAAATAGGAGACCGAATTCTTAAACACTAGGCCACCACCTTATTATTCCACCACTTTTAGTACTTCAACTTTAAGCGCCAAGTTAAAATACCTTAACCTGCTTCACATTGAACGGAGCTAGACCGAAAATCGCAGTTCTCGATGTCAAATCTTAAACTTGAGCTGACACCTGCAAAATCCACGACATTCTACAAGAACTTTCAACTGTTTCAACTTTACTTAAAGTGGACTATACACGTAGAAACAGCCAAATACCTTGTTGTTAAATCAACTTTAGACGTCTGAAAATAAGGTTTCTTTTGGAAAAATTATGTTGTTGCAACATTTGCGATATTTCTAAAGAAGTAATAGGTAAATTCAACTTTGTGGATATAGAAATAAGGTATGCTTCATGAGAATTACCTGATGGCATAGCTAATGTAGTAAACAAATGTAAAGTCGACTTTATGCCTATAACAGTAGGCTTTATTTCAATGTTGGACGGTTCCATGGCAACATTGGCGAAATGCCAGATACTGCGGAACTGTGACGTAACAGGGTTACATATTAAGCTTGTTTGACGGTTAAGCGTACCTAGTTTGCGAGCATTAAGCATCGGTGTTTTGTCAAATGAATGCTGTGTATATTCGATAGAATTAATAATTCGACATGAACACAATAAATAATATGAAAAGAAAACAGTTTAGATTTTCAGTTCAAAACAGCCAAAGTCAAGTTCTTGCAAAAGAAAACTTAGTCATGTCGGCGATTTACAGAGTTAGAAGATGAACTTTCATAATACTTAATTTCGAATTTAATGAACTTTTTCTGAGAAATTTTATTTGTTTTAGGAATTTTATTCTTAACGTCTTTTTATCTCGCTAACAAATTTGTATGTGTTTAAAAACTTATGGCGATTACGAGCTAATTTTCGGATAAATTATTCCCCATGATTTTGAGCTCATTTTGTTATTCAACGATATTAATCAGAATGCCGTACAATAAATAAGTACATATCTAGAAGTCTTAAAGCTTAAACTTGCACAGTCAGAATCAGAGCTCAAACTAAATGTAAGCAGTATTGAACCAAATCATGAGAATACGCCTATTACACGTATCAACGATGCAAAGGTCATTTTTCAACAAATGATATGGCTTATCATAAATAATAATAGTTTAATACAAAAAAGAATCAACTAACTATTGTTATTTTTTATCGTAAAATTTATATTTTACGATAAAAAATAACAACGTACCTATCTCATTACGATAAGTAATTTGTAAAAATTATCCAGATTACCAGTACGTTCATACGGTTTTTTTAAAATAAATATTTTATCTTAATATTTTCGACGACAATTTTTTTATTAATATTTTAGATTGCACATTCAATAATTTTGTTATAACACATTTCATTAAAGACTAATTACTCTGAAAGCTTAATCTCTCTTTTCCGTATAATTTTTTTTATCATTTCTTTTGTATGAAACTTTGTCGAAGCAGCCATTCTGAAGCGATGCGCTTACAGACATTCGGCAACAGGTTCTTATTTAATATGTATAAAGATAATTATGTTTCTACCATCATGTCCAGAAGACTGATTTATGTAACAATAGAAATGCGACACTTGCTCTATTAAAAGTTACCAATTTAATAAAAAGTGAATAGGCATTTTCTAGGCAAGCGCGCTCCATCCTAGGCCTCGTCATATCTGTCCATCAGACATGATTGTAGTCAAGCGCAAGCCTATCTCTAGTAAAAAAAATCACTAACTATATCTTGTAAGCAGAACTTACATTCCAGAGAAAATTGTAACCATGAACATGTCTATAGAAATATTCAAGTATGATATGAAACGAAAACTTTTCCATAACACGTTAAAGAAACAAACTAGGATGTCAGTTAAAATTCCGCATATAAGTGTAAACAAACAAAAACTTTACCTTTACTCGTGGCGTCATACTGGCACTTCCAATGTTGACCATCCGCTTGCCAACACTCTATCTCCGAATACACCTCCACCGCATTCCCGAAGTTTATTATAGTCACAATGTAGAGACAGTTTTAACTGTCACTTGGACCACTTTGCACTTGCTTTCGCGCAGAACTGACTTGCACTAGTTCAATATTACCATTCAAGAAAAGCAGTGACGGAAGACAAGATAATCACTAATCACGAGTGATGAAAAACGGTGACTGTGCTCTAATATTTAAACAATGTGTTTTCACTTGTCCCTTGAAGGCACTTAAACTTATTTACACTTTAATAATTTATAACTTGGAGGTTGGTTGTCCCATAGTGTACGATCAAACTGGTGATATAGTTAAACATGCTGTTGGTCAGTATAGAAAATTTAATGAAATTGAAGGAATAAAATGTTCTGTCCTAAAACGCTTTACAAATGTATACTTGGATTTTGACATGCAAACTAAAGTATTGCATGATTCAAGAATATTAATAGCAATAGAGTTTAATCACATTCAAAAGAAAGAAATTTCAAAAAAACTACAAACACTTTTAACACAGACGATCGCACACAATCAAATCCAGTATCATAATAGATTCAAGTGACATTCCATTCAGAAACGGAACTTCTTTTGAAAAGGAACTCGATATAGGTTAATTAGTAAATTGCCAAAACATTTTACTTGAAGCACTCAACACTTGAAAACGTAAACTGTGGTTCTGAAATCCTCTGTGTTCACACTGTGATGATACTATTGACTATAGAAATGGTAGTTTAAAATGGAATGATATGGAAAGTTGCCAAAACGTCTTAGAGGAAGAAACTGGCGATAGTACACACAATACGAGTACACAGCCGCGTTCATACTGAAGAGTCCGTCGCGCACGCAGCCCGCGCCGTCTCATTATTTAATAGGCAGATAAAAGATTATCTATTGAGTCGTCCTCGGTCAATACGACACTAAATTACGTATTTATCACTGAATGGCGAATTGGAAACGATTGTCCAGTTGAGTTGTGGCCAAGTCTTGATAAGGTTATTGAAGTTCATATAAATCGGCTCTTGTTCGGCACACGCGTGATTAGACGCTTTATTAGCACATTCGGCAATCATTCGAAGGGCAAAGGGCAAATTCGCTTATGGCTCAGTCGAGTTAATGGTTTTAGTCAGTCAACCAAACTCAAGATAAGGTGACTGTTGATAATAATATATTTTGTAAAATTTACACTACATTAAAGGTTCCTTAAGTTTATAACGGATTGAGCATTTTATATACAATCAAAAAAACCAGATCCAGATGGAACCAGATTAAAAAAAATGATTCTGAATCAATCAATTTGATATGCCAGAACTCAAACTAGTTTAGAAATAGTAGTAATCTAGTTGAAACTAAAATTAAAGAAGAAATTATTCTTGAACTCTGTTAAATTAAGACACAGAACCTATGAATCGGGAGACGAAAACATTTCTATTGCAAAAGGTGATAACTCAGACATATTTTTATATTTAACTGTCAAAAATTATCATCGAACATCAATATAACTTTATCGCAGTTAGGCACTTAAAATGTGTTCCGTGTCGTCAGTGTCAGTATAAATGTGAATGATAATGTTAACTTACAGTCGTTAAACGCTGATATGGAGCGGACGACGACGCGTAACGCGCCTAAGGTCCCTAACCGGCACACATTCGAGAGATAAACGTGGATACAAAACTTCAATCAGTTACTAGTCTAAACTTTAATCAGTTACTGCTATGACATTCTCGTAACGTTTTCACACACTCAGTCATGTGATACAAGAAAAAGAAAAAAATATTAACACTGAAAAATGAACTTTTTAGCTTAGAGTGTAAAATTGAATGTATTTCATCATAGGAAATACAATGCTCAACTTTGACGCGCTTAAGTAATTTCAATCTCGGAACTGTCGACCAATATGGCGTTTTGAACTACATTCAAATTTACGCTCTATGTCAATTGTGTTAAAATTAATTTTTCAGTGTTCGCAAAAAATGTTTTGAATTCAATATCGTCTGCTTATGTTCGTAAATACCATCACCTTTTTAAACAATTCACATCACGAAATGTAGCCGACACGTAACGTGAATAATCTGCCTCTATTGCAAACAGCCAAATAGGTTGAGTACTTGTGGCGTTAAGGAGTAACAGGCGAACATACACACCCACAAAAATTATTAGTATTGACAAGCTGAATCTTCAATAAGGTAGAAAAAATATTACTAGAAATGAAAATTGAGAACGCTAAGTGTTTAGTATGAAGCAGAAAGTTATCATAAACATCGGAAACGATATCGAAATTCCAAGAACCGAGAGTGACCGCTGCGATCGTGGGTCGCCACATGTTGATATCTCTACCACAAGGACATACTGGGTCATATAATATGTATAATAAGAAGGATTTGGTCAGTTATCCCTCGTAGAACGGTGTTGGCATTTGGGGGCATAAGGTCGTCCTACAACTTACGACCCGGAGTCATGGAGCGACAAATTTAAAGAAAGTCGCTGGTGAATGCTGACGAAAAAAAAGATAGTACATATACGTGCCGTGTGGTGACGCTTTTTTAGAAATGCCTAGTCAAATCATGCGAAATCACAGATAAAACCTCAGTAGCTAGACGATTTAGAGCAAAAATTATTTAAAATAGTACTTGAAGTAATAGTTTATATCACAAAAGCCCAATTTTAAGATTATTCCAGTCTTACAGGCGGACAGGTCCCGAGGTCTGTTTTAACTGTAGGTACATTCCAAACCAATTAAAATATCCAATCAATTAGGAGAATTCGACGTCCAATATTTCCACTGACCCAAATCAGACAACGTGACTGAAATTAATAGGACCGTATTTTGGTTAGTTAGGAAAGGCGACAGGGCGAAAGTTGCGTAACACAAGGGCATGGAGATTTAATGAGTAGAGCGGAATATTCTCAGTGTTTTTACATCCCACTGTCGGGCACAGGAGTCTCTCTTGAAAGAACGATTAAATTTTAAACCCTTCACACTGTTTCAGTGCGGAATGCGGGTTGACAGAATGAGATACAAAATCCGAATCGTTATAGAAGGTAAAGGTTTAGCTTTTTTGATTCGTTTTTAGAGACTTTCAGCATAATTATTTCATAAAAATAAAAGCTTGTAACAAGTCACGAGATATTTGCCGCGGTCCGAATCTAAGGCCTAAGAATATGAATCCTATCACTGTATATTCAATCCACTTAAACATCAAGTTCCAGTCAGATAATGGTGCATTTCTGTTGAGCAAAATCTCTAAACTAAACCAATTTGACGCGTCAAAAAATAGTGTTATCCTTTTCCATGCGGAGCATTTTGAAAACGACAGCACTATTTTTAGAGGCGTCAGGGGCTTGCGTAAGAAAAACGTATTCATCGTTACCGTAATCGTTAGCGGATTCTGCCACCCGATTGGTAAATCGTCGTAAATCAGGGAACCAATCAGCGGGCCGAATTTGTAAACGATTACGATAGCGATGAATACAAAATCCAGGGGCAAATTTGTTAAGTTTAGAGATTTGGCACCATTGGCGCTATATCCCGTCTATAACACATCCCAACGCCTGGGTTATGGTAATGCTGCTCATAGAAAAGGTCAAGGTCAGGCTCAGGAGACCTCCTCGGGCGTGCGACACTAATCACTAAATGTAGGACGGGGAAATCTGTTTGTAGCTAGCTATTTTTGAAACTCTTTTCAAGCTTCGTAGCTACTATGTTGTCTATGTCGAGACGGGATGACTAATGTTGTGCCATTATGAGATTTGCCTGCTTTACCTAATGTTACGAGGAAAACTGTTTTTGATGCCAGACTTTTTCATGGGTATTTTCCACTGGTATTTTTGAAACGTTTGAATTGGATTATTATTTCTAGTACTCGTAGGTTATTGTAAACTTTAATTGCATAGTTTTTGTTTACGTCAGTAATTTATATTTATTATGACCTGGGTCATACTAATAGCTAAAAATATAAATTAGTATAGTTCTTTTTATTTAGTTGTTAGTCGTATTCCTATGCAACAAGTACTAAATAATTTGAAATGGATTTTTTACCCTTGATCAACAGACTACTTTTTATCCTGGAATAGTCACGGTGACATCGATTTATAAAATACGATCCTCAACTCAATAAAACACATAATAAACCTTTGTTTGTACTTAGACAAAATCAGTAAAGACATGTATAAAACTTAACAAACGATACAAAGTTGAGGGACTTGCGGCTTAGCAAATACACTTCTAAAAGCTTATTCGGCTACACACTGTCAGACAAATTGGCAACAAATCACTCAAGTTGTAATAAGTTGGCCAAGTTTGCCAACAACGGGATCACCCTAACATTTCCAACTCGAAGACATTCAATCATGGAACATAAATAACGACGTTTCGCTTTGACAACCGCACTTCACCTTGTTATAACGGATTCCAAGTGCTTATTTGTTATATGTAATGACCCTCCTAACTAGTAATAAGTCAGCAAATGATATATGATTATCACCATCATCTCAAACAATAATACAATATTTTTGAAAAGCGTATTTTAAGCATACAACAAATTATTTTGTCGTGTTTATGCAGACTGCTGCACGGCTTGACTAGTGGTTAGCCCTCAACTAATACCAGGACAAAAACAGCTACTTTGAGAGGTTGAAATTGAAATCATCTATTTTTTTGCAAAAATTAACAAATTAACAAAAAAAATTAATAAAGGGCCGTGACACACAGACAGACAGACAGACAGATAAACAAACAGACAGACAACAAGGATGATCTTATGAAGGTTCCGTTTTTTTTATCTTTTGAGGTGCGGATCTTATAAGGGTTCTGTTTTTTTTCTTTTGAGGTACGGAACCCTAAAAAATGAGCCATATTCAAAAGGCCACAACAAGAGGACCTTACCATCTATAAAATAGTTATACATATCTAAGAAATATAGTTCTGCCCGCTATTCTCGATTTTTGTCTCCGCAATCTCATTACAACCTAACAAGGTTGGGGGAATTTTCCAGATAGTTTTTTCCAACGAAGCCGTAAAACAATCCCTTCGCGAACAATGGCCGTTTTAATCGCATCGGGGTTTGTCATCTCTTTTCGTTTAATAAAAAACTGCTATGTTCGAGCTTGGTAGAGAGATTTTATGTTGTTTCGCTTAATTGCTTGGAGACAAAAAACAGCTCTACAAAGTAATTGATTTTTGTCGAGAGGAACTCTTGACAATGCTTGATGATACCTTTTATAATATACCAAAATAGGAAAGCGCAGCATTGTCAGACCCTGGGGGAGCCTAGTTGGACGAACGACATCAAGAGAGTCGCGGGGAGTCTATGGTTATCTCGGAAAAAACTAATCAATACTTTCAAATACTAATTAACAAAACAATGAATAATTTGTAGATGTTTATAGAAATGTATCTACTTACTGAAGTAGGTACAAATATTTTAATTAAAAAAAACAGCGCGCCAAAGCACTTGCAGGAATGTCTCATAAAACTTGTATTTCGAGTAAGAAAGGCTGAAAGCTTTAAATATTTGGGAGGCTGATAAAATATTTAAGCAAGCAAGAAAGAATTGTGGTGAGTCTGGTAAGGTTTATGCCAAGTAAGGTTTACGATTTCTTTTTGTTTACGAGTCTTTAAACAAGGATTATTACACTACACTATTTACAATCTATTGAATACAAAAGCTAACACGTAAAAATAATATAAAGGCATATAAAAACGACATATTGGTAAACAGAATTACCCACTACCTGTACTACTATATTACGCGCCACTACCTAAATATACAGTTTCTTTGAGCTTTAAGGAAAAAGGGCGATCCCTCAATAGCCCGACAAAGGCAGGTAGCGCCTGTCTCGATTTCTCGAAGTTATCAGTAGGTGCAGGTCGTAACTACTTTTAATATTATTTTTACTTCTTTGTTTTATGAGTTTTCCTTATCACGTCGTTGTTCGGAACGTCTACTACTTACAGGCTTAAAAATACAAATAATACGAACGTGTCTAATCTCTTTCAAGCAGGTTCTATTGTGCTAAGAATGTCAGTCATACATATGTGCATATTTAGGTCGATGAAATCCTGAAATATGCAAGTACTCAAAATGAATATTTACAGGATAAAAAATAGTTGATCAACTCAACATTACTGGTGCTTGGAGCCAAAACTCGCGGCCGCAAAAGAAAGTACGAAAATTCTGATTCCTGAGTGAGATTAGAAAGCCAAAAGCCTTAAAAATTCAGATGCCCAACTCGGGTAAGGCAAGGTAGACAAGAATTTCTACGAAAACTGATCGTACTACGATGGCCCCTCAGAGACGTTAAGTCATGGTGATTGGTGATATCTCGAATTCTATTGCGTTATCAGTACGAATAGATTAAGAAGATTAATCGTAACGAAAGGAAAGAAACACGGCTTTTATGTGCACGTAAAAAGAACAATAAAACGTTGTCAGAATATTGAGCTAGTGTGGTGCGAATCTCTCCAGACGGTGTAGGTGAGTGCAACGAACTCTATAATATCAATTTGGAGACGTCTGGCGACGGACGCACTTCTTCTTGAGGAGATTGCACCTAAACTCTCAGTCTGGTAAGTATTTAGTAGTCTGCTAGGTATGAAGATGCATCTAAGTAACTGTAACTTTTTATTTTAACGTCTACAACTGGACATTATAGGTTCTTGAAGAAATCATGAACAACTAAAATCCCATAATGTCCACAACCAGTTACTTCATACAACTTCCGTGACCTCATACGTCCAATTGGGGCCCTACATCATGTACCCATCATCAAGTTTCTGGGTACGTGGTTGCACCAGACACTAGCACCCGGGGTCGTCGTTTAACCTCACATTAGTCACTAAAGTCCATCGATCCTACTACCTATATGTAATCAAGTCAAGACTCAGCATTGGTATAGGCCTCCTGAATTGTAAAGGCATTTCCTACCAGGATTTTCAAGGCCCATTTTTACCAGAAAATCGGTCAGATGATCCTATTAATCAGCTGCGTCCATATTCGTTACGGTATTCCAAGTAAAATAATTAATCTGTATCGTGGCCTGAAATCGCTAAAAAATTTAATTGAGCTCAGTGCTTCTATAAAAATCTATAATCTATTTCCGTGGCCAGTTAAAATGGACTGCGACACTGAACTATCCTCGGTAGCTATATTGTATAGGTTTTAAATAACTCGCCCTCAATTGATGACTGCTCCAGATTGCTCTGCTGTCTACATCAGTCTACAATCTACATCGTTAAAGAAGTTTTTCGTTGAAAGACGATTATACTTCTTATACTCTTGAAATCATTTAGTGCGTTGTCTTCTCATAAGATACAAGGAATGAATAGGTAAAAGAAATCCTTAAAAATTGATACTTTTATTTTATAATTCGAAGATATAGGTTTGCACTTTACTTTGCCCTTTCCGAATTCATGTTTTACACAAGTTTCACGGTTATGTGACTGTAATTCGACGTGCGATATACGGAGGCATAAAAGAGTAAGAAGCATAAAAGGAGGTGAAGTTTTCAGACGTATCTAGATCAAACCAAACATAAAATGTTCTGAGAAAATGTTATGTCCCACGGCTGAGCTATAAGGTCTCCTCTGAGAATGATGACGTTGGCGTGCTTCAGGCTTCACACACGTTTGAGAACATTGGATGGTTTACGAAGTGATACTAAATAACTCCAAAATGCTAGATGTGTCCGGAACATGAACTCTCGACATATTGAGAGAGGCAAAGATCTGGTCCAATGGGCCGTATACTTTCTGACGACCTTCCGGGCACACTGGTGCGCGCTCAGATATAAATATGAGATCGTGGGTTTGACTCCCGCCACGGGCCTCTTTACATATTTACAATTTCTAAATTCACTCAAGTCTGGTCTGGTTGAAGGCTGCAGCCGTTGCTATAGTTATCTCCCCACCAGCAAACTGTTATCTCCCTACCAGCAAACTGCAAAGACGCACCGCCAAACGATTTAGCTTTCCGGCGCGATATTCTGTAGAGACCGTTAGGGGTAGGTAAACCCCTTATTACGACAAAATCTTCAGCTGCATCATCACTTACCACCGGCGAGATCGCAGTCAAGTAGTAGAGTGTAAAAAAAACTAGTAAAAGTTATATCCAAAAATATGTCACGTCTATATTATTAAACTCACGTGTTCAACAATACAGCTGTGCTGACTGCTGATTATAATATGATATGTTATCTTAAATCGGAAATCGACCTGTGCACACCTGGTGAATCTGCATTCTGCAGCCATTCATTGTGTAAGGTTTAGTCACGTTTAGTCACACAAGCTTTGGTTCAGAGACCTGTTTAAATACAGATGAATTCATTAAATATACAAGCGAACGTTGATTGATGTTTTAATTCAGTGCTTTCCCTGTAAAGATTCTAATTAATAATTCAAGATCCGAAAATTACACAACTTAATGTATTATTCAAGCTTTTCGTTGAATATGTAATGTTTTTAACTTCCTATAGGTAGTAGGTAGGTAGTAAATTTTTCATAATCCGCCCAAAAAATCGACGAATATAACGATGGTAGATAAAGTATAGATACAATACAAGGAACGTGATAATATAAATTACCTCAATGTACGGCCAAAATCTTTTGAACCCCATTTTTGCTGCATACAAATTAATAGCATCCTAATAAGTTTTTTAACTTTCAGTTGTCTTTCAACTAAGTAGGTAAAAACCCCAACTGCAGCGAAAAAGGCAAACAAAAACTACATACCTACCTACTCAAGTATGGTTTGTCACTAGTAAATCATTAAACTGTGGCTTTGGCCTTCACCTTTTACGATCATTCGATATAATTAACATATATTATATGTATACCTAAAAGTCAGCACTCAGCGTTCTATGGAAAGCAATGATGCATAAAACGCGTTGGTGTGGAAGAGATATCCAAATTAATATTTTGTAAAGAAAATATGAAGGTTCAAGATACCTACACAGTAATACAATTACAGTAAAGTTCAACTGTAAATCAAACCACATCTTTTTGACGACAATAAATTAATTAAATGTTTTGACTTATATGCATTGTAAGCCCCACTAATCGATTCCAATCTTGATTCGTCTTCCAAGTTTATCTCGAGACAAATCGCAGAGATTTTATACATAACTAGCTGACCCGGCAAACGTTGTTTTGCCATATATTTTTTTTTCTCACTTAGCGACAAAAAATAGATAACAACCTGCTGACCCGGCAAACGTTGTTTTGCCATATATTTTTTTTTTCTCACTTAGCGACAAAAAATAGATAACAACCTGCTGACCCGGCAAACGTTGTTTTGTCATATAATTTTTTTTCTCACTTAGGGACATAAAAAATAGATAACAACCTGCTCCCAGACATAGAGATCATACACTGAAAATGTTCATAACAATCGGTAACAAAGAAAAGCGAGAGAATTTTATATAACAGATGATATGAAACGTCTTTGCTAACACACAAGGGTACATACACAATTAAGGTACTAGCGACTTGCGGTCTTTTCTCGAGCGCTTCCGCGACGACCTATTCGCAGTCAATTGGCCCTAATTACCATCATGTGGCAATCGACGGCACATCTGAGATCTGACTAGCCACTTTTGTAGGTAGTTATAATACGCAGAGAAGTTGTCTCAGTAGACGCACACTGCGGGCATAAGCAAGCACCTTGAAGATTGGTTAACATTCCAATAACTTCTCCCGTGTTGGCAATTGACATCGCTCGTATTATGAGCACATAGCAAGTAGTAGCTTATTGCCATTTAAAGTTTCTTCTCATTTCATCTCATCTCAAAATTTCATTCTAATCTTCCCTTTCCATTTCACTTAGATAGCTACTCAGAATATACCTTCTCAGAATATTCTCAGATCTCTAACGAAAAAAACCAAAAGTCTTATTTATGGAACTTTCCTAAAATCGATATACCTAAATTATATTAAGGATTGCGGTAGATAGGCGTGCCTTATGAAGACCAATGGTTTAGACTTTTAGATGTAAGAAATAAACGTGGGATAGTGGTGTAATAGTTAGTATACTCTGTTTTGTCCTTCTCAGTCATCAGTAATTTGACATTCGAAAGAAAAAGACAAAACAAAGTATAACTACTAACTACCCCACATCAATTCCATGTTTATCTGTAAGGAATATGAAATATATGAATTATGAACGCTCGCGTGAAGGAAGATACCTACAGAGTGTCTTTTCTTCATCATTTTATCATTTATTTACCTGCAACTAAACTTTGTTGATAAGATTAATAAGCATAGATTAAACAATTGTTTTGCCTGTTTACTAGTTAATATTTAAATAAAATTAACTGAGTAGAACTTTCACTGGAATCTTAAATTTCCTGACGGCATTGAAGATACCAATATAAAAATATTTTTGCCAAAGTGACGTTTGGGAAAATTACTAGAGAACACGAATTTTTTACTAAATCCTAAGGCTGCGCCCGGAAGAAAGGACGTCCGGCTTTCTTTAATGCGTTGGACCGTGATTAGGATTACAGTCCGTAGGAACGCGGCTTAACAATGGCCTCGACTACAATGTATGAAATTACCCTACTTTTTCCCCACGATTGAAATAAAATTCTAATGGCTTCTTTATTAAAATTTTCTTCTGCGTTGAATATTTCTCCTTGACCGCCTACGCCTTACACAGGTCCTACGTAATCGTATTTATATTTTAACTATTACTTTTTAAATATTATTAGCTCACAAATCTGGCTTCTTAGCTAATACCTAGTGGCCGAATTTCTGCGGGGCTAGACAAAGTAACAGTCGTTTGGCGTTGACGACAGTAGATAAAAATGTATGGACAAACCACGTGCTGTAGAAAAACCACCTGACCGAATAGAGGAAAACACGCTGTGTTTGATAATCGACTACGACAATTTGAACGCTCCCTGGCGTTGTCGCAGACCTTGCAGAAGAACTTTAGCGTACTTCACATGACAATTGACAGCCGACAATGAACAACGCTAAGCATCTCCTATGCTTAAAGTAGATTCTGCTTTCATTTGTTTTCATTCGTCACGTGGTTTGTCCATACATTTTCATCTACTGTCGTTAACGCCAAACGACTGTTAATTTGTCTAGCCCCGCAGGTGCGTATTGATCATACTATCGCAAAAGACGTTTTACGGTTTCGTAGTTTTACAACATGAACATATTATATTCTCATTTCTATCAATTTTATTATGATTCAAAATTCAAATATTTTTTTTAATACATTTGCTCAAAAAGTTGGCATTTCCGTGTGTGTTTAGCGTGCGCAAAGTTATTCTTTTCCGCACTAGTGCTTTTGTGTTTTCCTCCTACGCGGCACCGGAGCGGGCGTACCAGGAGCGCATGAACACGAACACGGGCATGCAAACACGGAGCAGGCAAACACGTAAAACCAATTTTTTTTTTCGCAAATGTATTAAAAAACGTCGTTCAATGCACGTGCGGAATTGTCATCTTTACTCGTCCTTATAGTTGACCCTCGCCTTCGGCTTGGGTCAACAAACCGGGACTCGTAAAGAAATGACAAACTTTCCGCACTTATATTGGAATCTACTATTCATTGGATTCACATGATTGCCTTTGTGGCCCGCTGGACCGACGACTAAAAAGACTGTTGGTATAGATATTTCAATCCGCGATGACGCGCCCCGCTCTGTCAAACTCCATATGAATCGAACGAAACATAAGTGATTTTGACAGAGTGGCGGCGCGTCTTCGTGGATTGAAATATCTATAGCTGGTGGATGAGGAAGGCGGAGAACCGTATGTGGTGGCGCGCTTTTGAAAAGGCCCATGTCCAATAATGGACGTCTTTAGGATTATTAAGTTACAAACTATCACCATACATAATTTGTAAAATATATCATATTGACGTTTTACAAGTGCCTTGTAAGTTAGGCCTATGTGAAATAAATATATTTTGAGTTTGAGTTTGAGTTTGACTAAAGTTTAGTTTTCCCCTTTACTTTACTGGAACATCTAATAAATCAGGGTTACTATACTATTGAAGAATTTTTTAATGACAAGAATTCTTGAAATGATAAGGATATATATACTTCCATCTCCTCACGAGATATCTTAAAAATTATGTCATAATTTCAGATATTATTTAAGAAATTGTATTAATGACATTTTTTTTTGAAAAGAGCAAGTGCCGAGTTTCTTGCCAGTTCTTCTCGAAGATTTTTCATTTTGACTCGCGATAATACCTTTTATAAAAAACAAAGTCTTCCAGTAAAGTAAAGGGGCAACTACAGAACCTAACGCTGCACGTGCGACGTGTACCTAGCGGCAGTTTCATAAGAATAACCCAACCCTCGACGAGTTAACAAGAAAGAAGCCGTAAAGATGGAATCCTACCAAGTTAAACTGAACCATTCCCCAAATGATACCGCAATCGTTTTTCGTTTATATAACAAAAAATGTAATATTATTTTAACCGCTGCCTCATCTGAATATTACAATTTATCTGTCTGTTCGCGATGAATCCAAAAACTGCAGAACTGACTTTCATACGGATTCATCAATAGATATATAGATATTTCAATCCACGATGACGCGCCCCACTCTGTCAAACTCCATGCGAATCGAATGAAACATAATCGATTTTGACAGAGTTGGGCGCGTCTTCGTGGATTGAAAAATCTATGATTCTTGCAGTAGGTTTAGGGTTTTGTGTGTTTTCTCTAATTGCAAGGATTTTCTCGAGTAGGAACCATCTATGAAAACAGTTTAATCAGGTCAAACTTCAAACACATTTAAGCGAATACAGGATAAACCGGGATCCTAGGCATAGAATATTTAGAATGCGGGACTGCGACAGCAACCGCAGTGCGTCACCGCATCGATCCCGTCCCGGCGTTGTCCCGGGCGGTCCCGCTTTTCGGGTACCGCGATACAGGCCCGCGCGGCTTGTGTGGGCTTTAATGATTCGGGATTTACGTGAAAAGGGAATTATGTAGGGCTTATAAATTGACTACACGTGTACTTAAGAGTATATGTTTCGTCGAAAACCGTAACACAGTGCACGCTCGGATTTGAGCGGGACGTCCCGCGTTCGATTCTTGCCACGAACTACTTTTGAATTTTATAATTTTTATTTTATTCTGGATTCACGTAACGTTTTCACCACACTGATTGATGTGAATCAAGAAATAAAATAAAAATCTAACTTCACGTCTATTGGTGTAGAGTGTAAAACTGAATGTATTTCCAGTGTCTGGGTGTTTTTCAATATATTGTATTTATGTATATTAGTATGTATGTATATTTATCAGTTATCTAGTACCCATAACACAAGCTATCGCTTACTTTGGGGCTAGATTGCGATGTGTAAAATGTCCCGTATATATATTTAATGTAAAAAAAAAAAAGATAGTAAATAGAATCCTACAACCATATCGCGCAAAGTAAATTTAGTTTCACGATTCTCGACCATGTTGCATTTTAAACTACATTCAATTTTACGCTCTATGTCAATAATTGTAAAATTAATTTCGCAAAAAAGGTTTTGGTTATAATATCGTCTTCTTATTGTATACGTAAATGCCATTTAGGTAAATGTCATCTTAGGAGTATGAGGTGGTATGAGTGAAATTCAAAATAAGTGCAACAAGCTTATCTTGGCGCGTGGCCAAAATCGGAACTAACGCCGTAACCTTGTGATACTGTTTGATAGTTCACTCTGTCTGCATGTCTTTAAGTTGCAAGTATTTTGCGTTGTTTTGGCTTCTTAATAAATAAAATTGAGAAGATTTTATTCGCTGGCTGCCTTTTTTCTACAACTACTGC
This sequence comes from Coenonympha arcania, assembly GCA_036785405.1. Lineage (NCBI taxonomy): Eukaryota > Metazoa > Arthropoda > Insecta > Lepidoptera > Nymphalidae > Coenonympha > Coenonympha arcania. The sequence goes on from CM072066.1 coordinate 1,024,550, forward strand.
CTTTTTCCTAACAATGTCATTCAAGTGCCAAGAGAGCCTTGTTGGACTGTACTTATAACTTCTGTTATCTTTTATTGATGACTAGCTGACCTGCCTACACTATGCAATTTTTTTTTATTCCTTGTTTAGTACATTAAAAATGGACTTTCTGTGCAAAATTTTAAGGGGGGTTTAAAGTCTATGCAACTCCAACGTAGCCGAAGTGCCTCTTGATAGCACTTTGGTATCCATGGATTTCCCAATATAAAAAATTTGGTATAATCAAATATTATATTTCCATTCCAAATTTCGATTACACTTAAACGGACATACAAACTTTCACTTTTTCGAGTGAGAGGTCGCGGGTTCGATTCCCGCCACGGGCCACTTTGGAATTTTAAAATTTCTAAATTGGCTCAGCGGGCTGATTCTGTAACGTACAGTTTGTTAGTTACTAACCCTGACTGAGTTATTAACTAAGAAAACGGAGGCAAAAATCCTATTTTTGTATTCTTTTTGCACAAGTTAGCAACTAGCATGGTATGTTGACATGATACCATACCAATCTAGATTGGTAACTTGTGCAAATATAATGCAAAAATAGGATTTTTGCTTCCGTTTTGTTAGTTAACAACCGAATGAGGGTTGCTAACTAACTAATTGAACGATACAGAATCAGGGGGCAGGTCTGGTCTGGTGGGAGGCTTCGGCCGTGGCTTAGTTACCAGCCAACCAGCAAAGACGCACCGCCAAGTGATTTAGCGTTCCGGTGTGATGCTTGTAGAAACCATTGGGGTAAATTTACTTACCCTTCCAAGTTAGTAAAATAACATCCTAGGCTGCATCATCACTAACCATCAGGTGAGATCGCAGTCAAGTACTAAAATGTATATTGTATAGAGTAAAAAAACCTTTATGTATGATGCTCAGTAAAAGTAGAAGACAATCTAAATACTGCTTTCCACTTTTTATATGCATTGCGTGATGTTTTGGCACACTTACAAGTTTTGACACATTTAGTTCCACATTTCTGATGAATGATATAATAGCTATTTTAGATCATCAAAGCATAGATAGAGACTTGTATTTTCCACTATTTCAATAAAGCTTAGTAAATTTTTAAAACTTGATTTACTTAATCAAGTTTTAAAAATTTACTAAGCTTGTTAAGCTAAGTTTGATTTTTATCAATTTTTCCTAAGTTGTATTAAGTTTGAGTAAGTAAGTAAAAGTGCATCAAACCCAAGGAAAGACCCAAATTATTGAAGTCATACCTAAGTAGGACTCTATTAACAGTTGGTGCCATCAACAACATCTCTTGATTGAGTGAAATGTATGTAGTGAAAAGTTTTTAAAATATTTGTGTTGCAACTATATGGCATGCCATACAAATTCATCTGATTTTTATTACACGACTGCCCAAAAAAGGAGTGTAATGTTTTTAGGGTTCATGTATGTATGTATGTATGTGAGTTCCTTTATTCCACCATAACTTCTGAATGACTGAATAGATTTGGACATATGGGATTTTGTTAGAATGCTTACCTCATTCCGAGTAACATAGGCTATCTTTTTTTTGGAAAAAGTTGTTATACTACAGGGCACTCATGTTATATAATTTATTTTAATTGTTTACATAATAATTTTCTTGTGCCTTGAGTATGTATAATTAATTAGAATAGGTACCTATAGGTGTCAATTTTAAAATATTTATTCCTTAAAATTCCTTACTATGAAATTATGAATAAGTACATTTTAAGAATTTCACCAAAGAATTGGAACTTTTGTGTTTAATACATACTTATTTAGTGTCATAAAATTCGGTAAATCAATTCTCAAATGGACTAGATGTTATTTCTTTTAAAATAAGTACATACATTTTTAAGCAAAAAATTCTGCAAAATAAAGTCTCCAGCTAATGAAACTCAGTATTTTTTGTTTCCAGCCTGTGTTGGTGACACAGTGTGGAAGCCCCATCAGCACTGAATCCTGTTCATGCGATTAAAAAAAACTACAGATTTGTATCATGTTTCACGAACAGCTGTTTAACACATGTGTCATTACCAAACCTAACCTAACCTGTTTTGATTAATGATAACCAATATGGAGTGTCTAATGTCTGTTGCCTGAACCCTAAAAGCCTGGAAGTGGGATGATTTATCATAAAAAATCCAAATGAATCATACTATAATTATAAACAAGCAAGGTGTTATATAATAATTAATAACAACTGCAGTGAAAGCTATAAACTTGCTGGTTTAAACTTACCGATTTTATGAGACTGTTAACTGACTTGATTTACCATTACCTTGAAGTCATTAAAATACGAACTAACGATTCCAAGAAGCATCTTAGCTAGGTGACTTTCGTTATTTTAATATGAAGAAGGTAAAATACTTTCGAAACGAAATTAACGAAAGTGAGAATATTATTGCTAATTTAATTACGGAATACCATATTTGTATCTGGGTGGAAACTTTATACCATTTCTAATTAAATAATATGTAATAATACTGTGTACTTACCAAAACGTTAAACGGCACTGGAAAATGCTAGAAAACGGCTCGGACCATTGCAGTTACCGCGTATAACATTAAAACACTCAAGGATGACGGATTTAACACTATTTAGTTTTAAGTTCAACAAAAGGCTTACAAAATATAGGCACTTGTTTCGTTTGACTACTTTGGAAGTCCCAAGTTTTAGTTTTACGATTTCTTCCTAATTTGTTACCTACAATAGTTTGTACCGCAGTTTTAGGCTAGTATCTCAGAATACAGAACCGTATTCTGAGGCTAGTATGTTTTTAAAGTAATTAGAAAATTGAAATACAGTACGGGCTACGACCAACGTAAACAGTGACAGCAAGGCAGCAGCTGAGCACACACACGCACGATGCAGAAAAACTAAATTTACTTTCTTTTCTCGATCCGCGCGATCGAGAAGAGTGAAGACCAAGAGACCAAGAGCACAAAACACAATTCTCTCTACCGAGCCAATCCAAGTAATCCAACCAAGAGAAGAACCGACGACCGATGTTCAAGGTATAGACAACAGTGTGACCGTTTCAAAATTGGTGAATCTACCAAACACTGGCAAAAAATCGTGATTATTTTCATTTTATTTCAAACATAATATGGATTCACAATTGAACATTCTGCCACTTTTTTAAATCGGAAACTTAATCTGCCAGGGTTAAAAATTTAGGAGCCAAATCTGCCAAATGGCAGAAACCTGCCACGAACGGTCACACCGATAGACAAGGCACTTTGACATGGCCATTTTTTTCATCACTTTGCTCTCTGACAATCTTTTGCGTTTGGTTGGTAGGTTGGTAGCACTCTAGTTGTGTAGTCTGTGCTGACCTCTATTTTAAGCCGACTTGAAGCGCCCCCATCGAAGGTCCACGGTAAAATTGACAATAATAATTACCTACCTTATTATTTTGAATGTAATTTAATTTAGTTCTATGGACGCTCGCGTCAGCTTACGCAACAATCAGCGCTAAAAAGGCGAAAATCAAGTGACTTCATTTTTGCGTTGACAGTATGAGGTCCAGCGTATAGAGGTCAGTGATTGGTACAGTGCGTTCAGCGTTATTTTGCCTCTGGCTGTCATATTGCCTAACCTGAGCTCTGTGTTGCCGCTTAAGGTTTGGAAGATACCCGGTATGAAACTGCGAAATATTTTCGTAGTTAAATTTCTCAATTAAATTAAGATTGGATGTTAGAATTTAAGTTTGTAATCTTTGGATTTGGTTTGTGGGTATATTTTTATCCCAATATTCATAGGTACGGGATCAGGACTTATGCGGGTAAAACTGCAGGGCCGGTACTTTAAAATAATTAGGATAGGTATTTGAATTAGTATTATGTACCTCAAGTTTGCATTTATCTATATACATAGGTAATATATGACTAAATTAAAACATTTTTATAGGTTTTATTTATTTTGAATAAGAGTGATCCAAGCGGGTCGCTAGTAGTTCGTCACTGTCTGCTGATGAACGTGAATCGTCGGAACTGCTACTGTCCGATTCTGTATCAGACTCGTCATTTAATTCTATAATAAATTTATCGATTTCAGAGTCTATAATTTTTTTTTTTTTTTTTTTTTTTTTTTTTTTTTTTTTTTTTTTTTTTTTTTTTTTTTTTTTTTTTTTGTAGATTAAACACAAATTTTGAACGCGCAGACTCTGCACTAAGAATAAACTTGTGTTGCAGAAGTCTGCACACCCTTCGGGGGATCAAGCAAAGCCAATGTACTTAGATAAAAACAAAAATAAGAAATTACATAGATATTTCTATTATATACGAGAGGAATATGAGTGTGTATCTGTGTGTGTGTGAGTGTGTGTGTGTGTGTGTGTGTGTGTGTGTGTGTGTGTGTGTGTGTGTGTGTGTGTGTGTGTGTGTGTGTGTGTGTGCGTGTGCGTATGTGTGTGTGCGTGTGTGTAAGTATGTGGGTGATGTGGGTGTTTGTACGTTAGTATATACTTTTTAGTATTTTCTCAGTTTCTTCATAGTTCAATGTTTTTAGGAAATCCGTAACAGCGACCTTGAATTCCCTATTCGTAAGTGATTTTAGATTTTTGACACACTTACTGACTTTGTTGTAAATAAACGGACATAAATACTTTGATTGATGTTGAGCCAAGCTAGTTTTTACCCTAGGGATGTCAAAACATTTGTCTTGTCTTCGTTTTGTTTCTAGGTTAGATCCAATCAGTTGTGATACTTTTCCATGTTGAGCCAAGACTGAGTGCAGAATAAACAGCTGTCGTACAGTTAGTACCTCACATTCTCTATATAGATCAGCAGTAGGATATCTGAAGGGCTTAAACGTCGCAACTTTTAAGACAGCACGCTGCACGCGCTCCAAGGCTATCATGTGAGTTATACCTGCGCCACCCCAACTTGTGATGCAGTACGTCAAAATAGATCTACAAAGAGCATTATAAACTTTGAGTACTGTTTCATAATTGGTCACTTCACGCAGATTTTTAAATATAAATATTAGTTTCCTAACTCTTGAACAGAGAGACTCTATGTGTGCCTTCCAATTTAATCTGTTATCTATAATGACCCCAAGATATCTAAGGCTTACAACCGACTGTAGTATAGGGCAACTGCAATCGTCAGATTCACAACTCGAGTGGGCTCTAATAACTATTTGCGGTTTTTTTCCACGGGATCCAGTAAAGGCAATATATTTTGTTTTTCCTACATTAAGACTCAATAAATTGCGACGTAACCATTCTGTGACAATGTTAAGACCGTGCTCAGCGCGAGATTTAACTTCGTTCCAGTCCCGACCACTGAATATAAGCGCCGTATCATCTGCATATGAAAATATTTTCCCTCCATTTATTTGTAGGTTGCACAAATCGTTTACATAAACTAGGAACAGAGTAGGCCCAAGAACACTACCCTGAGGAACACCGTAGGTTATAGACTCTTCCTCACTACACGTATTCCCTAATTTTGTTATCTGGGTTCGATTTTTCAAATAGTCTTCAAGTAGACTTAGCATTTTTCCTCGAATCCCGACTTTTTCCAGCTTTGTCACAAGAGTGGGTATCGAAACAGTGTCGAAGGCCTTGGCAAGATCAAGAAACACCCCTATAACCTTATTCTTCCTATCAAGTTCGTCAACAATGAAACTAGTCAGATCTAATACTGCCTGTTCAGTAGACCGAGCTACTCGGAAACCATATTGAGTTGTTGCTAAAATACCATATGTTTCTAAGAAAGATGTTAGTCTTCGGTTGATTATTTTCTCTAGAACTTTGGACAGTATTGGCAGAATGGAGATTGGTCTATAATTTTCGACACAGTTTTTGGGGCCACCTTTATGAGTAGGTATGATGTAAGATTTTTTAAAGACAGTTGGAAACTTACCAGACCTGAGGCTAATGTTACACACATGAGTTATAATTGGAGCTAGAATTGCTACCGACTGTTTGAGGACGATTGACGTAATCCCGTCAATACCAGGTGCACTGTCATTTTTTAAACCTCGTATTAGATCAAGAACCTCATAGACATTTGTATCCAGAAGGCCAATAGTGTTAACTTGTCTATTTACAGATTCACTTCCGAAACCAATAGGATTAGCTGTTAATAATTGATTCTTTATACCTTCACATAGAGTTTTACCCACACTTGCCAAATTCCATCTGTTTTAATAAACTGTTGTTCAATATGGCACACATGTTGACACTGCTTCTGCCAGTCTTCTGCAGTGATCGATTGGAACGCTTCTTCTGTTAATTGTAGTATCTTGTCTGCTTCCTGTCCAACATTTTTAGCAGCTACACGCCTTTTCAACAGGCTCCACATAAATTCTATAGGATTAAGTTCGCAGTGGTATGGTGGTAACCTAGCCACTTTGTGTCCATGCGCTTCAAGAAGTTGATCAGCTTCATATTTTGGAGCTTCTTTATGCTCTTTTATAATTTCGTATAATTGAGCTTTCACCATAGTAGGAAGATAAGATAACCCCTTATTTGTGATCCAATTTTGCATATCAGTTTTGGTAGAGCTCATTGTTGGTGCCTTGTTCATCTTTACAGTGTGATAGGGCGCATTATCCATAACAATTAAACTATTAGGCGGTAAATTGGGGATGAGTTTGTCTTGTAACCATTTCATGAAATTTGTCCTGTTCATGTCATCATGGTAATCTCCTGATTTCGACTGCGATTTAAATATTAATTGTGCATTTGGAATAAACCCCATTTCGCCACCTGCATGAACGATAATCCAGCGTGCACCAACTGAATCGCTTTTTAAAACACCTTGTTCATTTTCCATCTGCCAACATTTGTTGACAGAATATGAAGCGTGTATATAAGTTTCATCAAGATATACGATAGGTCGGCCTTCATTTCGATTTTGTCTTAAAATATTTAAGTATCTGTACCTCCAGGCTACAATGTCATATCGTTCCATTAAAATTTTTCTTTTAGAACCACATTTTTTAAATCTAAATCCAATTTGCCGAATTATTTTCCATAGTGTGGTACGACCTCCATTGAAGTTAATATCAATTTTTAATTCAGCCAAAAGCTTGCCCAAAGTAGGCAACTCCTTTCTGACTACGTACATTTGATGTATTTTAGTTCTGATTGCACATAGTTCAAAATCATCTAACTGAATTTTATTCAATTGGCAGCGTTTTTTCCTGGGAGTACATATTTTCTTAGACGTGGAAGCAGCAACCTCACACTCTTTGGTAATAGTGGTGACAGTTCTCTCAGAAACGCCTGAAATACAAAAAATTACATTAATAACATGCATATTGTACATTTTTTAATTAATCTTGTTATTAAATAATACATAATGTAACAAAGGTTTGTATTACAGAAAAAAAACCGATCGGGACTTGCGCGGGTGAAAACGCAGGGCGCAGCTAGTTTATACAATAAGAATCAAATACTATGTTTTTAAAACAAATATAATTATTATACATATACCTATGTACGGAATGTATTACAATTAAAACATCGCGCCTACATACAAACAATAATCTATTAGCAAAACAAATAACTTTCGATCCCTAATAACGGGAAACTATTAATAGCAGGTAACACTAATTTACTTACCAGTCATGGCGGCTACACGTTGACGAACATGTTCAAATGGGATTATTGGTCCTCCATTAGCTTTTTCCCGCTCACAAAAATTACGAACTGAGGATACAATTTTTCTGCCGCTACTTTGAATCCTTTTTGGCATGATTAACACGTTTAAAATCAAAAAAAATAAGAAAAACGCAAGGAGCTTCACACTGTGTTAGAGGTACTTGTCAGCAAGAATGGCGGGTACTGCCAACCTAACAGAAACAGCTGTCAGAGGCAAAATAACGCTGAACGCAGTAACATTAATTGTCTGTGAGTAATAATGCTGTCACCAAAGAGTATAATATAATCACTAGCTGTCACCGTTGGCTTGGATGAACGAAACCTGAGAACGAAACAGTCTAACAGTACATTATTTAAAGGAAATATTATCTCTGTGTATGTATTTTTTGTGCATTTTTGGTGTACATTTTGCACAGTTTTGACACTAATTGTAGTGACAATCACTTTAGGGATTAGTTTATGCTTCGCAAAGTGATGCAGAGACGGAGTCGAATGCAGTGTGCTAACTGCAAGCAAGTAAGCGATTAGAGATCATGGGCATTGATTGTGGTTATTTCTATTGGGAATTCTGAGGGACTTCACGAGACGATATCGTAAGAAATATTTTGTGTAACTTTTGACGTGATAACGTTTAATAAATTGATGAACACCAGCAACGCACATGAAAAATAGTAACGTTCCGCGTAACGTTCCAAGCCTGTGCGTGCAAGCGAGAGCGCGCAACAAGCGATAGAGAGTCACGATAAAACAAACGATAGAGAGGCCAATTAAGACGTTATCACGTAAATCTATCGTCCGTATACCGACTTTACAGACAACCAATTTTTTTTAACAATGGTCACATCTTTGATTGTAAGTAGAGCTGTCAAGACGAGTCACAAACCAGCCATGCAAACTAAGACCAAGAATACTATAGACTTGACAGCTGCGTACACCCGTAAGAGACAGACATAGAGTACATTCGTATTTTGGGGTGGTCGTTTTAGGCAGTTCATATAAATAAACTCCCCACATAATTAGACTGACGGACCCATAATAAATACTACAATAAAAATCATAACAATATAGTAATCAAAATCTTTATTTTTTTTTAATACAAATGATAATATACACAATCATAAAACAAAAAATTATTAATTTACAAATAAACATCTTTTTTTCGACAAGAAATTATGAAATACTATTACAAGAAAATCCTACTTTCTGTTAATAGCACAGAATACATAATAGTACAAGTACAGAAGACTCACTTCGGAAAATCAGTAAAAGAAATAGGCGCGTGGACTGATAAAATGGAGGTTTAAAGCAAATTTTCGCGTTTCGGGTGAAAATTTACTTTTGTTTAGCTTGATGAATTCGGAGTCATTATTTACCACAGATAGTAAATCCGCTGCTTCCTGATTGATAAACCGCTTTGTTTTTAAATTTTCTATGATATCAGTCAATTCTGCATTTTTTTTGACAAGTCGTCGAGCCTTTGATCTCAAAGCAGCAATTTTTTTCTTTCGGTTTTCAGCAACTAACGTTTTTCTTTGTAAATTCATTGTCAGCTTTAATTTTCTTGGTGTCATCGTATCTGCTGGATTATTCGACTGCAAAATAAAAATATAAAATAGTTGAGGGCCTCGCAACTCAAGAAAATAAAATCTTGTGCTCTATCCAAGGGTGGATAGCTTTGGTGCCTGGGTGGGGTCATACGAGTAAAAAGTAGGTCCTCGAACAAGCCCAGGGATCCCCATAACCCCCCCCCCCCCTCGTGGATCCGCGCTTGGCTCTACCTTGTATAATTTTGTTTGTAAACAAGATACTTACTGTTTCAATTTCACAATCCATCGGTAAAACTTCGGTAGTTTCGCTAGATGAAGCTTTTTCACTATAAAATGGTACAGGCTGGAAAAGAAAATTTATCCAAGTTAAATAAATATCTAATAACTTAAAAACTATGGTTTCTAAAACTAGGATTGCAGAAAACAACAGGTTTGATTAAATAATAGTAAGTATACTTGAGGTCATTTATGATGCAATCCAATGATGTGAGAATGATAAATAATTTAAGTGATATTATTTGTTAAATTTTATGTAATTTCATATTTTGTGTATTTGTATGAGTACATAGGAAATATTTCCAAGAAATAAAATGGTTAATAGTAAATCAAAACAAACTAACAAGTTGAAAGGTACTAACTGTTTCAATTTGGCAGTCCATGTGTTTGCTGTGCATAGATTTTGATGTTGAAGGTTCATTCTGAAAAAGGAATAAAAAAATTGGAACCACTTATGCTCAAATCACGATTTCAATAATTAAAATGATCTTCAAACAACTATTATGTACATACAGAGCTATGTTGTATTATTATTTTAAACATAGTTAGTTGTAGTTCTCACCTGGTACTCCAAAGATGATTTATAGGCACATTTTAGAATTGAAGGATCTCTTTTAGAGATATGAGGATGGAATTCACCAGAACTTGCAACCTGAAACATTGAAAGTATATGGTTTTGAAAATATGTAAAATTATTTATTGAGAATTGTTTATTATTTACAGTAAGTACATTGTTTTAATAAACAACTACAATCATTCACATAAAGCATTGCGGCTTTAAAAACTTTTAACTTACATGAATTGCTAATGTTGGTATTGAATACTTTGCCAAATAAATCTTCTGTTGCTTTTTCTGAAAGCAATCGGCTTTAAAATGGATAGAACACATGCGAGTGTACTAAGTGGGCTGCCAATTTTGCCGTCCAGTCGCTGCAATCCAAACATTTCGCACAGTTTCGTCTTTTGGAAATCTATAAAAATTAACACGAGACGTATTTAATTTAAATAAAAATTATCACTAAACCAATTAAGTTTCATCTAACAAATAAAATAATCAAACGAGAAAACTAGAATTTAAATTACCCTTTAAACCGGGAACTTTTACCCTTTGTATTGTGGTATGCCTAAAGGTGATGATAATCCAGCAAAATTTAAAATACTCACAATATGGCTGCCGTTATTGCCATAGCCACCCGAATTGAGCCATAGACGACCTTTTATATTTGGTCAGGTAATAATACAAAAATATTTTATATTTCGATCGAGAAAACTCTTCTTTATTCCGCTAATATTATGTTGTTTTATATGATTTAAGATTCATATACTTAGATGAAAGTAAACCATAAAAAACAATATAAAAAAGCGGCTTACGTGTGAAATGTTATGTTTTCACATTTACGTTCAGTACGGCTTTTACAGCCAACAACGCAACAATTTACCATTTTTAGTAAATATAACAATTACTCAGCAATCCTTAAAACACTTCACTTTCACAAAATGTCTTTTTATCTACGCTCATTGCTTAAAGTTCGAATTATGAAATCGAAATGTGTCAAATAAATACCTACTTTATTCACAGACTTCTATAATTATTAAAAAGTTATTCATAATAACATCGCTCTACTATGGAAATATTTAAAGAAAGTTGTATAAAATCCATAACGATACACGGCTCTGGACTCCTGTATTTGTATCTGGGGTAATATTTTTTATGTAATATTTTTTAAGTGAATCCACAGACAACTTATAGTTGGTAGTCATTGCCGAAAGTATGGATGGGCCATGATTGACCATAGACAACAACACTATGTCTATGGGGCTTAGATGAAGTATCCCATAGATTGGACATGGTAATAATAATACCAGCAACGAACGAGATAAATAATACAAAGTTTTCGTAAGAGCGATAGAGACGAACATAATGTTTTTTGTCTTTGTCTCCGTACCATGTTTTTTTGTCTGCCACTTGAATTATAAGTGGCAAACAGTGAAACAGTGAATTTATTGATGGCGTTAAATCTTGCATTTTGGACTAAAGATAGAGCTTAAATTAGAAATATTATGTGTTGTACATGCCCTAAACTTTATACACAATGGTAAATTGTTGTGTTATTGGCTGTAAGAGTCGTAGTGAACGAAAAATCAAAAACATAAGCTTTCACAGGTAAGTTTAAAATAACCCTTTTTATTTAAGTGTAGAAGTATTGAATACGGTTAGTTATATTGACAAGTGTTCTGAATAGCACGGAAATTATGTAAAATAGTGATAAAACAGCATATTTTAAATGTTGTATTAACCGACTAATAAAGTATGTCATCTAGCGTAATCGTGGGAGCCTGGGCGACCGACCATTATACGTATTCTTAATTTAGCCAGGTTATAAGCATTTCAGGGTTACCATGTACAGACTAAATATATTACCCATTTTTGTGTGAAAATATATTTTATAAAACATTTCAGGTTTCCTAAAGATGAGGAAGTGCGTGACGTGTGGATAAAAGCTACTGGAAGGCGATATTTTAAGCCCTCTGGAAACACGCGTATATGTTCTAAGCATTTTTAGAGTCGATCATTTCGTAGAACTTGGCACAGGGTGTTTTTAGATCAGTTGGCTCTTCCAAAATTATTTGTACATGTAAGTATAAAATCTAGTAAATGTTCAACAGTTTATATTTATTAAATGTTTAATATTTGTTTAAATTTTCATTTTATGTTATTTTACGTTCAGGATTCTGTCTGTCTTCGAAGTCGTCGACAATAAAGCTCAAACTGTTCAACAAGATGACAATGTGATGATTGTGGTAAATACAACACAATACAGTTTCAACTTTCAGTATTGTTAGAAATTAATATCTCTACTATTTTACTTATTTTTATTTCAGAGTACTCATATATAACTGATGAGACCAACAAAGACTTAAAAAGAAGTTCAGGTGTTGTAGAATCTGTAAGTATTCACTGAAAAAACGATGACATAGTTATTATTTTTTCTGCTTTGTCTTGCAGTTTTACAGAGAGTAAAAAAGAAATAAAAAACAAACTTGATACTGAGGAAATATAATTTAAAATATCTTATTAATCAAGATTATTTTGTTTGTGTGTTCTAGTGTTCACAACAGCAAGATGATAACGTTTCAAGCACTTCCCAACTGTCAGAGATTATAACACCCCGTAAAAAGAAGCTTATAACCCTGTTGAAAAAAAAAATCATTACATGCTGATTCGAGAAAAAAGAAAATAGCTGTACTGAACTCAAGAAATAGGAGACTGCAAAAGAAAAATTCAAAATTATGTGATATTATCAGTAACTTACAGTCAATATTTTTATAAATAAGTAAAAACAAATTATTTTATTTCATCTGCTTAGTAAGAAATTGAAAAGTGTGATAAATTCATATGGCAGTCTGGGGACCTCTTAGCCACCTACTTAAGTGTGTCAATTATGAATGAATAAACGAATTAGCAATTATGGTAATTATGTTTTTCTTCTACCCCATTTCCACATAAATAATTCTTTACCAGAACCATACGGGATGTGAGTACACAAAAGAATTTTTAGTACCTATTTCAGTGGAAAAAGTTGTTATATGGTAACACTGTTTTTGCACGTACTCTCAGATGAATGATCCCATAGATGCACAGTTAAAATAGCAACGACATGCACTATTTTTGTACTCTTTTTACTTATGTGCTTGGTAGGTTGCTAAAAAGAGACAATTCCATAATGCCTCTTTCGAAAATTAGTAGGTTGTCACAAGGTTCGATTATGTTAGTGATGAGCTGGAGTCGATTAGATTCGACGATTAACATTAACTAGTTAGGTGACTGAACTTTGCTCGTTATTTTTTTTGGTAAATACATTTTCTAAAAAGGAATCCTAGCTAGATCAATTTATCGCCCTCAAAACCCCCCGTATACTAAATTTCATGAAAATCGTTCGAGCCGTTTTCGAGATTCAGATTATATAGAAATATATATATACCTATACAAAAAATTGCTCGTTTAAAGGTATAAATAAATAAATAATAATAATGATATATAATAAATGGTAACTCTCTTTTATATATATAGATATAAAAGATAAAATATTGTTTACCCAACCATTGTTAGTTTCTTCAGCAAGAGGAAGTGACACTATTCTTGGCTAGCAAAAGCCACTATTAATTAACCGGAAAAAACATCGCGTGATTCGCGGATAAATTAAAAATTGTAGCATAACCATAGCGTAACCCAAAATTTTGGGTTATGAGATTTTTACACTACTGCCTACTACAAACCATCATAACTTCTGAAGAGACTTCGACATAGACTTTTTATTAGGTACTGGATATGAAAGAAAACTTCATTTTATTTTTAAAATAGTTTATTATAATAATAAATCTGACTGAGCTAACATTGTTTTGCCATTTGAAATATAAAAAATTGCTTACAACCTATACTTACATCTAAAGAATGTACACAAAAAACTTCAGAGAAATCGCTCAAGCAGTTTCAAAGGGGTTTGGTTACAAACATACAAACACTGACACGACAATGTTATATATTACGACGACTAGTTGACGCCTCAAACGTTGTTTTGCCATATATTTTTCATTCAGTCGCGTTACTCTTTTTGTGAGGGTATTGATTTTCTTAAGGCGGCGTTTCGAAACATTTTTAAAATATTCTACTTTTTTTCTAATATTTGTATTCTTTTATAAGACTCATCTTCAGTATAAGTGCCACATGTACACGAAAGTTTTCTTTTCAAAATATTTGGCTCAGCCATATTGTTCAACACCTCTCTGGGGTTTGGTGATGGTGTTTCCTATAACAAACAACAACTATTAAAAAATGTTCGTACACGAAAGTTTAAAAAATTTCGTCCTCAAATCTTCATCCTTAGGAAATCTAAAGAGTATTTATTTATTCTAATTACAGATATATTGACACTATCGATATAGTGAAATTTCACAACACTAATAACCTAAAATTGCGTTTTCCGAAATATTTAAAAAATATTTTAATTACCGTAAACCATCTTGTAATTGGGTGTTTACCCGGACGTTTACTAAATTGCGCTTCTTCTTTACATTTTTCTGAGCAAAATACTTACTTCTATAATATGAAAAAAATAGCTTCAAACTTACCGATGCAATCCAACTGATTTATTTCCGTTTTCTTTCTGTGAGATGCGTGTTTTGCAACCCTCTACCGAACAAGACATTTTTAATCATCTCACATTATACTTAAATTTATATACAAATCTCAATTTTTTCACATTTTTTCACAAGAAAATCTAATTAATTTTTTCAGCACTTCTCACGAAACATCAACAAATATTATGAGACAAAATTAAATATATACGACGACTGAGGTAATTCGACCAGAAACGCGAATACTTTTAAAATTGGCAGTACTAAAAGGTTGCAAATGGTTGCAAAATATTTGGACCTTGTGACATGTCAAAAAAAATGAAAACTGACATCTGATTTTTGTCTCACTCACACTAATACTAATACTATTTAGAAACTTGAATAAGATATACGTTTACTTTGTTTTATTTTAGCCTTGTGTCTATGGGATTATTGGTCTGAGCACGTACTTATATTGCTGTCCCTTACGGGTGTACGCACATGTCAAATCTATGGGATACTTCATCTAAGCTATGGGGTAATATTTTTGTGAATCCACAGACAACTTATAGTTGGTAGTCATTGCCGAGAGTATGGATGGGCCCTCAGATGAATGATCCAATAGATGGACAGTTAAAATAGCAACAACATGCACTATTTTTGTACTCTTTTTGCTTAAGTGCTTGGTAGGTTGCTAAAAAGAGACAATTTCATAATGCCTCTTTCGAAAATTAGTAGGTTGTCACAAGGTTCGATTATGCTAGTGATGAGCTGGAGTCGATTAGATTCGACGATTAACATTAACTAGTTGGGTGACTGAACTTTGCTCGTTATTTTTTTTTGGTAAATACATTTTCTAAAAATGAATCCTAGCTAGATCAATTTATCGCCCTCAAAACCCCCCGTATACTAAATTTCATGAAAATCGTTTGAGCCGTTTTCGAGATTCAGATTATATAGAAATATATATATACCTATACAAAAATTGGTCGTTTAAAGGTATAAATAAATAATAATAATATATAATAAATATAAAAGATATAATATTGTTTACCCAACCATTGTTATAGTTTCTTCAGCAAGAGAAAGTGACACTATTCTTGGCTAGCAAAAGCCACTATTAATTATCCGGAAAAAACATCGCGTGATTCGCGGATAAATTAAAAATTGTAGCATAACCACAGCGTAACCCCAAATTTTGGGTTATGAGAATTTTACACTACTGCCTACAAACCACCATAACTTCTGAAGATACTTGGACATAGACTTTTTATTACTGGATATGAAAGAAAACTTCATTTTATTTTTAAAATAGTTTATTATAATAATAAATCTGACTGAGCTAACATTGTTTTGCCATTTGAAATATAAAAAATAGCTTACAACCTATACTTACATCTAAAGAATGTACACAAAAAACTTCAGAGAAATCGCTCAAGCAGTTTCGAAGGGGTTTGGTTACAAACATACAAACACTGACACGAATATTACGACGAATAGTTAACGCCTCAAACGTTGTTTTGCCATATATTTTTCATTCAGTCGCGTTACTCTTTTTGTGAGGGTATTGATTTTCTTAAGGCGGCGTTTCGAAACATTTTTAAAATATTCTACTTTTTTTCTAATATTTGTATTCTTTTATAAGACTCATCTTCAGTATTAGTGCCACATGTACACGAAAGTTTTCTTTTCAAAATATTTGGCTCAGCCATATTGTTCAACACCTCTCTGGGGTTTGGTGATGGTGTTTCCTATAACAAACAACAACTATTAAAAAATGTTCGTACACGAAAGTTTAAAAAATTTCGTCCTCAAATCTTCATCCTTAGGAAATCTAGAGTATTTATTTATTCTAATTACAGATATATTGACACTATCGATATAGTGAATTTTCACTACACTAATAACCTAAAATTGCATTTTCCGAAATATTTAAAAAATATTTTAATTACCGTAAACCATCTTGTAATTGGGTGTTTACCCGGACGTTTACTAAATTGCGCTTCTTCTTTGCATCTTTCTGAGCAAAATACTTACTTCTATAATATGAAAAAAATAGCTTAAAACTTACCGATGCAATCCAACTGATTTATTTTCGTTTTCTTTCTGTGAGATACGTGTTTTGCAACCCTCTACCGAACAAGACATTTTTAATCATCTCACATTATACTTAAATTTATATACAAATCTCAATTTTTTCACATTTTTTCACAAGAAAATCTAAATAATCTTTTCAGCACTTCTCACGAAACTTCAACAAATATTATGAGACAAAATTAAATATACACGACGACTGAGGTAATTCGACCAGAAACGCGAATACTTTTAAAATTGGCAGTATTAAAAGGTTGCAAATGGTTGCAAAAATATTTGGACCTTGTGACATGTCAAAAAAAATAAAAACTGACACCTGATTTTTGTCTCACTCACACTAATACTGATACTATTTAGAAACTTGAATAAGATATACGTTTACTTTGTTTTATTTTAGCCTTGTGTCTATGGGATTATTGGTCTGAGGATGGGCCATGATTGACCATAGACAACAACACAATGTCTATGGGGTAATATTTTTTAGTTAATACCTATTTTTTTAAGTGAATCCACAGACAAGTTATAGTTGGTAGTCATTGCCGAGAGTATGGATGGGCCATGATTGACCATAGACAACAACACAATGTCTAACGTTCCGCGTAACGTTCCACCTGGGCCTGTGATTATGATTACGATTACGATTACGACTACGATTATGATTACGATTACGATGACGATTATGATTACGATTACGATTACGATAACGATTACGATTATGACGTTATCTCGTAAATAAAATAATAAAATAAATAAAAAATCTATCGTCCGTAAACCGACTTTACAGACAACCAATTTTTTTTGTTACTTAGTCAAAACTGCGCTGAAAAATGTCTAGCAGTGAAACCTACTAAAGAAAATTTCACTCCACCTGACATCTTAGTAGTTGCAATGATTTACGACAAACGTTAGCAAGATATTATGATTTGGGTAATAATATGAGCGTAGATAAAGTAGTGTATGAAACTCTACATAATTAGGTATTAAAACACTCGTGTGATACTATTAAAAAACTCGCCTGCGGCTCGTTTTTTAAACTCACACTCGTGTTTTAATACCCCCCATTATGTAACCGTTACATAAACTACTATTATTTAACTCAGATTCTCATTTGTTTTACACACACGTCGATTGTCTGCCGCAAACTAGTTCGTGGCAAACAGAAATTACCCATGAACGGTGATAGGGACAAAAAACAATATGTGCGTCTCTCTCACTCTTGACGACTTTTGTATGTAACCATCACGATCTACCTTGGTAATAATAATTATGTGTCAAATCTATAGAATACTTTAAGGCGAGTCACTTCGATGCGAAGCAAGATTTTAGGAGGTGAGGTGTGGGGTGCCCCCCGCGCGTCTCACATTTCGTACGTAAGACGCAACGACTCTCGTTTCGTGCGTCACGATGTTAGCGCTGTGGCAAAGAATAAAATATTTCAGAACTTCAAGTAGGTATGATCAACTTTTTGTAAACGATAGGTTATTTATAATGCGGGTGTTTTTGGTTTGATTATAAATATAAAAAAACAACCAAATATAGTAATTAATTATTATTTTTTATAAAAAAATTTTAAATTAAATTTAAAGCTACATTTTTCACCAATCAGCTGAAAATACCCAGTTTTGCAGTCAAATAAATAGCAACGGTGGGATTTTGCCTGCAATTGGAGTATAAGATAATTTATATCCACTATTCGTCGCCCTCTGACGGGTTGATAATCTTCTTTTTCCGATATTTGAGGTAGAAGTGTTCAAAGTCTACCTTCAGGTAAATTCAGCCAGTCGTTGTGTAAGATCTCATCGCAACTAACAATTCCAAACTCGCCACATCGAGCTCAACTCATCTAGTTCCTTTTTAGTTTTTTTTAGTCACCACAGGTATGACATTCTCGAAGAAAAAAAAATTGGTTGTCTGTAAAGTCGGTTTAGGACGATAGATTTACGTGATAGCGTCATAATCTCTATCTGTCTATCGTTTGTTTTATCATGGCTCTCTATCGCTTGTGGCGCGCTCTCGCTTACACGCACAGGCTCAGGTGGAACGTTACTATTTTTCATGTGTGTTGCTGGTGTTCATCAATTTATTAAACGTTATCACGTCAAAAAATTAACACGGAAAAATGAACTTTACGTCTATTGTCTTAAGAGTGTAAAATTGAATGTATTTCAACACAGAAAATACAATGCTCTACTTTGACGCGATTAATCGCGTCGCCTCGCGAGGGTTAGCGAGGTCCTTTGATTCGCGCACAAAACCGACTCGGAGCGGAGAGCACACGAGGCGAGGCGAAGCTTAGCGAGATAAAACGAGTGATACATGTACACTCTCGCGTTCTTCAAACCTCGCGGTCCCTCGACGAGAGTATACTGCTGCCATCACATAAATCGCTTTGAAAGTCGCTTTTCTGATGTTATAATATTTTAATTTTTTTTTTTTTTTTTTATATTGATAGGCTTGCGCTTGACTACAATCAAGTCTGATGAACAGAAATGATGAGGTCTAGGATGGAGCGCGCTTGCCTAGAAAATGCCTATTCACTCTTCTCTTGAAGGCACCCAGATTGTATTTGGCTGGGAACACGGAAGCTGGAAGGGTGTTCCACACCTTAGCGGTTCGTATCAGAAACGTAGAAGAAAAGCGTTTCGTCCGAGTACGCTGGACATCAACCACATAAGGATGCCAATTCTCTCGACGTCTCGCGGTTCTATGGTAGAAAGGTGAAGGAGGCACAAGGTTGTGGAGTTCTTGAGCACACTCTCCAAAATATATCCTGTAAAAAACCGCTAAACAGGCAACACTGCGTCGGTGTTCTAAACTGAGCAGTTTCGCCCGTGTTAGCGATTCCTTGCCGATTATTCTGCGTGCGCGGCGATCAACCGAGTCCAATGCATCGAGCTGGTATTTGGCAGATCCATCCCATAGGTGACTGCAGTACTCCATGCCGGAACGAACTTGGGCTTCATACAGCGTCAAAAGCTGTTCGGGCTTGAAGTACCGCTTAACCTTGTTCAGGATGCCAAGTTTTTTGGCCGCTGTTTTTGCCTTTTCCTCGATGCATTTCCCAAAATTGAGATTGGTTAATACCCAGGAGGTCAATATGATCGCTAATCGGAACGGATACATTTTGAAAAGTGGGAGCCAAGGTGAAGGGGCTCTTTTTTGCGGTGAATAAGCACGCTTGCGTTTTGGTAGCGTTGAACTTGACTAGATTAGCGTCACCCCACTCAGACACTTCTTTTAGAGTCAAGTTAACGCGATCTACCAATGCCTCTCTTAGCCCTAGTATCTCAGCACCGCTGGCTTTTGGACTAGACATGTATCTCTCCGAAACAGTGCTGTCATCAGCGTAACCAAATAAACCTGGTTTAAGCAAATCGTTGATGTGCAGCAGGAATAATGTCGCGGATAGAACAGATCCCTGAGGTACACCGGCATTGACAGCCATTAGGTCTGAAGAGTGACCGTCAACGACCACTCGAAAAGACCGTTCTCTCAGGAAATCAGATATCCAGTTACAAAAGCCAGCGGGTATTCCATATGCTGGGAGTTTGCTGAGTAGGCTGCCGTGCCAGACTCGGTCAAAAGCCTTAGAGATGTCGAGTGAGACAGCAAGCGCCTCACCGTATTTCTCTATGGCTTCGCCCCATGTGTGCGTAGCATACACAAGAAGATCGCCAGTGCTCCGGTTGGAACGGAAGCCATACTGACGGTCCGACAAAAGGTCATTTTCCTCAAGGTATACTAGGAGCTTGTGATTGAGTACACGTTCCATACTTTTACAAAGGATGGACGTGATGGCAATCGGTCTATAGTTGGCCGGGTCGGCACGACAACCCTTCTTGGGCACTGGCTGCACGTTGGCAACCTTCCAAGAAAGTGGGATTCGAGCGGTGGAGAGAGAGAGGCGAAACAGGCGTGTTAGTACAGGAGACAACTCGGGAGCACAATTACGCAGGACAATTGCAGGTATGCCGTCTGGGCCACTGGCCTTGCTCACGTCTAGGTCACGGAGAGTTTTAAGGACCTCGTGCTGGTGAATGCGGATCTCCGGCATAACCGAGCCGCATGGTGTGAGGGTAGGAGGTGTAGTACTACCAGCGTCGAGACGAGAGTTTTCTGCAAACAGAGACGCCAATAAGTTTGCTTTGTCCGTTGCAGACATTGCCAGTGATCCATCGGGCTTCTGCAGAGGCGGCAACGAAGGGCGGCAAAAATTCATTTCAACCGACTTTGCAAGGGACCAGAATGCTTTACTGCCACTGGGGTAGGTGGCTAGCTTACGCCCAAAGAGATTGGTACGGTTGAACTGAGCCGGACTCACAATTTGCGTCTCCGTAAGGAAGAGCAAGTGCGGCTTAGCGGTTTCGAGGTGGTGGTGGACCGCAAAGAGGTTTGAGTGCAAACCCCGTATGTTAGTGAGGTGCACCGAGAATGAGAGGTAGTGCAGCCGCTGTGGTACCTTCTTCCTTTTCTTGTTTTTCATATTGGTGTAAGAGTGAATAGGTATGGGGTAGTGGAAGTTGTACGAGGTGCTGCATTCTGGACACCGTAACCTTCGTCACATCGACGCAAATGGTAGACTCAGCTGGAGACCGCGGGGACGCCCAAACCCCCCTGGAAAATCGCCACCGGGACCTCTCTCTGGTCGCCAACCAGCACGGTGGATGCCATCCCAGGATTTTTCGCTAGTTGGCGGGGCAGCCTTTCATAGATGGCTGGTCTACTACTTGGGCCCCCTACTAACTGCGGTCGGCCAGCGGTGCACCGTGCTTCGGATCCCGCTAGCCTCCAGACTGAGCCGCCCGGCGCCGAAGCCACTACGGTCAGAACCCGTCACCAAATGCAGCACAACTGTACAGACCCAATCCCCCATTTGTCGGCTACTGTGAACAACGCACCGGAACACGACCCGCCATGTGACGTGATAAAATCAGTCGCACGACAACTCATTTGGCGGCGCGGCTTTGTTCACAGGGTGGTGTATTTGCCGGCGGCCGAAGCCTACCACCATGAATAGGTTGCCCATTTAGCACCACCCAGGGGCCACGTGTAGGGTAACGAGGAATGAAACCTGCCTTTGGTGAGCCCTACGGACGTGAGCAACATTGGCCCAAAAAATTTTTGGTGAAACATCGGATAAATGGAGTTCCGTAAAATATGAAACGTCATTTTACTGCATTGAATTAAAATTCGAAGTATAAATAAGCTCATGTTTTATTGAAATTCCTAAATGTCCAAATCCTACGAAGTTAAACATATTTAATTTTTATCTTTTAATATTATCACTTACTCGACCGCGAACGCTTGAACGGTCGAGAGTACTCGTACATAGATTTAGCTTTTTAGTAATTCTGTACAAATTTAATTTTCTAATCTGTGTTCTATAAGTCATAACGTAATAACGAAATCAAATCAACATAACTTTACTAAGAGAGTAATTTACAAATAGTTCTCTTTTCCTGTACTTCTCTTGGATTTTAAGACTGATTTGTTCCTTATTTTATTATTTTATCCCTCATTTTAAATTATTTAACCGTTGTGCGAACGAAAGATCAAGCGTACAAAATTTGGCACACGCCCGACGTTGGCAAGCGCCGAATTGATACTGGCGGGGTAGCGGGCGGCGCGGCATGTCCTGAAAACGCTGGTTATTATTCCAGTTCGGGGATAAATTTGAATTTGCTGGATACAGGACTTCAATTGAACACCAAAATTTAGCAGGTTCTCTGTAGTACTTCAAGACAAATATTTCTATATAAAAATTATGTTAATATTTAGAAATTTTCTTATGAAATTATTCGTTTAAAAATTTTATTTAAGTCAATTTCAAGATTTTATATGATCGAGTAAAGTAAGTCCTATCGTGTTACAAATTAGCACATTCTTTAGATGATATCTTCATGTATATTGTGTATTTTTTGTAAGATCGGGAATGACGATTAATCACCTAAATTATTCGTTCAAAAAAACTGTTTTCCCCGCTTTATGCCCGATGACTCGCCTTAACTAAGCATGCAAACCAGTCACAGCCAACTATTATAATAATCTGTGGTAAGGAACATATCCTTGTGACCTTGTGACTCATGTGTCAACTGTCAAGTCAAAGAATTATTCTTTGACTGTTTTGTTTGAAAATTTTTGTAAACAACGAACTTCCTAACATAAATAATTAGATTAATAACTAAAATGGGCAAAATGGAAAATATTTTAGAAAATGTGGAGAGTACGCTTCTATTTCTGGTTGAAGAGCGCGTAAAAACGTTTAAAAACTGGCCTTTTAGTGACAAGGAAAACTGTAACGTACGTAACATGGCCGAGGCGGGTTTCTATTCTGTCGCCACCGGGAACGAAGACGCGGATGCTGCTAAGTGTTTCCTCTGCGGAAAGGAGCTGGATGGCTGGGAAGCTAGCGACGACCCCTGGGCAGAGCACAAGAGCCATGCAGCCTACTGCGCGTTTGTGCAGCTAGGCAAGAAGGAAGACGAGTTGCTGGTAAGTCTGTTCTTTTCATCATCATACTAACCCGTAGCCCGCTCAGTGTTTAAAGTGTGAGAAGAGCTTGGTTATACTCTCACACTACACAGGCCAACTGCAAGCCAGCTTCCCACTTGTTATGAACGTTATGAAGAACTTGTTAGGCATGTACGTTCACTCGCGATGTTTTCTTCATTGATTCTATGCGAAAAATATGGACTACGCGCAAGTTCACAAATATTATTACTGCCTTAATTAGTATAAATGTGGTTTCCTTTCCTTACTTGATTTAACATCATATTGTTTGGACAAGAAGTTTCCTCCTCAAACTATTAAAGTTAATTTTTTATGGTTGCAGCTGTCAGAATTCCTGTCAGTGGTGAAGCAGTTCATGATCAACGAGAGGAAGCGCATCGCAGAGTACTCCAAGGAGCAGGTCCACGAAAGAGCCAAACTTGTTAAAAGATATCTCGCAAGAAAATGATGTTTATACTAGTGTGCCAATGTGTCGTTTTTATGACCACCAATATATTTTGATACTCTCAGAATATCAGACAAATCTGTATCATCTGTATGACACCCACTCCATCAAATATTGAATGGAAGCAGGCTTTATTTTGCGGAAATCCATAATTAGCAGGACAGATTAATTTGTTTTGCTATAATCCGCTACTGGGAAATCCTCAGGAGATGTTGACTTTTGTAATGTGAAATTAAATTATTTATAGCCTTAAGTTACGTTTAAGTGAGTATTATATACTTTTTACAAGACAATAAATTTCTTAAACCAGAAACCAGAAATTTTAGAGAACATTGTGAAGTCAACATCTCCTGACGATGTCCCGGTGTTGGGACAATATGTGCTTCAAAGAAAGTGTTGGAAGAATTGTGTGTGTTGTTTCATGTTTCATGTGGTGGGTGTTCTTGCATATTGGACTTCAGAATCTTTTCAAGTACCGGATTATAGCAAAGCAAATTAATTAGTCCTGCTACCCACAGCATCACACCAATCTGTTGAAAACTATTTCTCTGTGTACAGCTAGCATAGTGTAACATTACAGCTCAAACAGCCATTTTTAGTTTGCATTATGTAACTTCATACCAAATGTGCAAGACGCTTAATTTTGTTGTAATTTTTACTCTGCACATTCATTTTCTCCAATTATAGCGGCATACATACAATGTACATTTGTAAACTACATTTTGCTCATAACCACAGATACACATGTTGTTGATTGAGGACAGATGAATTTTTTTGAGTTAACAATATCTGATGAAGTGTAATGTAAATAATATGAGGGCATCCTCACCCCATCAGGGATTTATCCACCAAGGATTATGTTACTATGACCAGTTCACAGAAGCTTTGCCGATGACTTCCCCTCCCACTTCATACTACCGCCGCCCGCATACGCCTGTTAACGGACAAGCGCGGATTGTGGTAGAGAAGTGAAAGGAGAAGTCATCGGCGAAGTTTCTGCAAACGGGTAGTTAGCTTTATTTGTATGTCCTGAGGCACCAATAGAATTGCTGACTTTCATGAGGGATGCCAGATGAAAACATAAAAATCAAGCCATTTGACTCTAAATATAGAATTGTAGCTCAGTCTGATACCTCAACACCAAGGGGCATAAATGTAAAATGTATTTAAAATAATAATATAATGTTTAATGACAATAAAATTAAGTATTTGAAAAGTTTTAGTGTTTTTTGTGTAAAATTATTTATATGACAATATTAAAGATAGGAGGAAGTGGGTCACCCTGTCTAGGTAGCAACTGTTGCCTGGCGACTAAAAAACTTCAAAACAAAGTTGTCAGGTATTTGAATTGTCACCCACAGTTGTAATTGTTTACTTTAGAACAAAGGCTTTTTAATATTTTCTGTGTACAATAGTTGAAAGCTATTAGTGATAATACTAAATATGGATGTAAAAAACTTGGAACCCTATGCTATAATAGGATTTGATGGTAAGAAAATGTTTTTCAATTTCTATAGAAAATATTATTATACCTGCAGGTAATTGGTAATGTCTATAAAAATTAAATGCCTGTTTTGGTTTGCGATTGCCCTCCACACTTATTTAATTGTAGATAAGCTTGCACTTGAAGACAAACATATCTGAAGGAAAGCAATGATTAGGTCTGGGTTGGAGCGCGTTTGCCTAGAAAATGCGTGGTCAGTCTTCTCTTGAAGGCACCCATCCAGATTGTAGTTGGCTGGGAACACAGCCTGGAAGGGTGTTCCACACCTTTACAGTTCATACTAGAAACGTGGAAGAAAAACGTTTCGTGCGAGTTAGTTGGATGTCACCCACAGAGCATGCCAAATGCTCTCGGCGTCTTGTCATTCTATATTAGAGAAGTGAAAGTCACTAGTTATCTATATTGTAGAGGCTATCAAGTATCAGGAAAGTAGATGAAAACATTGAGACTTAGATGTATTTTACCTCACAGGCTCTGCAATCAAAGGTTTAAAGCTCCACCCAGATGGCGACTACATCGTGTACCCCATGGGCAATAAGGTCTGCGTCCAGGAGTGGAAGACCAAGAAGATGTTCTTCCTCAGCGGCCACACCAACAGCGTGTCGACGGTGGCAGTTTCTCCTAAAGGCACCTACATCGGGTCTGGTCAAATCAGCCATATTGGTTTCAAAGCTTCTGCCAAGGTCTGGGATTTTAAGAAGAGGATTTGTCTTGGGAGCCATGAGCTTCATAAGGTACTTATCTAGGAAGTATTTATTTTTGTAATTGTGAACTGTGAACGCGTTTGTTCCTTTCGATTTTATAGGTATTTATAGGAACTTCGGAGATCTCTCTCAATCTTTTATAGGCTTGTGCTCTATAATGGTCTTGCTTGATAGAAATAAACTATCAGATATAGTCTAGAGCAAAAAGCACGGATGACCCAAAAACATATTTCAGGTGCGAGTCGAAGCCCTAGCGTTTTCATCGGACGAGCGATATATGATGTCTCTGGGCGGCCGCGACGACGGCTGCGTGGTGCTGTGGGACTGCGTCGCGGGCTCGGCGACGGGCACGGCGGCCGCGGCGCGCCTCACGACGGGCGACGCGGTGACGCTCACGCCGCTGAGCCTGAGGGTCAACTCCTTCGTCACTGGCGGCGACTGTGAGCGCCCCTGATATCTCTAATCGTCTTCGACGGCGTAATGTTGTGACGGCAAATCTGCGGGACGCAAGAAAGACGCTCGGATACGAAGCGGTTCCAGCAGGGATAATTTTTTCCTATTGCGTCCAGTACCGGCAAATATTCAATAGTTTCATCCCCTACATTGAAGCTTCATATTGTTTTAACCCCAACGCAAAAACTACGTTTTGTTGTTTGAAAGGTGAATTTGAAAGTCCGGAGTGTAATTGATCAAAATCAGTCCAAGACAGCCGACGCCTCAACTACATATTTATTTACAACTCCCTCACTATACGTATTAAAATATGACAGAGCTTTACCAGTTTAGAATACTACACTACGACATAAAAATCCAAGAAGGCCGCCATCACACAATGGCGCATGGTGGTGGTCGGGGGTTTCTTAAAATTCATTTCAGATTTCGTAAATGCAACCTCAATTTCCTTGTTTTCGTAAAGCCAACCTCCGCGTGTGGAACATCCGCGCGGACAGCAAGAGCCTTGACGTGGTGGACGTGTCGCTCGGCAAGCTGCGGCGATGCGTGCGCTGTATCGCCGTCAGCAGGGACGACGCCCACGGATACGCTGGCACCACGTTAGTGAACTAGTACTGTTGATGTGTGCTTCCGTGCGTATAAGTATGGGGGCACACAGCACCATGCTGAGTTGAGGCCTATTTCTGGGTGCGCCACACATGACAAGCGGTGTCTGGTGCTTCCGTCCCTTGGGTAATATTATTGGTTTCAATTGCCCAGGTGGGGGAAGCTTCAGGCATCGTTCTAGTACATACCTAAGTGTGTACGTTGTGTGGTGTGTGGCATACTAAGGAATAAATACTTTCTTTCTTTCTTTCTTTCTTTCACTAGTCTTCTCAGCTCTGAGTGTATGTGTAGATTCACCGAGAGAGTGAGCGAGACAGCGCGGGGAAGCGGAAGGGTGGGTTATCGGCACCAATATGAACCTAAGGATGAGCCCATCTGAACCCCTTACGTAAACCTTTTTCATACAAGAAGTAGAATTCCGCTATTCCGCCACATTATGGCGGAAACCGCCCCTGTGGAAGCGTACGTGAGGACTACTTAATAACAAAAATAGAGATCTGTGGCGTGGACCGCGATCCGCAAACAATACTACGGTTGCCTTACTACATAAGTACTTACGTCGTTGGTGTCAAAACAAACATTTTTGACACTAAGTACTTTAGTAGTAGTAAGTATACTGGCGACATTGTTTTGCGCGGTTCGCCGGGTCCTAACTCTTATGTAACCTAAGTAGAAAAGAGTCTGAGTGACTGTCTCGGCTCGGTCTATTGCTAGGCCAAGCACTCGCGCGGTTAAGGCGACTATATCCCAGCACTTTAGGCATTTATCGCTCGCTCAGACCCCGCGCTACGATACCTACCGATCATTGCCGTAAGTCGCGCAGTTCTAATGAACTCCGTGACCCTATATCATAAATATTTGCGTCACAGTTGAACTGTTACAGTTGGACTATTTACATTATAATTCGCTTCACGAAATATATGTTGGAAGTTGCGTTTTTACCTATATTTTGAGTTTTTTATGGTAATCGATATCTCAACAGAGGTATATTTTATATAAATCAGTTATTGCTGTATGTTTGTCTCGCTAAAAGTCAAGAACGGCTGGACCGATTTAGCTGATTTTGTTTTTTAAATACTAGTCGTAGTCTAGGAATGATTTGAACGGTGAGTACCTATATAGCTGCTTGTGCTGATTCACTGACTAACTCACTGATTGATCCACCTCTCCTGAACAATTTTGTATAAAAAAATTTTTTTTTTCAAGTACTGTTTCGTATTTAAGGGAAAAATTCATTCAGAGGGAATACGGAGAGAGCTGATGATTGAGAATTTCGAAGACGGGTAAAGAGCACAGCCAAGAGTATTGCAGATAGGTGGGGGGTGCTAGACCAAATGTCATTTGAAACGTCATTCAGTTGGCAGTGAGCTGAAAAAAATTAAAAATGGCACGATTCAAAATGCCCGCCATATGAATTTCGTCGGTATCTCGGAAAGTATAAAAGATGGAAGAACGGTTTCTTGACAAGAAGTGATCAGGACTTGAAGGTCTATTCGATGGATAGAAAAAAATTAAAAATTGCGGAATTTATTTTTCCATAGAAAATGTCTAAGGAATATTGAAGAGACTATTGAAAAGTTGTGCAACATGTAGTACTTTGATGCGGTTTTTTGGAGGATTCTCACAGAAAACATATGAAATGAGATGATGATTCAGGGTTCTGAAGACTGTCGAGGCGATCAATCAGTCAGTCAGTGAATCAGCACAAGCAGCTATATATATATACTAGTTGGATGCGTGGGGGCGCGGGCCACATGTGGCCCGCGTGCTGTCTTCCCACCCATAAAAAATCCCTTCAAAATTCCCCACACATTTTCTATGAAAAAAAATAATTCCGCCATTTTGAATTTTTTTCCTATCCATCCAATACACCTTTGGCTCCTGATCGCTTCTTTCCAAGAAACCGTTCTTCCATCTTTTATACTTTCCGAGATATCGACAAAATTCGAACGGCGGCCATTTTGAATCCGCCATTTTGAAATTTTTTCCAGCTCACTGCCAATTGGATGACGTTTCAAATGACATTTGGTCGAGCACCCCCCACCTACCTTTGATACCCTGGCTGTGCTCTTCACCTGTCTTCGAAATCCTCACTCATCATCTCTCTCCGTATTTTGTCTCCGAATGAATTTTTCCCTTATATACGAAATGGATATTAAAAATTTTTTTTTTCATACAAAATTGTTCAGGAGAGGTGATCAATGAGTGAGTCAGTCAGTGAATCAGCCCGAGTAACTATATATTATATATATATATATATATATATATATATATATATATATATATATATATATATATATATTAACTAGTAGGGCGCGTGGAGGCGCGGGCCACATGTGGCCCGCGTGCTCTCTTCCCCCTATTTGCCTTTCAACCTTTAGTCTCTTCAACATTCGTCATACATTTTCTTTGAAAAAAATAAAGTCCGCCATTTTGAATTTTTTTTCTATCCATCGTATAGACCTTCGGATCATA
Organism: Coenonympha arcania; assembly: GCA_036785405.1. Classification (NCBI taxonomy): domain Eukaryota; kingdom Metazoa; phylum Arthropoda; class Insecta; order Lepidoptera; family Nymphalidae; genus Coenonympha; species Coenonympha arcania. The sequence continues at coordinate 1,053,903 of CM072066.1, forward strand.
ATAAACTCTTGTCACGAAACCGTTCTTCGATCTTTTATACTTTCCGAAATATCGACGAAATTCAAATGGCGGCCATTTTGATTTTTTTTGACGACGTTTGATGACGTTTCGAATGACATTTGGTCGAGCACCCCCCACCTATCTTCGATACCTTGGCCGTGCTCTTCACCCGCTTCCGAAATCCTCAATCATCAGCTCTCTCCATATTTTTGTTCTTAATGAATTTTTCCATTGTATATGACAGTATACGTCAAAAAATTTTTTTTCATACAAAATTGTTCAGGAGAGGTGATCAATGAGTCAGTGAATCAGCACGACCAGCTATATAAATATTAATAGTTATAGTAATTGACTAGTAGGGCGCATGGGGGCGCGGGCCACATGTGGCCCGCGTGCTGTCTTCCCCCGCTATTTGCCTTACAACGTAAGTCTCAACATTCCCCATACATTTTTTATGAAAAAAATAAATTCCGCCATTTTGAATTTTTTTCTGTCCTTTGAATAGACCTTTGGGTCCTGATCACTTCTTGTCAAGAAATCGTTCTTCCATCTTTTATACTCTTCGAGATATTGGCGAGATTCGTTTGGCGGCCATTTTGAATCCGCAATTTTGAAAATTTTTCAGCTCATTGCCAATTGGATGACGTTTCAAATGACATTTGGCTTGTACTTGACAGTATACGTCAAAAAATTTTGTTTCATACAAAATTGCTCAGGAGAGGTGATCAATGAGTCAGTGAATATATAAATGTACTAGTAGGCCGCGGGTTGTCTTCCAGCCTATAAAAGAATCATCGCTGACCTCTTAAATATTCCCATACTTATCTATGGAAAAAACAAATTCCGCCATTTTGAAATTTTTTTCTATCCATCAAATAGACCTTCGGGTCTTGATCACCTCTTGTCAAGAAACCGTTCTTCCATCTTTTATACTTTCCGAGATACCGACGAAATTCGTTTGGCGGCCATTTTGAATCCGCCATTTTGAAATTTTGAAAGGTCTCGGGTTCCGCGGGTTTGTGCTCCTTAATATTATTATATTTGTATTTTTCTAAAAACTTATTAGTAGGTTGGTGAGGTATTTCTATTTAGTAGGAACCAATCTAGGGGTTGCAAATTCAGAAATATCTCCCACGCAGTTTTTAAATTTCTATTGACTGCCATGTCCAAAATAAAGTCGAGAGGATATTATAATATCATGTATTCATGAGAAACTCAGTTTAGCCAAACAAAAAAAATCCCGTCTCCTTTACTGACTGTATATAGGTATAAACTGTGGTTACGCGTGATGGTATTTGCACGTGGTGGAATTTACTCTACCTACCTAATTTTCTTAGTTCGTATCAGATTTTCTTTGGAGCTTTTGAGGGCTAGGTATTTTGAAAAACTCAAGAAACACTTACCATATTTTAATTTTATTACTAAATGTAGTAAGAGAATTTATTTACAAATAATTAAAAAATAAATAATTTTAGCGCGAAAGGAGCGTGAGTCGTGAAAACTTGCGCAGGTCCTTCTCGTATAGAGGCTCGTGAGCCACTGAAGTACATCGCTTATTCGATGCGTTAGATCATTTTATGACTTCTGTTAGGCGAAATTTTGCAGCAATTTTTTCATTTAAAATCTGTCTTTCCAATAAATAGGTAATACAATGAGCTTACTTTACGTATAATTTTTATGAAATTTGGTCTGAAGCTTTGGAAATGCCATTAGAAAAATGAACAAAAACGACCTGTTTTCAAAAAATTTTATGATCGAGGCAAGTTTAACTTATCGTGTTTTCATGAGTACATTAAAGAGATAAGGCATGTATCTTTAATATTTATTTTTAACAGTGAAAAAAAACTATTTTTTCATGATTTTGAATTGGTTTGAAAAGTGGCGTAGTCGCTAAAAACCGGGATAATGGGCCGTATATGTGTTCACACGTAGCGAGCACTCAGCCAAGTGCACTGTCTCACCACTCGGTTGGTGTTATCAAGGTATAAGGAGAAGAGTTTCATTGTGGCAAGCAAGAAACTTTAGGAAGAGAATCCAGAAGGCCGTTAAAAACTTAGGTCATGAACTGTCTCATCCATTTGTTCTCTAAAAAATTTCCTGTTTCGGCTGTTTCGGTCTATTCTATTCACAATATACCAATATTGTGAATAGGCTTGCACTTGACGACAATTATGTCTGATGGAAAGCATGGTCAAGTGCGCTTGCCTATACGCTCGTCTATTGAAAGAACCCAGGTTAAAGAGTTAAAAGATGTACACTCGGAATTAGAAACCTCGAGCCCTGGAGAGAGGCAAAGGTCCTAACCAATGACAGCTATCACTTTAAGATGATAATACGTGCTATTTCCAGTTCGGGGGACATGATAAAGTTCTCCATAGGCTACCCCGCCGATCCCAATGCTTCAGTCGCTGGCTGCAAGCCCGCACTGTTGGGTTGCCTGGCCAAGTGTGGGCCCTGGCGGAAGGGCAAGCGACCCGACTCCGTGTGCTACAGCCAAGGTAGTACCTGCACTAACTGCTTTCATTCGGTTTCAAAGCTTATGGGGATTTATTGAATTTATTTTTGTCTTTGTCACTCTCACGGATACGTTGGTAGGTGCGACATGCAGCGTCGCGGAAGAATATAAAAGAAAAACGACCTTTTATCTAATTACCTACTCAAAAACTAAGCCAGTTATCGAAAATCGGTTTCTCTGCGTTTTTGGATATTGTTATTATCGACACATTAAAATAAAAATTACAATTACATCCATTATACTTTCCGATAAAAAACAGGAAAACTGAGATTTTGGAGCAACTTTTGGGAGATCTTTCTATCGAGAAAATTTTATCCAATCGTATTTCTGCTTCTTAGCGATTTTAGATTAAAGACCCAAAATACGTGACGTTCAATTTTGAAAGTACTTAATTGTCTTTATAGTTTTTACGTAAAACTGCATTCAAAATCACTGAAATACGGCTTGTACGCCGTTAAGTTTGACACAAAACATTTGGCACAATATCTCTGGTGAAAACAAGAAATACATTATCTGCTAATCAGTTTGCGTTTTCAGGTATAGAATGTATACTGATAATGTCGGATGGATGTCTTATCGTCGGTGCGGGGGACGGCACGGTCGATATCCTGGATGAAATCAACTGGAAGGGAGAATTCCCAAAGGGAAAGATTTTGGACCCAAATAGACCACATTTTAGAGCGGTAAAGATTAAGGGATTTTTTATATTTCATTAAATAAAAAGTCGATGCAAGATTATAAATCATCACTTGCAAACGAAGATGTAAGTTCATTCATGAACTAGGAAGAACTATTCCTTAATCAATTGCTACATAAAGCATTTCACCGAATTGCTACTTCTCCTCTGCCGCACACTGCCAACCTGTATTATTTATAGCCAGCTGAATATTCAGATCAACCCTCAGATAGTTTAGAAATTACCGACGTCACAGTCCCTTGAAATCAGTGATCGATTATCGGAACTTTCACTCTACCCTAGGTTGAATTAAAAAAAGAATGGTTATAATCCAATCCTTTTCAGTTGGAGTCTTAAATGTACCTGGGGCCATACCACCACCTTTTAAAGCAGTAATGTTGTAATGAAAATATTAAAACAGCATTGCAACTTTACTGCTTTAAGAGATGGCGTTACGGCTTCTTATTTCACTATGAACCCAACTAACCTCAGGGTACTATGCAAATCGCCACTTCTGCTTCGGCAGAAGAATAACCTGTCTTCCACCCATACATAGTTGACGTACCAATGATGCGTACGAAGCGGTTTGGTTTCTCGTTCCTGATACTCACTGCAAAGGCCTGGAATACACTCCCAGGCAGTGTCTTTCCTGCCACTTACAACCCGGGTGCCTTCAAATCAAGAGTGAATAGGCATCTTCTAGGCAAGCGCGTTCCACCTTAGCACTTTCCATCAGGTGTGATCACAGTCAAGCGCTAGCCTATATAGTAGGTATTAAAAAAAACCTTACATCCTCCAAATAATTTCAGTTAAAATCCACCAAATTGATGGGCAGTATAACGTCGCTCGAACTGATGGAGTCGTCGACTCAGCAGGGCGATAAGAGAGTGTTGCTGGTGGGGACGCGCTCCAGCGAGATATACGCCGTCAACGTGGCCACCTTCGACCCCGTGCTGGTGGTCACCTGCCACCGCTGCGCCATCAACGACATCGCCTTCCCGAGGTGCGACATCGTGACAACTGCAGGGCGACAATGATCAAAGTCATTAAAGATCTGTGAAAATTACTAAAGCCTTTGAAGGCATCGTCATCATGAAATCGTCCTCCCAAGCTTTTGAACCCTTTCGTATGTCCCATTGCCAGGCACAAATACCTCTCAAGATGAGGGATTTCATACCCTATTACATGACTGAGTGTGGGTTGGCGAACTATGCCAACCCACACTCCACTTAACCTTTGAGAACGTCATAGTGGTCTCAGTAGTGCAGATCCTCTCATGTTGTCTTCTTTCACCGCTAAGCAACCCCGACTCCCTGATGCAAAAGGCCTAGTTCGTCCTAGGCTTGGTTCCGTCTTGAACCAGTGCAGGTCCTCTCATGTTGTCTTCTTTCACCGCTAAGCAACCCCGAGTCCCTGATGCAAAAGGCCTAGTTCGTCCTAGGCTTGGTTCCGTCTTGAACCAGTGCAGGTCCTCTCATGTTGTCTTCTTTCACCGCTAAGCAACCCCGACTCCCTGATGCAAAAGGCCTAGTTCGTCCTAGGCTCGGTTCCGTCTTGAACCAGTGCAGGTCCTCTCATGTTGTCTTCTTTCACCGCTAAGCAACCCCGACTCCCTGATGCAAAAGGCCTAGTTCGTCCTAGGCTCGGTTCCGTCTTGAACCAGTGCAGGTCCTCTCATGTTGTCTTCTTTCACCGCTAAGCAACCCCGACTCCCTGATGCAAAAGGCCTAGTTCGTCCTAGGCTCGGTTCCGTCTTGAACCAGTGCAGGTCCTCTCATGTTGTCTTCTTTCACCGCTAAGCAACCCCGACTCCCTGATGCAAAAGGCTTAGTTCGTCCTAGGCTTGGTTCCGTCTTGAACCAGTGCAGGTCCTCTCATGTTGTCTTCTTTTACCGCTAAGCAACCCCGACTCCCTGATGCAAAAGGTCTAGTTCGTCCTAGGCTTGGTTCCGTCTTGAACCAGTGCAGGTCCTCTCATGTTGTCTTCTTTCACCGCTAAGCAACCCCGGTTCCCTGATGCAAGAGGCCTCGTGACTAGTATCACTGCAGTCTGCAGCTATTAATAACAGGCCATAATTGTGCCCAGAGGCATGTCCGGCGTGTTCGCGACGGCGGGCGGCGGCGACGTGCGCGTGTGGTGCGTGGAGACCGCGCAGGAGCTGCTGCGCATCGTGGTGCCCAACTTCACCTGCTCCGCCGTGCTCTTCTCGGCCGACGGGAAGTCCATCGTCACGGGTAGGCATGCCATTTAATAAATCTGTTGGTAGACATCCAGTTCTGGGCATTTGCCTCCTGTAGTGATCGTCAACCAAGAGGTAGCACTTTTTCCAGAATCCGCATGGGGATCACCGCAGTGTGACATATTCTGCCGTGATGCAGTAATTGTAATCATTCACTGCCTTACACTTTGTAAGCGTATTTAAAGGTGTATTCTTTTCCAATGCTGAAAAAAGTCTTACGTTTGCAGCTTGGAATGACGGCAACATCCGCGCGTTCACGCCGCTGACCGGCCGCCTCGTGTACTGCATCTACAACACCCACAACAAGGGCACCTCCGCGCTCGACATGACCAGGGACGGGCGCACGCTCATATCCGGAGGCTGCGAGGGACAGGTGACTACTGCTCCGGTCACTGTAGCAGCTCGGAGCGACGCGACATCCGCGCGTTCACGCCGCTGACCGGCCGCCTCGTGTACTGCATCTACAACACCCACAACAAGGGCACCTCCGCGCTCGACATGACCAGGGACGGGCGCACGCTCATATCCGGAGGCTGCGAGGGACAGGTGACTACTGCTCCGGTCACTGTAGCAGCTCGGAGCGACGGAGTACACAAGAATGACGAGACGAACAAGATTGCATTAGATTTTAAGTGTTACGGCTGCCCGTGTCACAACGCCCATATCAGATGCAGTGAGTCCCACGGTTTTCAAATCCATTTTGGGGTTGCGGTAGAATAACTGATACTTTAATAGTGGTACTGAGAGACTACCCGGATGAGACACCTGGACAGACAGACCTTTGGCTGAAGTGTGTTGTAAGTGGAAAGTTTTTTCCTTTGCAGGTTCGTTTATGGGACATCCGGCCGCAGTGTCAGAGCCTCAAGAAGGTGTTAAAGGAGCACAAGAGCCCCGTGTCCGCTATACAAGTGTCGCCTAATGACACCGAGGCCGTCAGCGCGGGCACCGATGGCTCCTGTATTATATGGGACTTGATGTGAGTATTTAACTGGTTGTCTTGCTCATATCGTCATTATTATCCTAACTTTTGCCAATACTCCTGTTATTACTTGTTTTTGGATATCTGCTCCAGTAAAATGCGAGCAAATCTTTGTTTGTATGTATAATTACCTACATTCTGACGTGGACAATTTCTCTTTCTAGATGTGAATGTGAAGTCAATGGAACTCTCAAAACAGCGTCTTCTATCCATACAGGTTACAACTACATAATATAAGATATTATGCATACATGTTTATTGTTTACAGTTCGCTGTCGCGTCGCCAAGTGATGTACGCGAACACGCTTTTTATGTGCGTGTGCTTTGAGCCGCTCGGCTGTCAGCTGCTGACGGGCGGGACGGACAGACGTGTCGCCTATTGGGAGGCTGGCAGCGGGAACTTGGCTCGAGAGGTAGTGTCAAGTATGGCAAAGTATGTGAAGTATGGTAAAGGCTTCCACCCATACATAGTTGACGTACCAAAGACGCGTACAAAGCGGTTTGGTTCCTCGTTCCTGATACGCACTGCATAGGCCTGGAATACACTCCCAGGCAGTGTCTTTCCTGCCACTTACAACCCGGGTGCCTTCGAATCAAAAGTGAATAGGCATCTTCTAGGCAAGCGCGTTCCACCTTAGACTGTATCATCACTTTCCATCAGGTGTGATCACAGTCAAGCGCTAGCCTATATAGTATATAAAAAAAATGTCTCAAAAATACGTAACTCTGTCTCAAAAATCCACCCTGAGGGTACATTGGGCGGTCAAAAAATTACATCAAGATGGCCACTGAGAGTTTCTTGGTACCGATAGACCGTAGTTTATATGGCACTTTGCGCTAACAAAGGCCCTTTATTGTTTAGCTTGAGGCCAGCAAGTTGGGGGCGATAAACGGCCTGCACATAACGCACGATGGAAAGCTGTTCGTAACTGGAGCTAACGATCAAATGGTCAAGGTAACGATATCTCACCTCTATTTGTTTGATACTGATGAAAACTTGACTAAAAGGGGTGAAATCTTTAAAAATCGTTTCTTAGTAAATCGTAGAGTAAATCGTTATTGGTTGTCGGTCAGTTAGTCGCGTTTTCCTTTTTCAAATAAACTAACTGATGTCCATAACTTCGTGCACGTGGATTTCAGTTTTCAAGTTGATGGTTGTAATAACGACATCCATTTTCAAATCCCACATGGCGGGTGATGATTCCTAAAATGGATAGGTGTGTTTCACGAACTTATTAAGTTTTTGAGGCATCTTGGAGTGCAGATTTCCCAAATGATAATTAAATTACAAGATTTTATTTAGTATCACCGATGTTTAATGTTTGTTTGATAAAATCAGTGATCGAATGACAAATTTTGCAAGTTAAAGATCCACTTCCCGATTAGATACCGACTGAGCTGAAATTTTGCATGCATTTGTGATTCGGATGACAATGCAATTATTTTGCATTGTCATCCGATATGAAGCTGATCAGATGATGGAACTGGAAGGTGGCCATAGGAACTCTGCAGTTAAACGACACAAACCCATCGAGTTTTTATTCGTTGGATCCGTCTTGATTAGTACTTTGGTGCTAGATGGTAAACAAGCTAGGTCGTATAAAAGCTTGTTTTTATTTTAAAAATATTTTAAATGATAATTATTATTAAAACATAGGTAAAATGTCTATTCTCCTTTTCCCTTTCACCTCTCCCACTAGCTAGGGTCACTGGCAGAGATCTCTTATAGAGATATATAAGTGCATCCTTGTACAGTCGCGGAATGAAAAGGTTCGTCACCTTAGTGTCGATATTCGTTTGCACTAGTACTGCAAGAGTCCATTATGCCAACATTCCAGTGCAAAGAAGCAGCGCTGCTAACATTTGAATAAATATGACGTTTCCTATCGAATAAGGTTTTGCTTGTTTTTTCTATCCCCTCAATGTGTTACCAAAATGTATTAAAACCTCATTAAAACCTTAGTTATTTAGGAGAAATTATGATATTTTTAAATTATGACATTGACCGATTGACAATAGTTTTAATCTCGTTTTAATAGAAATAATAATGTCAGGTTGAATTAACAAGAAGGTTGCAGTTTATCCATAATAATCTTGTTGACAAGATAAAATAGTCAAACTACCTTGATCTGAACAATTTTGAACTTTACTAACGAACAGTTAAACTTTATTTTCTCTAACTCGAATCTATTCTGTAACATAGTTTCAAAACGTAATATGTGCTCGTGATACGTTGAACGAATCAATTTGAAAATCGACGAACCTTTTCGTTCCGCGACTGTACACAACCATCTTTTTCTAATTATTTATGTAACATATACTTATATTGTGGTACTAAATAAATAAATAAAATAAATAATTAAATAAAATGGATTTCTCTGTTACAGCTGTGGAAGTACCAGGAGGGCATATACACGCACGTGGGTCTGGGGCACGCGGGCGCCGTCACGTGCACGCGGTTCAGCCCCAACGCGCACTACATCGTCAGCAGCTGCGCCGCGGGCTCCATCATCATATGGAAGATGCCGGAGGTGAGCTACCAGCTCCCCGCAGAAGTATAGTACGATTCACAAAAGATGACCACAAATGGCGGGCCTATTTTAGGTCTCTTTGGACTTATCTAACTAATATTATGGTCTTATTTATTTTAACTAATATATATGATCTTATTTAACTAATATATGGTAATTATTTTGGCTTAAGTCTTTTCTTCATGAGTGTACATGAAGAAAAGACCCGCCATTTGTGGTCATCTTTCGCGAATCGTACTATACCAGCTATGACATTCTTGTAGCGGTCTTCGATAGCTGACGATAGATGGCGTAACCAGTACCCTAGCACACGCTGACGGAGCTTTCGACGAGCGTGCTATATATACAAGTTCTGACGTCACACGCTTGGATCACAAGCGGTCCCCAGGCATAACACCTGCCTGGAGGGAAATTTCCCTATTGCCCTAACAACCAGCAAATTCTCGTAACGTTTTCACACACTCAGTGATGTGATACAAGAAAGAGAAAAAATATTAACACTGAAAAATGAACATTTACACCTATTAGCTTAAGAGTGTAAAATTGAATGTATTTCATCATAGGAAATACAATGCTCAACTTTGACGCGCTTTAATCTCGGAACTGTCGACCAATATGACGTTTTGAACTAAGTACTTACATTAAATTTTACGCTCTAAGTATGTCAATTGTATTAAAATTAATTTTTCAGTGTTCGCAATTTTTTTTTTAAATTCAATATCGTCTGCTTATGTACGTAAATGCCATCACCTTTTTAAACATATCACATCACGAAATGTAGCCGACACGTAACGTGAATAGCCCCCCAGGAAAGCATAAAATCAAAAGATATATCACATGCTCACAACACAACTTAGACGACTTAAACTTAGTATGTATAGCTTAATTTTTACACAGGTGTACCTCCAAAAGGATCAACCTTCCGGGAACAAGACCTCAGCGGAATCTCCTAAAAGTCTACAAGATGAGCTGAGATTGCCTCTAAACGACAAGCCGATGCAGAAAGCTGGCGGTGACCGGCCCAATAGACTGCCTGCCGCGCCTTCTAAGGTACAAATTAAATATCGAACAGTTATAAGTTATGTTATAATATGCGCGACACCATTATAAATCCAAAATGGCGGACGGTCAAAGATGGACGACTAATTACTTTTTGTGCATTATCATGATATTGAAGATTGTGGTATCAAATGGGTTTGACACTATAATATCATGGGAGGAATGTGAATAAACTGACATAAAATCTTACAAAGAATGGAAGAAGTTACCATGTTACCATGATGTAGTACCTCTCTAGTATCTCTGCGTTGTACCCATTCAGGCCACGCTCACTTGACACGTGATCAAGACCACTACAAGTAGATGGGAAGCGCCGTCAAGACGAAAAGATTTCAGACGGCTGCCGCGCGCCGGCTAGGTTGCACGCGTTAGTTCTTGCACGGTCTATTTCGCGCGCCCGATCACGAGGTAACTCTAGTAGGTACGTCGAAAGAGATAAAGTTACGCGATAGAAAGAGAGCACAACTTTAGGTGCATAGCGGAGGCGGTGCCAAGCGCTGTTGCGAACTGAATAGCACTTTTTATGTCAGCGCTAGGGGTCGCTATTTCTTTAAATCATCTTACGGAGAGAACCTTCCGTACCGTTAGGTATTATTATCGTATTCTGTTACCAGGTGGAGAAAATAGAAGCAATGGACACTACACGCAGCAGCGTGCACTCCTGCTGCCCGTGCGACACTGACAGGGCCAAGCAGGCCAAGCAGTCAGGCGACAAGAAGAGCCCCGCCGGAGCCAACGCAGGCGGCAAGTGCTGCAGACCACCAGGTAACGTCGCTTCCATACCACGTGTATAGGAAATCCGAAATAATATTCCACAGGCATAAGAGGTAGGTATATTATACACAGTTATGTTACCAAGATAGACAGTACCTACCCTGGACATACCGAGCGAAAAAATGTCGCTAGTTTGTCGGTGCCAATAACACCAACAGTAAGGCCACGCCGTAGTTCGCTCAGCGGCCACCTATAGAATTTTGACAGATGGCGCTAATGTTTGCTTGTATGAAAAAGGTTGACGTAAATCGTTCGGATGCGGTGGTTACCAACTATGGTCAACCCCATGTTTGTCCTACAATGTACCATGTTTGTACAAACTAGTTTTTCCTGAAATCTTTAAACCCGATTTCAGGACAAACTAGTTTTACCTAGTGGTCTGGGAATGAACTGGTAGTCAATGATTTCTCATACCCCTAAATGGCAAAACTAAGTTTGTCGGGTCAGCTAGTAATCGACATAATTTTTACCAGAGTTCCCTAGCGCCCTGCACTGAGAAGAAATGACAAAACAATTCATGGTTAAGGTGTTAAAGCTTTAAGGTAACTGCCACCTGCGGCCAAAACCATCAGGAGAGAAGAACTGACCAATTCAGAAATTAAAAGGCCACACTGCAAGCAATTGAACCTAAGACGTCTTGACTGTTGGCTGAAGTTGGCCAACGCGCCGAGTTCACTAAAACTAAAGAAGTCCAAGAAGCCGCACGCGACTTCAAAAGTGCGGCAATATTATATACCTACTGTCAAAGTTCGCATATGTACCCGAGCCGTCGCTACACAATTTTTCACGCACACTAGCATCCGCGCATCATACAAATTTCAATCTCACACAGAACGTAGTGATTATATCCTCTTTGTCTCACACTGCAGAAAAAGTTGCCGCATTCATTCACGGAGGGGGGCTATTCACGTTACGTGTCGGCTACATTTTGCGATGTGATATGTTTAAAAAGGTGATGGTATTTACGTATATAAGCAGACGATATTGAATTCAAAACATTTTTTGCAAACACTGAAAAATTAATTTTAATACAATTGGCATAGAGCGTAAAATTGAATGTAGTTCAAAACGCCATAGGTATTGGTCGAGTCTCCGTGATTGAAATTACAGCGCGCCAAAGTTGAGCACTGTATTTCCTGTGATGAAATACATTCAATTTTACACTCTAAACAAATAACTGTAAAGTTCATTTTTCAGTGTAAATATTTTTTTCTTTTTCTTGTATCACATCACTGAGTGTGTAAAAACGTTACGAGAATGTCATAGCTGTCGTTATTAGGTTGAGCTATTATAAATCTATACCTAACTAAAACATTTTGTGTATTTCCAGGCACCCTGCCCACAAGAACGACTAGCAAAGACTATATCAACAGCAGTAGCGACAAGAAGTGACTTCTCAGATGAAGGGATCGTGGTTACTGTTCCTATTTTGTACTTTTTATAACTACCTATTTATTGATGATAATATTAAAGTTTGTATCTAATATATAAAAATCTCTCGCTTTTCTTTGTTCCCAAATTTCTCCGAAACGGCTTCAGATCGTTATGAAACTTTCAGTGCATGATCATTGGGTCTGGGAGCAGGTTATCTATATTTTATGTCCCTAAGTGAGAAAAAAAAATTATATGGCAAAACAACGTTTGCTGGGTCAGCTAGTAATACAATAAAAATTTACTTTTCATACACCTATCTAACTGAGTTTTGTCCGCAGACGCATTTATGTTACATACACAAACTCCACAGCCATTTAAAAAAAACCATCCGAACCGTCTCGTTATATCAGCGAAACTAAGGTTTGTTTGGAAGTTCTATTTCTATCTATCTAACAAGACACTGGCATAAATTTAGCTTAATGCTTTCGAAAAGTTCAATTTCAAACAATTCTTGCGAGCTGCGAGGTTTTAGCAAGATAACTTGCGGAAGTTGACTTTTGAAAACAATGTATGTAAAAATAAACACAGTCACGCAAGCTACTAAACAAGGAAGGAATATCTAGCACAAGGCAACTTCTGCAAATTGTATTGCTATACTAAACCTCATCTTTTTAGGTATTTTGCTAAGATTATATTGGGGGGACGGCGCGTACGCAGTCCCCACTACCAAAAATTACGCGTCCGAGTTATCCACATTAGGGATAATCGCAGAGGTCAACCCAGCCGCAGTGCAATGGAAGGGCCTCGCTCTGGGGGAACCGCCTTCGTGATCACGGTGTCCCCTACGCCAGGTAAGTATGCCTTGCCGAGCGGCCCGCGGGGTAGTCACTGTCCGCGCGAGAATCTTCAGAGCGCGATGTCGAATGACGCTAGAACGGTACAGAGACATCTAGCGGTCGACTGTTGCACCACACAGCGAGATGTTGACCAACAGAACTGCTATAGAGAGACGACATCTAACGGTCGACCATTGCACCAACAAGTTAACGGCCACCATAGATAAATATGTATATGTATAACGGCCACTTACACGTGTGCGTGCAGCGGTCAGCGGTGCAGCGTATTTCGTATTTCCATTGACCATTCTGTAACAAGTTGTAATGTCGTTGGTAATAAAATTACCACAAATCTGAGAAGTAATTATAATTTGGAAAAATAAACAGCAGTTGTAATGAGAACCTCCTCCTTTTTTTGAAGTAGATTAAAAGTGGTAGGTAGGTACTTGATACTGGCCTTTAATTTTGATTGAGCTTTCGCCAACGTCCATACCATGTTGAATACACCGGTTCTCCTCGTCCGATCACCGAAGTTAAGCAACATCGGGCGCGGTCAGTACTTGGATGGGTGACCGCCTGGGAACACCGCGTGATGTTGGCTTTTTTTGTTTTCATTACTGACAAGGAATTTAAAAGGATCCACAATCCACATAACTATCGCCAGATTAGTGTAGTCACTTAGTTTTAGTTATGCACTGACGGATAAACAATGACCACATCTTTCTTGATGTGAATGAAAACAAAATAAATTAATATTTAAAGTTATATTTCACACTTACAATAATTAAAATCGCTACATCCATACTATACACATTGCGAAAATGATTTTATACTTTATACATAAATAGTTGGTATTTTTATACTATTATTAGTTACATACTATCATTACTAGCACTAGCGACTAGCGAGAATAACTTGCAGTACTTAGCTTATAATTTACAACTTTTTCACTAAAGCATCACCAAAAAAATTACCCTGACAACCTGCCATTTCCCATTTCATATAAGTGCGTTCCGGGACTTTTTGCGTCGGTATTGTCAAAGGACATCAAACGACGCGACGCGGAGTATGCATGCACTTGCAACAACAAATTCTAAGCGAATAGACTATACATTACAATGTCTCATGAGTCATGACGCATAGCGCTCGCGTGATCCTAAGAAATCATTACAAATTACCCCTAAGTCTAATGTGATAGTCATTAAGTGTATTTATGTTAATTACAGTCTGTTGCACCAATTTGGTTGAAATTTGGAATGATGTACATGATTCACACACAGGCTACTTTTCATTCCAGAAGAATCCGTGATTCCAGCAGGATCTATACTAGGAGGAAATCCTTTGCTAATTTTTTTATAGCACAGAAGTTCATCTAGTGTCAAATGACACACCTACAACGTCATATGCTTCACCTGATATTAAAAGTAAACCGGTATTAACTTGACCCTCCTGATGGTCTGCGGGACGCGGGGCGGGAGCCGCTCAACCAATCAGCCAGTCTGTCACTGTCCGCTGACAGCGCCGCCGTATCATTATGGCCAATCACATCACCCGCCCCGCGTCCCGCAGACCATCAGGAGGGTCAAGTTTATACCGGTTTACCTGTAAGAGGTATGCATGCCCATGTCAGATGCAGTGTGTCCAAAAATTTTGGAAACATACTACAGGTACTGCACTCATTATCCTGACAAGATGTAAGGTCTAATTTTGCCCAGTATTCACGTCGGCGGACAGTGCTTTTTAATCCGAAACACATTAAACTGTTTCACAGTAGAATTAACTGACACTGCAGTGGTAACTACCCGGACAAACACTGCAAGAAGAGCCCTACCACCAGTGAAATTGCATTGCAGTGTGATATCAGTTCTTTAGTTTCACGAATTAATAATTAATCTTAATTATAATCACATAAACAATCAGCCCCACGCTTGACTCTTGCAGTAGTGCAGCACCAGCTTGCCGTCTGTGCCGAAGCATTCGTACAAGTTCTTAATCACTTGGTCCGGTGATGGAGCAAACGTCTGGTTTACATACAGAAACTGTAACAAGAGTAAAAATTTTATTGTTACTTATAATAAAGAAGAGAATGACTTATCTATCGATGTCATAGTTCAAAACTCTGAATGGATCAGGTTGATACACTTTGTTTGATTTTTCAAACATTGTACTGTGACAAGGGTTTTTGGGTGTGAAATGCGAACAGTAGATACTGGATAGGTGTTCTATTATTTCCTTGTACAAGTAACCAACAGTGGTATTGTAATGACCTTTGCACCATGATGTCATAGAGTTTGGCTACAGATTATTAAAATAAATAAATAAAATAAAATAAAAAGCCTTTTATTTCTAATCTCATGGTATTTACAATGTTAAATAACTACTTTTTAGATGTGTTAGTTGTGTTAGTGTTTGTCTTATTCTAGTTGGTAGTGTAAAGTGTTATTTGTATCAGTATTTATTGGAGATGTAGTCCCATATCGGGTAAAGGCCTCCTCCATCCTCTTCCAATGCTCCCGATCTTTGGCAAGGGTCAGCCAGTTTGTGCCAGCAGTCTGGGCTATGTCGTCAGCCCACCGTTTGTATGGTCTTCCAACCTTTCTTTTTCCTAGTGGACCTTTCCAGTTAGTGGTTCGTATCGTCCATCTGTCGTCAGTGAGCCTTGCGATATGTCCTGCCCATCGCCAATTTAGTGCTAGTGCCTGTGTTAGAGCATCTGTCAGCATTGTCTTTTTCCTAATTTTTGTACTTCGCACTTTGTGAATTTTTCTTATTCCTAGTATGCTCCGCTCCATTGCTCTCTGGGTGGTTATAATTTTTTGTTTGGTTCTGTTAGTGTGAACCCATGTTTGGCAGCCGTATAATAGGCAGGGTAGTATACAAGTGTCCATTACTACTTTCTTAAGGTTCAAGGAGTAGTGACCTTTTAGGATTTCTTTTAGTGACCAATATTTTTGCCATGTGATGTTTACTCTCCTTTGTATTTCTACTTCGTTATTTGTCTTGTTAAATGTCACTTGTTTTCCTAGGTATGTATAAGTTTTAACATATTCTATGCGATTTCCCTTGACCCATATTGGTTTTTCATAGCTATTCGTCATTACTCTAGTCTTGTTTGCATTCATTTCCAGACCTATCTTGGAGCTTTCCATAGCTAATGAGCATATCATTTCTTGAAGTGTGTTTGGTGTTTCAGCCAGTATGACAATGTCGTCTGCGAACCTTAGATGGTTTAGGTATCTCTTGCCTATTTTAATACCTAGATAATAGACTGGGCTCACAGATTATTAGAGCGAGTCTAATTACATCTTCCTATATTTGAAGTCCACGTATCAGCATATTGAAAGAATAGCTAGGTCTCTGGTTACTTGTTATGATGTATCTTAAGTTTATTTTACATTTCAATGTTTAACGAAAGTCGAAGTCGTCGTTTAACGAAACGAAGTCTGTGTGGCAAGTTAAATATTTTATTTAAATAATAATAGATCTATGCCTACTACCTACCTATAATACCTCAATACCTTCAAGGTAGTAAAATAGAAATCATGCCACAATAGAAGCAGTGCATGCCCTCTAGTAAGTAATAATAGGCTCAAGGCATATCAGTGAACGAATTATACATTAATAATTCTTTCAAAATATTTAATTCGTTTTGATATCCTTTTTTTGCTATATCCGGTGTTAATTGAATGAATTTTTGAATTGGTTGAGCAATTTAGAAGTTATGACATCTATTAGCAACTTATTTCATAAGTCCTGGTACAAATGGTATGCCTTCCAGGTCTGGAATCCATACTTTGTTAAGGACATAGATTTACTGGAAAAAGTACAAAGGAGAGCCACTAAAATGCCATGGGAACTGAGAAACCTTTCATATGAACAAAGGCTTAAAAGTCTTGGTCTCAGCACTTTCAAGCATAGGCAAGAAAGAGGCGACCTTATTGAGACATACAAGATTCTTAACAACTTTTACAACATGTTTAATTACAATGAAATGTTTGCCATTAAGAAAAATTCTAAGCTAAGAGGGCTAGGGCTGAGGCTAGAATTCCAGCCGGCAACTACAAATCCCTACAAGCATTTCATTGTTAACAGAGTTAAAAGACATTGGAACAAATTGCCTGAGGACATCATAACAGCTGAATCGCTCAACCAATTCAAGAACCGACTCGACAAACATCTGAGCAATGAGCACTATTGATATAGGCACATCAGCGAAAGCTGCTTAGCCTATTATTACTGTTAACTGTAATAATTACGGCACTATGTTAATGTCTGAGGACTGCAATACACACCAGCTTTTCTTCAGGTTCTAACTTGAGATATTTCTTGACAAACTCCATAACCCAACCGATTTGTTTTTCCGGGTCCACTGCCCATTTCTTTTTCTTCATTATCGGCGCATTGCCAGTTGCTTTGAGTAAAATGTCAACTGAAAAAGAAATTAACTCTATTAATAATTAATCTACTTCTCAAGCCAATTTTAAGTGAATGGTCTGAATGGCAAGTTTGATGGTAGCCCAAAACAAATCATGTATTATAACAATGACATTTTTGAAAAGAGCAAGTGCCGAGTTTCTTGCCTGTTCTTCTCGGTACAAACCTGCTTTCCGAACCTGGCGGTAGAGTTTTGACTTTTCATAAGAGCCTGTTATTTAGGCCTATGTGAAAATCAATATTTTCATTTTTTTTCACAATACATTTTATTATGTCAAGTTTCCTCCATCGTTGCATGATTGTTTGCCACTTAGCAAATTTGCAGTGGTTATAATACCACAGTCACAGGTATGTAAGCTGGAACCTGTGGGGCTAGGATATGCATGTAGAGATAATTTTGTCTGCTGTTGTGGACCTATTTCCTCTTTCTAATCCATATAGATAGACAGAGAAAAGAGAAGGACAAAAGTAGATAAAAATTATCTCTACATGCACATTCTGTATAAACTGGGACTTACTTAATATGATACTAAAGTTGCATTTTTATGGCCATGTACAAATTTTGAGGGTTAACAGATTTTGTGTCTTTTGGACTATTTATTTTTTTGGAGGCAGCCTTTTTAAAAAAAAAATACACATACTACATGGAGGATTTTTACAAATACAAATTAATATCAAAATTTAACTCTGCTCAAAAGTTGCCACTGTACAACTGTCTTTTAAAAAAATGTTGCTGTGTCAAAAACAACTTAAATCACCTGTCTCATGATTGGTTTTTTTGTGTCATACTAGCTGATTGATTCACGCAGTGTGTTCGCTGGGCAAATCAAACAATCAACAGGACCACAGTAAAAGCATATTATTTATAATTGGCACGGTACTGGCATCAATTTCCGTGGCCCATATGTTCCTAAAGAGATCTAGGGATGCACTAAGAAATTTTCAAAACTGTGACAAGGGTGCCCAAGGTTTGTACAGAGAAATACTCCTTCCCACGGCCCACCACAGCTACTGACGACCGTTAAAGTTGAAATTTGGAATGTAGAGACTAGAGAGATTGTATTTGTATCCTAGATTAATACAGGCTACTTTTTATAGTGGAAAAATCTATGGCTCCCGCGGGGTTTGTGAAAAGGAAATTCACGCGGGCGGAGAAAACTAAAAATTTATTGCTTTTTTACCTTTTACTTTATCGGATTTTACGCTATCGCCGTTTTCCTTCTGCTCAGCCTCTTTTACATTGTCAGACTCTGTTTGAGTAACGTCATCCGATTGCTTTTCATCTCCCATCGTAAAAATACACTTGGTAGGCTAAAAAATAACAACAGTGAACAGAAAATAAACGATTACGAAGCTAAATTAAATTTCAATCATGAATAGGTATTTCTTTTGTAATTTGTTTTTTTTCGTGCCTTGATGGACTGTAGGTAGGTATTTTGTAAACACAGCTTGTAGATACCTAAACATATGTGCTGTCATAAAGGTACTGTTACACAAGCTCTAAAATAGAATGCTAGTGAGCATGCTTACGAGTATGCTCAATACGAGCATGCCTATGAACAGTTTACATTTGCTAGCAATAGGCAAGCTAGTTTTAGCCATTTTAGCTATATTTGCTAACATGCTCAATAAGCAAACCTGTTTATATGCGCTTAAAGCACGCCCCCTTCCACCCGCGTCTCAGGTAGCATGATTAAAAATCGCACGCCTATGGATTTTGAAGCAAACTCGAAATGAGCATGCTAATTTTGAGCAACATTCCGACACACATGCTACTTAGTAGCAACTGCTCGTTAAAAGCATGCTTTCATGCTTGAATTTGAAATGAGCATGTGTACAGTACCTACCATATGTCTAGATCTGAGGTCTAGATGCTGTCTAGCCAAAGACATCAAAGAGGATAATATAATCGTAGCTAGCTGTGTGGTCTGTGAGCACCACAGAACACATATACTCTCTAAGTGAGCACAGACCACACAGCAGAGATCAGAGATCTGTGAGCTTGCGCTTAGTCAGCAGTAGTTGTCTATGGTTGTAATAGGTAATAGGAAGTTGGGTCGCTAGGGTCGCCCAGAGGTCGCCCACCTCCCCGCACCATAGACTGGACAAGCATGACTTTTACAGTGCGTTCAGCGTTATTTTGCCTCTGGCTGTCATATTGCCTAACCTTAGCTCTGTGTTGCCGCTTAAGGTTTGGAAGATACCCGGTATGAAACTGCGAAATATTTTCGTATTTAAATTTCTCAATTAAAGTAAGTTTGGATGTTAGAATTTAAGTTTGTAATCTTTGGATTTGGTTTGTGGGTATATTTTTATCCCAATATTCATAGGTACGGGATCAGGACTTATGCGGGTAAAACTGCAGGGCCGGTACTTTAAAATAATTAGGATAGGTATTTGAATTAGTATTATGTACCTCAAGTTTGCATTTATCTATATACATAGGTAATATATGACTAAATTAAAACAACATTTTTATAGGTTTTATTTATTTTGAATAAGAGTGATCCAAGCGGGTCGCTAGTGGTTCGTCACTGTCTGCTGATGAACGTGAATCGTCGGAACTGCTGCTGTCCGATTCTGTATCAGGCTCGTCATTTAATTCTATAATAAATTTATCGATTTCAGAGTCTATAATTCCATCTGTTTTAATAAACTGTTGTTCAATATGGCACACATGTTGACACTGCTTCTGCCAGTCTTCTGCAGTGATCGATTGGAACGCTTCTTCTGTTAATTGTAGTATCTTGTCTGCTTCCTGTCCAACATTTTTAGCAGCTACACGCCTTTTCAACAGGCTCCACATAAATTCTATAGGATTAAGTTCGCAGTGGTATGGTGGTAACCTAGCCACTTTGTGTCCATGCGCTTCAAGAAGTTGATCAGCTTCATATTTTGGAGCTTCTTTATGCTCTTTTATAATTTCGTATAATTGAGCTTTCACCATAGTAGGAAGATAAGATAACCATTTGATTAACCATTTGAAGATTTGTGATCCAATTTTGCATATCAGTTTTGGTAGAGCTCATTGTTGGTGCCTTGTTCACCTTTACAGTGTGATAGGGCGCATTATCCATAACAATTAAACTATTAGGCGGTAAATTGGGGATGAGTTTGTCTTCTAACCATTTCATGAAATTCGTCCTGTTCATGTCATCATGGTAATCTCCTGATTTCGACTGCGATTTAAATATTAATTGTGCATTTGGAATAAACCCCATTTCGCCACCTGCATGAACGATGATCCAGCGTGCACCAACTGAATCGCTTTTTAAAACACCTTGTTCATTTTCCATCTGCCAACATTTGTTGACAGAATATGAAGCGTGTATATAAGTTTCATCAAGATATACGATAGGTCGGCCTTCATTTCGATTTTGTCTTAAAATATTTGAGTATCTGTACCTCCAGGCTACAATGTCATATTGTTCCATTAAAATTTTTCTTTTAGAACCACATTTTTTAAATCTAAATCCAATTTGCCGAATTATTTTCCATAGTGTGGTACGACCTCCATTGAAGTTAATATCAATTTTTAATTCAGCCAAAAGCTTGCCCAAAGTAGGCAACTCCTTTCTGACTACGTACATTTGATGTATTTTAGTTCTGATTGCACATAGTTCAAAATCATCTAACTGAATTTTATTCGATTGGCAGCGTTTTTTCCTGGGAGTACATATTTTCTTAGACGTGGAAGCAGCAACCTCACACTCTTTGGTAATAGTGGTGACAGTTCTCTCAGAAACGTCTGAAATACAAAACATTACATTAATAACATGCATATTGTACATTTTTTTAATTAATCTTGTTATTAAATAATACATAATGTAACAAAGGTTTGTATTAAAGAAAAAAAACCGATCGGGACTTGCGCGGGTGAAACCGCAGGGCGCAGCTAGTTTATACAATAAGAATCAAATACTATGTTTTTAAAACAAATATAATTATTATACATATACCTATGTACGGAATGTATTACAATTAAAACATCGTGCCTACATACAAACAATAATCTATTAGCAAAACAAATAACTTTCGATCCCTAATAACGGGAAACTATGAATAGCAGGTAACACTAATTTACTTACCAGTCATGGCGGCTACACGTTGACGAACATGTTCAAATGGGATTATTGGTCCTCCATTAGCTTTTTCCCGTTCACAAAAATTACGAACTGAGGATACAATTTTTCTGCCGCTACTTTGAATCCTTTTTGGCATGATTAACACGTTTAAAAGAAAAAAAAAATTAAGAAAAACGCAAGGAGCTTCACACTGTGTTAAAGGTACTTGTCAACAAGAATGGCGGGTAATGCCAACCTAACAGAAACAGCTGTCAGAGGCAAAATAACGCTGAACGCAGTATACCCAGCGTAACACCCACCATTGATTACATAGACTACATACAATGATAATAATTAGATTTTATGAAAATTATTCTTAATTAGGCTGTATGGTCTCCGACCTTTGCCTGTCCTGAAAGGGACGAATGGATTAACAGAAATTATTCTTAAATTATTAGATGTGATGACATGATATTGTGTCGGTCTTTTCCAAAACAAAAACTCTCACACCTTAGCACAAAACCCTGAGACTGCACCTTACCATCACCGTAGAAAGTAATTCTTCTCTGTTTACTTCTGAGACAAAGGCCTTCAGTCACAGACCCTGAGAAAAAGTACTCTGTGGGCACAGACCACAAAAGTGACGCAAGTAGAGTAACATAGACAACCACAGCAGAGAGAGTAAAGTAGTCTACTGTCTATTAAATCAATTTCTTTTTCGAATTTTTCAATTGTTTTCTCGATAGCAGCTGTTGCCTGTCGTCAGCGTCTGTCTCTGAATGTGAGTTATTGCAAAATATTTCTTTTTTTACTCTTGGTTTTAGGGTAAAAATGGAAGTCTCACCACAAGGGATGCGTCTGTTCACACTCGATTATTTACAGAGATTTTAATTTGCTAGTAGACCTAATCATTCTTCCTACCGTGTTATTAAAATCTGTTCTAAGCGTTTTAGGATATTATTATTACCGATACATTAAAACAAAAATTACAATTACATCCATTGTAGTTTCCGATAAAATATAGAAAAACTGAGATTTTGGAGCAACTTTTGGGAGAACTTTCTATCGAGAAAATTTTATCCAATCGTGTTTCTGCTTCTTAGCGATTTTAGATCAAAGACCCAAAATACATGACGTGCAAATTTGAAAGTAATTGTCTTCATAGTTTTTGCATAAAACTTCATTCAAAATCACCTAAATACGGCTTGTAGGCCGTTAAGATTTGTTCTTCTTTTTTGGCCATTTTGTGTGTTGTGTGCATACTCAATTAGAGATTGCAAAATCAGTTATATAATATTATCATAAAACTATTATAATTTATGTTAAAAAAGCCTTTTTTTCAAGAGGCAGTGCTTATGTTACACATAAAGTTTTTCATTGAGTATATCTTATCAGAGGAACATTAACAGATTTTGTGAAATGTTAAATAATCATTACAGGTAAAAATTGTAAGCTTTGTTAAATTATTATTGAGATACAGCTTGTAAAAGTTTTTTTTTTTTGCAGCAATATGAGCTACCAGCGCTGGTATAGTGCCAGAGATGTTCAGGAAGATTTGAGGAGAGTGGGACAGTATGGGCTCGGACATGTTTTGGACGAGGGACATGTGCAGATTGGTGAACAGCCGCCGCGCCAGCTTGGGTTCATGCTTGATGAAGGTAAGGAATAATATTATTCCGAGCAACTATAATCTACTTACTGTATGTGTATAACTGTAAATATAAAAGAGAGTTACCACTCACTCACTCATCACGATATCTCAGGAAGTATAAAGCCTACAAACTTGAAATTTGAAAGGTAGGTTCTTTGTAATGGGTAGGTGTCAGCTAAGAAACGATTTTAAGTAACTACCCCTCTAAGGGGGTGAAATAGGGGTTGGAAGTTTATATGAAAGTCCCGTGTTTTTGAAGTTAGAGACGTGAAAATCGTCATTTAGGTTATCAGCTTCAGATATTAAAAATTTGTATAAGTCGTTTTGGAAAATTCCCCTTTAAGGATGGTAAAATAGGGGATGAAAGTTTTTATGTGAAAATTTTAATATTGTTACTGTTGACTTGAAATTTGGAAAGTAGGTTCTTTCTAATGGGTAGTTGTCAGTTAAGAAACGGTTTTGAGAAAATCCTTCCCTAAGGGGGTGAAATAGGGGTTGGGAGTTTGTATGAAAGTCCCGTGTTTTTGAAGTTTAAAGAGTCGTGAAACTCGGCATTAGCACTGAATCTCACGCGCATGAAGAAGCCGAATTTCACGCGGGCGATGCCGAGGTACTTTTTATCCCGGAAAAAGCGATGGTTCCCGGAGAAGTAGTGAAAAACCTAAATTCACGCGAGCGGAGCCGCGGGCAACAGCTAGTAATGTTATAAAATCTATAGTAGTGTTTCTGTGTTGAGTTGTGCATTACTGCAGAACAACAAAAGCGAAACACTGGAATGATTTATGACCGGGTCTGCAGCGAGATAATAACACTACTTTAGTCAAGTTTCAATTGGGATTGTACACTGAAGGTTCTGTACTATATACCAGACCACAATTCGAGACCAATATTCAATAAAATGAAAATCTTTATTTTTCACATAAGCCTAAATTATAGGCTCTTATGAAAAGTAAAAACCCTACCACCAAGTTCAGAAGGCACTGAAAAGAAATGGCAAGAAACTCAACACTTGCTCTTTTTAGAAATGTCATTATACAACTTTTTTTATACAGTACGAAACATTATTACATACTTTTAAGATATCTCCTGAGAAAATGGAAGCATATCCCTATCATTCCAAAAATCCTTGTCATTTAAATTTCAACAATGATAATATTATTACTAACCGTGATGAGTAGTATTAATTGCATCATGTGGAGTAAGGAGTTATAGCATACCATACCTATGCTATGTGTTTTTCGCCTATTGATTGAGCTGATTCTTTTGGTATTTTTTTGCGTTTTTGTACAATTTTCATATTTTTCCTATACTGACCTTACTTCTTGCCCAAGTTTTCAAGACACCGGGAAGTAATCATTATCTTTTAACTTAAGAGCGTTTATGCGTGAATCGCGTGTCGCTCCATACAAAAAAAGAATGCCGTTCCCACTGACGCAATTTTGCGCGGAAAATGGTATTACAAAAAAAAATTATAGTAAAATAAATATACAACTTATTAAAATAGTAAATAACCAGTGACATTGAATATGAATTGAATTAAATTACTATAATTCAGAAATAACAAAATATCTTGGATTTTATCCTGAAATAATACGTTTAATTTATCGAAAAATGCTAAAAATGGCACTTTTCGGTTTATGGTTTTTGAATGAAAATCTAGGAAAATCGTGTTTTTTTTTTGAGACATTTTTTAGTAAATGTTATTAATTTTCTAAATATGTCATTGTTATAAGTTTGTGTTATGAAACATGGCAAATATCTTGCATCAAAATAGAGCTTCCACCGCTAAGTGAGTAATTAGCCTTTACCTTAAACTTTCTAATGAGAAAGTTATACACATATCTATATATATAAAAGAATGAGGCATTTTGGTGATTTTGGTTGTTCCAAGGATTCCGCCAAAACTATAGGTCATAGAGATCTGAAATTTGGTACCTAGGTAGATATTAGGTCATGAATTCGTACTAAGACGGGGATTCCAGAATTTCAAATTTTAAGGGGTAAAAACCGTTGGTTTTTTGGATTTCCCCATACAAAAGTGAAATTTTTTTCGTTGTTCCAGGAATTCCCGAAAAGCTACAAGTCGTAGGGATCTGAAATTTGGTACCTAGGTAGATATTAGGTCATGAATTCGTACTAAGACGGGAATTCCAGAAATTCAAATTTTAAGGGGTAAAAACCGTTGGTTTTTTGGATTTCCCCATACAAAAGTGAAATTTTTTTCGTTGTTCCAGGAATTCCCAAAAAGCTACAAGTCGTAGGGTTCTGAAATTTTGTACCTTGGTAGATATTAGGTCATGAATTCGTACTAAGACGGGGATTCCAGAAATTCAAATTTTAAGGGGTAAAAACCGTTGGTTTTTTGGATTTCCCCATACAAAAGTGAAATTTTTTTCATTGTTCCAGGAATTCCCGAAAAGCTACAAGTCGTAGAGATCTGAAATTTGGTACCTAGGTTGATATTAGGTCATGAATTCGTACTAAGACGGGGATTCCAGAAATTCAAATTTTAAGGGGTAAAAACCGTTGGTTTTTTGGATTTCCCCATACAAAAGTGAAATTTTTTTCGTTGTTCCAGGAATTCCCGAAAAGCTACTAGTCGTAGGGGTCTAAAATTTGGTAACTAGGTAGATATTAGGTCATGAATTCGTACTAAGACGGGGATTCCAGAAATTCAAATTTTAAGGGGTAAAAACCGTTGGTTTTATGGATTTCCCCATACAAAAGGGAATTTTTTTTCGTTGTTGAATTCCAGAAAAGCTACAAGTCGCGGAGATCTGAAATTTAGTACCTAGGTTGGTGTTATATCATGAATTCGTATTCAGAAAGGGATTTTCGAGATCCAAATTTTGAGGAGGAAAAGGTTTGAACTTTTTGGCCGCTTTTTTGTTACTGGGCCGATTGCTTTAAAAATCGACTTTTGACTATGGCAGCAAGCATAGAGAAGGAATTTGTTGCCAAAATTAAAAAAAGTGGCCGCCATTTTGAACTTTTTTGTCAAAGGGTCGATTGCTTTGAAAATCGATATTTGACTATGGCAGCAAGCATAGAGAAGGAATTTGTGGCCAAAATTTAAAAAAGTGGCCGCCATTTTGAACTTTTTTGTAAATGGGTCGATTGCTTTGAAAAACGATATTTGACTATGGCAGCAAGCATAGAGAAGGAATTTGTGGTCAACATTTTAAAAAGTGGCCGCCATTTTGATCTTTTTTGTTACTGGGCCGATTGCTTTGGAAATCGATATCTGACTATGGCAGTAAGCATAGAGAAGGAATTTGTGGTCAAAATTTAAAAAAGTGGCCGCCATTTTGAACTTTTTTGTTACTGGACCGATTGCTTTAAAAATCGATATTTGACTATGGCAGCAAGCATAGAGAAGGAATTTGTGGTCAAATTTAAAAAAGTGGCCGCCATTTCGAACTTTTTTGTTACTGGGCCGATTGCTTTGAAAATCGATATTTGACTATGGCAGCAAGCGTAGAGAAGGAATTTGTGGTCAAATTTAAAAAAGTGGCCGCCATTTTGAACTTTTTTGTTACTGGACCGATTGCTTTGAAAATCGATATTTGACTATGGCAGCTGGCATAGAGAAGGAATTTGTGATCAAAATTTAAAAAAAAGTGGCCGCCATTTTGAATTTTTTTGTTACTGGACCGATTGCTTTGAAAATCGATATTTGACTATGACAGTAAGCATAGAAAAGGAATTTGTGGTCAAAATTTAAAAAAGTGGCCGCCATTTTGAACTTTTTTGTTACTGGACCGATTGCTTTGAAAATCGATATTTGACTAAAGCAGCTAGCTTAGAGAAGGAATTTGTGGTCAAAATTTAAAAAAGTGGCCGCCATTTTGAACTTTTTTGTTACTGGACCGATTGCTTCGAAAATCGATATTTGACTATGGCAGCAAGCATAGAGAAGGAATTTGTGGTCAGAATTAAAAAGTGGCCGCCATTTTGAATTTTTTTGTCAGTGGGCCGATCGCTTTGACAATCGACGTCTGACTATGGCAGCGAGCATAGAGAAGGAATTCGTGGTCAGAATTAAAAAAAAGTGGCCGCCATTTTGAATTTTTTTGTCAGTGGGCCGATTGCTTTGAAAATCGACGTCTGACTATGGCAGCAAGCATAGAGAACGAATTTGTGGTCAGAATTAAAAAGTGGCCGCCATTTTGAATTTTTTTGTCAGTGGGCCGATCGCTTTTAAAATCGACGTCTGACTATGGCAGCGAGCATAGAGAAGGAATTCGTGGTCAGAATTAAAAAAGTGGCCGCCATTTTGAACTTTTTTGTTACTGGGCCGATTGCTTTAAAAATCGATATTTAACTATGGCAGCAAGCATAGAGAAGGAATTTGTGGTAAGAATTAAAAAAGTGGCCGCCATTATGAACTTTTTTGTTACTGGGCCGATTGCTTTAAAAATCGACGTCTGACTATGGCAGCAAGCATAGAGAAGGAATTTGCGGTCAAAATTAAAAAATGATGAACTTTTTGGCCGCCATTTTGAACTTTTCTGTGAGTGGGTCGATTGCTTTGAAAATCGATATCTGATTATTGTAGCAAGCATAGAGAAGGAATTTGTGGTCAAAATTTAAAAAAAATTAACTTTTTGGCCGCCATTTTGAACTTTTTTGTTACTGGGCCGATTGCTTTGAAAAACGATATCTGACTATGGCACCAAGCATAGAGAAGGAATTTGTGGTGAAAATTTAAAAATTTTGACCTTTTTGGCCGCCATTTTGAACATTTTTGTTACTGGGCCGATTGCTTTGAAAAACGATATCTGACTATGGCACCAAGCATAGAGAAGGAATTTGTGGTGAAAATTTAAATTTTTTGTACTTAGTGGGAAAATCTGTTATTGGCCATAATTTTAAGGTATTATAGGTATAAATTATTACTTTCTGTAACGCTGTAGATTTTCTGTAAGAATAATAAAATAAAAAAATAAATAAATAAAATAAAAATTTTGACATTTTGGCCGCCATTTTGAACATTTTGTTACTGGGCCGATTGCTTTGAAAATCGATATCTGACTATCGCAGCAAGCGTAGAGAAGGAATTTGCGGTCAAGATAAAAAAAATGATGAACTTTTTGGCTGCCATTTTGAACTTTTTTGTTACTGGGCCGATTGCTTTGAAAATCGACGTCTGACTATAACCAGCAAGCATTAGGAAATATTTAGTGGTCAAAATTAAATTCAATGACGGTTAATACAAGAATTTTGGAAACTTAACGCCTGAGGGAGTAAAGCAGAAGATCAACGTGAGCGAAGCCGCGGGCGTTTGCTAGTTTTCAAATATTTTTGAGACAAAAACTAGATTATGAAATGCCAAATAATATGATGGCAATTATCTAATCAATAATTGAACACATGACACTCTTATGTTACGTCGAAAATTGACAATTTTGACTCAAGCATAATACTAACGCATGAACAGTCTTAATGGTCATAACTGTTGATTGGGAAGATAGAAGCTTAAAACTTCAATACCTCGAACTACTACTGTGAGATACAAGTCTCCTCTTACAATGAGAAGGGGTTTGGAGTTTAGACGTATTCCATTCAGAGGCTATAAGGTTTTCTCACAATGTTTTTCTTCACCGATATTCAAGTGATATTTAGTTAAACCAAATGCACTTAAGTGTTTAGGTGTGTGCTTGAGATTCAAACCACTTAACCTCCTAATGAAAGGTAGAGTTTTGAACCATTGGACTATCATTGCTTATAGTTAATCATCATTATTTAAATTTCATAATAAATTATAGGTATACGTAACAAGGTAACTATAGAGAAAATGCATGGTGTGCATATTTACTGAATTTCGCAATCTAGGTCGCTGTGTGTGACAAAATCTTCATTATAAACAAAACAATAACTCCGTATTAGGAACTCTGAGTCATCATTTTGTATTAATTTGTGCCACACATCACGTTATTTTTTTCTTGCTTGTGTTACTAAATATTATAAAATTATGTTACACCTAGTACCTACTGCTTGTGGCATATGAACATGCAATACTGATTATAAATCGTTGCTCTGCTTCCCTTTTATATCCAGGATTTCAAAAGTAGACTAAAAATTGGTCAAGTGCGAGTCGGGCTCGCGCACTGAGGGTTCCGTACTATCAAGAGTCATTCTCAATAGTAATAAAGTAAACTAAACACCCTGCCCATCACACGCAAAAACAAACAAAAAAATAACATTTGTATGGGAGCCCACCTTAATGTTTTTATTTTAATTTAACTGTTTCTACAGTAAATAATATATAACTAAATATTCTGTGAAAATTTTAAGCATCTACCTGTTACCGTTATCAATTCCGAGTAAAAACAAGCAAAAAAACCACGTTATGGGAGCGGCAACAGAAATACATCATCTGTGAAAATTTCAAGTGTATATCACAGTCCAAGAGATGCAGCCTGGTCACACGGACGGACAGCGAAGTTTTAGTAATAAGGTCTAAAAACTCTACACTAGGGATGAGCAGAGAGTTTTATTTAAGCGTTTCGTTTTACAACAGAATGGCGCAGCAGTAATGCCTCTGCCCTCTGCTTCGGAGCTCGTGGGTTCGATTCCCACACCTGAAAAATTTTGTGTGAAGAGCATGAATTATCCAGCGTGTGGTTGTATTGGAGCTAGATTGTGATCTGTCTAATGTCCTGATATATTTATTACTACCAGCGGGGCTAGACAAAGTAATGTTTGGCGTTAACGACAGATGTATGGACAAAACAAGTGACTGTAGAAAAACCACGTGACCGAATAGAGGAAAACACGCCTTTTTTTGAAAATCGACCAGGACAATTTGAACGCTCCCTGGCGTTTTCGCAGACGCTGTAGATAACTTTAGCGTACTTCGCATGACAATTGACAGTCGACAGTGAACAGCGCTAAGCATAAAGTAGATTCTGCTTTCATTTGTTTTCATTCGTCACGTGGTTTTACATTTTTGTGGTCCATACATTTTTATCTACTGTCGTGAACGCTAAACGACTGTTACTTTGTCTAGCCCCGCAGGACAGATTAATTTGTTTTGCTATAATCCGCTACTTGAAAAAAATTACTATTATAACTGTACGATTTCGCATTGTGAATTCAAGAATTATTTGTGGAATTCCGTATGGGCGGTGTTCCTGCATATTGAACCATACAGATACAGGTTATTTTGAAGTAGCGAATTATAGAGAAACAAATTAATCCGTCCTGCTGATTATGAATTTGGGTAAAATAATGCCTGCTTCCATTCAATATATATTAATTACTGTTTAAATTTTATACTCTATTTTCAAAACGATTACCTCCGCTCCCTTGTCCCCAGCAGTGGACTAGCCGCAGCACTTTTGAACTTGTAGAGTGTTACTTTTTCTATGTATCTACATTCAAGACCTAACCTACAACAAAGAAAATATTTTTTTGTTTAGAATCGGACCTCCAGATGCGTTCACTTTGCGGCGGCCACCTCCCGGCAGATCACAAAGGAGTGGTAAAACCTGACGTCGCGGGCATCTCAAGATTGCTGAGAATGGTAAGACCGGCAAAAGACCATATGGCTTGACGACTTCTTTCCAACTGCTCCAAAAGCAAGCACCAATGTCAAGCAGCAGGTCTCCCTCGGGTTTGTTAGTGTCTGACACGCAGACAGACAGACAGACAGACTGACAATTCAGAATACACCCAAGTTTACTCAGAGACCTCGCTTCGCTCAGTCAATAACTTGAAAAATGATGAAGCACTAAGGTAGAAATTAAATATTAGTCCTTGTTTTAGATCGACGGTCCAGATGATGAGCCACCTGAAGAACAAGAAATAAAGGAGCCGCAAAAAAAACAAACTACGAATGAGGTTGTGGTTATTAGTAAGCTTAATCCTAATTGTAGAGAGTTCATTCCGAGTTCATGCAGAGATAAGTTAACTAATAAGAATGAGGTGAAAGAAAAAGAAGCACCCAAAAATACTGACAAAATTGTTCCAATGATTTTGGACATTGGTCAAATAAACATAAATGAAAAAGCTAAAGAAGAAAAAGAAGCACTTGAGAAAAAAATGAAAGACACATATCTTAGAAAGAAAATAATAGAAACCTCCAACACTGTCTGTCCTAAACTAACGAAGGACCGGAATGTGGCTATCATGTCATTACTTAAACTGCACAGTCGCAATCCAATTCCTGCAAATAACAACACAAACTGTACTATCGGAAATGAAGTGCAGAAATGTAAAGGAGACAGTGATGGCACGGTGACCGTTCCTTCTCTAAAAACACCGGCATATTATGAAAAGTGTCCTGAAAAATTCACACCACCAAAGTGTTTTGAAGCGAAGCCAGCTGTCCTAGTTAGTCCTGCTCGTATCGAAAAAGTAGCGGATGATGAAATCGGTTTAGCTGCTTGTATAGAAGAATCGGTAAACAAAGTTCAGAAATGGCTACAGGATACATCAAACACTAGTGAAGGCAAAATGAACATTGAAACACAAATTGACGCAAAAGAAAAAGACAAAGGAATAAGTGTGGATGAAATACAAATTGACGCCAAAGAAAAAGAAAAGAAAAAGGTATCCATACACTTAGGTCCTGTTACTTTTAAAAGAAAAAACTTACCCGCTTCGCCGTCGTATTCAGTAAATTCCGATACTGCAGAAAATCAAAAACCGAAAAAGGAAAAGTGCGAGGAATACAAGCCGTCTAAATACGCTGAACAACTAGCTCGAAAATACTCCCAGCACAAAAGTTATAATGACATTGAACCTGAGCAGGTGAATATATTAACATGGAAAATTCATGTTGAACTAAAGGCGAAAGAAGAGAGACTCAGGGAGAGAGCGCTGGCACAGGCACGATTGGAGCAAATGGACGAGGCTTCGAACATCTGCATTGCTTTATAGGGGCAATATTTAGGTAATAAGCTGGCTAAGTTAAGTACTAAGTAGCATAGTTAGTAAGTCTTAGATATTTTAAATCCAGGGAAATTTTTCAATCAAGGTTTTGCGCATAAAGTGGCTCAGTGATTTTGGAATTGTTACTCAAATATAATTTTACAGCTGACTGCCAAAAATAGTGTCCAATATACTTGTCACATGTGACAATACTTTGACAGTCTCAGCACTAGTTTTAGAAAAAATGGCTTTGCCCATGTCGTCAATCAGCTGATTTTGAACATCATGTCTGCTCTCATAAAAACTTCTTCCATCGTAAATTTTTTCCTCGCACCTGAATATTTTTACATATAAGGTAAAATACCCAGTAGATGACACCTTAATGATTTATTAGTATGTTTATTGACATAGTTTGGTATGAAATCATCTTAGAGGGAACTCCTAATTGGTAATAGTTGCGCAAATTATTCCCCTTTCAGAATGTGACAAGAATTGTAGCAATAAAACTAATGTGTTATTTTTATGTTATTTTTTAATAAAGTAAAGGCACTATGCTAGTAGTTGACACCCAGTGAAAACAAAAATATTTAGTAGTTGACATAGGTATATTTAGTAGTTGACATAGGTATACGAAAAAGATGTACACAAAAAGAAATGAAATGAAAGTAAATACACAAAGCACTGGAGTAAGTACAGCGAAGAGTACTTCACCACTCTTCTCGGTTAGCCCGCTACCATCTTAGACCGCATCATCACTTACCATCAGGTGAGATCGCAGTCAAGGGCTAACTTGTAGTGGAATAAAAAAATATAACCTCAAAAATATCTATAAGTGTAATTATATAATATCAGTAATCAGTAATTTTATATCAGTTAGTTCCATAAAAATTCTAATTCGGGGATCGAGTACACATTTCTCGTCTGACTCATTTTTAATGGCTCGTTGATATGGTACAACACGTCTTCTCATTCATAGTCCAATTGATCCACTTTTTGAGGCCATTTCCAAAGTCTCCCACATTTCTGCATTGCCGAAATAGAAGCAGCTGTTTTGGTTACGTGAGTAATAACCCCTGGAAATAACTCTTCTTCGTAGGAAAATACTACATACTCTCCTACTTTTCTCTGTACTGGATTTTTAAGATTGTTTTTTTGTATGTTTTCTCCATCGCTCTCATTTTGAGACTCACTTTCACTCTCAAGAGAAATACCATCAGTATTTGAGTCAGAACTATCGTCAAAATGAAGCACCCTCTTTTCAGTCTTTTTCTTACGCTTCTGAATCTTCGCTTTTTTTGTTTTTTTCATTTTCTTCTCTTTTCTTTTGTCTTTCGGCAGCACGTTCCTTTTTTATTTTTTCTAATTCTTCCTTTTTTGCTAACTTCTTTTAAAGTAATCTTGACACAGCTGCCCCGAAACTATAGCGGGCATTCTTTCTTTAGTAGGCCGTTTTCTCTCTGGTTCTTCTGTATCTTCCATAGCCTCTTGTGTATAGTTTCTAAAATTTCCTTTTGTCGGTGGCATGTAAAAAACGAAAGAAATAAATAATTCAATAGTTGACACTTAAAGCTCCAATAGTTGACACCTCCTGTCAACTACTGAACAAAATGGTTCAAAATTATTTTAGAAGGTCAAATAGATTAATTTAACTTTTAAGCAACAAAATAACAATAAATAAAACAGTATTTAACAAATTATATTAAAATCCATAAGTTGACACCCACATGTCAACTACTCAAATTTACGTAATTTCAAGTTTCAGTAAATGACATGACGCCATGTATATAATTTTTTATTGTGTGTGATTTAAAATAATATGTATTCACGCTTCAAACTCTAATATAATGAATGAAATTAATATTTATTTCAAATTGTAAAATAATATTTACCTTTCCAACATTAAGAATCTTTCGGCTTGCTCTAAACAAACTGCACAAGAAAATAACAATAAATATGGCGCGAAGCGTGCGGTTGTCATGAGTCGAACGGGGTAACTAGCGATGTTGTCTAAAGACGCCACGTTAGTTTGTTTTGGTGCCGCTAGATGTCTATACTATATCTCAGACACAATCTCGATCTTCGGCAACTTGTGGTTTTCTTAATATTTTATTTTCTTCGTCAAAGTGTCAACTATTAGTACGGTGTCAATTACTGGTGGTTTTACCTTAATTATATCTCACCCGTATATTTGTACCAGCAAATGTATTGAAAATTGACGTTTACATCACGCGATTAATTCTTTGTTCATTCTTTAAAAAATTCTCCGCGGACTCGATATAAAAATGACTATTGTAATTCAATATTAGATAATTATTACGACTCACAGATACAGAAATTCGAACGAGCTTGATTTGGAGGCTAACTTAAAAATAGTTACGTAGATGTATGTCACAGACCTGGGCCCTTATTCTGTATCTCAGTAATAATCACTGTTGTTTATGGCTCGGTATACATTGCTGCTTTAGTAAGTGGAACGAAAATAATGTTTTATGGAAAATCTTCAATGGATGAAAAATAAATGTCATTGAAGGCCACAGTGATCATTACTTAGATACAGAATAAGGGCCCTGAGCCCTCTGTTTAATGTGCAGGGTGCATAGAACCGAGTTAACCTAGTTTAGGTAAACCTAGTTTTAAGCTAACCAGCTAGCTACAAACTAAGTTTACCACGGTGTATCAATTTTTGGTCATTGAAAATCAAACTGATTGCTTGAGTGATTTATTTTAAACCTTTTGTGATTAATGTTGACAACTTATTTAGCTTATATTATATGCTATCAATTAGAATACACAGTATCTCATCATATCGCTTATATTATACATATTATATTTGATGTGGCCCTAGCTGATTTTTTTTAAATTAAGGCTGTTGTTACACAGATTGGAAGTAGAGATTACTAGTTAGGTAGTACGTAATATAATTAGAATAAGAGATAAATAGACTCGTAAATGATTTAGCATGAAAGAATAAGCGAAATAGAAATAGCGTGTAAAAGACTTAAGCGAGATGTTAAAGAAATAAAGGTGCTGATTTGGATTCACAAAATCTGGAATATAATAATTATGTATGTAATAGAGAATAGGGAATTTATTTTATTTTATGTATTTATTTAGGGATAGCTTTAATTTTAATAGCTAATTAAAATATTTTGGGAAATACTGATAACAAAAAAAAACCCCTGCTGAGTTTGTTGTGGGCTTCTTCTCAGTTGGGGGCTGGGGCGCGTTGGAACCCTCGTAAACTTAGTTTTAAGAGAAATTGTTATCACCATTGAGTATTGAGCAAGTTTAGTATTTAATTATTTGCTGACTATTCCTAAATGCCTGTAAGTTAGACCCATGTGAAATAAATAATTTTGAATTTCAGTTAAAGTCTAGAGATTTTGTGAACACCAATCGGCACCTTTTCAAAATGTTTAACAGGGTCTACAAATAGCATCTAGATTAAGGGTGCAAAAAAATCTCCAGACCATAGTGAAAATCTTGGAGCATTATTTTTACAACTTTTTAAATAATATATTTGTGAACCTAAATAGGCAGAAATAAAAATTTTCATTAGCTTTAATTAGTAATTATAAATTGTGAAGAAGATTCTTAGTAAGTACTAAAAATAATACGTAAAATAATAGTTGTAATAAACTCGCCGGCATATTTAGCGGAACATAAAAAAAGGTTTGATATCAGTATCATAATATAAGGTTGCGGCTGGTTTATACGTAATTTAAAGCTAAAGCAAAAGCATATAGTTAATTTAAAGCTGGTTTGGGTTCATTTATGCCCGCCAAGGCTCCAAGGCTCGAGGTAAATCATCGTAGAAACAGGTTAACTTTTGCTCAGCAACATCGACTTTGGAACGCGGACCAATGGAGTAAGGTATTGTTTAGTAATGAGTGCAGAATTCTCTGACATCAAATTTACGGCATACGAAGAATATACAGACGCAAAGAGGAACGATACATTCAGACAAATTTTGAAACTACAATTGCATACGGTGGTGGATCAATAATGGTTTGGGCGGGCATTTGTTTCGGAGTTCGCACAGACTTGGTAGTGATTGACAGAGGGAGACTGACTGCAGACCGCTATATCAGAGAAGTTTTAGAAGAAAATGTCGTACCGTTTGCCCCATATATCGGTGACGATTTTGTTTTTATGCAGGATAATGCTCGGCCGCATACCGCTCGGGTAACTTAAGCTTATCTTAATGATATGAATATCACTGTTATGGATTGGCCGGCGAGATCATCGTAGATGAACCCAATAGAGCACGTTTGGGACTTGCTGAAAAGAAAAGTTAAGTCCAGAATTCCAGCTCCTTCCAACGTGGGTGAACTGCGAATCGCCGTAGTTGAGGAATGGCGGAGACTATCCCAGGAGACCATCGATAACATCATTCTCAGTATGCCTAGACGGGTAGAAACTTTAATAATAGCACGTGGAGGAAATACGTGATATTAATCACCATTTTTCTAGTTTAATTAGTTGTTATTTTAATATTAAATTTCACTTTCCCCGGTTACATGAAAAGTTCAAAAATGTACCATTTTTCACAAATAGCCTTTACTCGCAAAATCTGTTCTTTAATATTGTGATCTCATTTTAAGTAAAACAAATGAAACTTTAAATAACAAAAGAAGTGTAGTAAGTAGATTTTAAAATAAAACCATATTTTTTTTTATTATGGACCTTTTTTATGTTCCGCTAAATATGCCGGCGAGTTTATATTTACTTTAAAAACAAATAGTTAAAATAAAGTATTGATAGCACGGAACCCTCAGTGCGCGAGCCCGACTCGAACTTGACCAATTTTTAAAAGGGTAGCGCAATTTTCGGGTAATTCTCATAATGTGCAATCATCTATGTGGAATAAAATCAGTCTATTTTTACTCGTTTTTTATATTTCATAGAATAAAACGTGCTAAAAGATAATGATGTGATTTTCCATAGGACAATTTATGTGAACTATCCTCTGATAGGAAAACTCAGGATATGGGCGACCGAACAATTTACGTAAACCTTTTTCGTACAAGCAAACAGTAGCTAATAGCTATATATATCTATAGGTGGCTGCTGAGCGAACCACATCGTGGCCATACTGTTGGTATTATTGGCACCGATAAACTGGCGACATTTTTTCTCGCCGCCCGCCCTGTCCGGTAGATGTCAATTAAATTACCCTTGTTTTTGTAGCTATTATAGAGATTTGTACATGTTCCACACAATTCATTTGGCAAGTACTAAAAAAGTAATAGGTTGTATAAAAGTGTTTATTTATAATTTAGTATTAATTTTTTTTTATAATTTAGTAAGTAGATAGGTATTGTATGCGAAGTTATGAATCGATAAACCACAAAATACTTTTCAATTAACGCCTATGTAATTAAGAACGTAATCAATTACTGTTTTCACAAAAAAAGCTGTCTTTTTTCGGACGGTATCGCGCAGGCGGCGATAGAAAATGTTTTTTTTTTTGCGTAACGAAAATCTTGTCACAAAGAAAATCTACGAAATTCCATCATGCATTTATTTTTAGTTTTCTTCTGTGTAACCAGCCCATTATTATACATTTATTTGTCACTTAGGGGCCGATTTTTCGCCTCGCCAGATTGAGCGCCAGATAAACTATTGGAATAAATTTGAAACATATGCCATACAAAATCTGTCAAAACGCCATATTTATCTGTATTTATTCCTCAGTTGACGTTTATCTGACGATCTGACGATTGAAAAATCAGCCCTAAAAGAAATTAGAACTTCGAAGTAAGATATTTTGTTCCCCGTTGAGGTTAGAACATTGATATACAACGTGTAACGAAAAGTAAAATAATATTGAACAACAATAATATTGAACAACTTATTAACAAATCACCCTATAAAATATGAAATAGAAATAAGCATATTTTTTCCATAATGTATAAAAAATTAAATTAAGCATATCCATTTTTCCATACATTAGGGAAAAATAGTTACCTATGCTTATTTCTATTTAATATTTTTACAGGGTGATTCGTTATCAAGTACACTTATGTACCCTTCAATATATCTGGGTGACCGAGCTTTGCTCGGTTGCCAATAGATGGCAGCAGGGTTCATTTCTTTTTTGGTAAATTCGTCATTTTCAAAAAGTGAATCCTAGCTAGATCGATTTATCGCCCACAAAACCCCCTGTATACTAAATTTCATGAAAATCGTTCGAGCCGTATCCGAGATTCAGATTATATAGAAATATATATATATACAAGAATTGCTCGTTTAAAGGTACAGGATTATGTATATTAAATATATAATATTTCGTTACATGTTGTATATGTTGACGTTTTACAAGTGCCTTGTAAGTTAGGCCTATGTGAAATAAATATATTTTGATTTGATTTGATTTGATATAACTTGAACCATGACTTCAAAATTCAAATCTTCAATTTCCTGGCACTCGAACTGCTTCACCAACGAATTATACGAGAAGCTTCGAATTT
The DNA here is from genome assembly GCA_036785405.1 of Coenonympha arcania. Lineage (NCBI taxonomy): Eukaryota > Metazoa > Arthropoda > Insecta > Lepidoptera > Nymphalidae > Coenonympha > Coenonympha arcania. The sequence continues at coordinate 1,092,386 of CM072066.1, forward strand.
TGCAATCTGTATCTAACTAATATAACTACGAAAGAAACTTTGTTCTAACCGAATGTTTAACGACACTCACGCTTTTTTATTTGAAATATTATTTAATGTCGTTAATATATATATAGCTGCTCGTGCTGATTGGGTCATTGATCACCTCTCCTGAACAATTTTGTATGAAAAATTTTTTTTTCAAGGATGATGTCGTATAAAGGGGAGAAATTCAAGAAGAGGAAAAATACGGAGAGAGCTGATGATTCAGGATTTCGGAGACGGGTGAAGAGCACAGCCAGGGTATCGAAGATAGGTGGGGGGTGCTCGACCAAATGTCATTTGAAACGTCATCCAATTGGCAGTGAGCTGAAAAAAATTTCAAAATGGCGGATTCAAAATGGCCGCCAAACGAATATCGTCGATATCTCGGAAAGTATGAAAGATGGAGGAACGGTTTCTTGACAAGAAGTGATCAGGACTTGAAGGTCTATTCGATGGACAGAAAAAAAAATCAAAATGGCGGATTTTTTTTTTTCATAGAAAATGTATGGGGAATGTTGAGACTGAAGTTGTAAGGCAAATAGGGGAAAAGACAGCCCGCGGGCCACATGTGGCCCGCGCCCCCACGCGTCCTACTAGTTAATATATATATAGCTACTCGTGCTGATTGGGTCATTGATCACCTCTCCTGAACAATTTTGTATGAAAAATTTTTTTTTCAAGGATATTATCGTATAGAGGGGAGAAATTCATGAAGAGGAAAAATACGGAGAGAGCTGATGATTCAGGATTTCGGAGACGGGTGAAGAGTACAGCCAGGGTATCGAAGATAGGTGGGGGGTGCTCGACCAAATGTCATTTGAAACGTCATCCAATTGGCAGTGAGCTGAAAAAAATTTCAAAATGGCGGATTCAAAATGGCCGCTTTACGAATATCGTCGATATCTCGGAAAATATAAAAGATGGAGGAACGGTTTCTTGACAAGAAGTGATCAGGATTTTGAGGTCTATTTGATAGAAAGAAAAAAAAATCAAAATGGCGGAATTTAATTTTTTTTCCATAGAAAATGTATGGGGAATGTTGAAGAGACTAAAAGTTGGAAGGCGAATAGGGGGAAAGACAGCACGCGGGCCACATGTGGCCCGCGCCCTCACGCGCCTTACTAGTTTTAACTATAATTAAGACTTATTATTTCACTTTATAATAAAATATAGTACTTTTAAGTTCTTAAGTCGGCTTATATTTGTCACCATCTGTGTGTTTTAATTTTATCTAATAAAGTGATTTAGAATTTTATCTGTTGCCTCCATTTTTGACTGCATCGATTAATTATTTATTATTGTTGCCCCCCATAGGATGGATTATATCGTCTAGCCAGGCTATCCAAATGTGAGTTATCCATCCGTAATGTGGTTTCGGCATAGTGATGATAAAGAGATAGTGATAGAAACACGATAAACAGAGAGACAAGGTGTGGGGTAATAAAATCGTAGCTAACATGGCGGATATCGTCCTAAAGAAAGTAGCGTCAGTGGAAGGGGTCACGACCCTCAGTAATGAGGAATACGATGCAGAGAATCTATAGTGGCGGTGGGCACGCACAGGGAAGCGCAGTGTCGGTCGACCCCCACCAGGTGGACGGATGACATAAAGAAAGTCGCGGGGAGTCGCTGGCGCCAGGCGGCACACGATCGTGGTGTTTGGCGGTCATTTCAGGAGGCCTACGTCTAGCAGTGGAGGATGAGACGTCTATCGGCTGAAACGAAGAACGAAAGAACGACGAAGGTAGCTGTTTACTGTGATTTTACGAAGCGAATCTTGTGTACCTATCTCTAAAGGTATTTTTGATATTCTGTGTTAGGTAACAAATCTAAGAGTTCTTGTCCTAATTTTGAATCGGATCGGATGGGTACCGCTACCGCCATAGTCAGATATTCTGCTGAAAATCAGTAGTGTTTCAGAAGATACTGTAGTCGGCTGTATAAAAGACGGCATAACGAGAATTATGAGCGTATGTCTCAGTGCATTGCGTCGTATGACGTCCATGATGTCACAATTTGCAGAAAAGTCCCTGCAGCTTTAACTACAGCTGCTAAGGCTGGGATGTACTAAACATCTGACAGGCGTCCCATGGTTACAAGAAATATTTACAAAATATAACATAAAGTACGAAGATTTGTAGATAATAATATGTTGTGATGTTATCGCGGCTGTCGACCTCATGGGTGCACTGTAAAGCATACAGGATGTGAGGAAGATAATTATTTTATGTATGGACATGGTGTGCACTCAGGGGCTCAGATCAACCGATACATATTGTTTACAGAATATTCTATATGATGACGATAACATCTAGTACCTACCTACTTATATAAATATACCTACTTATCATTTTAAACAAAAATAAGCATTTTTGTTACCAAACTCCTCCGAAACAACTCGATCGACTGTTAAGAAGCTTTCTGTGTAATATAGATATGTTCGGGAGCCCTTATAGCAATTTTTTTATATCGCTAATGAAAAAACAACGTTTGCCGAGTCAACTAAGTATGTAGTTAGTAGTAAAACATATTTAATATATAATTTATTGAATAAAGTTTCATTTCAGAAGGTAGAACGCGCTGGCTGCTTTGTAGTTTCTACACTTACTTCACATAGTCTGGACAAAAGAACCCTTAGGTATGAATTTACCCGTGGTTTCCCGCAAGCTAGCGATCTAAAGATTTGTTTTCGTTGATCTGAGCAATAGTTCCTATATTTCGGCCACTGGACAGGAGTGGCCTTAAGGAGTGGCAGTGGCACTATTACCCCTCTATTCAATATACTCTATGGGCTCTATAATCACGTGACTTTCGAAAATTGAATGTCAAAGGATCAATCATTCTTTTAGTTGAGACTTGACAGTTCATTTCATTATTTGTGCCTCAGATTTGTGCTGATTTGAAGCGCCCGCCTCTCGAAGGTCCAACAGTCCAAGGTAAAATACCTACTAAATTGTTATATTTTGTTAGCTCCGCTCGTGATTGGGCGCGCCGCGACCGCGCGTTGTTTAAACTGGTCTGAGGTTTACATTCATCTGAGGTTTAAACACTCGGCGTGGCTCGGCAAAATTAGCACGATCCATCACTTGTCACTGTCAGTTATTTCGACACGGAAATAACCGACGGCGCGCGCGCCATCTTCGGCTCGGCTTGTGTTAATACGCGTAACGCGTCGTCTAAACAGATATAATATGTATTATCTATGGATTATACAGAGCGCGCGACGAAGGAAGACCCATTAGTGTCTCTCTCCGACTACTAGCAATTTATACTGCAATACTTTTCATGACTTTTTCATTTTAATTTAAGACTTAACAATCGAATTAATGTCTGGCAAATTTATTTTAAGTTTTTCTTATCTTATAACATACAGGGTGTCCGGGGATAAAGTGCAACCCCGAAAGGGGGTGAAACTAGACCATAAATTATCGACAAAATAAATAGGAAAAAAAATCTAAAAAAATTATTTTACTTTTTATTAGCAAATTAAGATTTTTATTTGATAAGTAGACTCTATGTAAGAAAAAAAACGATTTCTTCAAAATTAGTGGGTCGATTGCTTTCAAATAAAAAAAAATATTATGCCACATACTTGGCGGTAAGGATTAAATAGCAATTAGCTCGCAAAAAAGTAGCACCATGACACAAACTTTGCTTTTTATGAAAAAGAAACCCTTTTTTATGACTATTTTTTTCAATGATCTGTAATTTTCTCAGAAAAATGCCCCCAATACTAGAAGATTTTACGATTTAAGAGTATTCTCTATCATATAACCTTTCAAATAGAAAAAAAATCTTCGTTGTAACCCAAGAAATGAGCTGGCTATGAAGTGTTCAAAGTCGCCACAACACAAAAAAAGGACGCGTCCCGGCAAACCACGAGTGATGACGTTATTTTTAAAAACTCTTAGCCAGCTCGTTTCTTGGGTTACAACGAAGATTTTTTTCTATTTTAAAGGTAATATGATAGAAAATACTCTTAAATCGTAAAATCTTCTGGTATTGGGGGCATTTTTCTGAGAAATTTAGAGATCATTGAAAAAAATAGTCATAAAAAAGGGTTTCTTTTTCATAAAAAGCAAAGTTTATGTCATGATGCTACTTTTTTGCGTGCTAATTGTTATTTAATCCTTACCGCCAAGTACGTGGTATAATTTTTTTTTTATTTCAAAGCAATCGACCCACTAATTTTGAAGAAATCGTTTTTTTTTCTTACATAGAGTCTACATCACAAAAAGAATCTTAATTAAGTAAAATAATTTTTTAGAATTTTTTTTCTATTTTTTTTGTCGATAATTTATGGTCTAGTTTCACCCCCTTTCGGGGTTGCACTTTATCCCCGGACACCCTGTATTATTATTAAAATTACAGACATTGTAAAATACTTTGAAATTTTTATAAAAAAAAATAAAAAATCGCGTATGGCAATATTGGCACATAGCATTGTCAAAAATGTCTGGCAATAAAAAAAGTAGGTCAGGTAGACTTAATTAAAAACAAAAATTAAAAATTACGCCTTCTAAAATGTTTTTAAAATCCAGGATTATTACCTGAACAGGTAGGATGCGCACTAATGAACGCAACCGCTACCGCCAGCCAGAACATAGCCCAGACTCTAACCGAAAGTGCAAGAAGGACGACATATCACAACATCTTACTAAAATTCTTACTTTTCAAACGTTGCTAGCTCCTGTACCATGTTAATACAACTGTGTGTAGTCAATGGTAAGTATGCTTGTCAAGTCTATGGCGCGGGGCGACCAAAGACACGTATGGGCTGGGCTCTCTGGGCTTTGGAGAAGCCAATGATGAGAAGCGCGGTTATCGATGGTGCCATTATGGCGGAATCACAGACCACACAACTAGAGAATGAATGGGCGGAATGTTGTGTGGTCTGTGGGCGGAATGCTAATGGATCAGTGACATCCAACATTTGCACCTCCGCCAGGAGTAATATTGTTCTGTGATTTGCACTCAGATGAATGCTGATTGCTGAGGATTTGCACCAGGTTGTCTATGATTTGCACATCCAACATCTGAGTCCAAATTCAAACCATAGACAACCACAGCAGATCCAAACCAACTTGGGAAACTGCATAGCGCCATACGTGCGCCATACAGTAATTTGTTGCTAAATAGGTACCTACTGCGTAGGTACATTCGTAGGTTCTGGTTTGAGTTACCTATTGTATTGTTCTTACTTCTTTATTAACATGTGTTAATACGAGTTTAATACAGTTGTTAACCTCAGTGAAGTCTTCTATAGAAGAATATACTTCGTAGTATAAAGCGCCGATAGATTTATAAATAGGTCGTCGCTCGCGCTCATATTTAAAGTCAATTATTGTAAGTAGTAACTTAGGATTTTAAATACCTGTATGTTGTAACACTATTCAGAACCTTGTCTAGTCCATTCACGGTTGAACCTTGTATTTCTTTCTAATGTAGAGTAGAAGAGATGAAGAGAGAATGAAAAATTACTAGCACAAGTTTTGACTTCTAAAGATTTGACGAGTAACGGGAAATGTTCGGATAATTTTGTGGTTTTTGGTTTGATTGCTGGTCGAGTGTTTGAGTTCCAAGACTCGGAAGTAAAAAGACATTTGAGACGTGGCATAAGCAGTCTACAAGATCTAAGTTCTAAAACAAGAGTGAGTTACTGAGTTCAGTTACAGCACAGTCTCACTTTCTAGCTAAAAGTAAGTGGCTAGCCTATATTCAATATGCCTATATTCAATATGCCTTAGGCTATAGCCCATATAAGTTTGTACCTACTTTGCACCTATGATAGTAGTTGATGTAACACACATACAAATTACATTTTGATTCCTCATTCCTGCCTGAACTACCACTAAGGTCCTTATAACACCCCACTTCACCACTTATTCTTGATAGGAGAATAATTGTTTAGATAGGCTAGAAATAGAGAGTGGGGCAATAGAGAGTGCATCATTGTTTTGCCACACAATTATAAATCTCCCACATAGTTATCTCTACATCTAGAGGTTTATTACAGTGGCTGTAATCAGTCTAGGGAACAATATATTTTGTAGGTTAGAAACTTGTTTTCGTTATAATTTTGAAGGTTATCATTTATATATGTTTCACAGGTTGTAAATAATACAATGGCCACATGGAACAGCAAGTATGCGATATGGAGGGACCTCTCGTTGGTCCAAGGGGCGGTGCCTGCTGAGATTGACTACACTGTGGCACACAATGAGAGACCTCCTCGAGTGCACATTGAAGAAGGTAAATATACCTTAGAGAGCTTTATGCTCGACATTTGACAGATTGCTTGACAGATTGATAATAAACTTTAATTTAAAAGTAATTTTGTGTTAGCTCTACTAAGCCAGCAGGCCAGCAGGGCTAGGGCGCACATAGAGATGTCTCTCTACTTTTGTTGCTCACATTTCTCTTTCTGATTCATTGGATAAAGAAGGTATTAAAAAAAAGAGACATATCTTTACATGTATATGCTGTATAGGCTGAAAATATATTTAGACACTGCTGCTTCACTTGCTTGATTATAATACTCTTTAAGTACATAAGTCTGGCATTTTCGAAAATATGATATTGGCTTGGAGAACCGCTGCTTGAGTTTAAGCAATTTAAACACAAAGCAGACTCCAATGGGGGTGCTGCAATCAAAATCAAAATGTTTATTCTTTCACATATACCTACTTACAGGCTTTTATTTAAATGTCAGATTCTACCGACATTCTGAAAGCACTTTTGTGGGACAAGAACAAGCAAGAGACTGCTGGTCTGCTTTTCTTAAAAATGTCAATAGATTTTGTCTCTTAAACTTGTGTTTTTACTAGAGAACCAATCATGTTCTGTTGGAACTTCTGCTGTATATGTTACCTTCTGCTGGAAGACTGTAATTTGCACAATGCCAGTCCAGTACCAGCACGGGGGTCTATAGTATGGATGTTTGGTAGTTTTATAATGTTACAGTTAAGAAAGAAACATCAGTTGCCTTAATTAAATTATTAATCTCACTCTACCGTTTACTCAAAATACAATTGTGAACACTTTAAATGTTAGACTTTAAATGTGATGAATAATAGGCCATCAATAAGAAGACATTCCTGGGCCTATACTATGAACTTTTCTAGCAACGCAGTTTCGGTTACGATTCAATTTTTCATGTCATCTTTTGACGTGACAATGTCTTATAATTCGATAGAGCCGGCTGCACGCACAAAAAAACATGACTCATTTGCCGTTACCTCGTTCCATGTAAGGCTTGAAGTGCGAGCGAGACTGGTCACGTTCAACTATCGTCAGGCCTCTTTTCCATTACACGGTTGTTCAAACGTACGGTGTGTAAGCCGTACGGTTGAAAAAACGTGCTAGCTTGTACATGATACGGCAAAATCACCGCGCGAGACATTGGTAAGTACTGGCTAGTAGCGCTTTTTACTCGGGCTGTGTAGGACGTGCTGCGTCATGAATTTTCTTACGAAAAAAAAGATTATAGTTGCTTATTACATATATAGGAAAAAGAAAATAGAAAAAAAAAGGGAAGTAAGGTTTTGGATACATCCAATTTTAGAAAAAAGGGAGGAATATGGCGCGTTTCATACACTTGTCAAGAATCAATTGAGAGAAGATGAAGACAAGTTTTACAATTATTTTAGAATGCAGAAAACTACATTCGACAACTTGCTCCAAAAATTATCCCAGGAACTAAAACATCAAGATACTTTTATGCGAGAGAGTATATCGCCCGCAGAAAGATTGGCTGTAACTCTGAGGTAAGTAGGTACAAAATTAAATGACATATTTTAGTTTAAAATTGTTTATTGCACACAAACAAAATTATTACATGTAATTGAATTTTAATAATTATTAATTTAAGAACAAGTAAATCAAAAAATACACTACGCTGAAAATGCTACTCAAGTGCGGTACTAAAATCGAATTCGTCTTCAATAGAAACTTGAGAATCTGCCGAGATACTTTCCGCATTTACACTATGTACAGATAATTGTGATTCGGGTCGGTAGTGGTGTTAGGAGGACTGCACCTTCAGTCTCCATAGCAACAGTTTTCTATTATTTTATAACTTGTCATACTACTGTAAAATAAAACATTCGTCACAAGTTCCAACAGTATTTATTTTACTTTAATATGGTAGCAGAGCAAAAAATAAAGCTATAAATACGTTGATCACGATGGCGTCGGGCTCAAGTACAAAAATTGAGACTTTAAATAAAGAAAATTTCGACACATGGCGAATTCAAGCAAGGGCCGTACTCATCAAAAATAAATTATGGAGTGTTGTTGAGAAACCGCTGAACCTTGAGGAAGCTGATGAGGAGAAGAGAGAGAAGGATCTTTTAGCTCAATCTGAGTTAGTACTTCTAATTTCACCCTCTGAATTGAAGCAAATAAAAAATTGCAAAACAGCTCACGAGATTTGGACTTTGCTTTATTTTATATATGCCAGTAAGGGACCGGCTAGGAAGGCCTCTCTTTTAAAGAAGTTAATATTGTCCAAAATGGAAAATGGCAATATTAGAGAGCATTTAAATAAGTTCATGGACGTGGTAGACAAATTGCAGGATATGGACATTTGTATTCATGAGGATTTGCTCACTGTTATGATGCTATACAGCTTACCACCTGACTACGAAAATTTTCGTGTAGCGATAGAATCCAGAGACACGTTACCGAAACCTGAAGAACTCAAGGTAAAAATTTTAGAAGAATCAGAAGCCAGGCAATTTAATAATGGTTCCAACACCAATACTACCAACACTAAAGATGAACACGAAGAAGAGACAAATTTCGTAAAAACATGCAAATTTTGCAAGAAGAAAGGACATATTATTAGTGAATGCAGAAAGCTGGAGAATAAGAAAAAGAAAGAAACGAACGAAGAAGTTCCTAAAACTTCCCACACTGTATGTTTGCATTCCAAAAGTAAGAGTTCAGATGATGGAAAGAATACATGGATTCTTGATAGCGGTTGTACATCGCACATGTCTCATAACAGAAACTATTTCAAAAATCTCGACAAATCTAACTTTCAACTGTTAAGACTAGCTTCCCAAGATGCAACAGCTGATATTACTGGTAAAGGTCAAGTCACTATTATGCTAGATGCCAACGTTAGAGGCAAAAGTAAAATTCAAGAGGTTATTTTGACAAATACTCTCTATGTGCCAACCCTATCCTCAAATTTACTATCCATAAGTAAAGCCACAGAATCTGGATGGACTGTCTTATTTACAGATAAAAAGGCCACAATTACACATCCTGAAGAAGGTATTATACTCGATGCGCCAAAAGGCAAAGATGGGCTGTACTACTTAAATCCTGCATCGTGTAAATACAACAACAAAGACAAATGTAACTTGGCAGAAGACACAAAAATTCATAAATGGCATAAATGTTTAGGTCATATGAATGAGGCCGATATGAAATTGGCATTAAAGAATGAGACACTTATCGGTTTAGATTTCAAGTCAGACGAGAAGCTTGGAGATTGTGAAATATGCATTCAAGCGAAAATTAAAAGACTGCCTAGTAAACCCAATGATACACCACGCACGACAAAACGACTTGAGATAGTGCACAGCGACGTCTGTGGTCCGATGACTCAAACCCTTGGTGGAGAAAAATACTTCATAACTTTCATCGACGATTATACTAGATACAGCCGAGTCTATTGCATAAAACAAAAAAGTGATGTATTGAAAAAATTCAAACTTTACAAGGCAGAAATGGAAAATTTCACTGGTGACAAAATTATCAGTCTCCAGTCCGACAATGGTTTGGAATACTGCAATAAAAATTTTGATAACTTTCTGAAAGAACATGGTATTACAAAACGATTAACAGCACCATATACACCACACCAGAATGGTGTTGCAGAACGTAAAAACCGCACCCTACTGGAAAAGGCTAGGAGCATGATGATCGAATCCAAAGCACCTCAAAGCCTTTGGGGAGAAGCTATTCAAACTGCAAACTACCTTTCCAATCGGAGCGTCAATAAAACTATTTCTGCACATTTTGGTACTGTTACTACACCTTATGAGAAATGGGTACAAAGAAAGCCTTGCATCTTCCATCTGCGTCAGTTTGGAATAAAAGCCTTTATATTACTGAAAGATGGCAAAGAACATAATAAATTCAAATCAAAAGCTATACCTGGGATGTTTGCAGGCTATTCAGATACTTCCAAAGCTTATAGAATTTGGGTACCTTCAAAACATAAAATCATAATTGCCAAAGACGTTCGATTCACTAACAAACTCTACTACACTGAAAAACAAAATCCAATCTCGGAAATTACTAAATCTTTGAAGGATAATGATAAACATTATGCCGAAATAAACTTCTTTGATGATGATGTTGAAAGTGAGTATGAGTCAGTACAAGAAAATGATGAACAAGAATCAGTACAAGGTAATGATAATGAAGAAATACCTATCCCAGATACAGATGTTAATGACACTATTATTGAAATAAATCCAACTGAAGAAGTTACCAATGAAGCTCCTGAACAACAAGTACTTCGTGATCGCAGCTGTCTCAGAAAACCACAAAGATTTGATGAATTTGTTCTCGCTGCTACTGAAGAGTTTAACAACTATAGAGAACCTTCAACCTATCGCGAAGCTCTTGAAAGCACAGACAAAGAGAAGTGGTTAGGAGCGATGCTGAGCGAGATCAATTCCCTTCATGAGAACCAAACATGGGATATTGTTCCTTTACCAAAGAACAGAAAAGCACTGCCTTGCAAGTGGGTATTTAAAGTTAAGACCAATCCAGATGGTAGTGTCGAGAGATATAAAGCAAGATTGGTAGTAAAGGGATTCTCACAGAAACTAGGGGTAGACTATGACAAGACATTCAGCCCTGTAGTGCGCCTTACTACCGTCCGTACCCTATTAGCAGTAGCTGTAAAAGAGAAATTATCTCTCTGTCAGTTTGATGTGTCAACAGCATTTCTTAACGGTAACGTAGAAGAAGAAATCTACATGAAACAGCCCGATGGTTATAACGATGGTACAAACAGAGTGTGCCGCCTAAAGAGGAGCTTATATGGCCTCAAGCAGGCTCCAAGATGTTGGAACACCACACCAGTATACATGAATTTCTTGTGAGCTCCAACTTCACACAGAGTACTTCTGATCCATGCTTATATATCCGAGAAAATGGAAAATCTAAAGTGTTGATTGCACTTTACGTTGATGACGGGCTAGTTGCATCAACTACAGAGGATGATGGAAAGAAATTCATAAAGGAATTACAAAATCGCTTCAAAATTGTAACAAAACCAGCTTCATATTTTCTTGGTATGGAAATCGAAAGATCTGACAATGGTAACATAACATTAAGTCAAAAAGCTTATACAAAGAAAGTACTAGAAAAGTACAAGATGTCTGAGTGCAAACCAGTTAAGACACCAATCACAAAAGAGACAGCTAAAATAGAGAATGCATCTGATGAAAAGGAAAGTAGCCTAATCTTCCCTTATAGACAGGCTGTGGGTTCCTTAGCCTACCTCATGGTCGGGACTAGGCCAGACATCAATTTCGCTGTCAGCTGCGCTTCAAGAAATTTTGATAATCCATCACGAGCAGACATTCTAGCAGTAAAAAGAATACTACGCTACCTAAAAGGTACAATGAATAAAAGTCTAGTATTCGGTTCGTCAAATAATGCTCATAACAAATTGATCTGCTACAGCGATGCAGATTTCTCAGCAGCGCACTCAACGTCAGGCATACTTTGTTTGTATTATGGTCCAATCAGCTGGCGGAGTAACAAGCAAAAGACGATAGCTTTATCGTCGACGGAGGCAGAGCTAGTGGCAGCTTCGGAGACAGCCCGGGAAATTATATGGCTACAACAGATGTTGGAGGAAATCACTAAAACTGAAAAGCCACCACTTCTTTACATTGACAATGAGTCAACAATAAAGCTAGCATACAATCCGCCTTACGAGCAACATAGCCGAACCAAGCACATCCAACGAAGGTATCTCTATGTCAGAGAGTGTGTGGCAGCTGGCATACTTGAGGTCAAGCAAGTTACTACTGAGGACCAACTGGCTGATTGTTTCACAAAGCCCTTATATGCACCCAGGCTGGAAAAGCTAACTAAAGCTCTTGGCCTCAGTTCCTAAAAGAGGAGTGGATGTTAGGAGGACTGCACCTTCAGTCTCCATAGCAACAGTTTTCTATTATTTTATAACTTGTCATACTACTGTAAAATAAAACATTCGTCACAAGTTCCAACAGTATTTATTTTACTTTAATAAGTGGATTGGCTCTAAACCAGAACCGTGTCCAAAATCATGAGAAGACGTCTGTGGACGACTTATTCCATAGCTCGATCTAGCAGCTGTAGAATATCCATATGTTGACGATTGCGCATTTGAGAATGCTGTACCACTTAAATATCCTTGATGGCCTTGATCCCATTGGTTTCTTGATGTAGGTATATACTGAGTACACTGTCTTTGTTGAATATTTTTAATTATTGAAATTACTTGAAACTGAAAGTCTATCATATTTTCATCACTGAACTTGTCAACTGTATCAGCGATTCCCATAAAAAAGTTCATACTACGGCTTTTCTTTTTCTCATCTCGTTCTGCTGAATCCATAAACTTCATAAACCTAATGTCAACTTCACTTAGTTCATTTTTTCTTTTTTTTTAGCCCTTTGCGTCTCACTCCGTTCAGTGTATCCCGAGCTTGATTGATTCGGGACTGCACTATCACAATTTTCATTACTGAGGCTAGAATCATGAACATGTTCAGTCATGTTAGAATCGGTCTTGCGATGCTCAACATTTTTTTTTACCCACGACGGAACGGAGTACGGGTATATGAGTTTAGGGTGAGAGACCGTTTGTACATTACTCTATTAAAAAGATTTTATGTTTGTTTGTATGTTAAATTGTTCACAAAAATCAATAATGCAAAAATATTTTTGTTTGTTTGTTTGTTTGTTTGTTTGTTTGTTTGTTTGTTTGTGCACATCGATGTTCCCATTTATTTCAAAAACGGCTTGACCGATTTAGATACGGTTTTCTGTATAATGTTTGGTGTTCAGCGGCAATGGTTCTTAGATAGTTGTTACGAACATCGATCACCAGGGGGCGCCATAAAATACATTTATATTGCAAACGAATGTTCCCATTTATTTCAAAAACGGCTTGACCGATTTAGATGCAGTTTTCTGTATAATGTTTGGTATTCATTGGCGATGGTTCTTAGATAGTTGTTACGAACATCGATCACCAGGGGGCGCCATAAAAAACATTTACAGTGCAAACGAATGTTCTCAATTATTACAAAAACGACTGAACCGATTTGGATACAGTTTTGTATAAAATATTAGTGAGTCATTGGCAATGGTTCGTAGATAATTGTTCTTGTGATTGAACAGCAGGGGGCGCCACAATAAACGTCTCTTTATGACTTGGAAGGGATGATGCCTTCAAACGCTGCTAGAGGAGCTATAATGGCTAGTTTGAAGATTAATTTTCATTTTTTAATAATAATACAATTTAAATTACATTAATATATTAATCGAAAAACTATAAAACAAGTGGAAAATTAAAAAATTTTAAAACACCCACGACTTTTGCAGACTTGTAATTGAAAAAGGATTAAATAATTTTTTTGAAACTCCCCGGATTTTCTTGGATTTGTAATTATACTGATAGGTTCTTAGTTCTTACTTTCCTTTAGTCGGGGAGTTTCAAAAAAATTATTACAAATCCAAGAAAATCCGTCGGAGCTGCCATTGCTATTTTCGTTTCCAATATCAACAAATGTAATTAGTAAGTATTGATAAACTGCCGGTATATGAGAAGTATCAAGAAATTGAATTAGTGATCAACTGGTAAACAGCACCATCAACACAGTCATAGGCAAAACACAGCAGCTCCGGCGGATTTTCTTGGATTTGTAATTATACTGATAGGTTCTTAGTTCTTACTTTCCTTTAGTCGGGGAGTTTCAAAAAAATTATTTAATCCTTTTTCAATTACAAGTCTGCAAAAGTCGTGGGTGTTTTAAAATTTTTTAATTTTCCACTTGTTAGGAACATCATTTCATCATAGAACATATATTTTCTTATTTTTTTTGCTGAAGAACCAGACTTACATTCATTAATTTTTTTGTCATATTTTATCCAGCTATCTTTCATATTGGTCCACTTCTTCATCACCATTTGCCCTGAAAATAAATAAATAATAATTATTAAATTCAAAATTTATGAAAACCCCCGACCTAAACTGAATCGACCCCGACCTAAAATGGGGTTTTAGTATTTGAACCTGAACCGTTTTGTTTTATATTTCAGGTATCTAGCAACAGGAGATACCTTTACTGACCTATACTACAGCTATAGAATTGGAATAAAAACCATAAGTTGCATCGTACGTGAAGTATGCCACTACATTTGGTTAGAACTGTATAAAGAATATATGAAAATGCCATCTAAAGAAGACTGGCTACACATTGCAAGCAAATTTCAAGAATCTTCCAACTTCCCGCTGTGCTTAGGAGCGGTCGATGGAAAACACATCAGACTTATTAAGCCAATTGATAGTGGCTCGATGTTTTTAAATTACAAACATTTTTTTTCTATAGTTTTGATGGCAGTAGTAGATAGCGATTACAACTTTATATTTGTTGACGTTGGCGCCTACGGAAAGGAGTGTGATTCCAGTGTGTTTAAAGAGACCCCATTTTGGAAAAATTTAACAAACAACGGATTAAATCTACCCGATGCAACACGTTTACCTGGAATTGACTACGATTTGCCATATGTGTTCGTTGCGGACGAAGCCTTTGCTTTGCATTATCACTTGCTTCGTCCATTTGGTGGTCATCAGCTTGATCAATTAAAACGTACATTTAACTACAGACTCACAAGAGCGCGAAGATTTGTTGAATGTGCGTTTGGCATTTTATCCAATAAATGGCGAATTTTTCACCGGCCAATGAATGTGTCCATCGATTTGGCAGTTGATATTGTGAAAACATGTTGTGTTTTGCAAAATTTTATACATAAGCAGGAAAACTTTCAGTTTCACAATGCGAGTGAAAATGAGTCCACCCTTGATTCAGAATCGGAACTAATCCAGTATCTAACGAAGGTCGCCTCTCCTATCAAAACAACTATGCATAAGTAAAAAGTTAATAATTAAATATCTGTAACTTACCAAACTTGTTTTTCTCATCACCACTTAAATCTTCAAATGTGGGCTGGAAATGAATAAATATTTCTTTCCAGGAATCATATTTAAGCCGCTTATTTTTATAATCGTCGATGGTCTTATCCCATATTACAGGCCTTTCTTGAATCAACGTAATTAATAATTCTTGATTTATGTTCATTTTATAATAAAATCGCGAAACAGCGTATATAAGCGGTCACGAATCCGTGCGTACGTCCGGCACCGTCGACACACCCCGATAGACTGCCATACAACACTGGTGAAAATCACGCCGTGCGTAGACGCGGCGCGCCGAGGGGCAGTCACGGCGCACGCGGCCGCGGCGCCGTGCCTTGGCGCCACCGTGCATGTCGACAAGCTCATATAGTGATCCATACCACACTGACGACCGTGCCTACACGCGGCGAATTAACCGTAGATTTTCACGGCGAGAAACCGTGTAATGGAAAAGAGGCCTCAGTAAACCGACTTTACAGACAACCAATTTTTTGTCAAATTAAAGGAATTTGTTTCACGAATTGGTGAACCAATGATGGTGATGGTCTGACCAAGTGAAATCACTCACGGGCCTTCCTTTCGCAACAGCCATCAGGAAAGCCGAAGATAGAACTGTTTGGAGGGATATGGTTAAGAACATAGCGAAGGAACTGCAGTGCGGACACAACCTTCAGTAATGAAGATTGACGACCAAAGAAGAGGTGTCACGAATTAGCGATGCAATTCAGTTTAGGTCTATTGTTGAGTCGCGATTAGAGTTGATGGTAGGCCCTCTGAACATAATTAATAGGATAAATTTTTTATTATCACTTCAGAAACAGAAGAGCAGTTCTACTCCAGCTACTGTAGTGGGGATGGCGCCTCTGTCGTCAGTGCTCCGGACATTGATTTAATTTCAAAAATGCTGGCGGAGGTGATACTATGTTCCAACATTATTCCTAATATGATTTTTATGACACTAGTTTTTATGAAATACATTTTTTCACTAATCCTGCAGAAACCATGATTTTTTTGGAGTAAATATTAACCTAATGTTAATCCATCTTCATTCTGAATTCAAGCTTAATCAGTTCAGGAGTTGTAGCGATAAGGAGTAACCAACATATACACACACTACATAAACTTTCACATTTATGTAATTGTTACAATTTTATTTCTTGTTGAATAATAATTTCATGTAGCAACCATGAAAGATTAGTTACCTTTTCCAAATTAGTATGATCACATCTTTTGCTGCATTGTCAGTTACCATCAAGCTGAGTAAAAAGAATGTTAAGCCAGTATATACACATGGGCGAAGTTGTTACACAACTTAGTTACTTATTTTTTTTTTGTTATTCTATACAAGTTAGTACTTAACTGCGATCTTACCTGATGGTAAGTGATGATGCAGCCTAAGATGTTATCGTACTAACTTGGAAGGGTAAGTAAATTTACCCCAACGGTTTCTACAAGCATCGCACCGGAACGCTAAATCGCTTGGCGGTCCGTCTTTGCTGGTAGGGTGGTAACTAGCCACGGACGAAGTCTCTCACCAGACCAGACCTGAGCTCATTTAGAAATTATAAAATTCCAAAGTGGCCCGTGGCGGGAATCGAACCCACGATCTCCCACTCGAATCCGTGCGCGCCGCCACTGCGCCAGGTCGTCGTTACATATGAATTGCAGTTTCAATTAATTGTTGTTATTTAAAGGCCCACCAAGAGGATTCTGAAGATGTGCCACCAACTGTGGATCAGGCAGTGCCAAGCACGAGGAGTTTCACAACAAATATGTTTGCAAGAAAAAAAACGAAAACCAGTACAGAAAGCTCTCCAGCGTCATCACCTACACAGGAATCAACAGCAGGTAGAGATAGTGCAAGGGATTTCACTGTGAAATTCCTATTCTCTCACGCCTTTTGTTTATTATTAACTTAGAGCTGCTACTAAAGTGACCCCTGTTTCAACCGACTTCAAAAAAGGAGGCGGTTCTCAATTTGACTAAGTTTATGTTTGTTACCTCATAACTTTGTTTCACTGTCAAATTCCTATTCTCTCACGCCTTTTGTAATTAACCTAGAGTTGCTAGTACTAAAGGGAGTCCTTTTTCAACCAACTTCAAAAAAGGAGGCGGTTCTCAATTCAACTGTATGTTTTTTTTATGTTTGTTACCTCATAACTTTTGACTGGGTGAATCAATTTCGATGATTCTTTTTTTATTAGAAAGCTGACACTTCCCGTGCGGTCCCATTTCAGTTTAGTCCAGTTCTGATAATGGTATCCATGAGAAAACCATACGTCTTAAATTTTAAATTGGAATGGATGTATTAACAGAAGTTTGATGAAAGTTGAAGTCGGGTTTTTGTTAATAAATTAACGTATATTATTCCCGAATACATTTTGTAACTAAATTAGAGCATGTAATCCCGTTATATAGTTACCGCGATTTCGCGAATACAACCCTCCACCACCCATGGCCCAATCAACCTCGCGGTTATGGGAGCCGAAACGCGGGAGGGCGCCCGTTCGGTACTTGCTCTTAGCGTGTTCCCGGGGCGCCTTCTTGACTCCCTACAAGTTGTTTCCTCTCGCTCCTTGTCCCTATGAACTCACTCTCCCCATTCTGGGGCAGGACGACACAAAAGACGGACTCGCCGCGCCGTCGCTGTCCACAGCATAAATTCTCTGTGTCACTCCAAGCCGCTTCGCCTCTTATGCCACGCGTGCGCGAACTCCCGTAGCTTTCCGAAGTTGGCCGCCGAACCCACGAGATCCTGATAATAAACTGGGCCAGAAACTTCGCGAACGATTTCGTGAATACGCCTGAGTAAAATAATGAAGTTTCGATTGTACTCTTCAGACACGACCGCAAGGAGCAAGAACCAGCCGCAGTCGTTCGTGCCGACAGCGCGCGCTGCCAGCTACTACGTCAAGTTCTACGAGAGAAGCAAGCTGGGGCGAAGCAACGGCGATCAGAGCAAGGCTCTCGTCAAGAAGGAGACCATCTGGGACAGAATTGAGCGACAGATGAACGAGATCGACGCAAAGAGGTACTGCGGGATTACAGTCTATTCGCTTAGAATTTGTCGTTACAAGTATATGCGCACGGTTGGCATCATTTGAGAACACCGACGACTATACCTACACATTCATTTATATGTATTTATAATAATGTTTTCTGTACCTACTTCGCTTTCTTGTTTCAATTGTTCCCACATCCAGGGCATCTGAAAGAGATACTCATTTGTAGCGATAAGGTGCAGTCCTTGTGCATGTCCTCTCTATGTTTGTGTTTTTACATATTATCTTTTTATAGATGTACAGAATGAATAAATAAAAGTTTTCTTTTTCCTGGATGTACTTCGCACTTAAAGTCTTCTTCAAGTGGGGGGCCTCATATAGCTCCCATCATTTGAGCCAGCAAAGCTCTACCCAGAAACCAAGTGAATACAGCTCCATCATTCAAGCCAGTCCAACTCTCCCCAGAAACCAAATGCTCTCCGAGCTATGGGGGTGAATACATCCCCAATTTCCAAACTCAGGGCATGTACGTCGTATCACTTAACACGAGTTGAACATCTTGCTTTTCTCATTCTTTTGTATAAAAAAAATTACAAAGTATAACAGGATTTAGGCAAAAATTGAAGGTAGTTTGTGTATTATTAAGAATCATTTCAATTACAGATATTTTTTTTATTACTTTATTTTTCAAAGTAAACATTTCATTGGTGTAAAATTTGTTTCAAGTTCCACATTGTAAGGGGTATTTTCATTAATACAATTTCCACAAATGACCTATTTAAATTTGAAATGTTTACCTAGCAACGCCATTAAATCCAATTTTATTTTTCTGAATGTATCACGCTATTTATGTATGTTTGTTATTCCTTTACACATAAACTACTTTGGATTTGGCTGTAATAGAGATGTAACACTGGATAAAAACAGGCTATTTTTTTGAAATTCATGTGGATGGCGTTGTGGGCAATTATAGATAGTTTCTTATAGTTTAAATCCTGAAGATTTCTTTCTCTATTTTCCACCTTGGACCTTTTCCGCGCTTGGAATCTCCTACCTTTCGCAATTTTCTAATTTATATTGTATGTAACAAATTTAGCAAAACGCGATTCATCATTACAAAATTTTATACACTTGTTTTCCAGAAAACTCAAGGCAGAAGATGGGGGTGCTTATATGGAAGCAAAAGAAATTCAGAATGCCAAAAGAGAAGAAGTAGAAATTACTAGCACCAAAACAGAAGCAGAAAGAACTCATAGCGAGCCATCAGAAAGACCCGTCCCCCAGGGTAAATAGATTTAGATACCAGCCAACCAATATCAGCCACATGTCCAAACCACACACAGGTCCAATGTTGTCAAGGAGGATCATCTCTTCTCTTCTCTCTTCCCGATTGGGTGATTATTTCGCCCGTTGGCGTAGAGTCGCCGATACGGGTCCTCGCCGGATCACTCCAGCCAGCCGAGCTCATTCCAGGATCCGAAGAGACCTCTCAGGTCGCACAGGATATCTTGGAGTGTTGGTGAGGATCCCAAGTAGGTCTCGCGTTGATCCGACACTCTATTGCACCTTAGTAGCGCGTGTGCCGATGTTTCGTTCTCCATGCAGGTTCTGCACACAGGCAGGCCAGTTTCACTTATCACGTGACCGTCCCGGCTACAAGTACGGGTCCGGACCTCAATATTTCAGATGGTTGCCGCTCGCGGGCCGAGTTGCACGCTCTAGTTCTGTACGGTCTACTTTACGCGCCGTCTGACTACGGCAGCCCTAGTACGTCGTAAGAGATAAAATTAGGCGATAGAAAAAGACCATAACATTGCGTTTGTTACGTGTCGATTTTGAGGGCGGGGCCAGCCGCTATTGCGAACTGAATTGCACTTTCTGTGTCAACGCTAGAGTCGCTATTTCTTTAAATCATCGTGCGGAGTGGACCTTCTGGTGGTGACACAGGGCTGTCCGTGATTCCTAAGGTGGAAAAATGTTTATTTAGTTAGCATTGCCCTGTTATCATGCCTGCGACTAGTCTTAGTTTTTAAAGAGGATCATATTATTATGTATAAAAATCTGGACATGCGGCAGCGTGCCGGCCTGACTTCTGACAACGGTAGGCTTTCGCCCGCCGTCTATACTTATTTTATACGATCCACTTCAAGTCACTTTTGACCCCCTCGCATGACGGTTCCCAATAAACTATCTATCTTCTATTTTCCTACTAAAGATATTAATGTGACAAGCAAGCAAATGTGAGGCAAACCATGGGTAGTTAGAATATTGATAGGTTTTGATCCCAAAATTATACTAACCTATTTTTATACCTAGTTATTTTTATACTAATTTATTTGTATATTATAAGAATAAATGTACCAATATTTAAAATTGCTCTGTAATTAATAATAATATATATACATTATTAAATTTTTATTATTAATTATTCTCCGCGCGGCGAACCATGATCCCTATGACAGTTCGTTTAGTGATGGGTCGTGTCTTTGGTCGTGTCGATATTTTTTTTTTTTAGACAAAGGCGTGGCTTGCACTTAAGCCACGTTGGTAAACATGTTTTAAAAAATATTACAATGTGCATTTTTAATGTCCATTTTGTTGTTGTTGTATTAATTTAAGATTTTTGGCATAGATTAAGTAGGTAAGTAAAACGAAAGTTTCCAACCTTGTTATTTTCTAATAATGCTTAACCCGGTAAACACGTTTTTGCTATATAAGTATATATTTTATCACGAAAATGAATGCTCCCCATTTATTTATTTTGTCTGAAAAATTGTGCACTCGTTTCCATTACCGACATTTTTTTATCGATACTTGCCGCCCTAGTCGATAGACGTCACACGACGTAAGTTTTGCAGGACGTAAACATAAATTCAGATTGACGTAACTTCTTGTAAATGTTAAGAATTGTTAAAAATATCAACGGAATATCATTACTAATGGTATAAAGCTACGTAAAAATTATAAATGGCATTTTTAGACGCCCCCAATATGATCCCGATTTAATGGTGACGCCACTACAATGTTATATGGTGACATTAGCTGTCAGTGTCATAGGGATCACGGTTCGCTGCGCCGAGAATAGTAATATGGACAAAAATAGTGACTGAATGGGTTCCTAAGGATAAGAAATGAAAAAGAGACCGCCAGAGAAAGAGATGGAGAGATATATTCTCTAAGAGATGCGGCCCGGACTGGATGACAAAAGCTCGTGACAGAAAGCTCTTGAGTAATTTGGGGGAGGCCATTTGACATTTAATTTAGCATGCAATTTTTCATTACCATTTAAAAGAAAATTATAATTATAGACTGTCGATAAATAGAGAAACTTAAATGCTTGAATGATTTATTAAAATTTTATATATTTTTTAATATTATATGTCTATTAATTAATTATTATTGAAATAAAGGTTTTTTTTATTTTATTTATTTATTATAATATATAATATCTGGGTGACCGAGCTTTGCTCGGTTGCCAATAGATGGCAGCAGGGTTCATATTTTTTTTGGTAAATACGACATTTTCTAAAAATGAATCCTAGCTAGATCAATTTATCGCCCCCAAAACCCCTTGTATACTAAGTTTCATTAAAATCGTTCGAGCCGTTTCCGAGATTCAGATTATATAGAAATATATATACATAATATATATTTTAGAATTAAGACTTCCGTGAGTGGACATAATATTACTGAAAAAACGGCTAAAACTCGTCGGGCGATCCTGACCAAGTCATAGTGAGTTTTAGCCGTTTTTTCAGTAACATAATATGTATTATATATATACAAGAATTGCTCGTTTAAAGGTATAGGATAATTATAATGTATAACATTATTAAGGCTGGAATATATCTATATAATAAAATATAAATATTATGTGTACCTGAAATAAGTCTATTTATTTATTCACTTCACAAAAATATCCGACCTCTATATTCATATGTAAATGTAAAGTGTAAAAAAGAGCTGCAGTGGAAAAGGGTAAATATTTTAAAAAGGAAAGCCGAAAATGTTTTCTTTTTCGTTTTTTTTGCACACTAGGCATTTTTTGAGTTTACTCGAGATCTGTGGAGTAATTCGGAAAATGTGAAATAAAAAAAGTTTCGCATAGTAAAATCATATTATATAGACCACAATAATAGTCATACTACCTATATAGTAAAACTAGTTTTTCGCGTGGGGGCGCGGCCCGCTAAAGCGGACCGCGTAACTGTTTGTAGCAATTTATGTGGTCGCTCATACTCGGATTTAGCAAAAACTTTGGATTTTCTTATAGTAGGTAGGTACCCAATCGCCATACAATTTAGTATGAAAAAAAAATGTTCCGCCATTTTGAATTTTTTTCTTTTCAATAAATAGACCTCTTCGTCCAGATCATCTTTTGCTAAGAAACCACTTTTCTATCATTCATACATTCTGAGATAGACACCGACGAAATTTGTATGGCGGCCATCTTTTTTTCGCCATTTTGAAATTTTTTTCAGCGCATTGGCAATTGCACGAGGTTTCGAATGACATTTGGTCGAGCACCCCTCACCTATCTTCAATACCCTGGCCGAGCCCTTCACCCGTCTCCGAAATCCTCAATCATCAGCTCTCTCCATATTTTTCACCGAGTCATTTCTTGACTTCTATACGAAGCCACAAGTGAAAAAAAAATTGTTCATACAAAATTTTACAGGAGAACATTTTGGGGAAAATCACGAAAAATACCCCAAATGTGGCAACACTGCTTTTATATTTCGATACTGCTCGTTGAGTTACACAGTCGGTTAATACATGTCGACTTTCCGAAATGTTGCCAAGTGCCTCAAAAACACGATCAAAATATTCAAAAAAATTAAGTGAATACAAAATGGCCGCCACCACACTTCACAGAAATATTTTAAATAGTTTAGTACTTTTCCCAGTAAATACAGGATATACCGCTTCTGATGACGTTTCAAGTTTTCATCTCGCTTACACCCAGGCGACATGATTGCCCCTGAAAAGTGACCATGTCTAAAATCACTTTTACTCTGATAAATTCCAGTGTTGCCAGCGCTGGGCGACAAAAATACCTAAATGTCATTTGTACAAGTAAGACACGTGATCGCTAATACTCGGATTTTGCAAAAAGTCCGTATTTAAATTTTTTACTTTTTGGGGTAAATCTCGAAATTTCCCGAGAAATGGGGTATTTTTTTTTCCCCCACTCAATACTTCAAGTCTGTACTCACGATCGCCCTATACAAGTCGAAACGCTCCGATGTTGCCAAGTGTGTGAAATTTGAATTTTAAAATTGCGTTTTTTCGTACCTCAGACTGATTGGCCG
This sequence comes from Coenonympha arcania, assembly GCA_036785405.1. NCBI lineage: Eukaryota > Metazoa > Arthropoda > Insecta > Lepidoptera > Nymphalidae > Coenonympha > Coenonympha arcania. The sequence continues at coordinate 1,115,947 of CM072066.1, forward strand.
CCAAAACAGCCGCCATCTTGGATTTTGAAAAATTACTCCCGTTCTGTCAAAATTCAGGATAATTGGGGGCGAAACAAGAAAAAATCATCATCCTCGAATACCCCGTTTAGGATCTGTGGCGCCGCGGTTTGGGGTCGAAAAATGAAAAATTTTAAAAAACCACAGCTCGGCCGCCATCTTGTTTTTCTAAAATTTTTCATTTTTTCTATTAATCGTTTACTAATATCTACAATCGTTGCGAGTTTGAACGAAATCGGTCGGAAAACAAAAAAGTTACAGAAATCACGTCGGCCGCCATCTTGTTTTTCAGTAATGTCAGATTTTTCCCATACTCGACTCCCGCACCCGAACACATCCCCCCTACATCATTATATCGTTTTCCGTCTCCTTCTAGGTCTCTTCCATACATTTTTAATGAAAAAAAATTCCGCCATTTTGAATTTTTTTTCTTGTCACTAAATAGATATTCCCATTTTGATCATCTTTTGCTATGAAACCACTTTTCCAATTGTCATACCCTCCGAGATAGAGACCAACAAAATTTGTATGGCGGCAATGTTTTTTCCGCCATTTTGAATTTTTTTTCAGCTCATTGGTAATTGGACGAGGTTTCAAATGACATTTGGTCGAGCACCCCCCACCTATCTCCAATACTATAAGCGTGCTCTTCACCCGTCTCCAAGATCCTCAATCATCAGCTCTCTCCATACTGTCCCCGAAAGAAATAGTTCTCCTCTTTACGAAAGTGTTTGTGAAAAAAAAATTTTTCATACAAAATTTTACAGGAGAAAATTTTGCGAGAATCTCGGCCGCCATCTTGTTTTTCCAAAATTTTCCATTTTTTCTATTAATCGTTTACTAATATCTACAATCGCTGCGAGTTTGAACGAAATCGGTCGGAAAACAAAAAAGTTACAGAAATCACGTCGGCCGCCATCTTGTTTTTCTGAAATGTCATGATTTTTCCCTACTCGAATCCCGCGCCCAAACACATCCTCCATACATCATTATATCGTTTTCCGTCTCCTTCTAGGTCTCTTCCATACATTTTTAATGAAAAAAAATTCCGCCATTTTGAATTTGTTTTCTTGTCACTAAATAGATATCCCCATTTTGATCATCTTTTGCTATGAAACCACTTTTCCAACTGTCATACCCTCCGAGATAGAGACCAACAAAATTTGTATGGCGGCCATGTTTTTTCCGCCATTTTGAATTTTTTTTCAGCTCATTGGTAATTGGACGAGGTTTCAAATGACATTTGGTCGAGCACCCCCCACCTATCTCCAATACGTTTAGCGTGCTCTTCACTCGTCTCCAAGATCCTCAATCATCAGCTCTCTCCATACTGTCCCCGAAAGAAATAGTTGTCCTCTTTACGAAAGTGTTAGTGAAAAAAAAAATTTTCATACAAAATTTTACAGGAGAAAATTTTGCGAAAATCTCGGCCGCCATCTTGTTTTTCCAAAATTTTCCATTTTTTCTATGAATCGGTTACTAATATCTACAATCGTTGCGAGTTTGAACGAAATCGGTCGGAAAACAAAAATGTTACAGAAATCACGTCGGCCGCCATCTTGTTTTCCGGAAATGTCAGATTTTTCCCATACTCGAATCCCCCACCCGAACACATCCCCCATACATCATTATATCGTTTTCAGTCTCCTTCTGGGAGAACAATTGTATCAATCAGTCAGTCAGTGAGTCAGTCTCAGCCTCCAACTAAAGGATTGAGATCGGAATTGCCCGAAAATTAAAGACGAACATAAGTGTCAGTTTTAAACCAAAACTAAAAGCAAAGGACTGCGTTTAAAAATAAATCACTATTGACAAAAAGTCAGTACTTTTGGCCTCCTTTTTACATTTATGTTTTCAATTGTATTATAAGAATGTACAGCTAGACACTTATTACATGGGGTGTAATGCTTCTATTCATCTTTTTTCTTACAATCGGTTCAGTAGTTGCAGCGTCAGAGAGTAACAAACACATATTATTACTTCGATACCTTATAAAAATTGTATTACACAGATCAACAAGTGTGCAATCTAATTAGGTCTTTCTTAACCTTACTAATTTTCAGTGGCCCTGAGTCATAATTACTTTTTTTCGCCAGGTATTGACAGAGTTCGCTTACCGGATCATCTGCACAACATGTTAACGAATATCGGTGACTGTATCGTGTGTACGGCGGTGAATAAGGCGTACCCGGCGCTGGTGTGTGGCCTCAGTTCCACGCCACTAGACTCGACGCCATTTGAATCAACGGCACGTGACTCGACGCCACTTGAATCTATACAAAGTGGCACGACGCCACTTGAATCCGTACCAAATGACTCGACGCCACTTGAACCTGTACCAAGTGACTCGACGCCACTTGAATCCGTACCAAATGACTCGACGCCACTTGAACCCGTACCAAGTGACTCGACGCCACTTGAATCCGTACCAAATGACTCGACGCCACTTGAACTCGTACCAAGTGACTCGACGCCACTTGAATCCGTACCAAATGACTCGACGCCACTTGAACCCGTACCAAGTGACTCGACGCCACTTGAATCCGTACCAAATGACTCGACTCCACTTGAACCCGTACCAAGTGACTCGACGCCACTTGAAACCGTCCGAGCCAAAAACGCTTAGTTCTCAAGATACTCAATCCAACGCGCCTAGAAGTGTCACTCGATTCAATGCTATTTGATCAATGCGCAATGTGGTTGCGCTAACCAATCAATCACCAATCAACTCCAACCAATGCCACGCGAGTCTACGCCACTTGATTCAGACAAAAATGACGGTAAAATTGCGGAAACGGCAGTATTATCTTCATGTGATGATAGTAAAATTAAGTGCCTAAGAAATTAGTAGAAGACTTTGACGTGTGTAACTCACAAAAAGGTCGATACGCGGACTAACTTTCAATGAAAGATTTTTAAATAAACCCGTGAAGATGAATCTGTCGTAGCCTATAATATGTAATTAACTAACAAATGACGAAAAATTAAATTAAATTTGAATTTAGCGGGCACATAATTACATTCAAGTGTATTGCAACAGAAATTCTTGAATCGTAATTAATGGTTTTGGCGTAACTTGAAATAAAGAAGTCTTCCTCCTCGGCAACCTTAAATGATACTCGTATGAGGCGTTGCTAATAGGAAATAAACCTAAATACAGATTGTATTTTAAGTTATTTTAGGTTATTATTTTAAAATATTATTTATATTTTATTTTAATATTTTATTATATTTAATTGTAAGTATAATTTTATTGTAATTTTTTTAACTGGGTCTATACCTTTTAGTTAATAAAGATATCTTATTATTATTACGAACGACGGCTTTATCCAACAATTTTTGCGTGTTAAGTATACACCGGGCATTGGAGTAAGTCGTCGATGTGGCGTCGAGTCACGTGACATTAGTTCAAGTGGCGTCGAGTCGCGTGATTTAAGTTCAAGTGGCGTATTAATTTCATGAAGTAAGTGACGTCGAGTGGCGTGACATAAGTACAGATGGCCTCAAGTTGCCTAAATGTGCCTGTTAAGGAAACATTTCTCGGAATGCCAACGAGATATCAGATCAATTTTGTTAGTGTTAGTTAGATATCAGATATATTTTGTTAGTGTTGTTACTCAAAATTCCGCTACGGTATATTTCCTGTAATTAATAAAATGCATGATTTTATATGGACTCGTCGCACACCGTTGGAAAAATTAATTATTCTTCCATCAAATTATAGTCCATACTTATAAAATAAGAGTATGAAACTACAGGAAATATCCGTGGCGCCCTTTTATGTTTTTAATCGTAACTGATGTCGTAATTATTACGATTGTTTTTTATTGATAATTATTTTACGATTGAACAGACAACGGACAATGTAATTCCACAAGTCGTCTGTACAAATTTTATTTATAATTTTTATTGAATAAGAAAATGTAATTTTAACTGGTTACTATTATTTAGGTAGGTATATAATATGATCTCGATTTGTATGTATAATAAGTATTCCTTGAAAGCCAAAGTGATCTATCTAGCGATGATAAAGGGTATCTAGCCTTCCATTGTAATTTGTAAGTAGGAAAGGTGTTTTTTTTAAGGTTCAAAAATTGGTTTACTTAAATAAACGTAATCTATACTTACCCATTCTTTGAAAACCCAGATTTTGAGAGCAAAAATGATGCTTGTCGTATGAAAGACCCCCTGTCTTTCATACGACAAACATAAATATTAGTTTTATTTTAAAGGAAATATTTTGTTTTATGTGCTATTTTGGCAAACTTTGTTTTTACCGAGTGTTCTACGTTACTCACATTTTTTTTTTAAATAGGTTAATTAAAATTTAGTGCATATCATTATAATATATTTTTCAAATTTTATAGACGGTCCAATAAATATTATTAAATAAAAAAGAAAAAAAATTGTGTTTTATTTCAGTAAGGACGAAGTTGGAGTGAATACCTATAACAATTTACGGAAACAGTTTATATTAGGAGGAAACCAAAGATAATGGTAATTTTTGGTTTCTTCATAATATAAACTCAGTCTACGGACTAAGGTCTAGACAATAATTTTCCAAGACTAATTTATGCAGTCTTGATTTGCTTTAAAGTCAAACGCGGCGTTTGACTTTCTATCAAGTTTCACCATTATGAGAATTTAAATCCTTTTTATTGCTGAGTAGATAAAGAAATAACACCTTACGCTTCATGTTCGTATTTTATTGATGCCAATAATATTCCAAAGGAGGTATCACACTAATATTATAAAGGTGACAGTTATGTCAAGTATGTACCACTAGAGATGGGCTAAACAAAGTAACAGTCGTTTGGCGTTACCGACAGTAGAAAAAAATTCATGGACAAACCACGTGACGAATGAAAGAAATGAAAGCAGCTATGGCATTCTCGTAACGTTTTCACATACTCAGTGATTCGATAAAAGAAAAAGAAAAAAATATTAACACTGAAAAATGAACTTTACAGTAATTGGCTTAGAGTGTAAAATTGAATGTATTTCATCATAGGAAATACAATGCTCAACTTAGAGGCGCTTAAGTAATTTCCGACCGACCGAGTCGACCAATATGGCGTTTTGAACTACATTCAATTTTACGCTCTATGCTAATTGAATTAAAATTAATTTTTCAGTGTCCGCAAAAAATGTTTTGAATTCAATATCGTCTGCATAAGTACGGAAATAGAATCACCTTTTTAAACATATCACATCACGAAATGTAGCCGACACGTAACGTGAATAGCCCCCCTGAATCTACTTTATGCTTACCTATTGTTCACTGTCGGCTGTCAATTGTCACGTGAAGTACGCAGAGAACGCCAGGGAGCGTTCAAATTGTCGTACTGTCGAATTACAAAAAAGCGTGTTTCCCTCTATACGGTCACGTGGTTTTTCTACAGTCACTTGTTTTGTCCATACATTTTTATTGTATCTACTGTCGTCAACGCTAAACGACTGTTACTTTGTCTAGCCCTGCAGTGTGTTTACGCGCTAGGACATAATCATTATAGTCCACTTAGGCAAGTCCGCAAGGACCATAGATAATACATATATGCAAGGACACACTGTGCATACCCAGAAGATCACCTACTTGACGACCTCTCTGGCGCAGTGGCGACGCGCTCGTCTTTGAGTAGGAGGTCGCGGGTTCGATTTCCGCTACGGGCCACTTTGGAATTTTATAATTTCTAAATTGGCTCAGGTCTAGTCTGGTGGGAGGCTTCGGCCGCGGCTAGCCCTACCAGCAAAGACGCACCGACATTTAGCGTTCCGATGCGATGCTTGTAGAAACTGTTGGGGTAACTTTCAAAGTTGTAGGTACGATAACATCTTAAGCTGCATCATCACGTACCATCAGGTGAGATCGCAGTCAAGTACTAACTTGTATAGAGTAAAAAAAAACTTCTGATGGAAAGAAGTGATATTTTGGAAGATTAAATAATAATTAATGTACTTAAATAAAGAGTACAGAAGACAACACGCTACCTTGAGGCACTCCAGCTGGTAAAAATTGATGAAAATTTATCTTCAAGGCGAAAATGCTGCCGTGCCGTAAGGGTATTAGTTGTCTCCGTATTATCTCATAATTCCCTAGCAATCATATAGTGGCAAAACTCAGGAAATCTAACCAAGAACCACGTGATGTGTTGGTTTTTTACAATTTTAGTAGGTAGGTACTTCTCTGATAAGAAAACTCGGGATATGGGCATCCGAACGATTTACGTAAACCTTATGGCGGTAGCCATGGCTGAAGCCGATTTAGATATTATAAAGTTCCAAAGAAGCCTCTGTCGGAAATTGAACTAAGTAAACTTCCTATCGAAACCGAGCGCGCACGACTATGGGCCAGGAAGGTCATCAAAAGGTAGCCAAAACTTGGGAAGTCTAACCAAGGACCACGTGTTCTGATAATAAAACAAAGGATATGGGCATTCGAACGATTTACGTAAACCTTTTTCGTACAAGCACAGAGTATAGCGCCATCTGTCAAAACTCTACAGGTGGCTGCTGAGCGAACTACAGCGTGGCCTTACTTTTGGCACCGATAAACCGCCCGTCCGCCCTAACCGGGGTATATTATGTCTATCACGTGATATCTTGCTAGTCGCTAACTACTCGATCTCGTAAGATACAATAAACAAGGCAAATAAACCTGGTAAGGACAGTCAATGTTCACAGATGACTTCCATCGCGCATTGTCGTGATAACCAATTAGATGATAGTCGTCAATTAAGTATACTTACTGTAGATGGCATGGAAGTGAGACGATACAGTTTTGTTTTGGGATATTGTGAAGTGCGTACGCGCAGATTTAATTGAGATTTCTTCAAGAACAATTAAATATTTGATAATAAAGTTGGATTTGGTTTATAAAAAAAGCGTAAGTAAGTATTTTTTATAGTTTTCCGTTATTTACTGTGGCTGTGTTTAAGATTTAATTATTCGCTTTTTATTAATAATATTTTGAGTAGGTAGGTTTCAATTGAATTTTTCGGATTTACCTACTTTGGATTTCAATTGAATTTTTCGGATTTACCTACTTGTTTAAGTTTGTTGTTTTAAGTTTTATCGGTTTAGAAGATATATCGTGCAGAAGTATCAAGTAAGAAGTAAGTATGTCTACTTACCTTAGAAATATCTGTCGGTTTTACCTACTCGTGTAAATAACGTGAGTGTTTTAGTTGTCCAAAGGCGTGAGGTGAGATATTCGTCAACCTGATAGGTTCAAACTTTGAATAAGTATATAATTTAATTGCCTATGTACATTCAATTTTACATTCTATACGAATAAAGGTAAAGGTAATTTTTCAGTGTAGATTCTTTATTTTATTTCTTGATTCACTGTGTGACAACATTACGTGAATCGACCCCCCTGGTCAAAAAGATTAAAGATAGCATACTTACCTACAATTTACAATGAACCGGTTATGACTGTATTGAATTTATTTAGATACTCAATTATAATCGAATTAAAAGCAATTGCATCAGAATTTGATTGGATGGATAATTATGTGTAATATGATCCAATGGGCACCCATTCCTACCTACATCAGCGTAATTAAAAACGATTCTGTAAAAGGTTCATACCTAGTTCGTAGGTAATATTCATAGTTTGTTGATACTTAGACTCAGTTGCGTGTCTTCTAATTCAGAACTGTCTTTTCTATCTACATTTAAGGCACAACAGTGATTCAGGTAGAAAAATCTGTTTTATGTAGACTAGCTTTTTTTCACAGGTTAAAAATGGTGCACCAAAATATTCAAATTGGACTTGAGAATGTCATCAGAGATTTGGTAAGTTTTTTTTAATACATTTGCTCAAAAAGTTGACATTTCCAAGTATGTTTAGCGTGCGCAAAGTTATTCTTTTCCGCACTAGTGCTTTTGTGTTTTCCTCCTATGCTTTTGTGTTTTCCTCCTACGCGGCACCGGAGCGGGCATACCGGGAGCGCATGAACACGAATGCAAACACGGAGCAGGCAAACAAATATATTTTTTTCGCAAATGTATTAAAAAACATCGTTCAATGCACGTGCGGAATTGTCATTTTTACTCGTCCTTATAGTTGACCCTCGCCTTCGGCTTGGGTCAACAAACCGGGACTCGTAAAGAAATGACAAACTTTCCGCACTTATATTGAAATGTACTATTATATACCTAAGTAAGTTCATATACCTAAGTAAGTTATATACCTAAGTAAATTGAAATGTACTATTATATACCTAAGTAAATTCAATATGAATTCCTAAGTAAGTAGTTAATTCAATGTGAATTTCCTAAGTGTGGAAAACACTAATCAAAAAGATAATTAATTCAATATGATTAATGCGCGGTTAGTGACCGTAATGAGTGAGTGAGATCTCACTGACTCACTGATTCACGCACTCACGTTATGTTAGGTGCGTCCTCCCGTACCAAACATATACGCGTTTCACTTACCATCGACTATAATAATTTGTCTTGCTCGTGTCGTCTTTCTTTTAAAAAAAGCCCCATGCGCTGTTCTATTGGGTTAAATCATTCCAATTATGATGTACCTACTACATATGAGTATAGACAAGTAATTCCATGCATTGGAGATTAGAGTATTGCACACAGTGGCTTAGTTTCATGCAGGCGGAGGGAATGAGCAATCTAAATTCAGCTCCCGTGGATTTAATGACGCCTAGATGCAGCAGCTGTTCTCACTGAAACTGAACTTGTATCTAATTCTAATCGGATTTTGTACCTACCTAGATGAAAAATTTATTTTTTATTCAATAAAGTTTATCATGCCTTCTTCTGCAGGCAGATTGCAGGGGTGCTGAACCGTTTTTAAATAATGAATTGGTATTTATTTTGCATTTTCTTTTAGTTAGCGGTGAAATAGAAAATATTTGTTTAGGTTTGAATGCCGATAATTATGCTAAAATACGTAGGTACTCGTGCACTTAGTGTTTTTATACGCATGGAAGGTAAAAAGTGCTATTGGGAATTCAAATATAGTTGCTGTGACATTATGGTTTCGATATGTTAGAAAAAATTTCACACCAAGTTCCTATGTCGCACCTAACCCATAAATATGAATGAATGATGTATGTTAATAGTTCTAATGTACAAAAAATCCTTAGATAAGTAAAATAGCATACTATACAGGTTTCTGACCTCAATCCCTTTATTTATCCTATTGTTGGGACTAGCTCCAGGTTTTATCGCAGAAGAGAAAGCTTCGGCTATAGTCCATCACGCTGGCCAAGTGCGGGTTAGCAGGCTTTACACACATTTGTTAACATATAGTGTGATCTTTCAGGCATGCAGATTTCTCTCTTTTTTCTCGATATTTCTATGATCTAGTAACTAGTAAGACCTAAAGTCATGAAAATAACATAGATTGCTAATCACCAGTCTTTTGTTTATCAGAATCCCAACCCCAGCATGCAGAACGGATCAGCAGCAGAGGACCGTAAGGGCAACGTCACTTACGGCATCGATGACAACCCGCCGTGGTATCTCTGCATATTCCTAGCATTGCAGGTAGGTACTACTGACCACACGCGTTTATAGTGCGTTCAATCCACGAAGACGCGCCCCACTCCTTACGAATCGCATGAAACATAAGCGATTGTGATGGATTGAACTATGTATCTATGATCTGTACCTACCTACTTGTGGCCGTCGGGATATCGCGCCCTTGATCAAGCACTTCTTTAGGGGCTCTTTATGTTCGTTGTACACTTGACGGTAAAGGTACAAAGGGCTGCCAGTTACCACAAGCGCAGCGAGCCTATCTGTAACAAAAATCTAAAGCTATATTTATCAGACAAAACCCGACTTTTCGATTTATAGAGATTTCAGGGTCTGTCCATAATAATCGTGAAACGTAGTAGAGTATATTGTGTAATTTAAATGTGCTTATTTCGGTCTGTAGCCGACGAGATTACTTACTGGGCCAAAGATATTTCAGGATGACAGGGCGCGGGGCGCTGTGTAATGCGTCGTATGATTTTGCAATGCAAAGTCGCATTGCATCTGCATTCAAGTGAACGTCTTGCTCGTCTCATATTTTACATAACATTAGCTATGTTTTGCAGCACTACCTCACCATGATCGGCGCCATCGTGGCCATCCCGTTCATCCTGTGCCCCGCGCTCTGCATGGAGGAGACCGACCCCGACCGCTCCAACATCATCTCCACCATGATCTTTGTGACGGGTAAATCAACTGTCGTAATCTGCAGCACTACCTCACCATGATCGGCGCCATCGTGGCCATCCCGTTCATGCTGTGCCCCGCGCTCTGCATGGAGGAGACCGACCCCGACCGCTCCAACATCATCTCCACCATGATCTTTGTGACGGGTAAATCAACTGTCGTAATCTGCAGCACTACCTCACCATGATCGGCGCCATCGTGGCCATCCCGTTCATCCTGTGCCCCGCGCTCTGCATGGAGGAGACCGACCCCGACCGCTCCAACATCATCTCCACCATGATCTTTGTGACGGGTAAATCAACTGTCGTAATCTGCAGCACTACCTCACCATGATCGGCGCCATCGTGGCCATCCCGTTCATCCTGTGCCCCGCGCTCTGCATGGAGGAGACCGACCCCGACCGCTCCAACATCATCTCCACCATGATCTTTGTGACGGGTAAATCAACTGTCGTAATCTGCAGCACTACCTCACCATGATCGGCGCCATCGTGGCCATCCCGTTCATCCTGTGCCCCGCGCTCTGCATGGAGGAGACCGACCCCGACCGCTCCAACATCATCTCCACCATGATCTTTGTGACGGGTAAATCAACTGTCGTAATCTGCAGCACTACCTCACCATGATCGGCGCCATCGTGGCCATCCCGTTCATGCTGTGCCCCGCGCTCTGCATGGAGGAGACCGACCCCGACCGCTCCAACATCATCTCCACCATGATCTTTGTGACGGGTAAATCAACTGTCGTAATCTGCAGCACTACCTCACCATGATCGGCGCCATCGTGGCCATCCCGTTCATGCTGTGCCCCGCGCTCTGCATGGAGGAGACCGACCCCGACCGCTCCAACATCATCTCCACCATGATCTTTGTGACGGGTAAATCAACTGTCGTAATCTGCAGCACTACCTCACCATGATCGGCGCCATCGTGGCCATCCCGTTCATCCTGTGCCCCGCGCTCTGCATGGAGGAGACCGACCCCGACCGCTCCAACATCATCTCCACCATGATCTTTGTGACGGGTAAATCAACTGTCGTAATCTGCAGCACTACCTCACCATGATCGGCGCCATCGTGGCCATCCCGTTCATCCTGTGCCCCGCGCTCTGCATGGAGGAGACCGACCCCGACCGCTCCAACATCATCTCCACCATGATCTTTGTGACGGGTAAATCAACTGTCGTAATCTGCAGCACTACCTCACCATGATCGGCGCCATCGTGGCCATCCCGTTCATCCTGTGCCCCGCGCTCTGCATGGAGGAGACCGACCCCGACCGCTCCAACATCATCTCCACCATGATCTTTGTGACGGGTAAATCAACTGTCGTAATCTGCAGCACTACCTCACCATGATCGGCGCCATCGTGGCCATCCCGTTCATGCTGTGCCCCGCGCTCTGCATGGAGGAGACCGACCCCGACCGCTCCAACATCATCTCCACCATGATCTTTGTGACGGGTAAATCAACTGTCGTAATCTGCAGCACTACCTCACCATGATCGGCGCCATCGTGGCCTTCCCGTTCATCCTGTGCCCCGCGCTCTGCATGGAGGAGACCGACCCCGACCGCTCCAACATCATCTCCACCATGATCTTTGTGACGGGTAAATCAACTGTCGTAATCTGCAGCACTACCTCACCATGATCGGCGCCATCGTGGCCATCCCGTTCATCCTGTGCCCCGCGCTCTGCATGGAGGAGACCGACCCCGACCGCTCCAACATCATCTCCACCATGATCTTTGTGACGGGTAAATCAACTGTCGTAATCTGCAGCACTACCTCACCATGATCGGCGCCATCGTGGCCATCCCGTTCATCCTGTGCCCCGCGCTCTGCATGGAGGAGACCGACCCCGACCGCTCCAACATCATCTCCACCATGATCTTTGTGACGGGTAAATCAACTGTCGTAATCTGCAGCACTACCTCACCATGATCGGCGCCATCGTGGCCATCCCGTTCATGCTGTGCCCCGCGCTCTGCATGGAGGAGACCGACCCCGACCGCTCCAACATCATCTCCACCATGATCTTTGTGACGGGTAAATCAACTGTCGTAATCTGCAGCACTACCTCACCATGATCGGCGCCATCGTGGCCATCCCGTTCATCCTGTGCCCCGCGCTCTGCATGGAGGAGACCGACCCCGACCGCTCCAACATCATCTCCACCATGATCTTTGTGACGGGTAAATCAACTGTCGTAATCTGCAGCACTACCTCACCATGATCGGCGCCATCGTGGCCATCCCGTTCATGCTGTGCCCCGCGCTCTGCATGGAGGAGACCGACCCCGACCGCTCCAACATCATCTCCACCATGATCTTTGTGACGGGTAAATCAACTGTCGTAATCTGCAGCACTACCTCACCATGATCGGCGCCATCGTGGCCATCCCGTTCATGCTGTGCCCCGCGCTCTGCATGGAGGAGACCGACCCCGACCGCTCCAACATCATCTCCACCATGATCTTTGTGACGGGTAAATCAACTGTCGTAATCTGCAGCACTACCTCACCATGATCGGCGCCATCGTGGCCATCCCGTTCATGCTGTGCCCCGCGCTCTGCATGGAGGAGACCGACCCCGACCGCTCCAACATCATCTCCACCATGATCTTTGTGACGGGTAAATCAACTGTCGTAATCTGCAGCACTACCTCACCATGATCGGCGCCATCGTGGCCATCCCGTTCATCCTGTGCCCCGCGCTCTGCATGGAGGAGACCGACCCCGACCGCTCCAACATCATCTCCACCATGATCTTTGTGACGGGTAAATCAACTGTCGTAATCTGCAGCACTACCTCACCATGATCGGCGCCATCGTGGCCATCCCGTTCATGCTGTGCCCCGCGCTCTGCATGGAGGAGACCGACCCCGACCGCTCCAACATCATCTCCACCATGATCTTTGTGACGGGTAAATCAACTGTCGTAATCTGCAGCACTACCTCACCATGATCGGCGCCATCGTGGCCTTCCCGTTCATCCTGTGCCCCGCGCTCTGCATGGAGGAGACCGACCCCGACCGCTCCAACATCATCTCCACCATGATCTTTGTGACGGGTAAATCAACTGTCGTAATCTGCAGCACTACCTCACCATGATCGGCGCCATCGTGGCCATCCCGTTCATGCTGTGCCCCGCGCTCTGCATGGAGGAGACCGACCCCGACCGCTCCAACATCATCTCCACAATGATCTTTGTGACGGGTAAATCAACTGTCGTAATCTGCAGCACTACCTCACCATGATCGGCGCCATCGTGGCCATCCCGTTCATGCTGTGCCCCGCGCTCTGCATGGAGGAGACCGACCCCGACCGCTCCAACATCATCTCCACCATGATCTTTGTGACGGGTAAATCAACTGTCGTAATCTGCAGCACTACCTCACCATGATCGGCGCCATCGTGGCCATCCCGTTCATACTGTGCCCCGCGCTCTGCATGGAGGAGACCGACCCCGACCGCTCCAACATCATCTCCACCATGATCTTTGTGACGGGTAAATCAACTGTCGTAATCTGCAGCACTACCTCACCATGATCGGCGCCATCGTGGCCTTCCCGTTCATCCTGTGCCCCGCGCTCTGCATGGAGGAGACCGACCCCGACCGCTCCAACATCATCTCCACCATGATCTTTGTGACGGGTAAATCAACTGTCGTAATCTGCAGCACTACCTCACCATGATCGGCGCCATCGTGGCCATCCCGTTCATCCTGTGCCCCGCGCTCTGCATGGAGGAGACCGACCCCGACCGCTCCAACATCATCTCCACCATGATCTTTGTGACGGGTAAATCAACTGTCGTAATCTGCAGCACTACCTCACCATGATCGGCGCCATCGTGGCCATCCCGTTCATCCTGTGCCCCGCGCTCTGCATGGAGGAGACCGACCCCGACCGCTCCAACATCATCTCCACCATGATCTTTGTGACGGGTAAATCAACTGTCGTAATCTGCAGCACTACCTCACCATGATCGGCGCCATCGTGGCCATCCCGTTCATCCTGTGCCCCGCGCTCTGCATGGAGGAGACCGACCCCGACCGCTCCAACATCATCTCCACCATGATCTTTGTGACGGGTAAATCAACTGTCGTAATCTGCAGCACTACCTCACCATGATCGGCGCCATCGTGGCCATCCCGTTCATGCTGTGCCCCGCGCTCTGCATGGAGGAGACCGACCCCGACCGCTCCAACATCATCTCCACCATGATCTTTGTGACGGGTAAATCAACTGTCGTAATCTGCAGCACTACCTCACCATGATCGGCGCCATCGTGGCCATCCCGTTCATCCTGTGCCCCGCGCTCTGCATGGAGGAGACCGACCCCGACCGCTCCAACATCATCTCCACCATGATCTTTGTGACGGGTAAATCAACTGTCGTAATCTGCAGCACTACCTCACCATGATCGGCGCCATCGTGGCCATCCCGTTCATGCTGTGCCCCGCGCTCTGCATGGAGGAGACCGACCCCGACCGCTCCAACATCATCTCCACCATGATCTTTGTGACGGGTAAATCAACTGTCGTAATCTGCAGCACTACCTCACCATGATCGGCGCCATCGTGGCCATCCCGTTCATCCTGTGCCCCGCGCTCTGCATGGAGGAGACCGACCCCGACCGCTCCAACATCATCTCCACCATGATCTTTGTGACGGGTAAATCAACTGTCGTAATCTGCAGCACTACCTCACCATGATCGGCGCCATCGTGGCCATCCCGTTCATGCTGTGCCCCGCGCTCTGCATGGAGGAGACCGACCCCGACCGCTCCAACATCATCTCCACCATGATCTTTGTGACGGGTAAATCAACTGTCGTAATCTGCAGCACTACCTCACCATGATCGGCGCCATCGTGGCCTTCCCGTTCATCCTGTGCCCCGCGCTCTGCATGGAGGAGACCGACCCCGACCGCTCCAACATCATCTCCACCATGATCTTTGTGACGGGTAAATCAACTGTCGTAATCTGCAGCACTACCTCACCATGATCGGCGCCATCGTGGCCATCCCGTTCATCCTGTGCCCCGCGCTCTGCATGGAGGAGACCGACCCCGACCGCTCCAACATCATCTCCACCATGATCTTTGTGACGGGTAAATCAACTGTCGTAATCTGCAGCACTACCTCACCATGATCGGCGCCATCGTGGCCATCCCGTTCATGCTGTGCCCCGCGCTCTGCATGGAGGAGACCGACCCCGACCGCTCCAACATCATCTCCACCATGATCTTTGTGACGGGTAAATCAACTGTCGTAATCTGCAGCACTACCTCACCATGATCGGCGCCATCGTGGCCATCCCGTTCATACTGTGCCCCGCGCTCTGCATGGAGGAGACCGACCCCGACCGCTCCAACATCATCTCCACCATGATCTTTGTGACGGGTAAATCAACTGTCGTAATCTGCAGCACTACCTCACCATGATCGGCGCCATCGTGGCCTTCCCGTTCATCCTGTGCCCCGCGCTCTGCATGGAGGAGACCGACCCCGACCGCTCCAACATCATCTCCACCATGATCTTTGTGACGGGTAAATCAACTGTCGTAATCTGCAGCACTACCTCACCATGATCGGCGCCATCGTGGCCATCCCGTTCATCCTGTGCCCCGCGCTCTGCATGGAGGAGACCGACCCCGACCGCTCCAACATCATCTCCACCATGATCTTTGTGACGGGTAAATCAACTGTCGTAATCTGCAGCACTACCTCACCATGATCGGCGCCATCGTGGCCATCCCGTTCATGCTGTGCCCCGCGCTCTGCATGGAGGAGACCGACCCCGACCGCTCCAACATCATCTCCACCATGATCTTTGTGACGGGTAAATCAACTGTCGTAATCTGCAGCACTACCTCACCATGATCGGCGCCATCGTGGCCATCCCGTTCATACTGTGCCCCGCGCTCTGCATGGAGGAGACCGACCCCGACCGCTCCAACATCATCTCCACCATGATCTTTGTGACGGGTAAATCAACTGTCGTAATCTGCAGCACTACCTCACCATGATCGGCGCCATCGTGGCCATCCCGTTCATCCTGTGCCCCGCGCTCTGCATGGAGGAGACCGACCCCGACCGCTCCAACATCATCTCCACCATGATCTTTGTGACGGGTAAATCAACTGTCGTAATCTGCAGCACTACCTCACCATGATCGGCGCCATCGTGGCCATCCCGTTCATCCTGTGCCCCGCGCTCTGCATGGAGGAGACCGACCCCGACCGCTCCAACATCATCTCCACCATGATCTTTGTGACGGGTAAATCAACTGTCGTAATCTGCAGCACTACCTCACCATGATCGGCGCCATCGTGGCCATCCCGTTCATGCTGTGCTCCGCGCTCTGCATGGAGGAGACCGACCCCGACCGCTCCAACATCATCTCCACCATGATCTTTGTGACGGGTAAATCAACTGTCGTAATCTGCAGCACTACCTCACCATGATCGGCGCCATCGTGGCCATCCCGTTCATACTGTGCCCCGCGCTCTGCATGGAGGAGACCGACCCCGACCGCTCCAACATCATCTCCACCATGACCTTTGTGACGGGTAAATCAACTGTCGTAATCTGCAGCACTACCTCACCATGATCGGCGCCATCGTGGCCATCCCGTTCATCCTGTGCCCCGCGCTCTGCATGGAGGAGACCGACCCCGACCGCTCCAACGTCATCTCCACCATGATCTTTGTGACGGGTAAATCAACTGTCGTAATCTGCAGCACTACCTCACCATGATCGGCGCCATCGTGGCCATCCCGTTCATGCTGTGCCCCGCGCTCTGCATGGAGGAGACCGACCCCGACCGCTCCAACATCATCTCCACCATGATCTTTGTGACGGGTAAATCAACTGTCGTAATCTGCAGCACTACCTCACCATGATCGGCGCCATCGTGGCCATCCCGTTCATACTGTGCCCCGCGCTCTGCATGGAGGAGACCGACCCCGACCGCTCCAACATCATCTCCACCATGATCTTTGTGACGGGTAAATCAACTGTCGTAATCTGCAGCACTACCTCACCATGATCGGCGCCATCGTGGCCATCCCGTTCATCCTGTGCCCCGCGCTCTGCATGGAGGAGACCGACCCCGACCGCTCCAACATCATCTCCACCATGATCTTTGTGACGGGTAAATCAACTGTCGTAATCTGCAGCACTACCTCACCATGATCGGCGCCATCGTGGCCATCCCGTTCATCCTGTGCCCCGCGCTCTGCATGGAGGAGACCGACCCCGACCGCTCCAACATCATCTCCACCATGATCTTTGTGACGGGTAAATCAACTGTCGTAATCTGCAGCACTACCTCACCATGATCGGCGCCATCGTGGCCATCCCGTTCATGCTGTGCCCCGCGCTCTGCATGGAGGAGACCGACCCCGACCGCTCCAACATCATCTCCACCATGATCTTTGTGACGGGTAAATCAACTGTCGTAATCTGCAGCACTACCTCACCATGATCGGCGCCATCGTGGCCATCCCGTTCATACTGTGCCCCGCGCTCTGCATGGAGGAGACCGACCCCGACCGCTCCAACATCATCTCCACCATGATCTTTGTGACGGGTAAATCAACTGTCGTAATCTGCAGCACTACCTCACCATGATCGGCGCCATCGTGGCCATCCCGTTCATCCTGTGCCCCGCGCTCTGCATGGAGGAGACCGACCCCGACCGCTCCAACATCATCTCCACCATGATCTTTGTGACGGGTAAATCAACTGTCGTAATCTGCAGCACTACCTCACCATGATCGGCGCCATCGTGGCCATCCCGTTCATGCTGTGCCCCGCGCTCTGCATGGAGGAGACCGACCCCGACCGCTCCAACATCATCTCCACCATGATCTTTGTGACGGGTAAATCAACTGTCGTAATCTGCAGCACTACCTCACCATGATCGGCGCCATCGTGGCCATCCCGTTCATGCTGTGCCCCGCGCTCTGCATGGAGGAGACCGACCCCGACCGCTCCAACATCATCTCCACCATGATCTTTGTGACGGGTAAATCAACTGTCGTAATCTGCAGCACTACCTCACCATGATCGGCGCCATCGTGGCCATCCCGTTCATGCTGTGCCCCGCGCTCTGCATGGAGGAGACCGACCCCGACCGCTCCAACATCATCTCCACCATGATCTTTGTGACGGGTAAATCAACTGTCGTAATCTGCAGCACTACCTCACCATGATCGGCGCCATCGTGGCCATCCCGTTCATGCTGTGCCCCGCGCTCTGCATGGAGGAGACCGACCCCGACCGCTCCAACATCATCTCCACCATGATCTTTGTGACGGGTAAATCAACTGTCGTAATCTGCAGCACTACCTCACCATGATCGGCGCCATCGTGGCCATCCCGTTCATGCTGTGCCCCGCGCTCTGCATGGAGGAGACCGACCCCGACCGCTCCAACATCATCTCCACCATGATCTTTGTGACGGGTAAATCAACTGTCGTAATCTGCAGCACTACCTCACCATGATCGGCGCCATCGTGGCCATCCCGTTCATGCTGTGCCCCGCGCTCTGCATGGAGGAGACCGACCCCGACCGCTCCAACATCATCTCCACCATGATCTTTGTGACGGGTAAATCAACTGTCGTAATCTGCAGCACTACCTCACCATGATCGGCGCCATCGTGGCCATCCCGTTCATGCTGTGCCCCGCGCTCTGCATGGAGGAGACCGACCCCGACCGCTCCAACATCATCTCCACCATGATCTTTGTGACGGGTAAATCAACTGTCGTAATCTGCAGCACTACCTCACCATGATCGGCGCCATCGTGGCCATCCCGTTCATCCTGTGCCCCGCGCTCTGCATGGAGGAGACCGACCCCGACCGCTCCAACATCATCTCTACCATGATCTTTGTGACGGGTAAATCAACTGTCGTAATCTGCAGCACTACCTCACCATGATCGGCGCCATCGTGGCCATCCCGTTCATCCTGTGCCCCGCGCTCTGCATGGAGGAGACCGACCCCGACCGCTCCAACATCATCTCCACCATGATCTTTGTGACGGGTAAATCAACTGTCGTAATCTGCAGCACTACCTCACCATGATCGGCGCCATCGTGGCCATCCCGTTCATCCTGTGCCCCGCGCTCTGCATGGAGGAGACCGACCCCGACCGCTCCAACATCATCTCCACCATGATCTTTGTGACGGGTAAATCAACTGTCGTAATCTGCAGCACTACCTCACCATGATCGGCGCCATCGTGGCCATCCCGTTCATCCTGTGCCCCGCGCTCTGCATGGAGGAGACCGACCCCGACCGCTCCAACATCATCTCCACCATGATCTTTGTGACGGGTAAATCAACTGTCGTAATCTGCAGCACTACCTCACCATGATCGGCGCCATCGTGGCCATCCCGTTCATCCTGTGCCCCGCGCTCTGCATGGAGGAGACCGACCCCGACCGCTCCAACATCATCTCCACCATGATCTTTGTGACGGGTAAATCAACTGTCGTAATCTGCAGCACTACCTCACCATGATCGGCGCCATCGTGGCCATCCCGTTCATCCTGTGCCCCGCGCTCTGCATGGAGGAGACCGACCCCGACCGCTCCAACATCATCTCCACCATGATCTTTGTGACGGGTAAATCAACTGTCGTAATCTGCAGCACTACCTCACCATGATCGGCGCCATCGTGGCCATCCCGTTCATGCTGTGCCCCGCGCTCTGCATGGAGGAGACCGACCCCGATCGCTCCAACATCATCTCCACCATGATCTTTGTGACGGGTAAATCAACTGTCGTAATTTTATTCAGTTATGACTGACAGAATGTTATGAAATTGCATGCAATATTACGTCAACCGTAATAATCTTGTTTGTTACTCTTTCACACCACTTATACTAGGTATAGAATCGGTTAGTCTGAAAGTTATAACCTAGACTTTTTTTTCATAAAATCCATGGTTCTATGAGGGGCAATAGCCTATAATTTCATACCTATTATGTTACTATATTGCTCAAGTTTTAATCTGAACTAGATTCAAATATGACAAGATTTAACGTAGGAAAGTAAATAAAGATTTGAAAATCTCAAGCGTTTGTTTATAGTTTTCCGTAGTTTGCTCTCTGTAGTTAATCCTGTAAAGTTATTCGTTAGCTCTGATAAAACTCGTGTTTCCGAGATATGTAGATAATGAGATAGGATACGAAATATGTACATAAAGTTATCTGTCATAGAATGATCGCTTAGGTAATCCACCTCATGCAGCTGTAATGAAGTTGTTTAGATATTACTTTTATTAGGTAGGTACACTTACATAGATCTTTCCTTAGTTGGTTCAATGTACTATAGTGTGGACTGTATACCTACGAGTACATAGGTAGGTACAATGTTTGTAGGTACTTAGGTACTTACCTTTACATATATACTACTTACTATTACAGATATAATACTTAAATGCTATATAATTTAATACTTAGGTATTAAATACTTTGTAATATTGCCCTGATAAAATTAGATTTAATATTTCAAGTAAGTAGGTACTTTTCTCTAAAGACAGTTTTTTTGTGTGTTAAACTGAAAGAAAGTTCTTTAGAAAAACACGCTTTTTAAAGTCGTTAATAATTTAGCCTTCGATAAGATAGCTATGAAGAATTTTATCAACCAATCAAATTATGATATGTTAGGTTTGTAGGATACGTTAAGGTATTTCGATGTCTTTAACATCGGGGGTGTAACTCAGTGGTAGAGTGTCTGCTTCGCATGCTGAAAGTCCTGGGTTCAAATCCCAGCACCTCCAAATTTTTTAACGTTTTCTCTTTGTTTTTTTTTTACATTTTTGTCATATTACATTTTTGTTGATTTTATTATATCAAAAGTAAATTTGGTTACAGGTTTGATTACCTGGTTACAAAGTACGTTCGGTTGTCGACTTCCAATAGTGCAAGGCGGCACCATATCTTTCTTGGTACCAACGTTGGCCATATTAAACCTGCCGGCATGGAAGTGTCCCGCGCCGGACGTGCTGGCAGCGATGCCAGGGGTGGAGCGCCGGACCGTGTGGACCAGTAGGATGTGCGAGCTGTCCGGGGCGATCGCTGTGGCTGCTTTGTTTCAAGTTTTTGGAGGCAAGTGTCCGGCACCTATATATTATAGCTGTGGTGTCAGGGTAATCTACAGCAAGATTGATGACCGTTTTTCACCAGTATCTCTATCAGATCTGTAAAAACCTTGATTTTACTTTACTATTAGGCAAAAGACTTGTTATGAGACACGAATATTATTCATCTCGGAGTGATATTATATCATACGGACTTGCTTTATACGATATTGTATCCACTTCTGAATTTTTTTCTTTGTAATTTTTAGAGCCAACGCCATTGGCCTGTCTCTTAATGATGGTCTCCCCAACGTATTTGTTTGCTCATTTGACAGGATACTTCGGCATAATAGGATCGCTGCTTCGTTTCGTGACGCCGCTGACGATAGCGCCCACTGTAGCGCTCGTGGGCCTGACTCTGTTCGATCACGCGGCCGACGCGGCTTCCCAGCAGTGGGGCATTGCGGCTGGGTAAGTGGGCAAGTGTAAGAGAAAGTGTTCCATACAAAACCCGGTCTACCTCGCGATTGGCCACGAAAATGTTTAGGGCCTACGCGACAAGGTTACTCGTCTCGTGCTGCGTGCAACCAAGCCACCACGTAGTTCATATGAATTTTGACAGATGGCGCTACTTAAGAAGGTTTACGTAGTCAGATAATAATAGTTCCCTATAAGGACGTAAGTACATAGTTATGATGCGAAAGTCGAATTTCTGACTAATCCTACGGGAGCTACTGTTTTTTCCGGGATTAGAACCGGCCTTGTGTGCTTCATCCAGGGTAGGTATAATGTACCTACCTACCGAAAATTTCCGAAACATCTGCCTACACACGCCATTTGATACACACACGTAAATATTAGTGGGTTAACATAGTTATTTAAACCATTTCCTACTACTAATTTACTAGGATACTAACCTTACGAGCAGCCCACCTTAAAAAGTTAAAGTTGTCTCGTACAAATACGCCAAATTACACCCCAGAATAAATTATGCTCAAATCCAATTATAATATAATTAACAGCGTAATTGAGTTTGTATTCACGGGGAACCAATTACTCCGTTAGTTAGGTACTCGTATCTACTGTTCTTATTATTAAACGCCAGTGTTCTGGTTAGCATAGTATCTGCATTTTGCTATGGGGCAATATTGCCAATATTACTAGTTCATTGGTTTTGTATTGTTTAATCATTTTGCCGTCCACCCGTTGTTGAGTTCATATAAATAAATGCGAAATGATTGAGATTTCGCATTGTGAAGTCAACATCTTCTGAGCATGTCCCGGTGTCGGGACGAAACGTGCGTCGAAGAAAGTGTTGGAAAATTGTGTGTGATGTTTCATTTGGTCAGTGTTCCTGCATATATATAGCAAAAAAATAATAATCTGTCCTGCTAATTATGGATTTCCGCAAAATAACGCCTGCTTCCATTCAATACCTATTCATACAAATATGCTAATATGTAGTTAAACCTTCTGAATTTCACGGTTCACCTACTTACTTTAAACTTCATAAGAAATTGCTGTGATACACAGACGTGAACATAAATAAATAATCGTCTTCAAAACACAGCTGGGCACGGGTCGTCTCTCAGGATAAGATAGGTATAGCCATACACACTGGCTAGGTGGCTTTGAGAACATTGTGGTGAGCCCTCCAGGCATGCAGGTTTCCTCACAGTACCTTTACTTGCTCGGAGTTCTAATATTTTCCATTTTAGCTGCGGAACCCTAGAAAGTTCGTCCCCGGGGACGAGAGGGGGACACGGGATTACCTAGGGGGAAGCAATTAGTCTGGAGAGGTAGTGAACAGTTAAAATAAAACTAGCGCGAGCGTCGCCGTAAGGTCAGAGGTCGTCGCCCGTCCGCCACTAGCGATATCGATTCCGCACTCGATAACTCCAATCATTTTATTACCATGTTTATTCAACCCCTTTTATGGCCCCACAACTGGGCAAAGGTGTCGTATATTTATAGGGCTGGTCATCATAGCACACCTAAGCTGGCTAAGTACGGCTGTATAAACTTACCTACTAGTTACTAATGACTGCTTGTGCTACTAAACTGTTGAAAGGATTTGAAAGAACAATCACATTTACGTGGAGAATATTACTTTTATCCCGAAAATATTGTAGGTACCTTTTTCGGATATTCTTTCGGCCCCTTCCTATATAGGTACCTACCTGCCAATAACAACTCTCCGAAGAAGTCTGTTGGAAGCGGAACACTAGGTAGTGGGCGGTCGTCCACGTCACCATGTAGTTGTTGACTAGGAATAGACATTGATAAATAAACTTTTTCTACTAATAGGTACGTACCTAACCTTTATAATAAGTTTCTGTTTTCACCCATGTGGGCACCACTGCAGTGTCAAAATATTCTGCGATGAAGCCATCATTACGAAGCGTTATTACTTATTACCTATGTTGCGCTTTGAAGACTCAGGATGAGGAGTGAGGAGTACAGAGCAAAATTATGCAAAGAGATGTATCCGACATGGACAAGCGTATACCTTAACGTCTGGGGAACGTCGTTGAACGTTGTCTTGTCGTTCTTTGCTACAAAAACGTAAAAAAAACCGACGTGGAGTGAAAACTTAAAGAATTACCGTATAAGATATCACGATACCATCCTGAGCAATTGATCGAACGCCAATCACCTGTAGACGGGTGGTCTTTAAGTATGCCTATAATATGCGAGGTACGAGGCATCTGGGACGAGAGGCCGTCTCCATGGCGACAGGGTCGGGCCTCGAGACGCGCTCAACAAGTATTATTTATCGATTCATCTGCACGTAGCCAGACACACTGCAAAGGACTCACTTTAGCTGGAATGAAGCTGTTACTTTGCGGAATGCCATGGTAATCACAGATTGGACAGTACTTACTCCGTACTTACATTTAGATAATGGGATGCAAGGAGGGTTTTATGGGGGATTCATTTTTGACATAACGTCGGATTTATGTCACATTTAGGGTTGCCGAGTTTCTAACCCGTTTTTCTCGTTGCAATACCGAATGCTTTCTGAACATGGCGGTAGACTCATATTTCCCAAGTGCCTGTAAGCTAGGCAAAATATTATGTGAAAGTATAAACATTTTGATTTTGATTTTGATACACGTCCATAATTAATTAGACGACAGCTACTTTGGCACCGTCTAGCGTCTGCTAAGCTAATAGTGAACGAAGTAGAAGCCGTTTGTCCACATCGCATCCGTCACGTCATCCTGATCAAACTTTTAAGTAATCTCGTTCACCATGACGTCCCGGCGAGGACTGTGGACAGACGACCTTATTGAGCACAGAACTTAGACAACTTTCAATTGACGTCAAAGAGGAAAAATAGCGTCTTTTGTGAAACAGGGGACATCGAAAGTTCCTTTTGTGGCGTCATCGCCGAGCCAATCATCCGATTATATACTTAGTTCGACACAATGCAGCGACAGAAGCGCTTCGAAGCGCTTCGCTCATTTCATTCAACTGAACCGTCTCTGTCCATGTTGAGGGACTCGATAATAGGTTTATCAAGCTTTTGAAGCGTGTGGGTTTTAGTTTTTGAAAAGCGGGAACAATAAACTAGATTCGTCTCTGGGCTGTATCAAAACTCATTCTCAAAACCAAAATGGAAACCAAATCGGATTTCGATGTAGCTTCAATACCTCCATATCTTAATCGTACGGAGGTCTGGTAGACCGTACTATATTGACAGAAGGATATAAATATATTATGGAAGTAAATGAATGTGTTGTTTAAAAGTTTTTTAAAAAGCTACACTAACAATCAGCTACTAGTACTTAAGAACACGTCAAAGCAGAAGGTCCCGACTACATAGGACTGATTCTGTTTCGTTCAGTTTGTTAGTTAGTAAATCTCACTGGTTTAACTAAGAAAACGGAGGCAAAAATCCTGTTTAGTTATTCTTTTTGCACACTAACTGCTAACTAATAAACTAAACGATATAGAGTCAGCAGTCAGCACACCAGTCCCGGCATGGGCCAGTCGGGAATACAAAAATATCTCTATGTAAAGTCGCGGAATGAAAAGGTTCGTCAGTTAGCGTCGATTTTGGCTTGCACTAGTACTGCAAGAGTCCATTATGTCAACATACCAATATAATCGATTAGTGCAAACAAATCAATTTGAAAATTGATGAATCTTTTCATTCCATGACTGTATAATGTATACCTACCAACCATAATTTCTAAAGTGACTCAGGTCCGCTCTGGTTACCATCCGACATAGATGCACCACTAAGCTATTAAACGTTCCGGTGCTATGCTCTGTAGCAACGGTTAAAGGTTACTTAACATCAGGTGAGATTGCAGTCAAATTCTAAGTTGTGTATAACAAAACAATTACTGGACCACGGTTGTTCCAGGACTTTCATTCTGCTGACGGTGTTCTCCCAGTGCATGGGCGAGGTCAAGATCCCCACCCTGGCGTGGAAACGAGGAGTTGGGTGCACGGTCATATGGTTCCCACTCTTCAAACTCTTCCCGGTAAGTCCCACAGTACGCTAGACGGCACCACCCTAATTTTTTTTACACTCTAAAAGTTAGTGCGATCTGTGGACTGATTCTGTATCGTTAGTTAGCCACTCGCACTGAGTTATTAACTACGAAAACGGGTGCAGAATAGGCCTAATAATAAGTGACGATGCAGTCGATCGTTTAAACTTGGAAGGGATAAGTAATCTCACCCCTTTAAGGTTTCTAAACAGCATCGCGCCAGAACGCTAAATCGCTTAGCGGGTGCGTCTTTGCTGGTAGGTTGGTGACTAGCCAGTACCAAAGCCTCGCACCAAACCAGTCCTGAACCAATTTGGAAATTATAAAATTTTAAATGAATTAATTGTGGCGGGAACCGAACCCGCGATCTTCCCCTCGAATCCGAGCGTGCGCCTCTGCGCCAGGGAGGTGGTCTAATTATGCATAAAACTAGGTGATATAAAAAACAGCTTACGACCTACTTTCATTGCGAACATACACGGAAAATTTCATAACAATCGGTCGAGCTGTTTCGGAGGAGTTTGGTAACTAAGGTTGGTGCGAGAATTTTATATATAAGAGCAAGAAGAAAGATGTAACTTGTATCTTCCACCGCCTTAATGTAATTCCTTACCTCATTAATCCAGCAGCCATTCTCTTAATAAGATCATTGGACCAGTAAGTACTCGTACCTATGTGATTGCAATTGATGTTGCAATTAATAGTAGCTGCTTCTTGCCAGTTTAGTTGGAAAATCTGTTGGGCAGTGTCAGTAACTTTAATCTAGATTTATATTTAAGAATTTTTCCACCTCCCTAACGCCAATTGTTAATGTTTTAATGATGGTTTTCACACACTAATGGTCCTATCATCTGATGGTCAGTGACGATTTAGCTGGAAATACTATCTTGGAAGGAAGTTAGTAGCCCCAAATCAGCGCATCGGAACGCTAAATCGCTTAGCAGTGCGATTTACCGGTAGAGCGGTAGTTTCCAAGCAAGTAATGCCACCACCACCCACATGCAATATGCTAAACTCTTGACGCACGTTTCATCCTGACACCGGGACATCATCAGGAGATCATAATTTCACAATGCGAGGTTGTATATAGTGACGCTCGTGTAAGATTCTGTACCCCAAAGGGTAAAAATGAGACCCTATGACTACTAGACTTTGTTGTCGGTCCGTTCGTCCGTCACCAGGCTGTATCTCTTGAATCGTGATAGCTAGACACTTGAAATTTTCACAGATGATGTAGGTATTTCTGATATATTAAATCAACAAATGCTAAAAAAAGAATAAAATAAATATTTACTGGGGGCTACTATATACAACAAATGTGATTTTTTGCTCGTTTTGAATTTGGTGGGTAGAGTGTTTTGATTGGAATTGGTGTTGATAGTAAGGAACCCTCAATGCGTGAGCCAGACTCGCCCTTAACCAATTTGTTTATATATCTATTCCTACTGACTTGCACAGTGCACTGAATCACTGATGTTGCGCTGTGGTTATTTTCACATATCCGGACAACCCTCCACCACCCATGGCCCAATCAACCTCGCGGTTATGGGGGTCGAAACGCGGGAGGGCGCCCGTTCGGTACTTGCTCTTGGATTGTTCCCGGGGCGCCTTCTTGACTACACATATCCGGGCAGTAATGTCATTATTCCAGGTGCTCCTGACGATAGTTATAATGTGGGCTATCTGCGGCATCCTCACCGCCACAGACGTGTTAAGGAGCGGTCACCCCGCGCGGACGGATCTCAAGCTCAACGTCATTGAAGACGCGCCGTGGTTCCGCGTACCGTACCCAGGTTGAGAGACATTTTTAGAAGATAAAGCCGGTATATTTACGACCGAATGGGGTAGCCAGTAGCGATTCTGCCGTCTGTGTTGGAGGTCGTGGGTACAACTGAAAAATCTGGATGTTTTTCAATATATTACATTTATTATTATGTACCTATATATGTTTATTAGAACGCGAGTAAACGAGCTAGTGGGTCAGCTGATGTTGAGCAATCACCGCCGCTCATGGACATTTGCAGCACCAGGGGAATAGCAAATGCATTGCCGACTCAGGAGTTGTTTATCCGCCCCTTGAAAGATGTCCATGACCCATGTTATAGCTATGAGGGGACACTGCTGCTGGTAGATGGTTCCATAGTTTGCCCGTGCGCTGAAAGAAGGATCTGGCAAACTGGGTGGTCGTAGATTGGCCACATACAGGTGGTAGGCATGGAATGCGTTTTTGAGCCGAAGTGTACGCTAAGAAAAAGTGGATTGAGGAATCTCCTTTAATAGCTCATAAGGGCACTCTCCATTAAACTACTCATAGAACACATATAGAGATAATTCTACAGATAAATGATGATGATGAATGTTATGTTTTCTGTGGCAGGTCAATGGGGAGTCCCAACAGTTAGCGTGGCCGGCGTGCTGGGCATGCTGGCCGGAGTGCTGGCTTGCACCGTGGAGTCCATCAGCTACTACCCCACCACTGCGAGAATGTGTGGTAAGATTACCCATTTACCATGTATATATTGTGCTATATACATGGTATTATGTATGCTGTGGACAGCGACGGCAGTTCATAGGAACAAGGAGCGAGAGGAAACAACCTGTAGGGAGTCAAGAAGGCGCCCCGGGAACACGCCAAGAGCAAGTACCGAACGGGCGCCCTCCCGCGGCGTTTCGGCCCCCATACCCGCGAGGTTGATTGGGCCATGGGTGGTGGAGGGTTGTCCCTACCATGTATATTGTACTAGCGGACGCCCGCGGCACCCGCGGCCCGCGGATTGGACGGATGTAATCTATCTGCATTCCAAATTTCAGCCAAATCGGTTCAGTAGTTACGGCGTTATGGAGTACAAAGACTCGCACTTGACTGATTATTTAATTTCGTTCCATTTCCTTCCCACCTATCGTATCCCTATATTATGTCATGCAAAAAATGTATGAACGCTGTGTAATAAATGTATGCTGTAAAAACAAAGAAATTGTGTGGTTAAGAATAGTAGATAGGTAGGTAGATACGGTAGATACATCGTTTTACTCGCTTTATTAAACAGCAATTTTTGCTTCAAGTATTTTCTCGTCTGTAAAGTTCCGAAGTTCGCTTTTCCAAGTTACCTTTGGCATTTGAAAGCGTGTATCTATGGAGAGGTAGGGTTTGCTTTCGTGATAGTTCGAAAATTACTTCCAAATACCTACGAATGAAAGTATATTTTTTGTCATCAGATAATAAACTAATTGGCAGTAAAATTTCAGGATTTTTGTAGAATCCGCCCACATGGGCACAATCAATGTCTCCTTTAGTCCTCCCTTAGTAATTTGCGACTGTAGGTTAGGTCTCGAAACTCGAAAGACACTGTAGCTGGTGACTTTAAAGGGCGTAGTGAGACTGAGAATGAAAACGATAACGCAGTGCAGTGCAACGAATGATATTGAGGTGCCAAGTCCTTGGATGCACTGCATCTGACATGTTAATTAACAGTATTCTTATCTCTTTATTCCTTGGCAAAAGAAAAATTCAACTGGGGACACGGGAAAGCCCGTGCCAAGACGTGCAAAAAAGAGCTCTGAAGTCTAAAGCTATTTTCCCTTGTAGTGGTTTCGTGTTAGTTAGTACGTCTGTTTCAGCGGCGCCTCCGCCCCCGCTGCACGCCATCAACCGCGGGCTGGGCACGGAGGGGCTCGGCACCATGCTCGCCGGCCTGTGGGGCTCCGGTAACGGGACCAACACATTCGGGGAGAACGTCGGCGCCATCGGAGTCACCAAGGTAAGGTACAGGAAGGCTGCCTTGTCCCGCGTTAGAGAGTTTGTAGGAAAACTTCAAGGGTATGTTACTAATGGACTTCTACTACAGGAAGACGCCAAGTGTGGTGTCCATAGATTTATAATAGGTCGTTGCTCGCACTCCGACTAGATAAAGCTCAACCTAACAACGTCTGCTCCGTGAGTGCGGCAACTTTTTCTTGTAGTGTGAGTGTGTCAATTTGAAATTTGTATGGTGCGCGGATGGTAGTGTGCGTGAAAAATTGTGTAGCGTCGGCTCGGTTATGTGAACTTTGCCATTCCCTAGCCATTGTAGTGCGTGAATTTAGTTTACAGTAATTTGTCAATCAAACGTTAAATGTTTACCTACAGTAATTTATGTATTTCTCCGTGTTCGGTTTTGTTGAATTCCAGTTGTGTTGCGCGCCGCCTCGTGTCAAAATATTATTGTATTTACAATTTATTAGCCAAATAATTGGCAGGTTCGCGAGAACTATTAGTACTCGTAACAATGGTGTACGAACAATTTCCCAGCTCACTATTTCTGATAGTAATTAGACTAAAAGCCGTTCCATTAGTCAGATATGTGTACCTAATATTGAAATGGGAGGTTTGGCCTAGTTTCGACATAGCAAATCAGTCTAATGCTTAGTTTAAGCGAAAAGACAAAACACGGCTTTACAAAAGCTGAGGAATACCAACTCCAACAATTCAAAAGCCAAAGTGGCGATGGAACATGGAAAAAACATCATAAGGAAATAGAGATGATCACAGAAGCTTCCAAAGATGGGCATAAGAAAATGGGAAGATAATATTATTATTTGGACAAGAAACATGTTAGAGAGCCACGCGCGATATTATAAAAACCTCTTTGACTATCGTTTTATAAATTGACTATGTTGTAAAGGTGGGGTCCCGTCGCGTCATCCAGTGGGCATCAGCGCTGATGGTGCTGCAGGGCGTCGTGGGCAAGTTGGGCGCCGTGTTCATCATCATCCCTCAACCGATCGTGGGAGGACTGTTCTGTGTCATGTTTGGCATGATCTCCGCTTTTGGTAAGTGAATTTTGTTACATACATTTTGCAAACATACTCCAGGAAGTTAGCAAGCTGAAGAGCAGTGGGCTGCAGGCCGCATGACACACTTGTTATAGGGATGATGGCCAGCGGAGAAGAAAAGTCTTGGAGTGGAAACTAAGCAAGCGTAGTGACTAGTGTGGTGCGCCCTCCAGCTCGTTGCCATGGCAGGAAAATGATTGAGGAAGGCTTCAGGATAGGGTGTGGTGGCACACGCTTGTGAAGGCCTATGTCAGACAGTGGACGTCCACATGATGATGATCATTTCGCAAAACACAATAGGTGAGTACAGTTTGCGCAAAACTTTATGAGGTCTTTGAAATGGAGTGCCTGCGCACAGTAGACAGGGTGACGTCGTGCCTTAATTAGTATGAGTGTTAGTATCGTTCTGCTTACATCAATCACTATACTGAACCATGAGCGGTTTCTAAGTTCAGAGGGCTCATAAAGTTTTTTGTGAACATGACTACTTATTAGATATCTCCAATTTTGTTAATTCCGTCTGCTTCATGGTCAGGTCTGTCAGCGCTGCAGTACGTGAGCCTGAACTCGTCGCGGAACCTGTACATCATCGGGTTCAGCCTGTTCTTCCCGCTGGTGCTGACGCGCTGGATGTCTGCGCACAGCGGCCTCATACACACCGGCGTCGAAGCCCTGGACGCCGTCCTGCAGGTCTGTCAGCGCTGCAGTACGTGAGCCTGAACTCGTCGCGGAACCTGTACATCATCGGGTTCAGCCTGTTCTTCCCGCTGGTGCTGACGCGCTGATGTCTGCGCACAGCGGGCTCATACACACCGGCGTCGAAGCCCTGGACGCCGTCCTGCAGGTCTGTCAGCGCTGCAGTACGTGAGCCTGAACTCGTCGCGGAACCTGTACATCATCGGGTTCAGCCTGTTCTTCCCGCTGGTGCTGACGAGCTGGATGACTTATCCTATTTTGTTCGCTTGCATTTTACGATAACTTATAATTTATTTATATATGTACATCAAAATCGGCTATAACTTTTCCAGGTGCTACTGTCAACTTCGATCCTCGTAGGAGGCATCGTTGGGTGCTTGTTGGATAACCTGATACCTGGTGAGTGATATCACCTTTGTTGGTCAAAGTGCCTTGCGTTGATGTACCTATTTTATTTACAGTACTTTGTTTAAAGTACTTAGACCTCGTTCATGAGATTACCGCCATGCAGAAAGTGGACATGATCACATGACGGTTCCAATAGTCGCTTTACGTAACGGTTTTATAGCGAAAAACTTCGACCAACATTTCAAGAAGCTTTCGCTCGGCTGGTGGATCAAGGGCCGGTACAGAATGGGCCGGCACGCATTGTGGGGAGGTTCCTCACTCTGGAACCCTGACCACCTGTACCGGTAGCTTCGGTTGTGCTACCGATGGGATGCGATCTTTTTCTTCTTCTTCCTGATTCAGGTCTCCATGGTTCCTGGTGTCACGTTGACCGTCCCCGATCTATTGTGACGCTGCCATCTACAGTTCCCAGCCAATGCTTGTTGCCGCCAGGAACAGCAGCAACTTCTTGTCTGAAAGTAGCTTAGCATCAATTGGGTCAAGTATGAATTTCCCCAGAAGATTGCTGCGCTTGTGCATTAGTGCTGGGTAGGAA
Source organism: Coenonympha arcania (assembly GCA_036785405.1). NCBI lineage: Eukaryota > Metazoa > Arthropoda > Insecta > Lepidoptera > Nymphalidae > Coenonympha > Coenonympha arcania. The sequence goes on from CM072066.1 coordinate 1,148,210, forward strand.
CAGATCATGTGCATCGGCTTTTGCGCCGCCTCATTGCAGAGTCTGCACATGTCTATGGGATGCGATACTTTTAAAAGTGTTTTTGTTGTTATTTTTAAAACATGGTTAATTAAAGTATTGTATCAATAACCAAATGGTAATGAATACATTTGAGGATGTAAAAATGTGTCCACTGCTTCAGTAAAATTCAAACTTTGTCAAACTACCGCCAAAATCGGCCATTACAATTTACAATAATAGCGCAACATGTCCTAGTACAGTCATTTGTAAGGGTTTGCATGGGGCCCATTGCGTCGGAATGTGTCGCTTTGTTGTTCAAAGGCTATTAGCAAATGTTTCACCCTCTCTGAGCACACACCAACGCTAACAAAATTTAGGGGGCGAAGAGATTTCAAGGGGCATATATAAAGTAGAGCGGCCCTTTTCTGCTGCGTTGTTACCTATATGTATTATTATCGATTATCGATAACATTCATTACAAACGCGACGGTAGCCTGAGTTACAATAAACAGAAACATTAACGTCTACATATTTCATTTACTGATAACTCAATAAAGTATCCTATATACTAATTTCATGAGCGTAGATTTAATTTCATTATAATTACTATACGATTTTTGTGGTACCGAAAGTTCAACACAAAGTAAATTAGCAACTTTGTTTGTGAAGTTTTTCCTTACTTAGTCCTATCTGACTAAAACAAGAGTTAAAATATCTTTGTTGTGGGTTAGATATGTATACAAAAGTATAGACACGCTTCCCTCGGTTAATTAACTAGCGAGACTTAATTAAAATATTGTACTTATTTATTCGTGTTGAATTGGGGCTATGTTTCGATTTCATGAGGAAATATTTGAGTAACTGCCTAAACAGACGTTGTTTTGTCGTTATTTTTGGAAGATTCGTAATCTTCCAAAAGTAAGTTGATCTTACCTATTTGTATAATACATTACACCGTACGTCATGAAGTAAGGTTCTAAAGGGCAGGTATTTACCTAGTATTTGGAGGTATAAACTAAAGCGTAAGCTACGCAAACCACCTTTTAAGTATTGTGGGTTGTGTTTCAGGCACTGATGAGGAGCGTGGGTTGAAGGCCTGGGCCAAGGAGATGTCGCTGGAAGCCCTGGGCGCAAACGAGCATGGGGACACCTATGACTTCCCCGTCGGAATGTCCCTTATAAGAAGGTAGTGACCATGTACTTATTTCATCATCATCATCATCATCATCTCAGCCTGCGGACGTCCACTGTTGAACATAGGCCTTCCCAAGCGCGCGCCATATTGTCGGTCCTGCAGCGGGCTGGAGGTCGCCCCACACTACGCTTACTCGTACGCGGTCTCCACTCCAGGACTTTCCGGCTCCAACGGCCATCGCCCCTGCGACAAGCATGACCTGCCCATTGCCACTTCAGCTTATTCATTCATTGTACTTATTTACTGGACTTAATTTAAAAGAAATATTTTACAGACAACAAACTCATAATAACTTAACTGTAATCTCACCTAACGGTAAGTGACGATGTGGTTGAAGATGTTATCGTTCCTACCCACTGACAGGGGTAAGCTACACAGCATCGCAATGGAAGTCGCTAAAGCGCTTCAGTCAGCGCTAGTCGCTGTCAGAAAATGCGTTCAATTGTATCCACATATATTTTTCATAATGAACGCAATTTGCCAAAGTTGACTGACGACAGCGCCTTAATTTCCGAGTCATTTTACTGAGTCATAGGAATGTAGGTTCGCAATTGACTTTTATTATTCTGTTTTAGGTGGAAATGGACGCAATACCTGCCCTTCATGCCGACGTACCAGGCCGGAAAATTCACTGCTTTGTTCGTGAGAAGAAAACACAGCTGAAATACTGTCCTGAAATACTAGAACACTGCCTTGCATGTTGTATGAGGAATGTAATAAGTACTTATAGGCGAAATACTTGTAATATAGATGTCGTGAAATGTCAGGAATGCTTTTGTAAATATCATCATATTATTAGCTGAAAATAATAATTTAACATTCACGCGCGGGTCCTTTCCATATTATAATTGATTACCTGATCCAACACCTGATCATACTAATTCAGAGATGTTGACTTAACAAAACGTAATTGCAAAGAATTGCATACACCATAAAAATATGGATTTTAGGGCCGACTACACTTGCTGTGGTTTCGAGTTGTCATAATTTGTCATACGAGATTTTTATTATCCATCGGTACATCAAATGACCTTTCAAGTTTTACCGAAACACTTGTTATTTTCCGTTGCCCATAATTTTCATTCCTGAGTTAGTGATAGGTATCAGTTTTCTTTGGAAAACTCCGCCTTCGTTGATTAAGTCGAAGCAGGTTGTAAAGGAAACTGATATTTCGCGAATATTGCTTTGTATAATATTTCAAATATCTACTTAGGTAAATAATCTATTTGTAAGCTATAATGTATGAAATTTTAAATAAATTATGTATATTATGTTGAATATATCTTTTGTTTTTCTTTATTCTATCTGTATTCTGTACAAATCTTTGGTTTCCGTGAATGAGAAAGTTAAAGGAGTGAAAACTTATTGGTTGAGACCTTTACCTTTCATCAGGTCGGAGATTAGAATTCGAAAAAACTTGCATACCGAGTTCACCATAACATTCTCAACAGTATGTGAAGCCCGCCAACCCGCACCAGCGCGAGCGTGGTGAAACATGGCCAAACCCCTTTCACTTCATTTTCATTCCTTTTGAGAATAATTTTATTTCCTTGAAAAATTCTAGTTGCGTGACACCATATTATGCACTTTATTTACTTTGCAAGCTATCTTCATTGAAATAGGGGAAATAAATATAAAAACACTTAGCCCCTTCGCACACGGCTCGAAAAGCGTAAGCGAATCGTTATGAAGCTACGCATAGCAATATGACAATTACGTCTCCTACGATTCGCTGCAGCACCGCTTCGTCTGTGGACATGTTTAAACGTAGCTCTCGTCGTACGCGCAGATTACGCTTACGAGCCGTGTGCGAAGGGGCTTAGTTTCGCATTTATAATCACTCTGAATTTGCAAAGACTCGAACTCCGATTGAAAGACACTTTCAATCAAAAGAGGGTCGTAAGAAAGTAGATATTAGAAATGCTGAAATATCCATTTCTGATATTCCTCACGAATTTTTTTATGATATTTACGCGGCGCTGGGCACTCGGGGCCGTCACGCAGTGATGTTCAGATTAACTCTGGGAAAACTGGCTTTTGTGTGAATGTGACCGGAATATTTTTATGACGACAAGGAGCAATGAATGTAGGTGTTCTAGGGTTCCATACCAACTGGTGCTAACGGAACCCTATGTATTACCACCTATTACTGTCTTCTGCTTGTCAGAGGACATTAAAAGATCACGCACCGTAATAGGTTCAAGCTTTAAAACTTAGGTTTTAACTTTTTTTGAAGTTTAAACTTCAGTAAACCTTAGTTTTGTTGTACATCGGCAAAATTCATATTTCTTGACATAATGCAGTTCGTATAAATTACATTAACATTAGTTTGATCACATGATTAGATTTCCTGATTTCAGATTTCTAGATCTATGGGGTTTGGGTTGGGTCAGTAAGTCAATAAATGAATCAGTCAGACACAAATGTACGCAAGTAAAGTGAAGTGTACATATATTATACTAGTAGGGTGCGTGGGGGCGCGGGCCACATGTGGCCCGCGTGCTGTCTTCCCGTCTATAAAAGAATCGCCGCCTTCTCGAATTCATATTCGCCATACATTTTCTATGGTTAAAAAAAATCCGCCATATTGGATTTTTTTTCTATTCATCGCGTAGACATTAAGGTCCTGATAAACTCTTATCAAGAAACCGTTCATCCATCTTTTATACTTTCCGAGATATTGGCAAAATTCGTTTGGCGGCCATTTTGAATCCGCCATTTAGAAATTTTTTTCAGCTCACTGCCAATTGGATGGCGTTTCAAATGACATTTGGTCGAGCACCCCCTACCTAGCTTTGATACCCTAGCCGTGCTCTTCACCCGTCTTCGAAATCCTCAATCATCAGCTCTCTCCGTATTTTTCCTCCTAATGAATTTTTTTCTTCTATACGACCTCATTCACGAAAAAAATTTTTTTCATACAAAATTGTTCAGGAGAGGTGATCAATCAGTGAGTCAGTCAGTCAATCAGTGAATCAGTACGAGTAGCTATATATATAGTAACTAGTAGGTCGCGTGGGAGCGCGGGCCACATGTGGCCCGCGTGCTGTCTTCCGCCCTATTTGCCTTCCAACTTTCAGCCCCTTCAAAATTCCCCATACATTTTCTATGGCAAAAATAAATTCCGCCATTTTGATTTTTTTTTCTGTCCATGGAATATACCTTCGAGTCCTGACCACTTCTTGTCAAGAAACCGTCCTTCCATCTTTTATACTTTCCGAGATATCGAGGAAATTCAAATGGCCGCCATTTTGAATTCGCCATTTTGAAAATTTTTTCAGCTCACTGCCAATTGCATGACGTTTCAAATGACATTTGGTCGAGCACCCCCCACCTATCTTCGATACCCTGGCCGTACTCTTCACCCGTCTCCGAAATCCTCAATCATCAGCTCTCTCCGTATTTATCCTCCGAATGAATTTTTCCCTTGTATACGAAATGGTCATTGAAAAAAAAAATTTTTCATACAAAATTGTTCAGGAGAGGTGATCAATGAGTCAGTGAATGAATGAATCAGTACGAGCAGCTATATATATAGTAACTAGTAGGGCGCGTGGGGGCGCGGGCCACATGTGGCCCGCGTGCTGTCTTCCCGCCCATAAAAAATCCCTTCAACATTCATTTCTTCTATGAAAAAATAAATTCCGCCATTTTGATTTTTTTTTCTACCCGTCGAATAGACCTTCGGGGCTTGATCACTTCTTGTCAAGAAACCGTTCTTCCATCTTTTATACTTTCCGAGATATCGAAGAAATTCAATTGGCGGCCATTTTGAATCCGCCATTTTGAAATTTTTTTCAGCTCACTGCCAATTGGATGACGTTTTGAATGACATTTGGTCGAGCACCCCCCAACTATCTGCGATACCCTTGGCTGTGCTCTTCACTCGTCTCCGAAATCCTCAATCATCAGCTCTCTCCATATTTTTGTTCTTAATGATTTTTTCCCTTATATACGAAATGGTTATTGAAAAAAAATTTTTTCATACAAAATTGTTCAGGAGAGGTGATCAATGAGTCAGTCAGTCAGCACAAGCAGCTATATATATATTAATTAATGCATTTTGTTTGATCGATCGTAATAAAAAAATGTACGAGCTATTTGAAGGCGATCCCATATTCTTCAAGTGGGCAAAACTTAGTCGGAAATTTCTATTCAACCCGACCGTAGATTCGCTAACTCAAATATCGGCGATACAAATTTCATTTTTATTGAGATCGTCGTTACAAGGAAAAAGTTGGGAGCGGAAAAATCGGAGGAAATCAATTGAATTTCCCCATCGACCCTTCGCTCTCTTTCTGAGAGCTGTAATCCTGAATGAGCGAATATTATTTATTGTATGATTGATAAAAGAAGGTTTAAAGATGGAAACACACTTGTGGCGTACGACGAAAGCGAAACTTTTTAAATTCAAAAGCTTTTTTTACACTTTACAAGTTTGTAATAAATGAAGATGCTATGGTTCTAACCCGGAAGAAATATGTAACCTGTAACGGTTTCTACACAGCATCGCGCCGGAAAGCTAAATTGCTTAGCAGGGCGTCTCCGCCAAAGCTTTCTAGTAGCTTACTGACGAGAATCGAATCCGAGCGCGTGACACTGCACCATTGATGTGATCTAGTGTTGATGGTAAGTGACGATGCAGCCGAAGATGTTATCGTACTACCTTGGAAGAGGTAAGCAACCCCTAACGGTTTCTACACAGCATCACACCGGAACGCTAAATCGCTTGGCGGTGGGTCTTTGCTGGTAGGGTGGTGACTAGCCAAGGTCGAAGCCTCCCACCAGACCAGACCTGAGCCAAATAAGAAATTATAAAATTGCAAAGTGGCCCATGGCGGGAATCGAACCCGTGATGACCTCCCATTTCAATCCGAGCGCGCGCCACTGCGCTAGGAGGTCGTTGTGGCTATAAAATGAGTAAAAAAAAGCTATATAGATTAATTCAAACTCAAAATGTATACTTACTCTCTACTTACTCAAAATGTTACATTATTGTTCTCACATCTTTAATAAATAGCAATAGGCTAATAGGTAATTGCGAGACTTGCGAGACTCTTGCTGCAAGACCAAGACCAAGACCAAGACCAGATGTACTGGCGCAAGACCAAGACCAAGACTGGCTGAGTCTCGTCTCGTTCTTGCATTTGGGCAACACTAATGTGATCAAATGTGGGGACTAACAATTATTAAGTATCTGTTAAAAAGAAGCTGTTTTAGTCCTAATGGTTAAGAATTCTGGGAACCTACGCAAAAACGGCTATGGAGTTGTGTTTGAGTGGGTATCAGTTTAACGAAAAGTGAAAACTGTGATAGAAAACAATGTGATCAATGAATGAATGCATTTATTTACCAGAAGTGTGTGACAGTTGTGGGACAGTGGGCAAAATGGTAAATTCTACATAGAATAGTCTAGTTAGTAGCATGTTCGCTGTGGATATGGCCCTGGGCTCAACTCTCCCTCCCTCGAGGATTTTACCCAAACATACGATAAATTATAAGCTTTTGAAACAGCAATGATTATAATTTAATGTGTTACACGGTTCGTGTTTTAAGTATGCGTCTATCATAAAAAAAGAATTTTGTAAAGATCGCAGCCTCATTACCGAAAGAGCGATTTCTTGGATGTTAATATTTAGGATTATCGGATTATGTTATATCCAATATTAATGAGTTTGTGTTTGTGTTACAGCTTAACTAGATAATAGAACAATAATTATACACTTATTATAATTGGATAGCACAACATTATGATTATGCTGTTCCATATAATAATGTTATCTGTCCATTTCCATTCAGTATTAGAAAAACATTACGTACATAAACTTACAAAGACACAAGAACATGGATTTCATAGAAAAATCCAGTGTAGATAATACGCGTAACTGCAATTGTAGATTTTTCCTCAAGTCTGTCGGTTATAATGCGGATAAGTAAACTTTTCCAGATGCTAACAATGCACAAAGACTTGACTTAGTACGCGCAATAAGAATATTTTTCTCTTTAAAGTGGAGAAAATCTGAAGATCTTATGCAATCTAAGCGAAATTTACATTGCCTCAGAGTTACTGCAGGGTATATGAGATATAATATGAGTATCTACCTATTATGGCATTATCAGAATCTTCCTTGTTCTTGCAACAATAATCTAAATAGTTAACTATAATAAAACCGGACAAGTGCGAGTCGGACTCGCGCACTGAGGGTTCCGTACCTACTACTACCGGAGGAATAAAACCATAAAAACCACTTTTCTTGAACCGCATAACCAACTTATTCAACATTAAACAACTTTGCATCGCCATCTGTCGTCATGAAAGTTAAACAAAATATTACACTTGTTGAATATCAATTCAACACGTATTAAAAAAACTACTCACTAGATCTCGTTCAAACCAATTTTCGGTGGAAGTTTGCATGGTAATGTACATCATATTTTTTTTTTTAGTTTTATCATACTCTTATTTTAGAAGTTACAGGGGGGGGGGAGACACATTTTACCACTTTGGAAGTGTCTCTCGCGCAAGCTATTCATTTTAGAAAAAAATGATATTAGAAACCTTAGTATCATTTTTGAAGACCTATCCATAAATACCCCACACATATGGGTTTGATGAAAAAAAAAATTTTGAGTTTCAGTTCTAAGTATGGGCACCCCCAAAATTTATTACTTTTTTTAAAATTTTGTGTGAAAACCTTAATGCGGTTCACAGAATACATCTACTTACCAAGTTTCAACAATATAGCTCTTATAGTTTCGGAAAAAAGTGGCTGTGACATACGGACGGGCAGACGGACAGACGGACAGACAGACATGACGAATTTATAAGGGTTCCGTTTTTTGCCATTCGGCTACGGAACCCTAAAAATGATTGTCGTCAATAGAAAACAATGGTCTAAGTTAAGTTGATGACTGGAGACACGAAAGCTGGAAGAGTATTACTCATCGTATCAGAAACTTGGAAGAAAACTGTTGTTTTTCCCAACACATACACAATTTAGATAATTATCAAGACTGATTATAGGCACCTCCTAGGCTTCACTATCAACTCTTTTCATTAGCGGTAAGAAAATGACACATTTGTTGCAACATCGTGTATCAAAGCTAGAGCTGCGTTTCCATTGGAGTCAAGCGATCAGAAGACTTTCAGGAAGTAACCAATCATATTACATTGCAATAAAAGGCTTATTTATTAATTGCATTGCACATCCAGGATCCGATGTTCTTCCAATCCAATCGAACCTGTCCTAGATAGACAAACAGAATGAGATTCACTGTCTCAAAGTCTTTGATTTACATCGGTCTAACTTACAGGTACATACTTATGAAAAATCAATGAGATATTTGATCATGATATATATATAGATATTTGATGATGATTAAAAACAAGTACCTATTACCTAAATTGAATCGGTAAGTCACCGGTTCTATCTCGGCACATAACTTTTGAAATAACTTGTGCAAATTTTGATTTGAATATCTTTATTTTTCACAACATACATAAACATAAACATAAAATTTTCATTTTCATTTTCAAAATGTCAGAGCACATCTCGGGTGGACAAACACCCTTACTCGTTAGTTCTATTAACTGTCCATCGATCGATGTAAAATAGGTTGTATCTCAATCTAGGTTAGGTTATTAATCGGACCCTCGCTGAATAAGTGAATACTGAATAAAGATAGACCGAGGTCCAGATTTATTCAGGTCACTCGGCCAATGAACTGCGAGCGTATGAAAGTGAACTTATTTCATACAAAATTGCATGGATGGCAAATATTTTTGCACACTGAGAGTGCACTTTTTGACTGTATTTACAAAGGGTGAATAGAAGTATTAATTTGTTGTAAATATACGGAAACACCTAACTACTTTTATGGTGCGTTTGTCTGTCTGTTTCCACGTCTGGGAATCAACACTATAATATTTCGTCCCTAATTATTATTTTTTCTTATTATTATTAAAAAAAAAATTTTGGCTGACTATATTTTTTTAATAAGATACGATGCTGAGAACAACACTCACGCCGTCGTCGTCACTTAACATCCGATGAAATTGCAGTTAAGGACCAATTAACTTGTACTTATAAAAACAATTTGGGGGGAGACTTGTGCCCAGCTGTGGCAGGGTCATAAAAAATGGCCGATAGAAGAAAAAATCGTCTCCAAGAATGGAGAAATTATGAAAAAAACAAACAACAAAAACTATGAGCTACAAAAAAAGAACAGGTGTTGTTTGTGCAGTCATAAAGTGCTCAGTTCATTATTAGGTCATGCAGCACCCCGAGCTGCAGGGCAATGAACAGTGCAGCGACAGGCGGCCAGGGTGCATGCACACCACTGATGCACCCACAGCCAATATGCTAAAGGCACCCGCGCACTGGCTTGGCAACCAAAAACCAAAACGGCAACTAAAAAACGGCAACCAGCAGCCTAAGCCAAATAAATAATCTATGATCCAAATAAGGAAACTCATCACTTAAAGAAAATCAGAAATTTGTATGAGGGCTAAGAGTGCAGAGCACGAAACCTGATCCCGCATTAGTTGTTGGAGAATTTGACAGGTGACATAATATTATTATGTCAGCCAACATGGTTGCGTAAAGGGTTGTTGGAACTTGTAAATTGTACCACCCTGTCATTTGACGACCGAATGGCGTAGCGGTAGCGAACCTGCTGTCTGCGCCGGAGGTCGTGGGTTCGATTCCCACAACTGGTAAATGTTTGCGTGATGAGCACGAATGTTTTCCAGTGTCTGGGTGTTTTTCAATATATTGTATTTATGTATATTAGTATGTATGTATATTTATCAGTTATCTAGTACCCATAACACAAGCTATCGCTTACTTTGGGGCTAGATTGCGATGTGTAAAATGTCCCGTATATATTATATATATATTTGCTACAATACCACCGAATACCATAATAGTACCATCAATAATGTAATACAGTATCGTACTGGAAAGCTAAATCGCTTGGCGGAGACATCTTTGATGAGCGTAATGACTAACCCCAGCTACCTAAGTCCCACCAAAATAGACAGCTAATACAGAAATCATAAAATTTTCAACTGGATCTGTACGCCCTTCAAGCAATATAATAATCGGTTATCTTTTCATTCTAAATCATAGTCTTTGCTCGTTCTCGGTTAAGTATGTATTTCCTTCCCTCGCTGGCCAACTCAGCGCACCAACTGCCTAAGAAGAGTCTAGACCCTGCAAGAAGAGTCCTACCATGTGTGTATGTATGGAGAGCACACAGCATCATGCTGAGTTGGGGCCTATTTCTGGGTTGAGTCACACATTGCAAGCAGTGTCTGGATCTGCCGTTACTTGGGCGATCATTGGTCTGTATTGCCCAGGTGGGGGAAGCTTCAGGCATCTTTATGGTAAATAAGAGTATTTTCTTTTGTAACGTGTGGCATAGTGCGAAATAGATGTCTTACTTTCTTCTTTCTTACCACTTGGTGGTTGCTGAAGCCAAGTAACAAGTCGGGCTGAGTCAGCCAGTGCGCGATGCACCTCAGGCGAGTGTTTACAAGCGGCGCACGCACGCTAACCTGTTGTTCTGCGGGGAAGGGGCGCGTATCGACCGGGGCGAGGCAGCCAGTCCCGGCTGCGACCCGCGCGCGATCGCCCGTGTTCGCCAGTGTTCAGTAGTGATCGCCTGTGCTCGCCTGTGCTCGCGCGTGCTCGTCTCATATCGCCCTCCGCCCCGAAATGCTGCCAGCACGCTGGCTGCATTAAACACACATCGCCAGGTGAATACACACTTCATTAAATAAAACTAATACTTATACATTTATCTTTTACATACTTAAGTTTAGTATTGTTTTCTTTCCGTCGTCAATGTTTGAGTTTGCCCGACGCAGCGTTGTTCTTTTGCGAAACATTTCTCCGATTTGGAAATTCTTAATTTCATTCACGATGTTAAATAAAGATGCGAGTTTAAAAGGTTAAATTAAAATGATAAGCTTGACGGGCTTCAGTTATCTAAATAATAGGCGGGTGTACCGTTATTTTCGCGAAACCTTTTCTAATTAAACAAACAACGTAAAGGTGACCTCTTGATTGGATTTAAGGTGGAGCTCTTTAATTGATATAACCACTTTTTTAAACCTAATGTAATAATCCCTCTCCATTTTAGAATAATATTTGCTTCTACCACGGTCATGAAAATCATAAATGCAGGTACCCTATTAATCTCCTTTTGATATTTCGGGAAACAACGGATAAATTGCTGCCATATGCCTGTTTACTATGGAACACGTCAATAATATTTTATAAAGCACCTTCAATGGATGTCAAATGTACCTACTAAATGAAGCCAATTGCACCGTGGTAGGCGGGTAGCCCCCCAGGAAACTAGACTATTGTTAGGCACGTTTAGAGTGACTGCATTTAATTATAGACTGTTTGTTTTTGGCGTTCAAATGTTTAGGTTTTCGTGAGTGAAATACTCCGTAAGTAGGTATAACACTATACTTTATTATACGTTTTTTTCGATAATGTTTTCTACGATAGCTAACACAGACTTATTAAAACAGCTAGTTAAATAAAGTTTCTATAGTGATCCCGTGGGAATTAAAAAATCCTTTGTTATCTGATCTCTTGAAAAAATTCAACTTTCTTGACAAAAGAGCTAGGGGACTGGACGTCGATAAGAAAGTTGGTCAATGGGATTATAAATTAATGAATGAAATTCAGTCGAAACTTGTATTTATAAAGGAATCGATACTACCGAACATGAATCGGTTTTAGACTATACAAGTAACGCCCTTTCATATGATACCCCTGAAATAATGAGGTGGTGGACGAACGGAGTTCTCACAATAAAGGTTCCATTTTTCCATTATGACATGGATCCATAAAATTGCAAATCATTGTCTGTTTGTTATTTAAATATTGAAATATTTCATCAACATTTCATGAACAAAGGAAGTGCAATATACTCTTACTCTGTTTACCTTTTAATTATAATATTTTGTAAACAAATGTCAATCACCGACAATTTCTCATATTATGTACTAGCTTTTGACCACGGCTTCGCCCGCGTGAAATTAGGGCTTTCACAAATGCCGTGGGAGCCATGGATCTTCTGGGATAAAAAGTAGCAGATGTAGATATAGATTACATAGAAAAAGGGTTTTTCAATATCCCACGTGAGCTATGGATTTTCCCAGGATGAATAAGTAGTCTATGTTTTAATCCGGGTTATAAGCTATCTTATTTCAGCCAAATCGATTTAGTAACAAACATACACACACAAGTGTGGTGTGTGTGTGTGTGTGTGTGTGTGTGTGTGTGTGTGAATAAGCAGGCTTCACACAGAATTTGTGAACTTTATGTGTCTTCACTATGTCCACTATTAAAACTACGGGGTTTCTTTTTTGTATCAATTTAATAAGAATTAAAAGCTAAATTAAAATTAAATTTGTCGTGAAAGAGCAAAAATAAAGCACTTTATCGCGCGCGTCGGCTCGCTCTAAACGATTTTAAATCGAGAAAAGAAACAAACGCTTTGTTTACTGAAACGTTTTAACTATGTGTGTGTGTGTGTTTAGGTTTCAGATATTTTTACTGTAAACTTCGTAATTTTTTTTTAATTAGTAGTAGAAGGATGATGTTATTAATTCTAGGCCATTCGCCACACTGTGTTGGGACATTTTCAACGTTATCCAATTGTCCACCTGTTCTGTCTTCGTAAATTTTTAGGAATTTTATAGTTCTTTTAATAATAACTATCCATGCTTTAAAATTCGTGCGAAATTATGGATTTCACTAGAAAAGTTAATATACAAGTTGGGGAACGGTAAATCACTATTTAAACGTTTCTTACATAGCGTAGACGCCCCATTAATCTACGGCGTAGCAAATGCGTAGATACAAGCTACGAGCTACGCCGTAGCTCGTAAAACCTGCTACGAATACACGCGGACCTTTCTTACTATGTATTTTCATACAAAATTACACCTTATTGTTTCAAGATTAAGCTCAGTTTGTTTCGTACAACAATAAATAGACCTTTCTTGACGGGTTTTATAGGAAATTATACCTTATTGCGTTTATGCCGTGAATTCAAATTGCTTTGTAGCAACGATTGTACCTTCTTAAGTGCTTCAATGCAAAATAATTCCTTGTAACTTTTGTGTTTGGGTCTAATTTGCTATGAATAAGTGATGTCTACGGATGAAATAAGTATGAGATACTGCATAGAATGCCAAATTGTCGCTAAGCAGTAAACGTTGTAACAAGGAGTTAGATAAACAGACAGAAATGATAAGAATTGCTGAACTTGTAGGGTATATACAACCTCGCTTACTTGCAGTGCTTTTATTTTAAAAGCCTCCTCTCAATTACATGCAAGTAAAGACGATTCATTACGATCGTGTAATGGGCGTAACACGCTGTATTCGCCGATGATCGTCTATAATCGTCAGTGATTGTAAGCGATCGTGAATTGCCGCATACCATACATTGCTTTTTGTAGCTTTATAACTAGGAGTGCTTTTGCCCTGGATAGACCTAGCTGAGTGAGTAGGAGGGCTGCCGTAAAAACAGTCAATCAAGTGCGGTTAATCTCTTCTAATCCTTCCGCTTGCCAGCCGTCCGTCAATTAATGATCGCTAATCTATACACTCATGCGCAAAGTGGTCACTTTCCACGCGAGTGCTAATCGTATACACACAATCGTATGCTCGCAATGATATATTTCATGTATTTAATTTACTATTTTTAGCGAATAGTGATGCAAACGAAACGAAAACGAAAATGCGAATTACAATTATTGTAGTTTTTAACGTGATAACGTTTAATAAATTGATGAACACTAGCAACGCACATGAAAAATAGTAACGTTCCGCGTAACGTTCCACCTTAGCCTGTGCGTGCAAGCGAGAGCGCGCAACAAGCGATAGAGAGGCACGATAAAACAAACTATAGAGAGGCCAATTATGACGTTATCACGTAAATCTATCGTCCGTAAATCGACTTTACAGACAACCAATTTTTTTTTTAAATATTTCTTAAAAATAGTAATTTCCCTGTGAATTCCAGTGTGAATTTCCAGTGCAATGGCCATTCAAAATATAACATTGTCTTCTGGTTTCCTCTAAACGTCTAGATTGAATACCCTTTCTGATTGAATTATCTCATGACTTTGACTTTACCGTCGCTTCAGTAAGCGTGCGAATAAATTATTCAAAGTCATATATTCTATTTATATAAAGTCGGTTGAATAGTTCGTACTGTATAGTATCACGGTATCAAAACATATCTATAGTTAAAAATACTTGAGCGAATCCGTAGTAAAACATGTTTGTACTACTGTGTGTCCATGACCGACCTCAATGTTGTTATTGATTGTACAGGGAATTCAGCAGAAGGTAATAAATTACAAAAATGGTAGAATTATTTGGTATTTACTTAACAAGAGCACAAAAGACAAATACGTTGTGAAATAATAGGCAATATGAATAAGTTTGATCAATTCAATAGAAAGTCATATTTTTGCGACAACTTTGGGTTAGGCTTCGGTCGGATTGTAATTTTTTATTACATTTTGTTTCATTTTAGATGATTTTTTATGGGTAACGCTAATTGAGATGTTTTTTGGTTAAATTCTAACAAGGGTTTTTTTTTAATATTTATTAATTTTTTCACACACAGAACAGTTAATGCCGAGATAAAGCCACAGATTAAAGTAATATGTAGCAATCATTTATTTACCTACCTGTAATTATTATAAGGTAAATTATATTCCGAGCACTTACTATAAATATAACACGGCCGGCAAATGGTGCCTTCAGCTAAATAAATATTTACGTTTCGGGAACATCGTATTTTTTACGGAGGCAAACTTAACAGTCACACAACTGTCACCCGATATCCCGGCTGACGCGGTAATGTACGCCGTTTGTTTCCGACCAGTTCCCGACGAGATCCCGCAAGGCATCCGAATGTGCAGGGTGACCATGCGTCGGAATACGCAAGGACTGACCTACTTTTTATTACTACTTACTATATTTTGTAAAATTGGTTAACATATTTCACTACGAAGCACGAGGTGCTGAGTTTAGACAGCCCTAGTCAACCACATTGTTAGATATTATCATTATTGTAATGAAAGTTGTACGAAAAACTTGCGACAGTGTTTTACGCCTGTACATCGGAGAGCACCTAAACTGTTGTTCCTTTCCCTGTTCTTTCTTTGGTTGTGAGTGTGACAGATTGATTGATTGGTTCTATTCTACAGTTTCTCGTGGAATGACTTAAGTATTATTTAAATTCGGAGCTTTGAAGGACATATAGATTCGAATTATATCAGTGCAATTTATATAAAGGTAAAATTTAATAACCGTTGAATCCTGACCTAATTATGTTTCTTGAGTAAAATAGGTGATAATAAAATAGATAACAGAGCTGACTTTACACGCCGTAAAGTTTATGTTGCTTTACATAAACCAGCGTAGCCCTGAGATTAACGCAAGTTCGCCTTGATTTTTGAAATTTTTCGTCATATAATATGACGTAGGTACTATAGGGTTATATAATTTGAGAGTAAGGGAACCAATGCCCGTACTAAACATCAAAGTTCTGGAATGTCCTATTTAAGGCAGTAACGCGTGGTCACGCAGTCTATTCACGTGGTCGCATAAACGTTTATATCTCAAGCGTCCGTGACTGGTTTATGGGTCTCTTTGGACTGTTACCTTCTCCAGTATCTACAGGTTTATACTCTAGAGACCCTCTATAGAGACGCTAGAGAGTGTGGATTCGCTATACTTGTAATGTGTCTTACCTTGAAGCTTCAGATTATTGAAATGTATGAGGATGGGTTCTCACGTCAGCTAATATTTATCTTGGCTGGCATTATTTTTTACCCTTTCTGACGTGGGGACTATTAACGGCCTACACGCCGTATTTAGGTGATTTTGAGTGAAGTTTTACGTAAAAACTATAAAGACAATTACTCTCAAATTTAAACGTCATGTATTTTGGGTCTTTAGTCTAAAATCGCTAAGAAGCAGAAACACGATTGGATAAAATTTTCTCTATAGAAAGTTCTCCCAAAAGTTGCTCCAAAATCTCAGTTTTCCTGTTATATATCGGAAACTGTAATTGATGTAATTGTAATTTTTGTTTTATTGTGTCGGTAATAACAATATTCAAAAACGCTGAGAACCGATTTTTGATAACTGGCTTAGTTTTTGAGTAATTAGGTAAAAGGTCGTTTTTCTGTTATATTCTTCCGCGACGCTGCATGTCGCACCTACCAATGTATCCGTGAGAGTGAGAAAGACAAAAATAAATTCAATGAATCCCCATAGCAAGTCTAAATGTTTTGTGTTTTGCCAACTAAGTAGTCAAAGTTTTAGCTGAATCATATGTGAAAGTTAGGCAACCTAAAGGGTTAGATACGAACAAATTCCTCTCGAATTTTAATAAGGTCTAACAGTTCCATGCTTTAGTAGCCCTCCCAGGCAGTGTATTTACTGCCACTTACAATCCGGGCGCCTTCAAATCAAGAGTGAACAGGCATCTTCGAGGCAAGCGCATTCCACCTTAGACTGTATCATCACTTTCCATCAGGTGTGATCACAGTCAAGCGCTAGTTTAGTGCTTATAAAAAAAATGAACACATAGGTAACTTTTATCCTGAAGAAATCATATTAAATATTCACTATTTTAAATAATTTATAGCTATGAACTCTTGATATTATTATGTTTCAAGCTCACTGTATTCTGAGGTTTCAAGTAACTAGTTTCACTGGGTGACAGATATGTACACAAAATATAACCCAGATGAAGTACGTTTGGATGACATGACATGACAGTGCAAATTGAATCCGTAACACGGAGACATGCGTGATGGATGACGTCTAGGATGACACGAGTTTCATGATCCGATATATCATGAGTGATGGTATATTTTAGCTGACTACCCACTTGCTTTGAAAACATGTATTTATGAGCTGCTTCTACAAAGCTTTAAGTACAGGACAAGCAATTTTGCTTTACCTGCTCTTAAGAAATTCTTAGTTGATTT
Organism: Coenonympha arcania; assembly: GCA_036785405.1. Taxonomy (NCBI): domain Eukaryota; kingdom Metazoa; phylum Arthropoda; class Insecta; order Lepidoptera; family Nymphalidae; genus Coenonympha; species Coenonympha arcania. The sequence goes on from CM072066.1 coordinate 1,165,452, forward strand.
GCGTTTGTATTCCATTTATAACGTTGAACAAATGTGAACAAGCTAAAATTTCATGTGACATTTACAGAATATGTCAGCAATAAATTCATATTTTCTAGACTTTTGGTACAGAGAGATGAATTTTGTGAACCGATAATAATGAGACAATTAAAAAGAGACAAAACATGTCTTAGTGTGCTATGGATAATATAATAACGAAAAATAATCATATTAATATCAGAAAATACTCAGGTTTGGTGATGCGGAAATTTTGGTACGCAAGTCGGAATTGCACTTGGCCCGTCTAAAACACTAAAGTCTTGAATAATAATATGGCATTTTAAAATAAAACACCGAAAACGCAGTTTAAAAAAACATATACTTAAGTTGTACATACTAAAACTTGAACTATGGGCGTGAGTATTACTTCAAAGAAAAAAAATTACGTGAGTTTTTTTTTGTATAATGATCAGGCCACTATATAGGTACCACTGTACTACTGATACTTATTTACAGAGGTGTCAGTTACGGGAATGAGTCCATTGATTTTTACCCGTCTCAAAAATGTCCAAGACATGTCAAAAATGTAGATGTTCAATACAAAAAAGTTTTTTTTTATTTTCGCTTATTCAATTGTAAGGACGCAAACCGTGGTTAAATCAAACAAATAGCACTCACGCAGTTAGATACCGGAAAATGGGAGATCGAATTCCGAGAATTATACAGATTGCTCCATCTCGAATGCTCGTACGAGCAGACACTTGAGACTTGGCTGCACGCGCCGTGAATATGCCAACGCGGATGAGTTCCGTGCTGCATTCATCTCTGACTGTGAGTTGAAACCATACAAGAATAAAAAATACCTAAACCGCTTCAAGTATACTAGCAAAATTTGAAGAGTTCCCTCGATTTTACCAAGATCCCATCATCAGATCCCGACCTAAGACAACCTGGAAAAAATTACTCTTTCAAACAATACCCAAATCACTTCAAGTGTGCTTATAAAATTTGAAGAGTTCCCTCGCTTGTGAAAACCAAATATCACTTGTTTCGTGAAGGAAAATGTTGCGAGGAATCCTGAAACCCTGAGAGTTCACTGTGATGTTCTCAACGGTTTGAAAGGGTTTTGATGACCTCCCATGTGCAGTAGCGCGCGCTCGGATTCGAATGGGAGGTCGCGGGTTCGACTTCCATGACGAGCCACTGTGGAATTTCATAATTTCTGAATTGGCTCAGGTCTAGTTTCCACCCTATCAGCAAAGACGCACCGCCAAGCGATTTAGCGTTCCGGTGCGATGCTGTGTAGAAATTTTATGATGAGTTTACTTACCCCTTCCAAGTTATCACGAAAACATCTTCAGCTGCATCATTAATTTTTTCTTGTGCTACATGGCGAGGTTTTTTATTATTTCCAAGTGTTTGTAACTTATGCAAAGATACCAAAATAGGCTTTTTTCTTCCGTTTTGTTAGTGAATAACCCAATGAGGGTTGTTAACTAAAAACGAACTAACTGAATGATACAGAATCAGCCAACAAGTTATGTTTGAAAGCAATTATACTAATTTAAATTGCTTGGTGAGATCCTCTGTTATATCAAAAATAATGCAGAATTGAATTTGGGGGTCAAAGTTGCTCGCGTCCGTGGGATTTACCAAAGCCAGGTCTCAACCCTCAGTACCCTACACGTGACCCCTGGGTGGTGCTAAAGAGCAACAAATCTATTGGTGGTAGGCTTCGGCCGCGGCTTCTTTACCACCCTACGGGCAAAGTCGCGCCGCCAAATGACGCATTCTGAGGCAATTTTTGTCATGAGGTGTGTCGTGTTCCGGTGTGTTGCACGTAGAAGCCATTTATGGGGAATGGGTCTGTACAGTTGTGCTGCACATGGCGACAGGTTCTGACCGGAGCTGCAGCGGCGCCGGGCGGCTCAATTTGGAGACCAGCGGGATCCGAAGCACGGTGCACCGCTGGCCGACCGCAGGTAGTAGGGGGCCCAAGTAGTAGGCCAGCCACCTATGAAAGGCTGCCCCGCCACCTCGCGAAAAATCCTGGGATGGCTTCCACCGTGCCGGTTGGCGACCGGAGAGAGGTCCCGGTGGCGATTCCCAGGGGGGTTCGGGCGTCCCCGCGGTCTCCAGTTGAGTCTACCAATAACGTCGCTGCGGTGAAGGTCACGGTGTCCACCTGTGCAGCATCTCGTACAACTTCCATTTCCCCTCACCTATTCACTCTCTCCCAACATGAAAATTAGAAAAAGGAAAAAGGTTCAACAGCGGCTGCACCACCTCTCATTCTCAGTCCACCTCGCTAACATCCGAGGCTTACACTCAAATCTTAAAGCGGTCCACCACCATCTTGAGACCGCTAAGCCGCATATCCTCTTCCTTACGGAGACGCAAATTCATAGTCCAGCCGACGTAGCGTACTTACAGTACCCCGGATACTCGCTTGAGCATAATTTCAAACCTCGCGCTGGGGTATGTATGTACGCTCGAGACAACATCTGCTGCCAGCGTCTACGTAATTTGGAGGTACCTTCCCTCTCTGTCTTGTGGTGCCTGGTAGACACAGGGTTAGAGCAGACAGTGTACGCTTGCGTATACCGCTCACATAGTGGTGACCAGGAGACAACCGGGTTGTTTGACTATCTCGGCGATACGGCGGACACCGTTCAACGCCGGTATCCTTCAGCTCGGCTAGTATTTCTGGGGGACTTCAATGCTCACCACCAGGAGTGGTTGTTCTCATACCAGAAAACTGACCATGCTGGGAGAGAGGCGCGCAAATTTGCACTTTCGCTAGATCTCTCTCAGTTGGTTCAGGAAGCCACAAGAATACCGGATGTGGACGGTCACACACCCAATTGCTTGGACCTTCTGCTGACAACAGATCCAGACAGTTTTTCGGTGTCTGTCTCACCACCTTTGGGCACCTCGGACCACTGTCTGGTGAAATCTGTATCCAACTTCTACCCTCCCCCCTCTGAACCCAGTGTTAAGAGGAGGGTGTGGCGATACAGGTCAGCGGATTGGGATGAGATGCGTCATTTCTTTGCATCTTATCCTTGGCGGCAGGCTTGTTTCTCCCCGTCGAGCTGCGAGACTGCCATTTCGCAAGTGATACGTCAGGCAATGGAATATTTTATACCTTTTTCTGACGTATCATCTGACGGCAAGACTCCCCCGTGGTACAACGCTGAATGTGCGGTTGCCGAGGCACAAAAACGGGACGCGTTTTTAGCATGGGCGGACGCTCGTACTCGCAAAGCTCCGGACGTCCAAAAGAAGAAAAGAGACTTCAATATTGCCGCCAAGTCATACAAGAGGGTGTTGAATAAGGCTCATTTCAGCCGTACTAATCGGTTCGGCCGTGAGCTCGCCACCTACCCCAGTGGCAGTAAAGCTTTTTGGTCGCTCGCAAAGTCGGTTGAAATGAACTTTAGCCGCCCTTCCCTGCCGCCTCTGCAGAAGCCTGATGGGTCTCTGGCTGTGGCTGCAACAGACAAAGCGAATCTTTTGGCAACTCTGTTTGCAGAAAACTCACGGCTTGACGCTGGAAGTACTCCACCACCAATCCTTCCATCTAGCGACTCTGTTATGCCGGAGATTCGCATTCACCAGCACGAGGTCCTCAAAACACTCCGTGATCTCGATGTGAGTAAAGCCAGTGGCCCAGACGGTATACCTGCAATAGTCCTACGAAATTGTGCTCCCGAGTTGTCTCCTGTACTAACACGCTTGTTTCGCCTCTCTCTTTCGACAGCTCAAGTTCCACTCTCCTGGAAGGTTGCCAATGTGCAGCCGGTTCCTAAGAAAGGCTGTCGTGCTGATCCGGCTAATTACAGACCGATTGCCATCACGTCCATACTTTGCAAAAGTATGGAACGGGTTCTCAATCGTAAGCTCCTGGCATACCTAGAGGAAAATGACCTTCTGTCGGACCGCCAGTATGGATTTAGGTCCAACCGCTCTACAGGCGATCTTCTAGTGTATGCTACGCATACTTGGGGCGAGGCCATTGAGAAGCACGGTGAGGCACTTGCTGTCTCACTAGACATCTCGAAGGCTTTTGACCGAGTCTGGCACGGCAGCCTTCTTAGCAAACTTCCGGCATATGGGATACCCGCTGGCTTTTGCAACTGAGTATCTGATTTCCTGAGGGAACGGTCTTTCCGGGTGGTCGTAGATGGCCACTCTTCGGACCTAATGGCTGTCAACGCCGGGGTACCCCAGGGGTCTGTTCTCTCCGCGACATTGTTCCTGCTGCATATCAACGATCTGCTGAAACCAGGTATCTTTGGTTATGCGGACGACAGCACTGTCTCGGAGAGGTACATGTCCAGTTCAAAAGCCAGCGGTTCTGAGATCCTTGAGCTTAGAGAGGCATTGGTAAATCGCGTTAACTTGACTTTGAAAGAAGTGTCTGAGTGGGGTGACGCTAATCTGGTTAAGTTTAACGCTACCAAAACACAGGCGTGTTTGTTCACTGCTAAAAAGAGCCCCTTCACCTTGGCTCCCACTTTCCAAAGTATATCCGTTCCGATTGGCGATTACATCGAGCTTCTGGGTATCACCATCTCACCCAATCTCAATTTTGGGAAGTGCGTCGAAGCTAAAGCAAAAACAGCTGCTAAAAAACTAGGAATCCTCAACAAGGTTAAGCGGTACTTCACGCCCGAACAGCTTCTGACGCTATATGAGGCTCAGGTGCGTTCCGGCATGGAGTACTGTAGTCACCTTTGGGATGGTTCTGCCAAGTATCAGCTCGATGCATTGGACTCAGTTGATCGCCGCGCTCGCAGAATAATCGGCAAGGAATCGCTAACGCGGGCAAAACTGCTCAGCTTACAACATCGGCGCAACGTTGCCTGTTTAGCGGTTTTTTACAGGATATACTTTGGTGAGTGTGCTCAGGAACTACATAACCTTGTACCTCCTTCACCTTTCTACCATAGGACTGCAAGACGCCGAGAGCGGTGGCATCCTTATGTGGTTGACGTCCAACAAACTCGCACGAAACGTTTTTCCTCCACGTTTCTGATACGAACCGCTAAGGTGTGGAACGCCCTTCCAGCCTCCGTGTTTCCAGCCAAGTACAATCTGGGTGCCTTCAAGAGAAGAGTGAATAGGCATTTTCTAGGCAAGCGCGCTCCATCCTAGACCTCATCATTGCTTTCCATCAGGCATGATTGTCGTCAAGCGCAAGCCTATCTACAATAAAAAAAAAAAAAAAAAACCTAAAATAAATATGTAGCTCGAAATCTTACAAAAACGGTTTAAAAAATACTGAACTATAATTTACGTTGCATGATTAAATAAATACAAAAGAGCTAGAGTATTTGTTATAATTATATCAACACCAATTCATATTTTTGAAATTTATTTTCTGTGTTAAAAGAGTAAAAAAGTCGTCTACCAACTAAATATCCAACGCTAACTGCGTCAGACAGGTCGTCAAGGATATGGGGACTTAATGCAAACAGTATCTAGCTTATGCTAGGTAATACTTAATTATATACCTATGTAGGCATGACATCACCGGCCGGCGAGACAGGCCCTCAGTCGCCGGCATCTTTATAAAAGTTTATGAGGCGAAATGGATCGCTAGTGATAGCCGTTCTCTTAACATCGTAAGCGACACTTAGCTGCGTTTTATTATCCATATTTTACTTTAATTTTATGTTGATGATATCACGACTGCAGACAGGCTTCGGTCGCGGCTAGTGTACCGGCAAAGACACACCGATAAGCGATGTAGCGTTCCGGTGTGATGCTGTCTAGAAACTGTAAGGGTTTCCTTACTCCTTCTATGTTACCGGAGAGAATATCAGATGTGATCGCAGTCAAGTACCCACTAATTTGTCCGGCATCCTAACTATTCTGCCCTTCTCAATATCTAGTTCAGGAATAGCTCTAACGAAACTACAACTTTGGTTTTACTAACTTAACTAAAAGTAAGTAGATAGGTATACGGTTTTGCGTTCAATAATTCTCATATAAACTGTAGGTATCTTCATTAGGTTGTTGCTAGCAAGTGTCAGAAATCTACGTAAAGGAAGTTTCTGAGGGGTTTAACAAAACACAACAATGCTGAGAATTTGATAGTGCTTCGGTTACTATACCCGATTATAAAGCGGTACTTCAAAACCGAACCGATACTCGAATCGTTTGTACAACAACTACTAAGTTACTAACCCTGTTTTTTTTTTTTCACAAAAGACGTTCTTTGAAGACAAGGAAGAAGGACAATCTAATGTCGATATTGACAAAAGTGTAGGCGGATTTGTAATGTCATCTATTTAGTCTGTCACTGCATGATTACTCACCCTGTTGAGTTAATGGAAAATACCACTTCGCACGAAAAGTAGACTTTAAATGGGTAGGAGTAAATTTGGTCTGCCGAGACTCTTCAAATGGTAACAAGGCACACTTTAAAGCTCTTAAAAATATCTCCTGCATACTTGACTTGTATCGTTCAAAATTGGTCACATTGGCGCGAAATTGACCTGTTCTAAAATTATAAATACATTATTTATTGACATAACTCTCAAAACAAACATTAAGCAAAGTAACAGCGTTTTCAAGAGGCTCGGCCTGTAGTCGGGACCTATATATTTCGCAAGTATAGCTGTAAAGACAAACAGACAGATGTTTGGAGAGCGCCCAATCAGTCCGCCACTCGACTGCAGACGATACAAGCGAGTTTGGAGTGTTTCGCTTGATGTATTCCATACTGATGTTCCGTAGGTTGCCTTTTCACTGGGGAAAACCGTCGGTGTATCTGTACATAATATTATATGAATATGGAGAAAAATATCTGTGTATCTTAAGGGGATTTATTGAATTTATTTTTGTCTCTCTCACTCTCACGGATACGTTGGTAGGTGCGACATGCAGCGTCGCGGAAGAATTTAAGGCGCTGTGATCAGTCAACTTTGGCAAATTTCGTTCGTATAGCATCGTTTTATGTAAAATCTACAGATCTTATTGCTGTTAAAAAAATATGTGGATACAATTGAAAGTATTTCTGACATGGTGGCTAATGCCGAAACACGATTTCGCAAACTTCACTCGATAGAAAAAAATGCCAAAGTTGCCTCGGCAAATACATAAATCTACATTTTTCTCAGAAATGGTTACATGAATTTTTGTGAAATTAAATTAGGTTGTGTGTTTTATTGTGACAGATATAATGGCCATTTTAGATTTTTTATATTACGTCTGCATTGTCATTAATTTCACATTTTCTTGTTTTTTCGAACAAAAACTGCGGTGCGACATCCTTGTCTCTCGTATTAAATTAGACAGTGACCGCGAATCCACTGTTCCCCGCGCCTTAACAGAAAAACCACCTTTTACCTAATTACATACTCAAAAACTAAGCCAGTTATCAAAAATCGGTTTAGCGTTTTTGGATATTGTTATTACCGACACATTAAAACAAAAATTAAAATGACATCCATTGTAGTTTCCGATAAAAAACAGGAACTGAGATTTTGGAGCTTTTAAGAGCTTTTGTGAAGTGGTGATAACCGAAAACAACACCCGGCTGAGTTTGTTGTGGGCTTCTTCTCAGTACAGGGCGCGTTGGAACCCTCGTAAACTTAGTTTTAAGTCGACTTGTAGTTATCACCGTACATAATATTATGTAATAAATATTTTTGACGTTTTACAAGTGCCTTGTAAGTTAGGCCTATGTGAAATAAATATATTTTGAATTTTGAATTTTGGAGCAACTTTTGGGAGAAGTTTCTATCGAAAAAATTTTATCCAATCGTGTTTCTGCTTCTTAGCGATTTTAGATTAAAGACCCAAAATACAATATGACGTTCAAATTTGAAAGTCTTTATAGTTTAACGTAAAACTGCATTCAAAATCACTTAAATACGGCTTATACGCCGTTAATATGAATACGGGGAAAACTTTCGATGTATCTGTATATGAATATGGGGAAAACTATCGATGTATCGGTCGTACCGATGTACATGAATAAGTTAATAGAAAACTTTATGCCACATTGATTGACCCCTTTTTCGCTCGGGTTAGCCCTTGGAAGCTTTGAAAAACCCTAAAAACCTTGTCTTTAAACCCTAAAAACTTTTCAAATATCTTTCGTAAAAAAACCCCTAAAATTAATGATCAAAATGAGAGTTTCAGCTGTAATATGACTGTAATAACATTAGCGGCGCGTAACGAGGCCCGGAAAAGGCAATTCCGTCGGACCGCAGCCGCTTTCATTAGCTGACTATGCAAATATTATGACGAAGGTATTCAGTATAGGTGAGCTCCATTAGTTTTATGCGACCTTAGTACATTTCATTTATTTACCGTCATTTGAAAGGATATTTACCATCGGGGAGACCACGCTGTTTTAATTAAAGTTGGGGTAAGCAAAATTGCGATTATCATATTCTGTTAGAGATAAGTATAATCAATCGTAACGTGGTCTTTGAGGCACGGGGGTGAAATATACGTCTGATTTTAAATGCATGTCACCAGAGTATCCAGCCAAGCCCGATAATTTTTACTATTGCAAATTTTATTTTCTAAGTAAAATATAATTCCCCAGTCCATTGAAAAATGCTTTCAAAAACAAGAAGCATAAATTCTTTATCTCAGAAATGTAATATCAGTGAGGAGATCCGATATCTTAGCTTTTATTTTGTGATGGATCTTCGTAAATCGTGATGTTATCTCGACCAATATCCCCATACCTATAAGATACCTACCTCTGCTTTTACTTCAGACAAATCTTTGAACAATGCATGTTGCCAATGATCATGAAAAGATGTTACATTTTTGCCGATTAAATTCTATGGGCTAAGAAATCGGTTAGGATTTCACTGCACATTTCACTAGAATTTCAGTTCTTATCAAATATGTGCGAGATTACCTATTCAAGTGATTCATAAAAAACAGTTTAAGAACTTTATCCTACTGAACCTGCTCAAAATATACTCTACAATACACACACACAGAGTTCACACACAACACAGAGTAACACAGAGTTTGAATATAATAGACAATGTAAAACACAACAAAGTTTTTTATAGCGGAAAAGGAAATAACAGATAAAAGCAGCTGTAAACTAAATTCATTAACTGCACACAACACAGCATACTAATCCTATTAAATAAACCCAGACGTTTCAGAACACAATCCTTTGTAGACCCGAAACGTAGACATAATACGTATTGAACGTATAATACGAATCTACGTACTCAACGAATACATACGGCCATCGGAAACGGCGTCCGTAAACCCGGTTTACAACCTCTATCTGTTCTGTTCTCCTGGTAAACAAAACATATGAGGCCGCGCCGGGACGGATATAAAGTGACTGGAGATTAAAAGATAAGGGTTAAAAGAATATAAACTCCCCATAATATTGAGCTTACAGTTCGCCAGGTTCTATCATAACTAAAACCTACTATGACCACCACCATCAGAATGTTCTTCTTCGTCTTCTTAGGGACGTGGCTGTGCAGGGCACCTTTTCTCTCAGTAGCACCATGACTGTCTCCGATCTATTGAGCTCGCCGCTGTCTACATCTCGCCGCCAAGTCCAGTTGCCGCAAGGAATATTAGCACCTCCTTGTCAGGGGTATGTTTGACCTCCTGAGGGTATAGGACCTGCTCTTCTAGCAGTCGGCTCCTTTTATGTACTAGAGGCTATCAGACTTTGAATCTTATAATTTTGAACACATATGATCAGGTGATCACTCAAGCATGACACTTGTGGGTTCCATAAAAATCGTTTCTATGAGTTTAAAAAACGACAAAGTAATCCTAAGGAAAGTTCCGTTTCCATTGTTCACGAAGGACTACGGATCTCTAGAAGACGAAATGCCATTCAACGTGAGGCGTAGCAACCTCGAATTTAACTTGCCCTCTCTAGTACAGGATCAAATAAAAAGTACAGATCAAATACGGATGTATTTGATCGTTAGTCGTAACGTTGGGTGTACTCGTATCTTTTATTCCCAATCCCAGGTCGTAACCAATTGTTTACAAGAGCTGAAGAAAGACAGTAAATCGGGTTCGCTGACGTAATTTCCGATCGCTGTACACTGAATGACTGTCCACAAAGATATACCACGGTGTAAAAGCCATCGATTTTATATTATGAACCATAATTTCCAAAAAGAAAGGATGGAGATTCTAAAAACGTTGTTAAGACTCAAGCTACGATATTCGTCCATAAATTCGTGAAGTCTTAATCAATATCTACTCATAATTTTTTGTTTTGGAAAAGGTTAATGTAAGTAAAACTTATGATAACTTGCAAAACTTTGTCCAGATGGATCTTTATAGTATTTGATGGATCTTGTGTTGTAGTGGATGGATATTTTGTGCACGTGATGGATCAATTTACGTTAATTCTCATAAATTTTTAGGATCCCGTACCCAAAATATAAAACAGACCCGTTTACTAAGACTCTGCTATCCATTCGTCTCTTTGTCTGTCCGTGTGTCACCAGGCTGGTTTATCTCATGAGCCGTGATAATAAGACATTTGAATTGTTCACAGATGATTGATGATGTAAGAGATTCCCATACCACAATCGTTTTATTATAATTTCTCGTTGTTGAGTTTTTCTATAGCCGATTTGTTTAGTTTACTTTAATACCCACTATTGAGAACTGACCCTAACAATAACCGATTGTGAGTGCGAGTCGGGCTTAACCAATTTTTAAAATTAACCCACTGTATACCACGCATTGAATCGCAACATGTCGCATGCCTACGGCAGCATGTGTGCAATCTTCACGGCCGGGTACAATCCTGCGCTGTGACGTCATAAGTGTGATTACGGACATCCGATTGGAGCTGATCGCTGGAACAATCCTCGCTGACAGCACGTTGCGACGAACGCAAGAGCTATTTTAGAACGCGCCGCGCCATGGTGGCTCGCGTGTACACCGCACAGCTTCCCAAACTTTCCTTTTACTATCATAAACAAGAGGAACTAGCTTGCAGAGAAAGGAATAACTTTACAGGTGGTAGGACCCTTCTAGCGGAGTCCGGCAAGGCAGGTAGCATCGCAGTGCCAGATGTCATGTTGCAGTATGTACGGAATTGTATTACTGTGTTTCTGTTTGCAGGGCACTGTAGCCGGGGAAATCACAGAGCGTAAAGGGTCATAACAAATGTGTCAGCCTGTCATTGCAGTGCGTTGAATGGCATTGCAATGTAAATTGCGATAAGCCCACTGGGAACACGCCAAAAATGAACGGACGCTCGCTGTTTAACAGTCGGCAATTACAGAATAGCTGCTTAGAATCAAACAATCGTCGTTTTGACGAAAGAATTGGATTCCTTTAGAATGGAAAGAGTGTGCTGTGTGCCCATAGCCAAGAACAGCCAAGTAAGGACTGACCGGTATCACGCTTCTTTAAAAATATTAATAACAACTCTCAGGCATGCTTAATTTTCTCAAATTTCATATTATTTAATTCCCTAAACATACACATCTCTGAAATGTCGAAATTGTGTATCCAAAGTGTTGAAGTTTTAACCGTGAGTCTCCGTTATATGTAGATAAAGGATTACAATACGAGGCTTTAGAAGTTCCTCTTTCAATTATATAATATTTGCATAATAATTAATCGCCAACTCGTGCCGTAGGTTTTTAACGTCCCTTTGAGGCTTGAGTGACATAAGTAAATTAAGTAATGGGGGGCCACCCTCCACCTGCAACGGCTCAAAGCCGAAACGCGAGGGGGCGCCCACTACGCTATGCTATGTTTTGTATGGGCATAGTTACCGGAGCGCCTTCGTATCTTTTAAAAATCTATTTGATTTTCCGAGTTAGTCTTTTTTCAATTTCCAGGGTAGTCGTCGTTCATAAAAGTGCCTCAAATTATCGGCGAGCGCAATCTTTTTTTTTAGTACAGGCATAAGTGTGCCAGTCGCAAGAGATATTTTAAATTTAATTTTAAGTTCTTAAAGAGAGGCACCTACTAAGGGACAATACATTTAAATAGGTAATCGCAGTAAGCGTTACTAAACAGCATCGCAAATAAATCGTTCGGCGTTCCAACGACTCAGAAGTTCCACCACACACAAACAATAAATCAGTAATGTGCTACAGACCACAGTGTTGGTAAGACTGCTTCAAATTTACTCCTCCTATCTTCTTCCTTATGACTCCTTCGATGAGAGCAAAATAGTGGAGCAAAACTGACTAATTCCAAGTAAGTTTGTCATAATCCTCATCATATCATCCTCAGTTAGTCTAGTCATTCCAAGTAAATTGGTCATAACTACGATAGTTTCCTATTTGCGTAAAACTAAATCCCAGTCGCTTTTGCTTTCTCCCATTATAAGGTTCACCAACCAGCGGGGTTATTCTCGTAAATAAAAGTGTACATCGCGTAAAATTTATCGGTAACCATAGCTCGCAGCTATCACTAGTCACTCGGTGCCTTGGCTGCATAACCGATGCAAACCAATCAGTGCCTACGCGGTTCCACCGTTGCAAGCATTAACCAATCACCTGCATAGATGTAAGCTCATCGATTCGCAACAGCTCAATATGCATCGGAGCGTACATTTGTCGGTTGTATCGTCAACAGACATAAGTTTGGGAGTCGCTGGCTTGAATTGATTGTTTGTTGACTCACAGCCGCGTAGATTTAATGCCCCCGCGATGGATAGCGAGTACATACTACATACTGTACTGTTTGCGCGGAGTTTATTGCTGTTGCTGCAGTTTGGAGCGACGGACACAAAGACCCGATGAATGTAAACATGCTCGAATCAAATAAATACCAATGTGCTGGACGATCATAAAAATCGATTGAAAATAAATAATTTGGTACAAATCTAAACGGCGCTGGTTGCTTTTTAACCGACTTCAAAAAAAGGAGGAGGTTCTCAATTCGTCGGAATCTTTTTAGTTTATATCGACAGCAGTATATTTATATTACTACCATCATTTGAATTCATATTTTTGGTTCTCAATTCGTCGGAATCTTTTAAGTTTATATCGACGGCAGTATATTTATATTAGGTCCTTACATATGAAATTGGCGTTTTGTATGGGAGGAACATAAAGTCGATTTTTTTTTAATATAATATATATATTTAATCAAAGTATGTACCATTGCTATCTATGCACTTTTGGCACCTTATAGGTAGTTCATTGATCCCTTTTCTAAAAAAGCCATTCGGACGGGAATCAATAAAATCTTTGAAAGCGCTTTGGACTGCCTCATCGGAGTTAAATTTTTTCCCGTGTAAGAAGTTATCCAAATTTCGAAAAAAATGGTAATCTGTTGGAGCAAGGTCCGGGGAGTAAGGTGGATGTCTTAGGCATTCCAATTGAAGCTTCTCTAATTTGGTAGCCGTCTGTTATGCAGTGTGTGGTCTAGCGTTGTCCTGAAGCAGCAGTGGCCTAGAACGATTGACCAGCCTCGGTTGTTTAGCAGCTAGCTTTTCCATCATGGATCGCAGTTGCTGACAATAGATATCCGCCGTAATCGTCTGGCCAGATTTAAGAAAGCTGTAGTGAACGACGCCGGCGCTAGTCCACCAAACGCTCACAAGTAATTTTTTTGAGTCAATTTTCTTTTGGGGCAGGATTTGGCTGGTTCGCCAGCGTTCAACCATTGCGATGAGCGTTTCCGATTATCAAACAGGATCCATTTTTCATCACAGGTAATGATTCGATTTAAAATCCCTTCATTACTGTGCCGGTTGAGTAATGTAACACAGCAGTCTACGCGCGTTTGTCGGTTTGCTGCACTCAATTCATGAGGTACCCACCTTTCAAGCTTTTTCACCTTCCCAATTTGCTTCAAGTGAACTAAAACAGTTTTATCACTAACTCCGCAGCCTGCAGCTAGCTCGGACGTGGTTTGCGATGGATCCGCTTCCACAATAACCTTCAATTCTTCATTGTCAACTTTGGTCTCCGGCCGTCCACGGGGCTTGTTCTGCAGGTCGAAATTTCCAGAACGAAAACGTTGGAACCAAAAACGCACTGTGTTTTCTTTTGCGACACCCTCGCCGTACTCATCATTAATCCTTCGAGCCGTTTCTGCAGCACTGGTGCCACGATGGAACTCGTCTTCGTAAATAGCGCGATATTTCAAGTTTTCCATTTTGTAAACAGAGTGGCGCAAAAAAAAAAACCAAAAGAGAAAAAAACAAATGAATTACGATTTTCAAAACACAAAAGCATGAGTAAATAGCTGTATAAATTTGAAATTGGAATTTCTAACCAAAGAAGAAATATTTGAGATCAAAGTGGCCAGTACGACAAAACGCCAATTTCATATGTAAGGACCTAATATTACGAGTACTACCATCGTTTAAATCCATATTTTTTTATTTAATTCCACAAGTTAATAAATACTTGACTGCTATCTCCAACCAAATAGGTAGAACAGTTATGGCGTGATTGAGTAAGAAATATGAAAACAACTCCAGATAATTAAAACTATTATTCTTTAAAGATGTCATGATTATGACTTGCTAACAGACAGACAGACGGCGACATCTCAGTAATAAAGCCATTTTTAGGGAACCCTATTAATCGATTACGACGGTGTTCCGCATACGAACGCACATTCGTCAGTGCGGGAATTAGTGAGATGTTGGATGTTATGAATGAAATAAACAACTCATCATAATTCACGGCCGACTCACCAGCCGCGAGTGAGTCAGAGCTTTATTACGGCCCTTGTTTATTTATTAGCTAGTGATGTGCCTAATGTTACGTAAAAGCGAATCAAACGCATTTTCTCTTTGAATTGCCACTCTTGACTGACAATCCGAACTGACAAGATAACATAGCTCGCTTTGGCGGGGCACTACCGTGCCTCCAGATTTAACTATTCCAGTTTTAGTGAACATTTAATAGACGTGGTGTATATTAATCTGGCATTCAAATGGTTACTATACTATTGGAGAATTTCCTTACGAGATATCATAAAAATCATTTATGTAATTTATTTTCATACTATGTAAGCAAAGTTGTATTATAATGACATCTTGATAAGAACACTGTGCAGAGATTCTTGCCAGTTTTTCAGCTTTCCGAACTTGACGGTTTTCACATTTCATAAGAGCCTAAGCTAGGCCTGTGTGAAAAATATAGATTTTTATTTACATTTTCACTATTGCAGAGTTGGGCAATATTCAATATTCAATGTCATATATTTTCAAGGCGTTGTGCTTTTCCCTGAAGTCAGATGAATATCCAAGCATTAAATATGAATAATGTGATAAAAGTAATGCAGACGCCTTCAATCATAGAGTACTCAAGCGTCAGGCGGGGAATTCAGCTCTCAATTGCTTGCAAAAAAGTTTGCCCATATGATCAGAGTATTCAAGCAACCTAACTCTAACATAGTGCGAACTAGGCATTACAGACTGCACATTATACGTACGAAGCGGTTTGATTTCTCGTTCTTGATACGCACTGCAAAGGCCTGGAATACCCAGGCAGTAGCTTTCCTGCCACTTACAATCGCCGCCTTGAAATCAAGAGTGAATATAGGCATCTTCTAGGCAAGCTCGTTCCACTTTAGACCCCGACAATATTACTTTACTCTATGCTTTAGACTGTACCATCACTTTCCATCAGGCATGATCACAGCCTATATAGTATAAAAAAAAACATTTACACCTTCAGTAGCACGTGCTAACAGTAACAGGAGCATATAGCTACACTGTGCCGGCTTAAGTTAAGCCGTTTAAGCCAGTTGAGCATGGATTCCCTTGTTTATAGCTGTAAATGAACTCCGACCGAGCCGGAACTGTGAGAAAACATGGATTGGATTGGACAAAGCTGTGGTTATGGGAATTTCAAACTGTACACCCACGGTTCTAGAGCTGTTATAACTTTAACGGGCAGAGTTAGACTGTTATACTCTGCTACTATTGAGCTCCAAAACTGAAATATGAAAAAATATAGTCCAAATTTGGAGCGTACGTAACTTTTATTAATTCTGGAAAAAAATCAAAGTAGGCTTTTTAGGGTTCCGTAGCCGAATGGCAAAAAACGGAACCCTTATAAATTCTTCATGGCTGTCTGTCCGTCTGTCCGTCCGTATGTCACAGCCACTTTTTTCCGAGACTATAAGAGCTATACCTACTGTTGAAACTTGGTAAGTAGATGTATTCTGTGAACCGCATTAAGGTTTTCACACAAAATTTTAAAAAAAGTAATAAATTTTGGGGGTGCCCCATACTTAGAACTAAAACTCAAAAATTTTTTTTTCATCAAACCCTTAAGTGTGGAGTATCTATGGATAAATAAAGCTTTATTATTATTATTATTTTCGTATTCAATCTAACTCTCACACCCGGCACACGATAAATATATATAAAAACCAAAGACATACAATAAACTTACTTAAATACGCAAAATTTAAATAAACATACATATACGCTACATACATACATATATGTGCCGAGCGGAGGACTACACCCCGGCAGGGGAGACCAAACGGCCGGGGGTCAGGGCGACAGGCTAAGAAACCGACGGACTATCCTAGCCGAGTCGAGCACCACCGCCCTCTGCATCTTGGCCGCAAGTGAACTGCCACGGAAACCCAGTCGCCGCAGATGGTGAGCGAGGCTGACTGGTATTAAACCGTTGGCAGATATCACGATTGGTATGATTTCAGTGGACTCCACGTGCCACATGGCGGAAACCTCGTGAGCGAGATCCAGATACTTTCGTTTTTTCTCCGTCTCAGCTCTCACGAGGTTCTCGTCATACGGGATTGTGATGTCCACTAAAAACACCCGCGACTGTGCCCGGTCCATCACCACGATATCAGGCTTGTTAGCCAAGATAGTCCTGTCCGTGATGACTGACCGGTCCCAATAGAGCCGGACGCCGCCGCGCTCGAGGACAGGAACCGGCGTGTACCTATAATAGGCCACCCTCTCATCCAAGAGTCCGTACTTCAGAGCAAGCTCTTGGTGCAGGATTTTGGCTGCTTGGTTGTGCCTGTGCAAATACTCAGTGTTGGCAAGCGCAGAACACCCCGAAAGCACATGTCTGAGTGACTCACCGGGATGGCGACAGGCTCGACAAATGTCATGAGTGCCATCCTTCAGAATGTACTTTCGGTAGTTCCGCGTCTTAACCACCTGATCTTGTATTGCACAGACAAACCCCTCGGTTTCCCCAAAGAGGTCACCGAAACGCAGCCACTGCACGGACGCTTTTCTATCCACGTGGGGCTCATGAAGAGCCTTAAAAAAGCGTCCGTGCAGCTCCTTCTCCTTCCATACGGACTCCCGGTCAGAGGTGCCAAGCACAACCGGTCCCTGCCACTCGGCGTTGGCCAAAGATAGGGGGGTCAGTCCTTTATCACATTCTATGACTTCCCGATGCACCGGAGACTCCATTTTCGCCCTAAAGTAAGTTCTGAGGCTGGATATCTCCCGATTGTGCATGGTCTTGACGTTGAGCATGCCTCGACCACCACACTTCCGGGGGACATACAGCCTCATCACAGAAGACTTCGGGTGGTGCATACGATGGGTAGTCATAGTTGTGCGGACTTTCCTATCCAGGGCATCTAGCTCGGTTTGAGTCCATCTGAGCACGCCAAAGGTGTACATGAGGACGGGCATGACCCAGCCGTTATAGGCTCGGACTTTATTGGCACCCGACAAATAACTCTTACAGATCTTTGTCAGGCGCCTAAAAAAGACCTCGCAAACTGACTGTTTCACGTCCGCCTCCTGAATCCCTAAAGATTGTGACATGCCCAGATACCGGTACGATTCAGCCTCGGAGAGGGTCTTGATGTTCGAAGGCTCGAGACTGATCTCGGCCGAGCGAGCGACCTGTCCCCTCTCCACATGCAGGACCGCACACTTGTCCACCCCAAGTTCCATTCTGATGGAATTGCTGAACTCAGTGGTTATGTTCAACAATTCCTGCAGACGGGAAGCGCTGGGTGCCATCAGCTTGAGGTCATCCATGTAGAGAAGGTGAGGTACCTTCGGCCCCCCTCTCCGGAACTGAAAGCCTGTCCCGGAACCCTCCAGCAATGTGCTAAGGGGGTTCAGAGCCAGGCAAAACCAAAGTGGACTCAAACAATCGCCCTGAAAGATACCCCGCCTTATCCTGATTCGGTCATTCGCAGCCGCCAGCCGCTCGCCATGGAGACAAAGGATCGTGCTCCATTGCCCCATACATTCTCCGAGGAAGTCTCGAACTGCACTATCAACTTTATACAGCTCGAGGACCCTCAGGAGCCATGAATGAGGCACCGAGTCGAACGCCTTTCTATAGTCAATCCAGGCGGCGGAAAAGTTCCGGCGGCTGCGTTTGACCAAATGGCCTGCGACGGAGTCGATGAGAAGGAGCTCCTTGGTACCGCGACTACCACCCCTACACCCGTTCTGAGCCCCAGACATGATCCCGTGTCTGTCAACATGACGGGTAATTTTGGAGCTCAGAACAGATGTAAGTGTCTTATAGATGGTAGTAAGACACGTAATGGGGCGGTACTTAGACGGGTCAGCGGTATCTGTGGTCTTTGGAGCTAAGTGAGTGATCCCGGTGGTGAAAAGGTTTGGGAGCGCCCTTTGCTCAAGAGCGCCTTGGAATTGTCGAGCCAAGGTCGCATGGCAAGCCGAGAAACCCTTTAGCCAGTAGTGATGCAGTCCGTCAGGCCCCGGACTTTTCCAGTTCGGGGCCCGCCTTACCGCACCAGCTACATCCTCCGCGGAGATGGCAACCGGGTTCATCGGCTCTATCGAGGCACATGCTTCCTCTACCGCCGCAATCCAAGGGCCCTCTTCATGCTCCACCTCCGTCGACCAGACACTGCGCCAGAAAGCGACTAGGTCAGCCGTGTCCGGTCGCTGAGGGGTGGAGCAGACCGCTGGGCACTCCAGCTTTTTGTAGAACCTTTTCTGATCACTCACGAAGAGGCGATTTTGCTGAAATCGCTCAACTCTTTCCGAGTACCGCCGAATGCGGTTCCCCCATGCAGCGATTTTCTGCTTCAGGTCGTCGATGCGCTCCGTTAGTTTTTGAGCTATGTCGGGCTGGTCTAGGCGAACCCCCAGCCCGTTAAAAGCTATTCTAACGGAGCGCACAATCCTTGGCCTCGTGTTGCCCGACCTGAAGCTTTGCAGTCTGCCAATGAGGCCTCTGGCGAGGGTGATACGTCGTTCTATTCTCTTCTTCCAGGCAGGTTCTGCACTGGATCTAGCGGCACACCGTCCAGGTTTCTTGGCTTTGACGCCAATAAAACGATGGACGGCTAAGGCTGCACCGAAGAGAATAGAAGCCGTATCATCCAGACCAGTGCTGCTCTCTAGATGTTGTGGCAGCATTTGGTTAATGGCCTCAATGACATCCCGCGTCGCTACATTTAGCGAGAGCCGGGAGAGCCGCGGACGTTCCTCTGGAGGAGCAACTCGGATTTCAGCAATCGTCTCTTCTAAAATCCTTCTCATCTCATCTCATCTAAAAGCGCATTCTCTGTGTTTGTGTCCATCATTAAAAAAAGGGGGGGCTCCATGACGTCATGTCTATCATACAACTGTGGCAGTAATGTCGCCATGACACGCTCTGTAGGCTCGCGCACTTCCGATTGATAATGTTACATGATCGTTTATCTATTCATGTGGGTGGGTGGTGTGGGGGGGTGAGTGGTGATTACATCACCCGGGGTCCACTCAAGTCCCCGGGGAGGCTGTTTTAGTTAAGCCAGCTCGCTTACTTGGGAGAACCATAAGCCAGGCGAAACCATCCAGCTTAAAGACTTTAAATGGTTCTCCCATCCCTTAGTCGCCTCTTACGACACCCACGGGTAAGAGATGGGGTGGCAATATTCTACTCTGCCGTTGCCACACGGCATTTATATTATTATTATTATTATTTTTATTATTATTATTATTATCTATGGATAGGTCTTCAAAAATGATACTAAGGTTTGCGCGAGAGACACTTCCAAAGTGGTAAAATGTGTGTCCCCCCCCCTGTAACTTCTAAAATAAGAGTATGATAAAACTAAAAAAAATATATGATGTACATTACCATGCAAACTTCCACCGAAAATTGGTTTGAACGTGATCTAGTGAGTAGTTTTTTTTAATACGTGTTGAATTGATATTCAACAAGTCTAATATTTTGTTTAACTTTGATGCCGACAGATGGCGTTGCACGTATTTAACTCGCGGTGAAGTTGTTTAATATTGAAATCTTATATCAGAACTGTACGAAGTTATTACGTAAACGTGATTTTTTTGATAACGGCAACATGTAGACGCTTGAAATATTCACGGAATATTTAGCCATATTATAAGTATTCACTTTAAAAAACAAGTAGTTAAATTTAAAAAAATGATGGGTCTCATACAACAAACGTGTTTTTGTACGATTTTAAAGGTATAGAGGTGTTTTGGTTGGAATTGGACTTGACAGTACGGAACCCTCAGTGCGCGAGACCGACTCGCACTTGACCAATTTTTTTTAAAACCGTAATCCATGTGGTCAAAATTGCTGGTTTAAAATCTAGTGCTGTAAAACTAAATAACATTTTATTATTTGAATGCTCAGCTTTTTAGAAATATTTCGGGTATTTATAATGATAAGTACCTTCCTGAATGAATTTTAGCTATCGCGTTTCTTACATTCTACGACGTCGATATACACTGAGAACTGATGGTTTATTTGTTTATGTTATTTAATAATAGGGCACTATAGGGCACCTACTGTATGTGGTAGGTTTCCATTTGTCAATATAAAAGTCATTCCTTGCTATGTGGTTTCCTCCAATGTTTTACATTATCGTCAAGTGTTATTTATTGGCTACAAACGAACATAGTTTTGAAAAGTCAACTATGGGGTATGATTCTCTTACTACGTCCTTCTTTGAGACTAAAGTGTTAACAATAAGTCTATTATCGCTTGGGAATAAACAAAACAAAAAAAAGATTAATAGATCTCCGGCTGATAAATAAACAAGATGCGTTATATTTGGCTCTGACAGAATTATGAGAAACTATTATTTCATTTATAACATCTCACTGACTCTCACTCTAATGAATGTCTGTTAGTATGCGGAGCGCAATCGTCGGAACATGAGTTATTATGTAAACGAATATTCCTCATATTATTTGTTTATTCAGTCGTTCCTGTGATAAATAATTTTAATAGTTGCCTCTTTATGTTTCATCACATTACTAATCTTAAAAAAATTATCATGGTTTACACTAGGTTTTTGCTGGCGGTTTCGTCCGCGCGTATCTAGGATTTTCTTTTCCTGTTCCCGCTCCCTTTTCAAACCTTTGTACCTACTTTCGAGGGAGTTGGTTGGTAATCTACCTTCTGTTTAAGCTATGGTACATACTGTACATGGATTGTTATAAAAAATTTAGATTTTCAAGATCCCACGAGATCAACGGGTTTCTCTGGAATTAAGTAGGACTTTTTACAGATTTTAAAAATTAAATTTGTTCTCAAAGCAATCATGTGGTAAACCCGTTTGGCAAATCTTTTACACATCTGTGCCCACAAGAAATAAAGTTAGGTTTTTTTCCTTTGCTATAAACGTGCGATGTTTTTACTTTTAATTTAAATATTGATCGTCTACCAGCTCTCAGAGTTTATCGGTTGGATCGTAAACGGCGGAATTCGGTAATAAATGTAATATCGGTACTGAATTAATGCGTGGTTATACAAGTCGGCCGACCTAATAATAGTGAATAATTCACTAGGTATACACGAACTTTACGTACTGAATTCCATCAAGCAAACAAAAACTATAGTAGATCGTCGTCTTATGAATACCTATCAAAGCAGTAATTACGAAGCATAACTGTGTTTCGAATTGAAAAGCAATCTGGTGGAAGAAATTACTGGATTCAAAGATTCAAAGTTTTTTATTTCATTATGACTATTGAGTCTTAAAAAATGTCAAATTGTCTTCTTTTTATCAGACGACGCTTATAAATGTAACAATCGTTAATTCACTTGTATCAATGATGGACACATTTGATGCGATTGGGGGGGTAGTTTCGTAGATACATAGTAGGTATGACATTCTATGTATTGTAAAATCTGCATCTACATTAAATTAATGAATGACTGGCTAGTTGACGTTAAAAAATATTATTTTCTAGAGTTTTTTAAAGGGATTAGGTTTCTTTAATTTTATATCATTCCGAAGTTGTGTCATAAAGAACCGCTTCCCGGGAGGGACCCCCACATCCCAGGGATACGGCCGCTAACCGCATTGCAGTGCGGTAAAGCCGTAACATCCCATTAAATGTAAAACCGACTTACGCTATGAATATTTAGCGGTATCCGTTACTATATGGTTTTCGTTTTACATGAACTTTTGAATAATTTGCGAGGTATTATGTCAGTTTGGGACATGAGAATGAACTAACCAAAAGGCGTGTTTTTATTTAAAACATAGCTCCAGGGTTGTTCACTAAGTACAATTTACATTAACCAATTTAATGGCGTTTACGGGGCTGGGGTACGCAGCGTACCCTACGCTGCAGGTTGGTAGGCTTCAAACATCTTTAAGAACACTGTTAAGAATTCTCAGGCGTGTAGGTTAAAAGTTATGCATAAATAAGTATGACTTTTTTTAATAAGTTAAAAAAAACTTGCAGGATTTCAATTGGCATTGAATATTCGTTGACTTCAAATTGCCTGCACGGAGCGAGAGCAAACATAAGGTGTCCGGATCTGCTGGGTTTACTTTAAAAAAAATGAGCTAGATTACAGCAATTCTATATCACTTCCAAGAATTTTTGTTATTTAAATAACCCTGCCAGATAATTAGGAAAGGTCTGAAAGTAAAACGAGAATTTCTGGCGTATCACCTAAAAGTATGAGCTCTTTCAATTAATAATGCAAAGGAATGTGGCAAGATAGGAGGAAGCCTGTCTGCAGTAGTATATCTTGGCTTAGAAATTTATGCGTATTAACCCTTGGCTTAGAAACTTACCCGTGGATTAATTATTTAGTCAGGTGTCCAAATTACAAATTTTTATGATGATTGCTAACCTTTCAAAGGAGACGGTATTCTAAGACGAAGAATGTTAATGAATTAATTAATGTTAGGATTATCCTAACATTAATGCTTTAAACAAAAAGCTTTCAATTTATTGAACGACTGGTTCAATATGAAATTAAATCTAAAGTAAGATGTCCCAGGATTCAGAAGTCATTAAATAATTTGGGAACTGGAAAGCCATCTGTCACTCACGAGTGGGTTCCGACAGACAATCAAAAACCACTCAACGTTATCTGATACTAAATCCCTGCCACACTCACACACACCGCTGCACCGTACCCTCCCACACACACACAGCTATACCTAACACCGCTATTGATTACCAACAAATTGATAAGGACATTACTATCGATAAACCTACGTGCGTGTCTGAGGGCGTGTAAACACTTTAAGTTCGTAGATTGTGGAATAATACTATGGGGTAACACCTTTGACGACCCTTCTGACATATTTGGCGCGTTCTTGCCCTACCACCTGGTGAAACATGTTGATTAGTGATTACCATAGACTAGCAGGTAGGATGCAAGTTTGGTGTGAATCGACCTCTTACGTAGGTGGTTCCGACGACAACATCGAGCAGAAACAATTGTTTACTGTACGAAGACTAGCATTCGTTAGCCATGCTACATATTTGCGATCGGCACAGAAAGCTGTCGATCACTCAAATAGAACGAAATTAAAAACAGATATTATATCTTTCACGGACATTTTTTTTGAATTTCGCTCCATTTGAGGAATAGACTAGTTTTTGCAAATTGTCACAATTATAGCGGCTGCACATCCCCTTTTATTTTTTACTTTTTTTTACTCACAAAAAATAATAGTACATCTTAACTCGTTCATACGTTCACGTTCTGTTACTGAACCTGTTAAAACGAGTCTAATAAAAAGTTTCACCTACTAATTGCTTACATAACGTTCTTGATACATATTACATAGACAAGTTAAACGCGTTCATAACAGATAATTCCTCTTTGCTACATTAGCATACGCCCACGTGCCTCCATCAGCGTTTGACTGATTTTAGCTAAACACCTAATAAACATCAGTTTAGTATACCGTTGTTTGAAACATAACCGCTATTCTTATACAAACGTATTCAGCGTTAGGCACATTACGCAATAGTAATCACTCTTTTTTAAATCATAGGCTATATCTATACTGTACTTACGATTGTTTTGGGTACGCTAGTGAACGAAATTTAAAATTATAATAAGCGTAATATGTTTGTATTATATATAGAAGCGAGTTACAGTAGCTAGTAAGTTAATAGTCGATGGTGCGATTTATTTTTATCAGCTTAGGATAATAAAATAATAGATAAACATTTTATACCACCAGTTTGATCGAGTGGTAAAGGGGATGGCTCTTTTCATCTGTATTCCTTTGCTTTTCTGATCGTAATCGTTCAGTGTTCTTGGGACATCCCATAAGGGTCTTACAAGTAATCAAAGCAGCCCCCAAGTTCAACGAATTGTGTCCCTCTGTAGGTACTTTGAACCCCCCTACAAACAAAGACTTGATATGAAATAGCTGACGATATTGTTTTTGGCAGTGGGCTATAAAAGGCTACATAAAATAAATAAATGAACGCTACATAGAAGTTTTGTAATCGCTATTACTATGAATTTGAAAAAATGCCTTAAAAATATTTATTCTACATCGACGTAATGATTTTCTTTTCGAGCCGTGATCGAGTCTCAAAAGTGACAGCCCAATTCCTTTCTATACGTCGTTTGATGTGTCCCTCATTTCACTTTATTCAGATTGGTATCTGAATTTCCGACCTTCTCTTCACCGCATCTTTGAATTAGTTAATATCAGACGAAAAGGCTGGCTGGTCTATAAAAGCACAGCTACTGAACTACTGAACTTTGTGCCACGGTTTGTATCTCAGTCTATAAATAATAAATTCAATGAATAACTCTACTATTATTGAAGAGCATAAATAAAAATACAGCGTAGTTATATGAAAATATTTCAACCGGCTGGCAACTTGAAAACTTTTCCCCCTCGTAAGCACAAGGAGGTCTCGTAAGCGCACCAGGCGTGCTCTGGTTGTAAATAACCATTCTGTCTGTATGTCTATACAGATAAACAGACAGAACAATATATGACAAGGGTTCATTATCCCTTTTTTAAATTTCGGTAAAGAACCCCAAAAAAGCTCCAAGCTAATAGGCCTCCAAAAAATGTGTCAAAACTTTAAAAGAGATAAATTAATGGAGTTTACGTGTCCTCTTTTTGTCGCGAAGAGTTTTCATAATAAGTAAATGGCGGGGGGTGAGTAATGTCACGTCAGATATATGCAGCCTCGTGGCACAGAATACTTAATAGATTTTATAACAAGCTGCCGCATAATGTACTGGACGTATAGTTGTTTGTCCACGGCAACCGTTATTCGTACGTCACCGAGAATGAGATTATTTCTGTATGAGATGTAAATGACGTGGCGGGCTGTGGACACGCGGCCAAGTAAATGCATGTATGCATCACTATACATCGGCGCGCTCTTGCCGTTTTCAGTAAATTCCAAAAAATCCTTCGTTAGTAGATACTTCTCTACAGTCTGAGAAGATGAAAATCTTCATTTTTCACGTAAGTTACAGGCTCTTTAGTCAAAACTCTAGCGCCAAGTTCAGAAAGCAGATTTGCACCAAGAAGAACTGACAGGAAACTCGGCACTTACTCTTTACAATAAAGAAACCTCTGTGCAAAATTTCAGCTATCTTAAACCATGGGTTCGAGCGAATATAAGTCAGAGAATGAAAATAATAATTATAAAAAAAGAATGAAAAAATGTAGAATTTTCTATTTATAGGTAACCCTAAGCCCAGCTTACAGAGGCATAAGCCAATATTATACGATTATTTTACCGATATATTGGTGATAGATAACTATAATATTTATTAAACTAAGTTAACAATATATACATAGTGTAAGTAGGTACAAAATGCTCGTGACCTTGCTACGTGGTTCGTAGCTCGTCTACGTAGCATCTTTGCTACGAAGGGCTCTCTACTACTAACAATAACGATAGGCTACTCAATAAAGCCTTTTAAAATATTTTCAACTAAAATTTCAAACACTAACTTTTGTAATTTTTTTATGCAATTGTGAAACTTTTTAAGTTCCATTGCTACACGGGAAGCGAAAAAATATAATATACGCCCACCGACTTATATGTCATCACATCATAAAATGAGTCAAGTATTCACTAAATTGTAGATGAAAAATAATCCGTTTGTCGCAATCCAGTATAATAAATAACCCCCATAACCGAGAAGCGATTTTTACAAGAATGTATATAGGAAACTTATCGCTTCACATTGTCCCGAGCCAAGGAGGCTTTGGGGCGGCTTCGGGTGATGTCGTTTAAAGTGCTTTTGGCACCGACCCCGTGCTATGTTCGTAATGGCTGGATTTATTCTTTAGCTCACCATGTCTGTTAACCAAGTAGCCTAGTGGTTGACACGGTTTCATATTTGTGAGTTCCGGATTCGAAAAGAAAATCCTGACTTTTTGGAGTATCTATGATTATACAAAATAGTTCCAATCTACTTTCCGATCGTGGCGGTAGGGTTTGACGTGGGTTTGACTTAAGTGCCTGTAATTTAGCCCTGTGTAAAAGAATAAATACACATTTTAATATTCGTTATACGAATATGAGGGTTCTAACGAGCCCTAAATTAAGAAGAGCCACCGAAATACTCGACCGAGTACCTACTCTGTGCATTGAATGTGCACTGAATGGAAGCAGGAGTTATTTTGCGGAAATCCATAATTACATATAGCTTAATTTTTTTTTCTATAATCCGCTACTTGAAAAGAACGCATGGTAAAGTGTCTCTTCGATTTTGCTTTGTGAAGTCAATATCTCCTGAGGATGTCCCTGGCTGTCGGGATGAAAGTTGCGTCTAAGAAATTGTTGGAAGAACTGTGGGCGGTGTTCCTGCATATTGGATCATACAGATTCTTTTTAAGTAGCGGATTATAAGAAACAAATTAATCTGTCCTGCTAAAAATCTGTTCAGAAAACTCGGTTCAAGAAAATTACCAGTTCTCTGAATAGAGCCGACACGCAAATTGCTTACAACTTCCTGAATGGAAGCTAGGCATGCTTACAGCAACTTATTTCCGGAGTTTTCCGGAATTTTCCGGCGCTTTCTTACGCCGGCGGAGTAGCTAAGATACTATTTAATTTGTTCTAGGAAGTAAAATGCTTAGACTTAATTAAACTTCTTTGGTAATATATTCCTGAGTTATACCTAATGATAATCGTCCAATTAATAATTTCTGAGTTAAAAAAGATAAAATTGATAAATATAATAAAGTTGAATGTATGAAAGAACAATCTTTTATTGCCTACTAGTCACCACAGAAGATAATGCAGTGGACAAGCCAAAAATAACAAAGCAAAACGTATAGATTTTCGCGATATAGAGTTTTGTATTTGTTTGGAGGAAAAGACTAAAAAGAAAGGAAGGGATTTGAAGAGCTTTAAGATTTCCCGAGTTTAATTAATAATCTAAAATAAGCTAGTGATAAGTTTTATTGTAACATTTCAAAGAAAACAAACAAAAAAATTAAATTGTCGTGCGTCGTGTTTATTACTAACCCCCTGAGAAACGGCGCGACCGTTTGTCATGAAATTTTCTGTGTAGATCTGACAGTAGGTCGTAAGTATTTTTTTGATATCCCTAATGGCAAAACAACGTTTGCCGGGTCAGCTAGTCATTTTGTATATTTCAAATAAACAATTTTATATTATCAAATTTTCTTACATAAACTTTTTCTTTTATATACTTACATCGTGTTCAGGCCGGGAATCGGGATGTCACAAATTATCTGGGACAGCTAGCAACCCTACGCGTACTCGTAACCTACTTGCAATAATATTTCCACTCCAACTTGTCTCGAGCAAGGCCTTCGTTAATAAGAAGTGGCAGACTTGGTTAGTTTGTTCCCCACTAATGTCTACAATGAACTATGTTATAACTTGTGACGTAGCCCTTCGCATTTTATGATGCCTTAGTATATTCTAATCTCGTTATAATATTAGTCCCTCGTCATTACATGATCAGCTGGGGATTGATTACAAGGTCCTGAATTCAATTCCCTGGTCGGCAATAACACCTTTATTTCCGACCAGGGAATTGAATATTATTGTGTTAGATTACTCTATCAGGATTATAATTATGTAATCAGATCAGCCTTCAGATAGGGAGTAAGCGGTTCCCCATGCTTAGAAGAGAGCGTAACGCACTCAAATAGTAAGAAATTAATTCCTCTATTAAAAGAGTACAATTTTGTAGAAAATAGCGCATAGTCCATTTCTAACAATGAGAAATAATAATTCTACAAAATAGTAAATTGTTCGTATAAGCACAACAGTATAAAAGTGAACTGTCCAACTAAATAATAACTAGCAGAATGAAAACGTCTCTAACTGCGGGTCGCAAAAGGTTCGCGAGTTGAAAAGAAAACGAATTGTCTGCTCTTGAAAGTCTTGAGGCGCCATTTCTCAAGCTGAGATAACGTCTTGCTTTTCATGATACACTGGTATCCCTAGATATAAAATTATTTTTGTTTAGGTTTAGTATTTATCCATGATAATAAAAAAAAGATAGATTTTTTTATTCTCGGATAGATTTCCATAGTTACCACGATTACTTACGTGTGATCCATTTTAATGAGTAGTTGAATTGATGTTCAATTTAATTTAATAAATTAAGTGCTGCAAATAATATACTGAAATAATATTATTGTAAAAAGTATACTTATTTAATTAATACTTTAATCGTTTGTCTAGTAATTGTGTTGTCTAGTTGTGTTGTTATTGGAACTAAACGTATTTCTCTTTAGTTGATTGTTGCACATTTTTATTCTTAAATGATTTCCAAGTCATTTTTAATTGAGATTAATGACCGCGTATTTGTACACAAATTAATTATTATCTGCTACTACCAGGCGTCCGCGTGAAAGGTTTAGTTAGTTAATCAAAATTATAAAATTTCAAGAATTTGCTGATTAAGGAAGAGTATCTAAGACTGGGTTGCTTGACTTGACTTTAACCGAAACGTTATAGTTAAATATGGCGGTCTGATCCTTATTTCGAAAGACATTAAAGTCAAGTCTAACAACCCAGCCTTAGTATTAACCTACTACCAACATGATCGAGCTTAGATATGTGTGTGTGTATAAATAACTTAGTTCTGTGGTTCTACCTTCGCGATCTCAGGTAAAAATAATGAAAAATGAAGAGAGTTCAGGTGAATGCACTGAAAAATGAAACACGTTTCATAGTCACGCAAACTTGTTTACATCGTGTTTTCACCAGACTGCATCCTAACAAAAACTACAACCCTAACACCCTGAACTACGTGGAACTAGCATCGCCGTCTTCCAGCCATATAGCCTTAACTTATCAGCCTTAACTTATCAATTCTATTTCTACGAAGATAAACGTATGGGAATGACACGTGCGAGGAACAAATTGTTTACGTGACTTGCCAATCAAAACTGGCAATACATTTTTTGAAGCTCATTCGATGAGCAGCCTTCGAATAGATAAGGCTGCTCGTTGAATGAAGTTCGGACGATGGACGTGCGTCCGATAGGTTTTTTTTATTGCCGGTTCCCAGTTCTCTGTCTTTAGGGCAAACCATGAATAAATCGAATATTGGGAATCGCCATATTATGTCTTCCGTCTACCAGGCCCCCGATCGCGTAAAATATATTCTTCACATGGTTTTGATTTGATTTAGCGTTTCGGTGCGATGCTGTGTAGAACCCGTTAGGGGTTGCTTACTTCTTCCGAGTTAGTACGATAACATCTTCGACTGCATCATGCAGGTGACACCGCAGCGAGGCAAGTTTTTGTGTATAAAAAAACCTGGTCCCCAACGTTCTACGCCCCTACGACACGGTTACATCGTGTAATATAGTTCTTTTTTGTACGTTACTCCGAGGCACGGCTTGCGCGGAGTCGACAAACTCATAAACATGGCAGAACGAGAACACATTGGCAGCCATAACTTCTTAATAACAAAGCTAAGTATAACACTAACAGAGCACTGCCAGCAGCCACACTTTTAGTTTATCACTACTGACCTACTTGCAGCAGTGCAGTGATTGAGTTTCGGAAGATCGGGGGTTCGAATCCGGCATGCATCTCTGACTTTTAAGAGGTCTGTGCGTTTGTGGAAACCAACTAACTAACTAACATCCTTTCTGCACCTAATGTTCTCAAAGGTGTGCGAAGACCGCCAAGCCACTCTTGACTATCCTGGTGGGCTATACGGGACATTAAAAGGGGTTGAAACGACTTGCTTTTATCTATATTGTACTTTTGAATATCGCATCTTTGAACAACATTTTTATCGGAAACACTGACTGTGGTTCTTATTCGAATTTCAAAGAAAACTTTATTTGTGTTGATAGCTGTTAAGCATAGATTTATAATAGGTCGTCGCTCGCGCTCCGACTAGATAAAACCCTACCTAACTACGACAGCTCCGTGAGTGTGGCAACTTTTTTTGTAGTGTGTGTGTCAATTTGAAAGTATGTTGTGCGGATGCTAGTGTGCGTGAAAAATTGTATAGCGACGGTTCGCGTTTGCCAATTTGGAAAAATTATTTTTCCGCACTTTTGAAGTCGAGGGCTCCTTCTTGGACCTCTATGCTGCTAAATAATAATTATGTCAGTAGTATTATGTATTCGGCGTTATAATTTTATTTATTTATTTTATTTATTTATTTAGTACCACAATATATATGTTACGTTACATAAAGAATTAGAAAAGATGGTTGTGTACAAGGATGCACTTATCTCTATAAGAGATCTCTGCCAGTGACCCTAGCTAGAGGTAGAGGTGAAAGGGAAAAGGAGAATAGGTACTGTAACTATGATTGAAAGATAAATATTATTAAAATATAACACGACAAAATAATAAACTTAAAATGCTCAAATTTAATTATTATGAAAATAAAATATTAACAATAATACATAAAATAAATACAAATAAAATAAAATACAAATATAATTAAAGGTTTTGATTTGAAAAGTCTGTGAAGCAAGATAACGCCAAACAATATAAACAAAGCCATACGAATAGTGATCGATTAAAATTTTCATTTTTAAAATTGACTGAGGTCATAATTGATGATAGTCAAGCGCTTTTCTACCCACCCCTTTCTATAGAAGAATAATTGAGTTGATGATGAATAATGTATACTTTTAAGTAGGTATTACTTTAAACACCAATCAAATCAAGACAATTCAGAGTTTAATCATGGCAATGCTACAATATGGCGCCATTCCAACGCCCGAGCTGAGTGAATGAGCTGTAAATTTCCATTTATTTATATTTAATTCCTGTCCGACACTGGAATCTCGGGCTTGATTAATGATGGCTCGAGGAACGTAAGTACAGACTACAGACTACCACTCGACAAGAAAATAGCAGCAGCATCCAAAATGACGAAATCTTTTAAGGCATAAATTGCTGATCATACTAGATCGTTCAATAAATCCCGAGACTAACCTGGAAATGGCGCATATATTAAAAACTCTTTTGATTTTTTAAAAGTACTGGCTATCAATACAAGAATGTGTCAAATTTTTAAAAATGGAACAATAAAATTATTGATTTTGAAACATTTAAGTGACGCTACCATTGTAATTTCGATACAATGGAAAAAACGAGTTTCGCGTGTTGATAAAACATTGTTTTTTAATGGGAAAAAATACCGTTGAAGCACAGCAATGGCTTATAAAATGTTATGAAGTATCAGCTCCCTCTAAAGCAACCATTTGTCGGTGGTATGCCGACTTCAAACGCGGTCGCATGGACACCAATGATGGGGAACGCTCAGGTCGTCCAAATGAAGCAGTGACTCAACAAAATATTAACCAAGTCCTCAAAATCGTATTGGAAGATCGGAAGGTAAAAGTGTGAGAGATAGCCGAGATAGTGAAGATTTCAGCTGGTAGTGTTTTCACTATTTTACATAAAAATTTGGCCATGAAAAGGCTTTTTTCTAAGTGGGTGCCGCGTTTGCTTACAACTGATCAAAAGGAACAACGTATCAATGATTCAGAGCGATGTTTGGCGCTGATGAATCATAATAAAAAGGATTTTTTACGTCGGTATGTAACAATGGATGAAACCTGGATACACCATTTCACTCCGGAATCCAATCGGCAGGCAGCGGAGTGGAGAGCGGCTGGTGAAAGCCGCCCGAAGCGTCCAAAGACTCAGAAATCGGCCGGTAAGGTTATGGCGTCTATATTTTGGGATGCGCATGGAATACTTTTCATCGACTACCTTGAAAAGGGGCAAAATATAAATAGTGACTATTACATGTGCTTATTGGAGCGATTGAAGTACG
This sequence comes from Coenonympha arcania, assembly GCA_036785405.1. Taxonomy (NCBI): domain Eukaryota; kingdom Metazoa; phylum Arthropoda; class Insecta; order Lepidoptera; family Nymphalidae; genus Coenonympha; species Coenonympha arcania. The sequence continues at coordinate 1,197,845 of CM072066.1, forward strand.
AAATTGCGGATAAACGGCCTCACATGAACAAAAAGAAAGTGGTGTTTCACCAGGACAACGCGCCTTGTCACAAGTCCGTGAGAACGATGGCCAAAATTAACGAATTGGGCTTCGAATTGCTTCCTCATCCCCCTTATTCGCCAGACTTGGCCCCCAGCGATTACTGGCTGTTTGCAGACCTCAAACAAGTGGAAAATTAAAAAATTTTAAAACACCCACGACTTTTGCAGACTTGTTATTGAAAAAGGATTAAATAATTTTTTTGAAACTCCCCGACTAAAGGAAAGTAAGAACTAAGAACCTATCAGTATAATTACAAATCCAAGAAAATCCGCCGGAGCTGCTGTGTTTTACCTATGCCGGTGTTGATGGTGCTGTTTACCGGTTGATGACTAATTCAATTTCTTGATACTTCTTATATACCGGCAGTTTATCATTACTTACTAATTACATTAATTGATATTGGAAACGAAAATAGCAATGGCAGCTCCGACGGATTTTCTTGGATTTGTAATTATACTGATAGGTTCTTAGTTCTTACTTTCCTTTAGTCGGGGAGTTTCAAAAAAATTATTTAATCCTTTTTCAATAACAAGTCTGCAAAAGTCGTGGGTGTTTTAAAATTTTTTAATTTTCCACTTGTTTCATAGTTTTTCGATCAATATATTAATGTAATTTAAATTATATTATTATTAAAAAATGAAAATTATTCTTCAAACTAGCCATTAGCTCTCCTCTAGCAGCGTTTGAAGGCATCACCCCTTCCAAGTCATAAAGAGACGTTTATTGTGGCGCCCCCTGCTGTTCAATCACAAGAACAATTATCTACGAACCATTGCCAATGACTCCGCCCCATCACTCTCTTGCCGCACCTCGCGAAGCTGTTTGAGCGTCTGTTGCTGCGAAGGCTCGCACCCTACATCCAACTGCGCGACGAGCAGTTCGGGTTCCGCAGCAATCACTCAACGACGCTCCAGCTGGCAAGGGGCCTCCACCATATTGCCAGTGAGAAAAACAGGGGCCACTGCACCGTCGGGGTCTTCCTCGACATCGAGAAGGCCTTCGACCGTGTTTGGCACACTGGACTCCTGGCGAAACTCTTGCCCACCACCCTACCACCCGCGATGGTGCGGCTGGTAGCCTCTTTCCTGGACGGTCGGTCCTTTTATGTCTCCGTGGAGGGCGCCATCTCCCAGCCACGCCCCATACGTGCTGGAGTACCGCAAGGCAGCTGCTTGTCTCCGTGTCTGTACGCCGTGTACACGGATGACATCCCTACACTCGCCGGACACCTTCGCGAGGGAGAGGATGATGTGCTGCTGTCGTTGTATGCAGACGACAGCGCTTACTTCGCGTCATCGTACCATCAACTCGTCTCCATTAACCGAATGCAACGCCTGCTGGATCTGCTGCCGGAGTGGCTGGACAAATGGAGGATGGCTGTCAACGTGGGGAAGACGGCTGCCATCATTTTCGGCGTGCGGAAGCCGCTGCGTCAGCTACGCCTTCGGGGACAGGATATAGAGTGGCAGACTTCGGTGTGCTACTTGGGGTGCCGCATCGACCAAAGCCTGAACATGATTCCCACGGTCAACCATGCCGTGGACCATGCAAAGGCTGCCACGTCGATGCTGTTCCAAGTCCTGACCTCAAGATTAACTCCGAAGACCAAGCTCCGTATCTATGGAGCCTATATCCGTTCCCGCCTGACGTACGCGGCGCCCGCATGGTACGCCCTATGTTCGGCCACTCAGAAGCACCGGCTGCAGGTACAACAAAATAAGTGTCTGCGCCTGATCGTGGGAGCCCCGAGGTACGTCAGGAATGACGTTATCCATCGGGACACCAGGACGCCCACCGTGGAGGAGTTTGTCCGTAGTCTCGCGCAACGCCTGTTCGCTCGCGCGGATAACGGGCCATGTGCGCATCTCCACGGGATAGCACCATTACTCGACCGACCACCTCAAGGGCGTCCGCTACCTCGCGAACTCCTGCGGTCACCGTCCCCTGTGCGATTGCGTGCGGGAAGTGATGAAGACGACGAAGATGACGCGAGGTTCTACACCGGACACAACCTTCACCTCCCTTCAGTAGAACTCAATAATGACGCTGGCAGGATACCTACAACACAACTCCACCCTCAGGCCACAAGCCAA